>CM027570.2:19064412-19807858 GCA_015852605.2 Populus deltoides | reverse complement strand
GATTGAAAAAGATCCATTCTCAGGGCGGGTCTACAAGTGTTATTCAGTGCCTATTAAGCAAGATATTGTGCAATGTTTATCCAGGCCTTCATGAATTTTTTGTTAATGAGTGTGGAGTATCTGAAGTCCCTACTTGCCATAGCTATCTTGATATTTTACTGCAGTTATCAACTGCTGTTTTGCCTTCACAAGCTGCTAGTGCAGTAAGTTCCGAACTTGAAAAATAATTTGACCTTAAACTGATTGTGTTGTGTGGCAATCTAAGGTTTCTTTTTTCATGTCATAGGTTTTCAAAGTCTTGTTGATGTGGACTGAGGGACTGGAATCTGGATCTCTAAGTACAGAAGATATCATTCACTTGAAAGAATGTCTGACAAAATTGGATTGTACTGTACTGCCTACAGCACAAGATAAATGGGTTTCTTTGGACCCATCTTTTGGTCTGGTATGCTGGTCCGATGATAAAAACTTGAGGGAAGATATTTAAGAATTTCAATAATATAGAATTCTTGTACTTTGGCAATCTGAGTGGCAGTGAGCAAGAGATGCTTCAAACTAAAGTGTCTCTCCTCCTGCAAAAATTGGGGATACCTGCTCTCTCAGAGGTAAGCACTCCTTCACTGCCTGCCTCTGCCTTGTCAGTTGAATTATTTTAACAATCTTTGATGGAAACTTGTAAACTTACACCTTAGTTATGCCAGTTAAATGAACATGTTGACTCACAAAAAGAGTACTGCAAAATGTTTATGAAATCAATTAATTATAAAATTCTAACTTACCAATGATTTTGCATGTTATGTTAGGATTCTCTCCGTAATACTCGCACCAATTTCTGTTGATTGCTCAGAATGTTTTATTTAAAGCTTTGTCATTTCTTCAAACATCATGTATGCATATAATGGTTGTCTTTACGAGGTATCCACCTACTTATTTTTCAGATAGTGTGCTATATAGTATACACCAACTTATGAAAGCATAAATAATTTCTAATTGTACTGTATCTCAAGTGATTCGAATAACAGTTATGCATTCTGATTGGCATTCTTTTATTGATGTGCCGTTTATACTCATTTGATAATTATAGTATGTAATTGCTGGTTTCCTTTTGTCACTAATGGAACCGATTTTGAAAATACAGTTTTTTTTTTTATTGGTTTGAGGGAAAGCATTTTTAGATTCTTCTTCTGCGTGAAACCAAAGGCAGGGCTGCAGGATTGTTCCGTCTAAAATCCCTTGTATAAATAACCACTTGGGGAAGTCTTCATCATTTTTCTTCATGCAGGTTGTAACTCGTAAGGCAATATATGATGGTCCAGCAGACTCTAGCTTCAAAGCTTCATTGATTAACTGGGCTCTTCCTTATGCTCAGCGCTACATATATAGCACACACCCTGATAAATACTCTAAACTCAAGCAGTCTGGATTCAATAATCTAAAGCAATTGCAGGTTATTGCTGTTGATAAGTTATCCTACCACTATGCCATAAAAAAATGTCGCCTTGCTTCTAAGAGGCAAGAACAATGTAGCTGTCTCCTGGAGGTATGGAATGATATTGCTTATTCTACTTATTTCATTTCTCTCATTTATGTGCAGCTGACTAGTGCTGATAAACTGCTGGCAAGAATCATGTGAAATTTTGATTGGACAAGTTACCAAAGTTCATTGGAAATTTTTTGTTAATTTTGAAATGCAAGATCTTGAGGATATACAAGACCTCTACACATTATATGACCCTTACTCTTTCATGATTTTGGAAATGGAAAAAATTATTATGACCTTAGCCTTTCAATTATAATTTTTCAGGGTAATACTTTGTACACAAGGTTGGAATCTGATACACATGCTTTGTTTTTGGAGCTATCTCGTTTATTCTTTGATGGTACTCCAGAATTGCACTTGGCAAATTTCCTTCATATGATTACAACCATGGCTGAATCTGGCTCCACAGAGGAGCAAACAGAATTCTTCATTGTGAACAGCCAGAAGGTATCAAAGCTTCCTGACGAAGAATCTTTGTGGTTACTCTCCTCAACTCAGTCTTTGACAACGAATGAGGAATCACTTCAAATAGATGTTTCTCCAACATCAATAAACGAACAGAAACCCTCAAACTTGAAGTTGAAAGCCAGTGTCAGTTCATATTGGCCACCTGCAGACTGGAAAACTGCACCAGATTTTCATAGCAGCCGATGTAGCATAAATGATGAGGAGATTGTCACAGAGGCAGTTAGTGTAGTTCCAGCTAAGAACAATGCGGATTTCACCGTTGAAAACAAAGCAGATGAGTTGCCAGAGTCTGATAATGTGGACACCCAGACTCCTAAGTTCAATGGTCCTGAATTGGGTCCATCTAAAATATTCAGGACAGATCAGCTTCGTCCTGGGACAGCTAATGCAATACAAGCAATGGCTACTGGGAGAGAAGGTGAGCAAGTTGCTTTCAACCATTTGACTCAAAAATTTGGTCAAGTCGTGAAGTGGGTTAATCAGGATAATGAGACTGGGTTACCCTATGACATGGTTATAGAAGTGGGAAGTAGTAAAGAGTACATTGAAGTTAAAGCAACAAGATCCGCTATGAAGAACTGGTTTGAAATATCATCTAGAGAGTGGCACTTTGCAGTTGAAAAGGGTGAATGTTTTAGCATTCTTCATGTACTTTTAGGTAATAATAAAGCTAGGGTCACAACATTCAGAAATCCCGCAAGACAATGCCAATCAGGGAAGCTCCGATTGGTTGTTCTGATGCCCACTGTCTCTGAGACCTGGGAGGATGTTTCTCTGCTGACTTGATTCGTGACCATTAAACACCAAATTGACATGATTTCTGATCCTTTGTCTAGGATACAAATTTCGAGATAGCGGATGATTGAGGCTTGTCTGCAAAGTTTTCTTGAGATAGCTGGGACTTGGGATACAAAATACTACCTCCAACAGAATCAATGCATTGTTTCTGCAATTTTGTCATTGCCAAAGAAAATAATTGAGCAGTAGAATCTATTGCCAGAGGAACAATAATTTGGAGAAGGGTTATTGGTTTTCCAAGCTGAAACCTAAAGCTGGAAATTGTTGTATTCACCGCAGTAGAGATAACTTATACACATAGTTTTCTTTTTTACATCTGACAGCAGTGTTATTAACCTTCCCTGTACTCATTACAAGTTTCATCTGTCGAGCAACAAGGCTGTACAGATTTTGTACCGTAACAGTGATTCAACAGTAATATTCGAATTCCTTGATAGTGAATGATATTATTAAAAGTATGAATTCCAAGTGAACAGTCGGTCACATTTACACTTTATAGGTCATCTGTTGATCATCGTTAACCTCATTTTACAGTAGTGCCGTGAATGCTGTGGTGTCAAATTCTCTCCGCTCTTTTATTTTTTATTTTTTTGAAATTTTATTACTCAAATTATCACTCGGACATTTATTTAAATTTTAGAAGGTTCCAGTGATGATTTTTTTACAACTTGGTTACCATCCCCACCTGGAACTCAAAACTTGGTCCAAGCTGGGTTTATAACAAGCTAGGTGGGAGCTATCCGGTTAACTTCGAAAGTTAATATAATTTGATTTTTTAAAAAAATCAATGTTATTTTTAGATTAATATAGCTTAACATGAGTTGGTTCAAACTTGAGCCATCCAAGTCATAAACCTACAGGGGATATGTTTGTTGAACTATTTCATGCAATTTTGAAATGATGAATACAGTAAATTTATATCCAGATAATGATAAATGTTATATATATTACAAAATTTTAAAGGATGTGGCTAAACCTCTATATGGAATAGTAAAATTAAGGTTTTTCCTTGACAAAAAAAAAATCAAACCAACTGCCTTGCGCTAAAAAATATATATTTGTTAGGGGTAAATTAATTGTTTTTAAAAGATAATATCTAGACATTAAAAAACTTTTAGATATTATCATTAGACATGATATAAAAATTTAAACTTTAAAACCTCCAATTGGATTCTTTATTTAACTTGAATTATAAATTAAATTGGAGGGATTGTTCACCCTGTTCTTGTTGGCTAGGCAAGTTTAAAGAAAAAAAATCAGTTATATTAATCTTAGTCAATTAGTCAAACTCGCAACTCAAAGTTATGGACTCCATTAGAATAAAGTAATTTTTTTTATTTTATTATATTATAAAAAATACAAAAATTAATTTACAATAAACCTAATATACTAGGATAAAATTCAATAAAAACTAAACATTAAAAGATAAAAATAAAAAAATAAAACCAAATGATAAAAAAAAGCCAATAAAACTTAAAAAATCAGTAAAAAAAAAAACTTAGACATGCGAACTTAAATGGCCCAAAGCAATTAGGCTTTTTAAAAAAAAAAAAACAAAACCCTAAGGTAGGCTACGCATCTAGCTAGTATTTTTTTCTTTTTTATATCAATTTCCCCTCATTTTTTATTTTAAAAATATGACAAGTGATATATTTTATAAAATATATCTAGATTAAACAAGAATATCATAAAATATTTTAAAAATATATTAACTTGGTTAATTATTTATATGAACAATTAAACCTACCCATACCATTTAGTTGTTTTTGTTAGTTATCAAATGCTTTTAAGGTATAATTTAGGATACTACTGCTTATTTTTCTTGAAATAAAAAGAAAAAAACTCAAATAGGCCGAGCACTCTCTACTTATGGGTACATGGCCTAATCTCAAGCCCAGCCCATTTACCAAACACCCTTCAATCTTTCCTCTCTAAAATTTCTGAAACCCCAACTCTCGCTCTCCCTCTCTCTGAGAAATGGCCGCCGCCGCTTCTCGCTCCTTACTCCGCACCACCCGTCGTTTGTTCTGCACGAACGCCACACCAAAAAACAACCATCAAAATACCCACAAATTTTTAGAACCAGACTCCTTTATTGGAAGCTGGGAGACACCAAAAACCCCAAAAGAAGCAGAGGCAAAACTAGCTAGATTAAGAAGAGAATATGCAAAGCAAGTGAAAGTATTGAGAAAGGAATATATAGTGGAAGTCGAAGCTTTGCGTATAGAGAAACAAAGGAAAGAAGAGGCTAGAAAAGAAGCTATTCGAGTTGCTAATGAAGAGAGGAAGAAATTGAAAGCTGAAGCTGCTAAAGTCAGAGCTGAAGAGAGGAAGATTGAACAAGAGGAGTTTCGAAAGCTTCTGGTAATATTCGTGTTTTTAATTTTTTATTATTGATTTTTTCGAAGATTCAAGTAAATAATAGATTCTCGGAATGCCCTTTCGAAAAAAATGGAAACTGTGTATTTTGATGTTTAACTATCGATTGCATCTGTAAAAGAAATAATGGGTTCTTTTTATTGATGGGTTGGGAAAGGAATTGAATAAAAAAATTGTTTTGATTAAGATTGTTTGGTTGGGGTTTTTAGGGTTTTTTTCAGGGTATTGGTAGCAAATGTGGAGCATTTGATGTCATCTTAAGGAAAACTTAATCTTTCTGTGTTTATTTTTTAATTGTTATTGTTGATTAGGGTTTCAGAGGTTTGAGCAATGTTGGGTTTTCAGACAAAATGTGTTTTTATGATGGTCTTAAGCTGCATGCTTTAAATGGTTAATGGCATCAAAAGCAGTATTAGTGATCAGTAAACAGGAGATAGTCTAGGTAGTACGTTTACAAGCTAGAACAATGCAAGCCAGGTTAAGGACTTTGATCAAATTGGACGTGGAACGGTGGAGATGCCTTTAGGTATACACACGTATGCAGATTTGTGGTGATAGAGTGCATTTTTGAAACTGTAAAGATTCCATAAAACCAGATATTCATTCCTGAATGTTTTACACATTCTACTTGGATATTCATTTTTTATGCTACTATACTATTAAGTATCCGTGGAGGCTGAAGGGATTTGATTGAAATTTTTCTGTAGTTTCGTTTGGGGGGGGGGTGTTACTGGGGTGTGTGTTTTTGTTCCTACGATGTTCTTGTATGTTGGGACACCAGTTGTATGTTGGGACACCAGTTAGAAAGCTAGAATGTATACTGACAACAGGAGATGAATTTTATTTTTTTTAATCTATGGAGTTCAGTTAATTTGCTGCAATTGTAGAGGGTGGTTTGCAGCAGTCTGTATGCACGTGTAATTGCTGAGTTTTTCAACTTGTGCCTGTGTATAGTTGTATATGCATGTGAATGCACTTGTTTTTTAAGCACGTATAGTTCTTAAATACCATGTATGTGGATAGTGTCAAAGGTTTACATCGACAAGCTGCCTTTCAATGCATTACTGATGTGATTTGATCTGTTCTATGCAGTTGAAAGAAAGAGCAGAGAAGCTTGAGAATTGGAGGATGAAAGAAAAGATGCAGGAAGAGAAGAAAGAAGTGAAGCATGAACTCTTACACCGACAAAGTTCAAACTGGATTGATGGCCGTGAATTGGAGAAGAAGATACTGGAAGTCATGGTTGACGGCACACAAATTTGATTCCTCATGTTCTCAAATTTTGCATCTGTTTGCTGCTTCTGGATAAATGAGTTTGGAACTTAAAATTTGACCAAGAAATAACTCGAGCTTTGTTCAATCGGAACATGGAACTTCCTTATTGATGTAGCTCGGTCATGTTGCAATTGAAGTTAGTTTGTCATCTTTAGCAAATGCGGCTTGCTCCGAAAAGTAGAAATATAGCTCACCACTCCCATTTACAAAACCACTTTGAATTATGGCCTGCTAACTGTCATGTTCTCAACTTTCTTTTGTTTGAACAAATGCGTGGTTGGCCTTGCGATTATCAGTATCCCTTCTACTGTTATAGAAGTTCAATAACTATACCCACTGGTTTCACGCATAGGTTGCTTCCATTTCTTCTTTGCCAAGATGATATTGTCATAAGAATATGTAATTGGAGCGGGGCAGGGATCCTAAACCTGCATTGAAAGTGAGGCAGAGGAAGGTAGCATGTCAAATTTGAACTTGGGACCTCTTCATGAAGTGGTTTTCCAGGTTCAGATTTGGAGACCATTCCCATCTCTTCTTAACGAACTCTCGAAGCTGCATTATATTGCATGTGACATTCATCCATGGCCGCATCTTCCTCTTGCTCCTGCAAATTAACCGACTCCTTTACTTTTAGAGAGTTTTCCAGTTTCTTTATTATTTTTCTAGAAAATAGAAAACATATTTTACTGAATGAAGACGAAAACTTTCTCCAGAATACATTAAAGGAACACAAGGAATATGGATTCAATTCAACAAACCTCTAGTGTATAGTGTACATGCCAAGAAAAAAAGAAGAAACGTCAATGAATGACAACTTTCCAAAAGCTTCTCATATGTGTTTGATGACCAAGATTAAAGGATAACAAATTAGCCAATTTACATTGTTAGGCTACAAGAAAGAACTTTGAGATGCGAGAAAATTAGAGAACCCTCCAAGCAAATTTTCTTCAGAGCAAAACCCCACTAATTATACAATTTAAATTAACCAAGATGGCAAAATCCAACTAATGATGTCAAGATATTCAACTATCATTTACAACCATTTAGAAAATTGAAGGAGAAAAGAATTGTGTTGCTAAGGGTTGTCAATCTTCCAAAACCATATATCTGCCTCCAAACGAGGTGGAAAGGAAAGACGCCGTTTGCTTTGCAGCGCCTGTCACTGGGTCTTTGGTTTTTGAATTTTCACATACGGGAAAAACCCCATGAAGTGGGCAACTTTTGGATTCCAACCCAACTGCTGAGCACGCCAAAACATCAGGAATGTGTTTGCAAAATATGAATTGAACCCCATCAAGACATGCCATAAAGCATGTCCCTCGGGGTTTAAGTACCACTGAGAAATGTTGTTGCAGAACAAGCGATCAAAAAGCCAACAAAGACTTCCTGTGGATATGGTAGCCAAATATAGTTTTGCAAGCCGCTTTGCAGATGCATCTTTTGTGTAGATGTAGTATTTGTACATCCGGGGAACACAGAGAAGGCAAAGAATCACATAATGTACCTTGAAACCAATTTCAAAACGGACCAGTGCATGGAAAATTGCAAATGCAGCTCCATAAAGGAACAAGAAGGTGGGCATCACACTTCGGTAGTGCCAATCTGGTGAGTAGAGGATGTAGAAATACAAAAGCATTTCCCAAACCATGGGTGTTTCATCACCTTGCTGCTGCCTGAAGATAAATTAAGAATACTAACAACTTAATCAACATGATGAATAAACCACCAAACAAAACATCCAACACAATGTCATGCAAGTTCACATGATTTGGGAATGAATTCCGACACATCAAAATACAGGTCCCGAGTCCCAGCATTTTCAATAGAGGAACACATACTAGAAGTCTATATTACCAGACCCTACTCTTAAAGCTTTGGAATAAGGAAAATAGATGTAGACTAGATTCAATGAACCAATTATCAAAGAACGTATAATTTGTTTTTAAGAAGATGCGGGAAAAATTAGGAACTTCAATGCTTTTGCAATCCTGGGGCATTCATTTGCAAATGCCAATTAAGTGAATAAAATAAGATATGACAACATGCATAAATTTTACAGAAAATAAAACCCTATCATCCAGCAATAAGATATGGCATTGAAACACTTCTTTAAATCATTACTACCAGCACCTCATCAAATCTATCAGCAATCTGAAAAATGACACCTATTGAATTCTAGCAAATCACATCAGACATCCAATACAATGTCCCGCTAATTGACATACTAAATAACAACTCTTCCATGTCTCTCGATTACAAAACCATTTCAAATACCAAGTAACTTGCTCCCCTTTATTGTACCGTCGGTCAAGCACTTCCATACAGCCAGCAAGTATAGGGATTGAATAAGAGGCAGGTTAGATAAGTATTTTTTTCCATTCTAGACAATCAACTAATAGGGCATTCACACAAGAAAAAAGACAGAAGATTGGGAAGCACTAAGTTAGGGCCTAACTACAACTTCTAGCTGTTGGCCCACATCGACCTAGAAAAATCCAGTTAATTGGAGTTCTAATTCTTTGAAAGTACTTAAAAGAGCCAACTTTTCATCTGAATTTCATTCCACAAACTGCCTCAAAGTCTATGTGCTAGTTCCTTTACATAGTTAAAAAAGAAAAGAAGACTATTAAATGAAGGGGCAAAAATTCAATATATAATATGATCACCCTTGATGAAAACAATAGATTGAGAACTTTAAAAGGAACTTTAAGGGTAAAAGTCAACGGGCTTTAATTGATTGATCCTTGTTCTTTTGCTTGGGATAGGAAAGCTCAAGGGCCCTTTTACACATGCACTCCTTCAACAGTAGCCCACAGGCAGAGGATTGTATATTTTCTCTTTAAAAGGCCCAAAAGGTTAAGAAGATTAAACGGGAACTTAAATCAACTTATGCAGAGACATAAACATCTAGAACAATTTTTTGTCAAGAAACAGTCTAACATCTTACAGTATTGTATGCCATAAATTCAAAGCCAGACCTTTTTATGAATATAATCCAGCTAAAACAAGACATACTTCAAACTACAAACCAATTAGTTCCAAGGGAAACGTATAGGAGCTGCTAACCATCCAAGAAATTAGTGAAAAAGTTTCTTAGAAGAAAACGATGAACAAGATAGGAGAATACACAAGTGTACTTACATGCGTTGCAGAGTGGCATGGTATAGCATACTTCCAATGGCAAGTATCATATTAGATATGTGAAGTACGCTAAACCTCTTCTCAAACCGTTGTCTTAAAGCATTTATAAGGCCGATGAGTGCCAAGAGAATGCCTGGGATAATTGAAACGGTGTTGAAAAATTCAGCAATATAAGATGAATAGACATAATTTTTTTCACACCACTCTGCAGATGTTACAGGTCCCCAAAAGCTCGATATTGCTTCAGCCATTCTTCGATGTATATGCACAAAGTGTAAGATAATTCAACTGATAAACTTTATGCTAGAATATTGAAGAGATCATAACCTGCATTATTTTGTTATAAAAAGATGAGACAATGAACCTTGGAATGAAAAACAAAAAAGAAGAGGAAGAAAACACTGGAAAAAAAAAAAAGAAGAGATCTTGTCCCTAATAACCCCCTACTCATGAGGTGCCCTCTCTTCTCTCAGTTTACCATAAATACCTAATTGTAAGTTTCCTTGCTCTCTCAAGCCTAAAAACCTATTTCTTTTCATTTTAATGGCCTACAAAAATAGGGAGCCAATTCAGTTAGTAATACCAGAACTAGAAAGCATCCTATTAAGTGATACTGATACTGAATCCATACACTATAACCAGACAAAATAGGAAAAATTACGTGGATCTTTAATCAATTTATGAAGTTAAAAGTTCCAAGGTAGTTTGCATATTAAATTCTTTGTAAAATTGATGGGCATGGCAACAGTAATACAAATATATGGAAAAGAATTAAATATAGAATATCTCACAACGATTTGCGAAGTATGGAGGCATCTTTAAAGCATTCATAACCAAGACGATCCCAGAAAAAAAAGGTCCTAAATTTAAGTAAACTTGCAAAGTACTGGACACCAAATGAGCTATTTACCAATCAAACATAGTCGAAACTAGCAACTCGGGGCAGAGGTTGCATTCACGAAAAAGAAGGAAAATTTTCAGGATAAGGATCCATCTGTTTTCCGATGTTTCAAGGTTTCCAATATGTCAAAATCCAAGTGCGATCTCATACTACATGGTAACTCTTCCTAAATTAGAATTAAACAGAAGAAATTCAAATCCACTAAAAACAAGTCCAGAATTTCAAATAAGTAAAGCATAAAAAGGTATCAATGGTTTGAAGTACAACCACACCGGCTACCATTGTGCTTCTCAAAGTTACTTTTATTGCTTCAAGATATTACAGCAATGCAATTCTCTATAATCAAGAAAAGAAATTTTCATATACAAAATCACAAACTGAGCAATGAAACAGTCGTAACACAACAAAAAGGGTGAAGTTACCAGATTTGCAAATGCTTCAAAAACGGAGTTACTTATCTGTTGATCAATTCGATAAACACTATCATGACATAACTAAAACGGAGGCATTAAAGTCTAATCTTCATAGCATTCATCTCCTTAGTGTTTTTACTTAATCATTCACTACCATACGTATACATACATGCATGCATACACACACACATACATATATAAACAGCTAATTATTCAAAGGCAATACACTATGCATTCATTCAATGGAGAAAACGCATCCTACCCTAAGCCAAGCCAAGCCGAATCAATAATGTACAACGAAAAAAAAACCCCTTAACAAAACAGAAATCAATGTACTTCCAATTCTGTCCGAATCATAACAAAAAAAGAAATCCGAATCACTAAATTATGCATTGTACTACCCGATCCACACTATTTACTTATTTTCTATAATATCTCTCAACCTTCTAAAAAAACCTAAACACATTAAAAAATAAAAATAAAAACTATATCCAAATTGGCTATTCTTCTGCTACATTGCTAAGGGAAGAGGGAAATTCATAATAAGTGGAGCAAAAAAATAATAATAACCTTCGTAAAAATCAGATCTATTCTACAGTTCTTTCTTTCTTCTTCGAATATAATAACAACAACAAACAGCACGGGGCTAAAGCAAAACGGACCAGTGCTGCCCGATGCCGATTCGGGAACGGTTTAGGGCTTTTCATAGTGACTGTGCTTGGCGCGTGGAGAAAAAGGTTTTATTTTAGAAACGAGTGTTTTGACAACACTTGTAAGGCGATGGATTCGTTGGATTAGGTTTTTGAGCGGTTCGGATTGTTTTGGTAGAGAAACTTTTACCATGCTTCTTTTTATTGTTCTAGTGAGTTGATCTTATTTGGATGTCGCGTGTTGCACACGTGCCTCATTTTATTATATTATTATAAAGAATCTAAACTAAGAAAAGGTTGTATGTTTCCCTATTTCTTTTGCCGTGGATTGGGAGACAATTGCAACGTGGCTGCTTCTAGAAACTCATTTTGTACTTCATTTTTTCTTTAAAAAATTATACCGTTAGGGGGAGCCCTAGAGTTTTCTACCCTATTAGAGGGTGTTTGGGTGGAAGTTGTGGTTGTTTTTTTTTTAAAAAAATTACCATATTTTTTACTAAAAAGAATGTATTTTTTGCTTTTACAAAGCGTGGTGTGTGTTTTAAGAGAGTAGTACCTTAAAAAAAAAACCTTAAAAAAAAAGCTACCACACCTCCCACCCAAACACATCCTAATAAGAAATCTAAACTCGTATGATGTTTTGTTAGCGGTGCCTATGTATTTAACAGTTTAATTTATTAATCTATCTAAGCAATCATCAAATCACGTCAGTCTATTTAAAAAATCCATGTTATTTTATTTTTTAATTTTTTTATTAAAAATATTTTTTTATATTTTCATACCTTTTTATATTCTAATATCAAAAATAATTTTTTTTAAAAAATCATTATTTTAATACAATTTCAAATAAAAAATATTTTAAATCACAATACAATATCAGACATATTTTTATCTTTATCGTACCATAACCTCAAACACATCTTAATATATGATCCTGTTGTCATGTTAATAACTTCATAATTTGAAGGCTAAACAATGAGCTAATCTGGGATATAAAATCACATAATATTTTCTTCTATAGAAAGGTAAAGAGGTATCTTCAAATTAGTCGAGAAACCTTTTATATTTAAAGAAATTGGATAAATTATCTTTAAATATTGACTCTCAATTTTAAACCCTTAATTCAAAAGCTAACACAGTGGCACGCACACTAAGGCAACCCTTTATTTATTTGCAAACAAATATCCAAATTTTTGCATCCAGTGGGAAAAGAATTTCCGCGGAGATACAAATTTCCCTCCCAACTTTTTGACAAAAGTCCATGCAGAGGAGTCCCTTTTACATAGAAATGATTAATTATCGAGTAAATAAGCGGTTAAGCATGGGTCCTTCAATTTTAGAGGAGACCATCCGCTCAACTGCTCTCCTATATTTTCTGTGGCATTCAACCGCCCAACAAATAAACAAAAACATGGAACACTTTCCATGCCTCCTGCAGCATTGTTTTTGCAGTTCACTATGAAGCGAAGTCATTTTTACACGAAATGTTACAGTGGTAATAGCAAACACTAAACGGAGGCTTTATCCTGAACTGTACCTATCTACCTAATGGAACCATTGCTAATGGTTGCAACCTTGCACACACCAGCAGATGTGGTTAGTGGAATATCTTTGTAGCAGGCTACCAGGTCACTGTTAGTTTGCAGATCCACCTGTAGTGTCTCCCAGACTTTCTTCTTAGGGTTTAGGACATCGTCAGGTTCACCTTCAAACCCTGGGAATGTCACTCTCTCTCCAACAATGGCAGATTGGGGTGGATCAACCAATTCGACCTACCAGATCACCGGAAATGGTAAAATTGGACCAGCAATTAAAAAACATTTCAACAGCTAGATCCGTACGCCGCTTGTGGTCATAGGTTAATAGTTCGTATTCCAAGTCCATTATGAAGGTTAGAATGATTTCATACTTGGAAGTGTGACCTCAGGATAGTGTATATATGATGCAATGACAATTCAAAAGGTAGTGATCGGTTTGCTTACCTTGGTGTGGTCACTACTGGAAGCAGCAAGAACCATAGCCTCTGACTTGATGCCCCTCATATTTGCAGGCTTTAGGTTGCAAAGGATGCAGACCTTCCGATTCTGCCAAATGATCATAATAATCAACAACCTAGTATACTGAGTGGCATTTTGTAAACATAAAAAAGTATCCTATTATTAAGAGCTATGGTGGCAGAGATTTATACCTGCATCTCCTCAAGAGGTATATACTTGACAAGTCCACTTACAACCGTTCTACAGTCTCCTTCACCCAAGTCGATTTCTTCCACATACAGGGAATCAGCATCAGGATGCTTCTGAGCTTTCTTAATTAGGCCAACACGAATATCAAGTCTTGTGATGGAGATTTCTGGTTCAACAGCGCCCCTTGATTTGGCTTCACCAGCAGGTTTTTTGGCCTGCTGCTTCTTCCCACCAACTGTTGCATTAAGTTTGGTAAATAATATGGAAATAAACTTCCCGACAGTGATCATAAGCAGGTGCAAACACTCAGGTTGATAAGAACATGTATTTTTTCAACCACAATAAATGACTTGGTTCAAATTAGCCACCATCAGAACTAATCAGATGAGCACAATGGCTGCAAGCAGATCAAAACCTGTAGCTTTTTTCTTCAGTTCCTCAGCAAGCTTAGATGCCTTTTCAACTTCTTCCCGCTCAAGTCTGTCAGCCTGACTTCCAGCAAATTTCTTCCTGTAGTCCTCCACTTCTTCTATTTTCTGTATGAATATGAAGTTACTTAAATTAGTTGCAGGCCCAAAGAAAAGGTAAAATTATGCTGATCTTCACCACCATCTCCATCACCATCAAAGCACAAACACACACATGCAAACACCTGCAAAATCAAACCAACACCCAGACGCACACATGCACATAACCATATGTGACATAACATATTATACCAGTTCCTTGAACAAGGGCTCTGGTGTCCCAATCTTGTGCCCAGCAGGTAGGATCTCCCAGGGTCTTTTTGCCTTATCCATATCACCTTTCTCATCACATAGTGAAGCTTGTTCAGGGGGCATATTAAGCTGCTTGAAGACCTTATATCCAATTTAAAAAAAATGTCTCAGCACATAAAAACAATAAAAGACATTCACATGAGTGCTGAGTATAGATGAATACGGTAGCCAAGATACCTCAACAGAGAAAGATGGCATGAAAGGTTCTAACAAACATGCGAGAAGATATACTAGACCCAATGAAGTCTTTATAACTATAGAACAAGAAGGTTGGTCTTCCTTGTAAAGCCTCCAGAATTGGCTTTCCTACAGGGAAATGGAATAGAAATCAGTTCCCACCTTGAAGAACAGAAAAATTAGAAAAAACACAACTAATGAAACTTTTGAATCCAAAAGATCAAAAATATTCCAGGCTTACTTGCAGATATGCATTTCCCTCACTAGAAATGCTCATTGCGGTTTTCAATCCTTGCTTTAATTTAACCTAGAAAATTACAAACAGGGGTGTAAGAATGATGCCAGTTACATGCAACCACATCCTGCAAAACAATGATTGACGGATACCTTTTCCATGGCTTCCAGGTATTGCTCCACATATTTACCAACTTCTTCAGCCAATTTATTTGTCAGGGGATGAGAGCCTGCACCTGGAGCATCTGGGATAACAGAACCATATCCTGAACCTGTAGATCAAAACAGTCAGTCACTATGGTCTGAGGATACAATGCTGGTGCTTTGTTACACCCAAAAAAATGCATAAAAAAATAAGTGTAAAGTGATAAAATAAAAAAATCACTACAAGAATTTACAATCCTTCATGTTCCTAGACGATCAGTTTGGGACTAATGTGATGCAATGCACTATGTCCCAACAGTGTTTTGGCTTGCATGCTTCAAGGAAAAACAATGGGGTCCAAAAGGGTATCAAGCATATTAGAGGGATAAATTGGCCCTCTCACAAACTCCAAGAACCATCCATCTTTCTAAAGATTTTCAAAAGAAAATGAAAGAGAAACACACAGCTGCTCAATGAAGCTTCAAGTATATCTATTATAGTGAGGAGACGGTTCTTAGAAAAAAATGCCACTTCACAAGCACCACCAAAGCTCAAATAATAGCAACATGCCACAATTGAAAGGGAGGGAAAGGCTATCAAAACTCAAATGATAAGAATTCTAATAATTATAATTAAAACCAAACAAATAAATATCCTGCAATTGGCTATAGAAATCTACAATTCAGCTCTCCGACCAACCAAAAAAATTGTCATTCTGATGTATTTGTCAAGAAACAAATTTTGCTGAACAACAAATGACTAAGAAACCTAATATGGAATTTCACGCAGCTGATCTACCTGGAGGTTTAGCAAGAAAGCTCAGAACTCGGTTAATAAAGTTGCCCAAATTATTCAGCAACTCATTGTTACTTTTTGCTTGCAAATCAGACCATGTAAATAGTGTGTCAGACACCTAATCAACACAGACACATCAAATTAGCACTTTCCTGTTGAATGATGAAATATTCAACTGCAGAATGAAAGCATTATCAGCAACAAGAGGATTGCCTCAGGCCTATTGGTTAGCAAATAATATCTCCAAACTTCTACAGGAATATTTGTATCCTTTGCATCATTACCAAACACTCCTACACCTTTACTCTTGGAAAACTTTCCTGCATTAGCCAGCCAAATAAAATTAGAAAATTCAAAATGGTCAAAAGCAAAAGGCAGCTTGTTAGTAAGCAAAAGGTTATCTAATCAGTTATCATTTGAATGCATGAAAATTCACCAAGCATTGCATACTGGCTAAATTAGGTCAATAACACAGCTGACAAACCTGCTTCATAATTTAAGTATTCAGTTACACTTATAGTCTTCATCAAAGTCCAATTTTCACCTGTTCCAAGAAGTGTAGAAGGAAACATCACCTGGAAAGAGAAATGCATACACATTTGAAGAAATGAAACTTTACAACATTATCACAAGGCAAACCATGCATATGGACAGCAATTTTGGAGCTCAACATAAAATAGCAACCAAAAAAGAAACATCGAAGCACAAACAATGGAAAGCCCATCAGGCATCAAGTAAAACCAAACAGAAGAAAGAAAATATAACAATCACATCAAATCTGCCCTAAAATCACTCAGACACGGGAAATTTCGAGCAAAAAGGAAATCTCATTATACAAATAATGCAAATAGAAAATTGCACAAGATCAAAACATAAAAATGTAGATAATAATAACTTCCATGTGCAGGCCAAAAATTCTGAAGGACAATACACTTACAGTGTGGAATGGCACATTGTCTTTTCCCATAAACTGATACAGCTCAACATTCTCAGGATTCTTCCACCACTTCTCCCAATCAGGAGTGTAGCAAGAAGTAATGGAGACATATCCAATAGGAGCATCAAACCAAACATAGAACACCTACCAATAATACAATCTGAAGTTACAACATGAAAACCTAACGGAACAGTTATGTGTATATTAGTTTGACAAAATACCAGAAGAGGGAGATTCAGCATGGTTTTTTTTTTTATATAAAAAAAATCACATCTTTTTAACAGGCTTTGAATAGGATAAAATGGAAATGATACTAAACAAGATTTCTAACCTTGTCCTTAAATTCTTCAAGTGGAACGGGAACACCCCACTTCAGATCCCTAGTAATGCATCGTGGTTTTAATCCTTCTTTAAGCCATGCATTTGTTGTTTGAATAGCATTTTGGCTCCAGCCCCCAGCTACAGATGTGCTCTCGATATAGTGTACTAATTTATCCTTCAGTAGAGGAAGCTCAAGAAACAAGTGATTTGTATCACGGATTCGTGGTGTGTTTTTACATTGCTGTTCACATATCAGATCGGAATATACAAGTAAATACAAAATGAAATCAGCAGTCTTACAATGTTATTGCTATATGTATGGAAGAGGCACAACTGTCGATGATCACTTATTCGCTGACTTCTTATTTAGGACATTACCCAGGGAAAACATGGCCATATCTAGCGAGTGTCATGTAATAAGTTTGGCAGTAAAATGGCCTTCTAGACATTTAGCCTATTTACTACGTTATGCAATTCATTTCAGTCCAACTCTGGATGAATATACAACCACGTGACCACGAATTACCAGAAACTAAGATATAGCTGAAATTATACACAACGAATTCACTAAAAAGAGAGAGAGAGAGATCAATCTCACACCTTGCACCTGGGATTTATTAACTCTGTAGGATTCAAAAGCTTTCCACAATTTTCACACTGATCTCCTCGTGCAGAATCATAATTACAACCTTCCGTTGGACAATTACCTTCCACAAGCCGATCAGCTAAGAATCTTTCGCATGTATCACAATACAGCTGTATCATGATAACAGTTAAGCACATCAATCAATGAACTACCAAACAGCAAAATTGAGCTGAAACAGAGACAGGGTACTGAACTAGACAGCAACACGTCCAAACAAAACAGTGAAATAAGCCATTACTCATGAGACTATACCTGTTGCATTGAGTTCTCCGAAAGCCAGTTATTCTCTAACAATTTCTTAAAAATTGCTTGACAAATTTCCGTCTGCTGCGGACTCGACGTGCGTCCAAATTCATCAAAACTTATATTAAACCATTTATAAACCTCCCTATGAATCGCATAATACCTATGAATACACAACCAATTTAAAATTCACAACAAAACAACAATTCAGCAAATACGTAAAAAATAACTTATTCAATTTAAAAGAAAAGGAAAATTTTAAAAAAAGAAAGAAAATTACTTGTCACAAATTTGTTTAGGAGTGGAATTCTCCTCCATGGCTTTAGTCTCAGTCGCAGTCCCATACTCGTCAGTTCCACAAATATAAATCGCGTTATATCCTCGAAGACGACAGTATCGAGCAAAAACATCAGCACTCAACACACCTAACCAACCAAAACGACACCAAAATCAGAAGAAAAAAATGAGATAAATTCCATAAAATGAAAATGACTCACAGCCGATGATGTTCCCGAGATGAGGGACGTTATTGACATAAGGCAAAGCACTGGTTATCAGTATGTTTCGCTTTCCCGGGATAGGTAGCTTCGGGGCCGTCCGATTGAGATCTTCCATGGTTACAGCAGCTTAACTGCTGCTGGTGAGGATTTTAGAGAGAGAAAAAATTGGATTCTGCGTTGGCGATTTGGGTTTTTAAAAGCACAGGAGAATCAGAATCAAAGATAGGCAGGCGGGTGAGTGCTGCAAGTGTAAGCTAACATCAGTAGGGTGGCGTCAGTTAAAATTTTACGGTCGATTTTGAAGAAATTACGGGTATGTAACGGCCGCGAAACAGAGTTTAGAAGGGTCTTTGCCAAAGGGGTTATGTCAATGTGCCATGGGAAGGGGAGTGGAGCTTTTGGTTGGGTCTTCTGGATGTGCAAATTGGAAGTTTGTAACCGTCCGTGGACTGCTGCTGGCCCATATACGGCCTTGATCAGGTGCTGACTTGGAGGGCACACAAAGGAAGCTGACACGGTCGCAATGCTGACGGGCTGGGTAGTCAACATCAGCTTACCTTTCTTATTTTTTATTATTATTTATTTTTTTATCCATGAATATTCAAGTCAATATATACTCATTTCTATTAATTTTTTAAAATTTTAAAATTAATAATTATATAAATTTTTAGTGATTTTAATATTTGTAACATTTAAATTAGTAATCTTTACAGAGCAATTTTTTATTATTTTTATAAACAAATATGATAATAGTTATTTTTAAAATATTTTTTACTTTAAAAAATATTAAAATAATATTTTTTATTTTTCAAAAATTATTTTAAATGTTAATATATTAAAATAATCTAAAAATACTAAAAATATATTAATTTAAAATAAAAAAACATTTTTAAAACATAAAATTTAACCAAACTTAATATAATAACTCGCTCACACCATTCCCACTTTGCTCGCACAATCCCCTCTCTTTATTGAATAGTATCTCTTATAATTTGGCAAATTATTCTTAATTAACTAAAAAAATAAAAATAAAAGGTTTTAACTGACTAGAATAATAACAGAGAGATGTTTTTTTTAATGAACTAACGAAATTACAAGTAATGATTTCATTCACACAAAGTAAAATACAAAACATTTTGTTTTTGTGTATTAATAATATAAAAAAAACTAAAAAAATATATTATTTTAATTTATTTACAATTAAAAACACTCCTAACACACCAAACCAAACCAATTCAAAGAACTTTATATATTACTGTACAAGGAGACCACTTTACATGTGAGTGGAGAGAAAGAATCCAATTATAGTTTCTGGAATTGTTTCCTTTTTTTCATTTCCACTGTGATTACACTTAGACTGAAGAGGATTGGACGACCTTTTCTTTTCTTTTCTTCCTTTTAGAGTAATATAATAATTTAAACGTTCCAAGTTTTAGTGCAGTTTGCTTTGTAGGAGTAGCTGATTTCAACACAGTGGCCTTGCACGTAAGATCCAAGGTTCTTGTCCGCAGAAGTTGTTGGGATTTAAATTTGTTTCCTGTTTTTTTTAATAAAAAAAATCGTGGTTTTTTGGACAAAAGTAGCTCAAAAGACACTTAAGAAAAAACCCACCACTTGATACAGTACCTGGGAATCCTGTCAGGAATATAATACCTGCCGGCCAGCTGTCTAGACTGTGTAGACCAAATTATCTACATAACAAGAGAGAATTTCTGCCACAGTCGGAGTCATTATCTAGCTGCGTTCGTGTTAAAAACCAAAACTAGAAAAATGCTCCAGGGGGGAGGAGTTTGAATCTTGAGACAAGGGAAGGGTTAAGGGAATACAATGATAATTTTGCTCCAATATTACAGTACTATCTCACATCCCAGCAGAAGCTTTTGACACTTGCTTCAGAACATCAGCTATCTCGCTAGCCGTTGCTTTTCCACTCAAATAAGCAATCAGGGGACTCTCCTTGGGAACAATGTCATCTCTTAGGTCTGTGGTTCTTAGCAAGTCTTCAGAACCCTTTGTCACCACATCTTTCAATATTATCGTCTTATGAGCACCAGATATCATTTCCTCGTAATCGGTATCTCCATTTTCACCAAGAATCACAAACATATTGGCAACATTCAATCTCCAGCGAACGAAAAGGTACCTAATAATCACAGAGAGTTATGGAAATCAACATTCTCAACATACTGAAAAATTATTTCCCGGTGCTATTAGGTCCATATGAGGGTGCCTGTATGGCGGCAGTTCTGCATTCAGTCCATGGGACGGAAGAAGGATTGGTTGTGCATAAAATTGTAGCATATAGGAAGGGATCGGAATGATTGTTAATGCATTCCTGAGTTTAGAATATATGATAGTACCTGAGTGCTTGCGCGCGTGATGCAAGATGTGGAATAATTTGCAATCTTGTTGAGTTCCTACAATACATTAGATGACAACGGAGACCTCGCATCCTAAGCTTCTGCCTCAAATCATCCACTCTCTTGACCTGAAAAAGCAAATTAGTATGAAAATATGCCTATAGGAAGAAAATATATAAGAAACTGCATCTTGAACTTCCAGCAGATGCATTAATATCTTCATCACCTTACTGCGATCCTTTACAAGGTATGCTATGCAATGGGCATTCCTGGATTTTTTGTCTTCCTCGATGGGGTTGGAAGACTCATCAGATTGTTTCCCACCTTCAGTTGTATTCATCAACTTCCAAATGGTTTTCTTTAGGCCATCGCAGCCCCAACGGTAGTCTATATGAGCTGCATAATCTGGATCTCGAACAAGCTTCCCATCTACTTGAGTACAAGTACCGGGGTAATATACTTCGCCCCCACTGTTACAAATCAATGCGTCAAACTCGTTTGCGTGAATCTTTGCTGATGTCAAGAACTCTGTTGTTTCTGTTAATGACATAGCTGTTGATAGAGCAAGCCCTGTCACTCTTGCAAATAGTGAGTCTAACCGAACAGCTTTAATTATATCTTGCACAATCTGAATCATTTTCATTTCAGGAAATCCTTTGCTATCATAGCAATCAAGAGCTATAACAATCAATCTGCGCCGTCGCCTCAGCATGGGATATTTGCTTACAACAGCCTCATGCCTTGCACCTTCAGAAACTACTGGCTCGGATTCTGGTTTCTTTATCTTGTTTAGGACCCGTTGTACTTGATCTTGCAGTGCAGGGTCCCCAGAAGACACAGCTGAATAGTCAAGAGATCCATTCAGAGAAGGTTTGTCTCCATCAATTGACAGCCTGAGGGACATATCCTGCACATCCTTGAGCGAATCATTGAGAGATGACTCTTCTGCAGCTATCTCATCCTCTGGGGTATCAGTTTGCCATTGTGGATGCCTCATCCGGCAGGCTGCTACCCTGGTCAAGTATGTCCGGCAGTGTTCAGGCCATGAGAACAGGTGTATATTCTTCAAGCCATTCTTCCTGCAGAGAGCCCATAAGTTCTTTTCGGACACCAACTTAAGCAGTGCATCAGCAATAGCTTGCTGATCATGAGGGTCAACAAGCAGACCGTTGTTCAGTGCCTGCAACCAAAACAGGAAATAAGAAACAAAAGTACATTTTCTATAATCAAGTTACCATTGCATGATTTGCATCTTCTTAACAACTGAGGAACAGGAGGAGAGGAGAAATTTAAATATCTAAACAGAATCCCAACTAGTTGCTTCTTGCCAATTTTTTATTTTTTTGGTCCATTAAGATATGAAACAGATGGAGGCCATCTTTTACCCGATGGATGTCAACTGGTCCGCCATTTTTAGTAGCCACCATTGGAAGCCCGTGAGCTGCTGCCTGCGTCAGTTCAAACATGAATTGATCAATTTCATTTCCACAAGTAAAGGAAGGTAGGTAATGAAAGAAACAAGAAATCAAAACCAACCTCAATCAAGGTAAGGCCAAAAGGCTCGACCAATGCTGGATTTATGAAAACCCCCTGACATATATCCAATTGCTTAGCTAATTAATCATGAAAAAATCACACAGATGTAATTTTGAAAACATTGCCAATGAACCTTTGTTTTGGCAGCAAGCCGATATATTTCTGGAACATCAACTTGCTTGTGATGTTTCGGATAGGCGACCAGCCCATAAAGATCATACTTGTCAATCATCTTCAACACTGTCGTGAGCACACTCCCATTTCCACCGGTCATCTCCTCTATATCATCCCTGTTTCCCATAATCAGTGTCTGCATGAGAGTATATTAGTTCTCGAGTACTATCATCCCATGTCATCAAACAAACAAATTGAGTATCTAGTAATAATCCACATACAAGGACTTACAAGATTGGCAAGCTCTCTTAATGGGCGGCACTCTCCAAAGGCTTTCAAAAGAGTTGTAATATTCTTCTTTGGATCAGGCCTTGATAAGGCCAAAATCATCGGCTTATGGGGATTTGTAAGGAACCGCATGATCTGTCAGAGGATGTTAGCCATGAGGCAGAAATAGTTGTATTCATTATCATGTAAAACAACAAGGAAAACACAAGGTGACACTCACTTCAGACCATATTGGTGGAATTGCTTTTGGGGAAGAACCATCAGTACTGCTGATGAGTGTTGCAAGCTCCCCATCGACCTCAGGAGCATCTTCTTGAACCACAACACTGCTGAAGTCCATGCCTGGAGGAATAACCTGAAAAGAGATTTTGCATCAGTATTTTCTTGGGAGGTCCAAATGAATCTTTCGTTGTGAATTTAGACTATTTTTAGTTAAATTTGTTTGCTTTTCCAGTACGATGATTGAAAGTCAAGTTAGATGCACTAGGGAACTAAATAACACTAACATTCCTTAAAGCGGTAAAAGATATCAAAGTACAATTTCGTGCAATTTCAATCTCTAAACTCATAGACAAGTGATAAGGCATGAGCTTAGCAGTTAGTAATAAAATGTCAAAAAAAAAAAACCTACAAACACTTCCTTACCACCATTCTTGGCATGTAACGGCCATGGCAATTGACACCACGTCTAGCACGAGCACGCAAAACTTTCTCAAGCTTGACATCAAACCCATCATAAAGTCCCCATTGCTCATCAATCTCTTGTCTGGTACTTGTGATTACAAGTTCTGCAGCATCAAGTGAAAGCTCTTCTCCTTCTATCCTCCGCATTATTTTATATGTTGAATTGATGTCCTCCTTTGATTGTCGCCCCTGTTTAAGAAGCTGTTCCAGCTTGTTTCTCCCAAGCGAATGTCCCGTTAAAACCATAGGAACATTCAAAGCACCTGATAAAAGAGCAGCACTATCACCTGCATCAGCATAATGACCATGAATTACATATGGCCACACAGGCTGGCCTCCTCCAATTTGTTCACCCAAAACTTTTGACATATTAAGAATGTGACTAAGAGCTCCATCTACAAATTCTTGAATATAAGGCCACAGTAATTCTTTTCCGAGATACTTATCGCGTGGACCAAAGGGAATCCTGACAATATATGCCCCACTGCTCTCTCCCATCTCATTGCCATCTTCATCTTCAGGGCCTGAAGTTAGCATCTCTGTTGGTTCACCGTAGCTCCAGTCAACTTCAGGGGAGGAGATCTGGCGAGTAAAAAGATCTACCCTGTACACTCCAGGCATTCTAGCAAGTGCACGAGCAAGTTCCACCACATATTTGACCTGAGAAATTGCTTATAAAAGTGTAAGACACGATGAAATGGAGAAAGGATACGTAAACAAATAGAAGATTATCCTTCATTTGTATCAAAATGAAGCATTTACCTGTCCACCAGTGTCCGAATCTCGACCAAGCTCCATATTTTCTCCTCGGACCAAACCATGTATACTGCTCATAAAGATGTCACGTTAATGAACTACATTGGATAGTCGAAGAAATGTAGATATAGAGTCTAATTGGCCTTTCAGCATGAATGTAGACTTGAAAACTTATGAACGGAAAAATAGCAAGCAACTCTTTGTGTGAAAAACAATTAAAGAAAAACACAAAAAAAAAGGCAAGCAAATCCTTGTAAAGAATTCCCATTCCTCCATCCCCCCTTGTACCTTGGCAGACCATTAAACAGAAAGATAAAAGACATTTCAAGCTGGGCAATGATTTGTAGTGTCATCAGAAGCAATCGTTCCTAAATCTATCTGTCTCCCATTGCACTCTAGGAGATAAATTACTTCGCATTGAAGATTTAAAATGACAACATAAAAATAGAATAGTGTGTTATATTATGTTCGAACAGCTATTTAGCTCAAATTCATAGACTCGGGCATGACTAACGTGCTAGAAAGCACCATACCTGATAAGGACAATATAGAGTTTCTTTTCCTTCTTATCATCCGACCACACTTCCGGGTTGGAAAGGCTTCTCTGGAACTTTTTCCTTGGCGTCTCGCTTTGTGCCAGCTCCCCCAACCCATCTCCTTTCTCTCCTTCTGATAAATCCTCAGACATGTCTTCGGTTGCATCCCGACGTCCTTGTTCCCTTTCCCATCTCCGATTCGCCAACCGCTGTAGTTCCTCCCACTCCAACTATTCACAACATAAACATGAAATTTTAGTCTTGATACAAATTTATCATATTAAAAAGTTAAATGACATTATTCTCAGACTTGTTTCAGTAGCATGGCAGCTGAGTTCAAGGACCAGAATACGACCACACGATCCCACACGTAGAGGACAAAAAACTAGAATTCCCCTCCAAAAAATTCACACACAAGGAATTAGATCAAACATGGTAGCATGCAGTTATGTCAGGTTGATTTAGCATGCAGTTATGTCAGGTTGATTAGAGAAGAAAACTATATAGAATGAAGCAGGGGAACCAAAATATGGAATATGGCTGTGCTTTTAACAAACAAGACAGCCAGGACATGGTCAACCATTCAAGAACACACACTATGACAAGCATAAGCACACATCATTGATCCAGTCCTCCCGTGATCAAGTACACTGGTTATGTTCATAATTTTAAGCTATATTTCTATGAATCAACTTCTTGATCAACACCCCTAAAAAAAAGATACACACAAGATGGCAACTGAGCCAGTTATAGGGGCTCTTCGAGAACCAAGATTTCTTGACAGTGACCCGATTACACAATTCCATATCTCTCTATGTAAATCAACCCAAACACGCATAAGAGAGTGACCTGCTTCTTCTTGCGAGTGAGGTGCCAAATACGCCAACACATGTTTTCGAGCCTGGAACTGCGTTCCCTGGTGTTGCGAGTGGCAACAACTTTTATCCAAGTTCTATGTAAATCAGTCTCATCAACTCCTCTAACAACCTCCTCAACAAAATACTTTGTTGGATTAAAATGCCCTGTTTCTCTTAAATTCACAGTTGGTGCTGGCTTGTGTTCTTCAATTGCACCTGCTCCTCCTCCACTATTCAATATTGCTTCCAAGTATCCATTTATCCACTCATTTCCAGGCATTGTTTCACAGAAATAACCCCACTTTTCTTCTTTCTTTTACCTCTTGTCACAATCCAGACAAATGGAGACACAAAAGTATGATTTCTTGGTAATAATAACAAAAGGGTTTTCTTTTCTATTTTTTTTTCCTTCTTTCTTTCTTTTTCACATTGGTCTATGATAGAGTAGCAGCACTCGATAGAACAAGAAGAAAGCAAAGGGTTTCAATATCGAATTCACTTGCAGAAATCAAACTGAATATACTCCAAGAAATTAACAAAATGGTTGCCTTTCTAGGTTCTTGAATATCTCTCAAGTGTTTCCTTGATTCGAGAAAATAAGGGTCATGCAGATATTCGTTGTTTGAGAGGAGGGGGGCTTGTAGCAAGGGTAGGACTGTATTGTGTGCGTCCGTGCTGGTGAAAAATGCAGGGGAGAAAGGAGGGAGAGGGAGGATTGTGTGGAGTGGGGTCGGAAAGAGGACACGTGTACAAAGGATAGTTGAAGTGATGAAAGTGTAAGCTTCACACCTGTGTAAGAGGATGATTGGGAGGTCTCCTTTCCCAAGGTTGTCCGCTTCCCAATGCGAGCTTACTGCCTTTTCATCCTTCCGTAACAGGTTTCCTGCTTAGCTTGGCTTCCTGTAATTTTTTTTTTAGTTTAATCTGTTTTTTATTTTAAAAAATATTAAATTAGGTAATTTTTATTAATTCTAATACGCTGGTATTAATATATATATATATATATATATATAATTTACAAAAAATTAAGAAATTAAACGTATCCTTACATATGTAATCTGCAAAATATATTAGTCAATAGTCAGATCACAGGTTAACTCAGAGATCTTTCCCATGGCAGCCCACAGGCATATCTACAACTACAGTTACAACCAGGCTTCGTTGACAATAAATGTTAGCAATGTCATTATCAATCTGCTTGATAGCATCAGTCAAGGGGAAATGTCATGGATTGGGTCGAAACGCTACATGTGTTTATAAATCATTACGAGTGTGTTTTTTATCTAAAAAATGTTTTCAAAATTTGTAATTTTTTTTTAATTTTTAATATGTTAATATCGAAAATAAATTTCATAAAATATAAAAACCTATCATTTTAATGTACTTTGAAAAAAAAATATTTTAAAAAATAAATGCTAATACAATTTCAAACACTATTTATATTTATATAAATGATATGGTAATTTGTTTTTTTTTATGATTGTTCTACTTTAAAAGGTATAAATTTAAGTAATTACGGTGATTTTAGTAACGCAATTTGTTAAAATATGTAATTTTTATTTTATTTTTTTTAGTATGGGTTAAAAAAATAGGAAGAAATTAAAAAAATATATTACAATTTTTGAGGAATCCTGAAATTCCAGGTAGAAGCATTATAACGAAAAACAATATTACAATTAGGAAGACATCCATCTTGTAGTAATAAACGTCATCGTATTTAGTGCCCAATGATATGTTCCTTGTCGTTATTTGACCTGAATTTGTACTTGCATGATCAATCTTGCTCTCTAGTCACTCTGACAAATTACAGCATATAGAGACAAAATGAACTCACACAGCGGGTCCCGAATTGAGTTTATTTTTCTAATATGAGTTTTATAAATCTTTAATTCAAGAACATATTAGAAATATATTTTATTCCATATAGCTTTATTTTAAATAAAGAATTTATTATAAAATCGAATCAAAATCTTGATTTAATAAGAAATTAGTGTTTTTTATCTTTTATTTTATATTGCATTTATTTTTTAAAAAATATTGCCTTAAATCACTTTTAATAAATATAATTCTAACTTAGGATATAACATATAAATATTACAAAACAAATCCTCATGATTTCTTTTACCTAACGGTATATATTTTTTTAATCAGATGATGCATTAATTGAGATTAAAATCTTTATTTAATGTAAAAAATATATTTTTTACTTTAATTTAAAATAATTAAAATATAATTGTTCTTTTTAATATTAACCCAAAGTTTAACTTAAGAAAAACAAGAAAATGACAACATTTTCTTAACTATCAAAACTATCCTTGAACATCAAATACAACTACTCTCTTTTATTTACTAATGAATATGAATTATTAACATGGATTTTGCTGAACTTCCTCAAAGAAAATTATTTTTTAATAAAGAAAAAAACCATTAGTGTTTTGTCATGTTTTTAGATTTATTTTATTGTGGATTGAAATTATATAATAATTATTTTATCATTCTCAAATAAAATCATTTTACTGGTTATTATGGGTAATTCAGTTTTTTTCCATAAAAACTAATATTTGTTATTCTTATATTAATTAGGAACAAGGATGTCTTTTATCATTTTATATACACAATAAAATAACTTAAATAGTCTTAAAAGTAAAAAATTTAAAATTAGGATGTAGAGGTGTTTCAATCTTTTTATGTTTTGTTGGCACCGTGAAATAACTGGGATCTAGGGGTGTTTCCTTTTATCATTTAGTTTGCTTGAGAAATGACCTTCGTGGTTTTTTCTTCTATACGAGTTATCCTAATCTCATGTTGGGAATATTTGGCATACTGACTCGAGTCATGTTTTTTTTTTCCTTTTTTAGAATTGAATTTTTTTCAATTCGTTCTTCAACATTTGATTTACTGGTAATTGAACTTTTATATTTTTTATATTTTTTTCTTTATGAGATTATCACATTCTTGTTCAATTTTATTTTATTATCAAATAAAATCCTTAAGACCTTTTAATAATATTTAGACGGCTTTTTTTCATAATATTGTCAAGTGTTTGTTTATTTATTGGTCCTTGACTTTTTATTGGGTTTTTTTTATTGTTGTTTATTTTTTTTAATCATATTATTAAATTAACCAAGATTATTGAATCCATTCAAATCAATAACCACATGCCCTAAAATTTTCATACGATTGAACCCTTTTTAGATTTTATTTTTTTAATTTCATCATTTAATATTTAGTTTTGAATTGATTCTTATAATTTGTTTTAATTTATTTTTTATGAAGATATCGCAGTCACGAAAAAATGCCCTAGTATTTGATTAGTGTTTAATTTTAATTATGAATGTCTATTTTTATTATCATATTATTATATAAAAAATAGTTTTTTTAAAAAACAAACAAACTTGTTAAATCTAGTAAAGTATATGATCCGGGTCGTGAGTTTAACGGGTTAAACCATGAAACCCAGGTTGATTCAATAAACTACCATCATAATATTAAAATAAAAAAGACGTTGTCCTGAATTTTTTTAAAAGTCAAACTATGCTTTATTACCGATTATTTGGGTTATTTTAGGACTCATAAAGTTGACCGGGTCTTGTGAAAACAACTCTCACGTGGGTTGATTTTAAACCTGAACTTAGTAAAAAATTAAGTTGGGAGATTTTAAGACTGATCGAGTAGGTTAAATTTAATAAGAATATGAAATGGTTACATGTAACTTAAATATATTTTTTTCATGTTGGGAATTTTTTTTTTTTTATGGAACCCGTGTGCACTAAACTAGTTTCTCTCTATATTTCCATTTCCTTAACCTATGAAGTGAATTAGATGCAGAAGCAGGTAACACTGGATCGACGTAGAGTTAATAAAAATGGAGGCACTATGCTTTAGCATGTGACAGCATCTCTTTATCTATCGATCTATCTATATCTCAAGTTGATGCAAAAGTATGTGGCAGAAGAACCACCATCCCAACCCCTAGAAACCACAATCAACCAAACTTTATCTCGTCATCTCCGCCTTAAATATCACACAAGTACCTTTCCAGGTTAGAATCTTGTGCCATGTACAGCAACTTCTTGCAATTATTTATAGTTTTCTGATTCTATATCCAAACAAAGCACATGTGAGCGCCTTCTGGACAGCCCAGTATTTATCTCACTTTGATAACACTTAACACGGATTGCACACAGTTGTGAAACATGACAGGAGGAAGCTTCGAGTCATGGATTAAGAGGGCGGGCTTTTATTTAAAAAAAAAACCAGAACAATAGTATTTTGATAAATCTTTTTATAAAAAAGCTAAAGGGTTGAAAGCCGAGTCGACAGAGTGAAGAAATCAACTTAGATTCTTGACTAAATCAGCTGATGACCAGGGTTTTACAAAGGTGCATGCATGTTTTTAGCAGACCAATAGGGTGGAATCTGCGATGCTTGTTGATTTTACAAGGAAGTCTTGTTTGGACCACCCCTTTTAATGCAAGCCACGCATGCCTTCCCAATAAGCTGAGAATCATCTTTTATGTATTTGGGTTGGATTTCAGCTTTCATGCATAAAAGGAAGAGCCTTGATAGTGGAGTGTGAGAGCTAGAGAAGAAGAACTCGAAGGGGGGTGGTGAGGATTTGTGCCTAGTTTTGTTACTAGTCGGATAGTGGGTTCGTGTGCATATATCGCACTAGCCTTTCTTTGGGAAGATTTTGGTACATTCATTTGCTGGACAAAACTTTCAATATATATTCATATATAAAGCCATTTGATTATAAGAAAATTGCAGTGTTTTCGCATCTTCTTGAAGTATTTGGTATGTTTCAGAGTGGTGGTAAAAAAGTTACGTAGATGCTTTGAATTTTAGGTATTTTTTCATTGTGATGGTAAGAAAGTGATATAGATGCTTCGAGTACAGGATGAAATATCTTTTTTGTGGCTATTTTGTAAAAAGAAGCCGATCTAGTTCAAAATCAAAATCACGAGTTAATTAGGGTTAATTCTAATCTTTATTTTTTAAAAATAAAAACCTTAAGAAATATTATTTTACCAAACTTGGTATACCACGAAATCAAAATCTTTATTTTGATCTAGTCCAGAATCAAGGTTATGAATTAGGGTTAATTTGAGTAAATAAAATCTTTATTCACATTTTCTGATGTTACTTAATATCCAGGTTCATGCATTGGTTGCATCAATAATAGTTGCATGGATCATGTTTTCTTGGATACAGGATAACTGATTCCATTGGAGAAATTTTGAAAGGCATACGGTGTTATTTTGACAAAGCATTCATGTATTTCATGTGATGAATATATTCATTACTATATTTTATCATTAGTTTTTGGAAAACAAATTATATTTTAACAATTTAAATATATATTTAATTATTAATTTGGTGGCACAAATATATTAGTTTTTTTAGGCCGTGGCCCGCGCTTTTTTTTTTCCTTTTTAATTTTTTTTTAGTATGGTTTCCAAGTCTAACTTTTTGTGTCGAAATGCATGTCTTTTATTTTTTTAAAATCATTTTTGATACCAGCACATCAAAACGATCCAAAACGTATAAACCATATTAAATTTTAATACTTTCTTTGATTGAAACTTCTTTTGCTCTTCCTAGACTTGATAGGCATTAACCTTCCTTTATTTTTGACTTGCATTTAAGTGTAGGCAATTTCCACTCCTTTTATTTTCATAGCTCGGAAAGAGTCATCGCGACATCATGGAGGGTACTCCAATGTTAATCCTAAGTTTTGAACATAATAAATCAAGAAAAGAAACTTAACTCTTTAACCATAAAATCAAAATTTAAATTATAAGCTTGTGAAATCACGCTATTTGATCATTAACGTGACTTTTTTTGCTCAACAACCATAAATATGACTTAATTTATTATTTTATTTTAAAATTTTTCATTTTAGGTCCAACTCTTTAGAAGGCACGTGCTCGAGCTTCCACACTCGAGCCCAACATGCTTGGCCTTAAGAGCGTGCCCCGAATCCAAAAAAAACCCTAAAAAATATTATTTTATCAGCACCACGGATTACACTGCAACTTAAATATCAATATTAATGTTCTGTATTGGCGAAACACAGGTTGCCCACAGTCCATTATATATTAGCTTATCTAAGACCCCTTTTTCACACAATTAGGATTCGCCATTTCCATCTTGATTCTTTATATTAAGCCTCAACGGACCAATATGGCATCTTCCACCTACACTCATTTTCACGATGGAATATATATATATATATATATATATATATATATATATATATATATATATATATTTCTTCCCTTTAGCATCTACCAACTAAAAAAAGTTACAGCTAAATAGAATTTAGAGTTCCACTTGCTACTAGAAAAAAATGGCATTTCATTTGTCCCACGTCCAAAATATTTCAATATGCTGGATGCTATATAATGTATGATACAAGTGTATTGCATGAGTCTCTCATGGTCAACAATTATTTGAAAGTTAGTATATGTATAATAAATAATATTATTTTGATTGATTGGATCGATTCGGATTAGCCCTATCGATCCAGACTATGACACGAGTTTTAGATCGTGTAGTTCGAAAAAGGTGTTTGAAAATGAAATATTGCTTACTTTTTAAAGTTTTTTCTATCAAGAAATGCATCAAAATAATATTTTTATTTTTTTTTTAAAATTATTTTCTGACATTTACACATCAAAAACAATTTAAAATTGAAAAAATTATTTAAATTTTTTCTTAAAAAAGAACTATTTAAAACACAATTCTAACCCTCCCTTAAATGGCTTTGCATTCAACCTGAAAAAGTACCGATTGACTTTGTAGCAGATAGTCCAATGAAACTTGAGTTGGGTGAAACCAAAGTCTTTAAAAGCCCAGAATACATATGGTACAAGAAGCCCATTATATGTAGCCCAATACGAAAACCCTCCTTCAAAAACCCTACTGAAACTCGAGAAATCAAGAAACTCCACGAACAAACCAGGCAGAGACAGAGAAACCAAAGCCTCGAGAAATGGGAAAAAAAGACAAACAATCATCGAAAGCTTCAACAGAGGAACTCTTAACAACACTTGGAGACTTCACAAGCAAAGAAAACTGGGACAAATTCTTCACTATCAGAGGCACTGATGACTCCTTCGAGTGGTACGCCGAGTGGACTGAGCTCCACCATCCCCTCCTCTCTCTTCTCGCCGGAAATGATGAAAACCATTCTTCTTCTTCTTCTCCGCTGCTGAAAATCCTGGTTCCGGGTTGCGGGAATTCGAAGCTGTCAGAGAATTTGTATGATGCAGGGTTTAAGGAGATAACGAATATTGATTTCTCGAAAGTTGTGATTTCTGATATGTTGAGAAGGAATGTGAGGGATCGGCCTGGTATGCGGTGGCGTGTCATGGACATGACTCAAATGCAGGTATGGTTCCAATGGCCTGTCGTTCTCTTTTTAATGTTGTTGCTGGTCTCCTCTTTAGTTCACTAAATTTGATCACAATGTTTACCAGTTGGCAGATGAGAGCTTTGATGTTGTTCTTGATAAAGGGGGATTGGATGCTTTGATGGAGCCAGAACTTGGCCCGAAGTTGGGAAACCAGTATTTATCAGAGGTTTCTTGAACTTCAACTTTGTACATACATTTGTTTTATGTGTATTTTCATTGGTTTTTGGAGAAAACTAAACTCGCTAGTAAATTTTATTAACAGGTGAAAAGAGTGTTGAATTTTGAAGGGAAGTTTATTTGCCTGACGCTTGCAGAATCTCATGTTCTAGGTATCCATTTTGCCTGCCATTGCTCTCTTATTTTATTTGTTGTTTATGTGGATGTGTCTCAGTTCTAAGGTTACATCTTAACATTGCCTTTTTCAGCTTTGCTCTTCTCTAAGTTCCGGTTTGGGTGGAAAATGAGTGTTCAGGCTATACCACAGAAACCTTCTAGTAAGCCTGATCTGCGTACATTTATGGTTGTTGCTGAGAAAGAGAATTCCAGTGCTTTGCACTTCATAACGGCATTGTTTGATCACTCTTCTCTTGATTGTATTGGAAATCAGGTATCATAAAGTGGCTTCCTTGTATTTTTTTTTTTTGATACATGATAGGTTTCAATGACAATAATATAGAGCAAATAAGATTTACAGAATGGACTGTGTTAGATTTTAAAGAGGGCTAAGACTTATGATTTAAGTCTTGAATTGAAATGGTATTAGTGAGGGAATATTTATACTTATAGTTTGCCTTTATTGTAAGCTTTGTATATTGTTTTTGGTACTTTGTGTGTAATTCCTGGTAGAAAAATCTCATGGATGTATGACAATAGTTGCCGATGCTTTTTAGGCTATTGGTCTACATGAAGCCCTTGAAAATGAGAATCAAATTCGTAAAGAATATTCCATTGGTCCTGATATACTGTACTCTCTTGAAGATCTGCTAATTGGAGCTAAAGGTGACTTGTCAAAGCTTAGCCTAGGTCGTCATTTTCAGCTTACTTTGGGAGGGAATGGCGACTCCCGGTTTAGTTACAAAGCCATAGTTCTTGATGCCAAGGAAAGCTCTAGCCAATTCACTTATCATTGTGGGGTTTTCATTGTGCCAAAGGTACGCTGAATAGTATATTGTTTGGATGCATTTCATGGAAACTATAATTATTGGTTTATTAATCTGAAAGTATGCAGCTTGGTTGCTTCTCTAGGAGAAAATTCTGTAATGCCCTTCTCAAAAAAAAAAAATAAAAAAAAAATAAACAAAGAAAGAAAAGAAAAGAAAGAAAAAGGAAATGACTGCTTTGTGCCTTGATGTTCCATTCTTATCTCGGCAATGGTACATATATGCCGCCATCTATTGGTGGAACCTACTTTGAGCAATTATTGGTCTGCATTGTCGGCTAACATTACATACATTTCCTGTTTATATTTCTCAAAACAGTAATGTTGTCAATTTGGGAAATATGTTTCCTTAGATTCAAGCTGAATCATGGTAGTCCTAAACTCATTGCCAAGATAAGGTCCTGTTGCATTGGGGTCTGGAAGGGAGACTTTGGTGACAATCTTAAACATCTTACATTTCAGTACCTGTACAGAGTTCTTCTCAGAATTCTAAGCTGCATTCTTGTGGTTGCAAACTCAGAACATCATACCATTGCAACCAAGCAATGTTCTCTAAAGAGTAATAGCAATTCTCCCTTAGTAAATCATTACCAGCTAGAATGGTCTAAACACCCATCAAACTGGACAGGGATGTAACTTGTCCTCCCCTCATTTTTCAATTACTTTCGTAAGTGGAAACGTTTTTCAGGGGTATGCCTCGCCATGCCTTTTTTAAACCGGTCAGGCGGTCATTAGAGATTATTGGGTGGGTGGGCTGATTAAAATTGGGACACAGAAAAAGAAGCAAATCATTGCTTGGCTTACAGAAATAAGCTGCCACGTATTAATCTTCATAGTGATTCATCTTATTTTCTTCTACCATTTCTTTTATTTCTTCTATGTGATTTTCATGCAAACATGCTAGTGCAGAGATTAGTGTGCATGTATGTGATGTAGGCTGTCATTACTGTTAAAAATTTGGATGTCATTAGTGTTAAATTCATTTTGTTTCAGCTTCAGTAATCAAACACAATTTGGGCAATTGCTGTTTTCTATTTGCAATACTTAACTGAATGTGGGATTTCAGACCCGAGCTCATGAATGGCTCTTCTCTTCAGAAGAAGGACAGTGGATAGTTGTTGGAAGCTCAAAGGCAGCTCGTTTAATAATGGTAGCATCTTAGCATCAGAGTTGTGATTATCTTGAAGATATATAGGTCCAATGAAATTTGTGGAACTACAACTTCTAACCAAATTTTTTTGTTTTGAATGAAGATTATAATGGACAGTAGCCACAATAATGCCAGCATGGATGATATTAAGGTACTTCTTTTCAGTTCGGCATATCTTTTGAGATGTCAACTCTTTAATTATGTCAAGTTATTTGTACAAATACTTAACTCGTGGATTTTCTTCAGAAGGATTTATCTCCTCTGGTTAAACAGTTGGCACCTGGAAAAGATGACAATTCAGCACAAATTCCGTATGTTACTCATAATTTTCTCCTTTTAACAACTTCGCTGCCATGAGAAAAAGAAAGCTTTGTTTTTGTTTACAACTTATAATGAACTGTTATTGTTCTGCAAACCTTTTTTTTTCCTGGAGAACTATTAACCTTTTGTGTGGAGGTCATTATGTATTCAATGAATTATGATCTTTCTCACTTGAATTTTAACATCATGTCTGCAGTTTCATGATGACAGGTGATGGAATCAAAGAACGAAAAACTGTGCATAAGGTTTGCACGTCTCTTATCATGTTATTTCATTTTCTATTTGGTCATGATAACGCATGCAACTGGCCTTTGTGAGTTAAATACCCTCTTACTTGGTTTTAGCTGTTTTCCAAAACAAAGGAAAAAAAAAGAAATGAAATTCCAATGTAAATAATGGAAGAAAAGTTATTACATAGTTTCTCTCTATGATCAGCTCTACTGGTAGATTTTCTTAATTTATTTGTACATGTAAAGTATAAAACCCACCCTGCATATTCATTGCAGTTATTATGGTTTGTACCTTGATGATCCAGAATATCTCATATAATTTATGTCATTAAAAGACAAGTTTTCCAAAATTAAATAATCATTTCATCCTTTTAGAGTGAGAAAGGAATTAATGAAAAAAAATTGGACTAGGATTCTAACCTAGAACTTTAAGAGACTAAGTGGAAAGGTTATACATTGTAGAAACCATCACCAAGCTTTATGCAAATTTGATACAGGATTGCTTATCCTTTACCAGCATCTTAATATGCATTCCCTGGATCTTGCTTGAACACAATAACACAACCTATTGCATAAACAACGACTGTAAACAAAATGGGCTTGGCAAGCAGCTCGAGAATAGCAATGAGATATAACACAATGGTTTGGTCTGTTAATATGCTTGAATATCCATTTAAAAGCACAAGCTGTAGGTGGAGCGACTCGTGCTCTTTATAAGACCATCTGGTACTTGCTTTTCTTCTCTCATAGATAAAGACATGGTGATTTGGGTAGGTGGTCAAAAGAGTGGTAGCAGAGTTGTGGAGATGTGTCTGCATAGTTAGAGAAAAGGAGATTTTATTACAGAGAATAGTTTTTGGGTTTTCCAAGGAGAAGGTCTGGAGAGACTTGATGGTGGGCCTGGTCTCTAGTTGTGGGTGGTGGTGGGTGATAGAATGAGAGGTCGTGATGGGGGTATGCCTGTTGGGATAGAGAGAAAAGAGTTCTCTAGAGAGAATGAGGATAGTTCTTTTGTTATGAAGAAGAAAGGGAATGATGTTTAGGTTAATTTGGTCTCCCATTTTTTTACCGACTCAAGTGAAGAACATAACTGGAGAAATGCTCAATATATGCTCTATGTCATATTAACCAATGTAGACTCATCAAGTTCAACCTTGGTTACGTTCTGTAGGTTACCTCTTCATTAACTGGGTCAATAATTGTTGAAGACGTGGTTTATGAAAATGTTGCTGATGATGTCAGTCGTCCTTTTCCATCTAGTGATTTGATATTCCGCCGCCTTGTTTTCCAAAGAGCAGAGGGTCTTGTTCAGTCTGAAGCTCTTCTTACAAGGGATGAATCTTCTCATAAAATTGTTGAAGAGAAGAAGAAAACTAGTTCTTCCAAATCGAAGAAAAAGGGAAGCCAGAAACGGAATGATGGTAATAACTCATATCTGTTACTTCTGCTTCAATTTTAGAATCTGCTATGCCTTTTGGCTAACTTGGGTTTGCTTTTAATCTTAGTATCAATCTTATTTAACAGATTGTATTTGTTCTTTTGTCTCATGTAATTCTAATGCTTGTTGGTTTTGTTCAAATTATTTTACCTTGAAGCATGACTGCCATGACAAGTTTTCTTTAGATAAAGCGTCTTCTATTTCAAAATAACTGAATGACAAACGTTGCAATTAAAACCTCCAACCTTTTTATTGTATGATTTCTTTTCCAAATTGGTCTTCTTAATGCTGTCAGAGCCAGAATAAGGAAGACGGATGCTCTCTTAACTTCATTTTAAATTATATATGCTGTCTTCACCATATTCAATATGATTCATGGCTATTTCTCTTGCATTTTATTGTCCTGATAAAGAACTGGCTTGTTTTCCATGTTTTGTTTTCTGTTTATTTTTTTTCTCTTTGATGTTGTTCTTCTTAATATTGTAGCATCAAGCAAGATACTGAAGGTATATCATGATTATATGGCCAGCCCTTATCATATGGGAATCGTTTCTGGCTTTACGTTGATGTCTTCTTATTTGGAAAGTGTGGAATCGACTGGAAAAACAGTATGTGTTACAGTTCTTCTCTCAATTTCTTTTTTTTCTGAAATGATCCTATGTTCTAATAATTCAGTTTCAAGTGAAAAAGACTGTTTTTCTCAAACCATCCATGATCTCTTATGTTTGACAAATGATTTATGCAACCAAATGGATGGTTCTGAAATTAAACATACCTACTGTTATTCCTGCATAAGAGAGCTTATCCTATGTGTGAGATTATGGTGATTGCCCTTGAGACTGGTTAAGTTTAGCAGCATTTTATTTTCAGGTTAATGCTGTTATCATCGGTCTTGGAGCTGGCTTACTTCCCATGTTTCTCCATGGATGCATGCCTTCTTTGCAGATTGAGGTAATTGTATGATTTAAAAATATTCCCATTCATCTCAGAAGGGGAAAGGTGGAACAATAATAGACATCATTCTTTGAGATCATCACTTGACGGGATTGGTTTGACAAATCATCTGATCCACAGGTGGTGGAGTTGGATGCTGTGGTACTTAGCCTTGCAAGGGATTACTTTGGTTTTGCAGAAGATGAACGTTTGAAGGTACTTTAGAGTCTTCTTATAAGTTCTGCCTTTTCTGTTACTTTTTGTGTATGCTCTGTTTGATCTTTCCTTGGGTGATCTCCTCTCTTGTGATCTTTCTCTTGCTGCCCTCCTGCATTTGAAATTGTTATGATTTTCTGTATTTTATTTTGATTGGTAAGACTTGAAATTTAAGATCTACACCATCTTTTCTGTTTGAACTAAAACTAACAGACTTGAGCTGGTTTTGCTAATCCTTAAACGATCTCTTCAAATCTATAATGGAGCTGTGGTATGGCATCACAAACTATGGTTACTAAAGAAACCAAATGTTGCAGGGATCTGATGAGAATTGTGAGAGCATCAATGATTTACAGTTATCTAGAGCCACTCTATACTATAAAACTTGTCCAATTTAATCATTAAAGCATAAATTTATTTATTGTTTTTTGAAAAATTGGCGATGACTAAAAGAACTGATGACTATACTCCTGGATTTCTTGACATGCAAAAACAGAGAAGATATATCATTATTCAAGTGATGATTTTGCTATATCATTGTAGGTACATATTGCTGATGGGATAAGGTTTGTTAGAGAGGTAAAAAACTTTGCTGTGGCTGATGGATTGCCTGCCATCCATGGAATTGAGGATGCTTCTGGAAGTACAAAGCCTTCACCTGATGAAAGTGGCAGTGTGTCTTACACAGAGGGCAGAGGAAGACCTAGAGTTGACATACTTATCATTGACGTGGACTCTTCAGACTCGAGGTAAGTTTAAATATTGTAATTCGTTGCATTTGAATATATCAATTAAGCAATTGTCGCTGCATGCTCTAGGATCTTGTGCTCTTTTTAATTTTGTCTTTTTACCTGTACAGCTCAGGAATGGCCTGTCCAGCTGCAGATTTTGTGGAAGAGTCTTTTCTTTTGACTGTAAAGGATACCCTTTCTGAGCAAGGTCTCTTCATTGTCAATTTGGTGTCAAGGTCCCCAGCTGTTAAAGATACAATTATTTCAAGGATGAAAGCGGTGAGGAAGATTTTCATATTTCATTCATTGAAGAATATTTTCATGTCTATGTCCTAAGGACTTGCTTCTAGAGTTTCTAGCAGCTGAATGCATTTTTCATTGTTTCCGAGTCTAGACTGTTCTAGAGTAGTGAAGAATAGTTGTAGCCACCCTCACCTGGCTAAGATGGTTTATAATAGTATAAGGTGAGCTCATAAATAGGTGGATGTGAGATCCGGGATATGCTTGTATTGAAGGGCTAACGTGGTATCCTCTTAAATGTTTAATGTGCCTGTGTGTGGACATTTCATACTCATTTTCTCTTCTACCTTGCGGCATTGTCTCTCTCTTCCCCCTCTTTCTGCCTGAGTTGGCTTTGTTATTACAAAATGCTATTTGTTTTCACTGTATCAGAAATTTGCTATTTTCTGAGTCTTGTCCTGCTATTCATCTTCAGGTCTTCAACCACCTGTTTAGTCTTCAGCTTGAGGAAGACATCAACATGGTTCTCTTTGGCCTTTGTTCGGAAGTTTGCTTGAAGGAGGATTGCTTCCCCGAGGCTGCCTGTCAGCTTGACAAACTGTTGAAGTTCAAACACCAGGAAATAGGCCAAAGCATTATAGATTCAACAAAGAAGATCAGACGTTTAAAATGAGATATGACCAAGATGTACTTCTTGTGAAGCCCTGTGATATGTTTGAAGGATTGATTTTTGCGCGGATGGCAGTAACCAAACCAAAGCTCTTTATTTCAACAATGGCGCTCAGGTATATGAGAAAATTTTATGCAATAATTGTACTGTATCTGAGTAGGATCATCTGATTGTTCTTTGGAAATCCTACTGTGTGAGAGGACTTGACTTTGTACCAAAATCTAGGTTCGATATATTTACACAAGGGACCGTTTACTATGCATCCAATTGCAATAGTGGTCTTTTATGGGCTGAGTTTATGTTGAATTACAGCATAATAATCGGCCATGGTGGAGCTTCAGCCAAAGCATAAATAGTTCTACGGATGTCTTAATCCATGTGATTCATGGTTAATTCTTTAATGATTGTTCTGATGCTATACGTTGTTTATATGATTATGGGTGAATATACAAGAAATAAAGTATTACTGGATGCATTGCCGCCGGATCGCAAAGCAAATATGTTTGATAGTGTTATAATTGCAAACAAATACAGAAAAAGCAAAAGCATATGAAGGTGTGATGGAGCTTATCTTGCATGAAGCTAAAACTATTGCAGAGGTGAAGCAAAATAGAGGGAATCTGAGAAGAATCTGTTGTGTGAAAGAGATCCATATTTTAGAGAAATTGCAAGAGCAAAAACTAATATAATTGGAGGGCATCGATTGTTTCATTGATCATTTTAAAGAAGTAAACCAACATATACACTGTTCTATTTACCAACAATAAAAAAGCATAACAAAAGATTTGTAATCTATTAATTAACAACAAAAAGATGCCACATCAATCTAAATAGAGCAGCAATGCATTGCAAGAGAGCCAAGCAAAATGTAGTTGTAGTAGTCTAGAGGGGCATGCAAAAGTGAAAGGAAAACAGATTGCGCAGGTGTTGATGGAGAAACCCTGCAAATGAAAAAGGAATCAGCAGTTCTAGGGATTAAATGAAGGAAAAAAGGTCTGCAAAGAAGAAGGGAGGGTGAAGTCAATGTGTTGTCAGGTTGGAGCAAATAGCAAAAAAACCAAGTCAGAAAGCACCTGTAAGTGACCTTACATTGATAAAAATGACACCAAGAAATAGCTAGAAATCTGAAATCAAGGGTCAATGGCTTTCTTAATTAAAACTGCGTCTTGTATCCATTGTTTAGACTGTTTTTCTGCTCTCTTTTTTTGGGTCTAATTAACAGTTGCAGAATTAATTATCCATGGCATCCATAACCATCAAATTCTGCTTCATCTCAAGCGTCGATCCTTTGCCACCTTCATATGGGCTTAAGTAAGGAAGCATTCTTGTGGTTTGACAATTATAATTTACTCCCGTTAACTTCTCTTTTTCCTACTCCAACCGCTCTTCAACTTTCCATGTTTCTCCAGTTTAACTCTATTGGATTTTACAGTAACAACACCGCCTGGGCTAATGTTTCCAGCATGTTTCTTCAAAGCATTTTGAAACCCTTCTTCTCCACCCACAATGACATACTGCTGAAGGAACAACGTCTTTTTTTTTTTCTTCTAACTTATTCAACGACTTTGTCTCCTTACTTTTCCCTCTCACACCTTGTGGCACGTAACTAAAAACATGCCTCTTATCATAAGCCACCATGCACTTAGAAAACGAAAATGAGCACTCTGCGACTCTAAGCTTAACAATAGCATCAAATGAAGAGACTGTCTAAGGGGCTTCACTGTCAAAATCTCAGAAAATTGCAAAATTATACTGGGATTGTTTAGGGACAGAGGTGGTGTCTGGCTTGAAGAAATCAAACTCGGTTTTTGAATCAAAATGACATGGTGGTGTCTGGCTTGAAGAAATCAAACTCGGTTTTTGAATCAAAATGACATTCTCTATACAATTCAGAATATGGATTCTGGGTTTTTAGCTGTGTGGATTTTAGTTAATGGAAGAAGTGTTGAAATCCCATAAACATATGTATATACAAAGGTGTTCGTTGAAAAAGCAATTAATTGTCTTTGTATAAAAGAGTTGAGAAGGTAGGTGTCATAGTTTGTGTTAACAAAGCAATTTCAGCATCCCACATTTGGTTCTTCTTCTACATCAAACACAAGTTCCTCCTTATTTGGCACAACTACTTCATCATCAGCATCCTGTCCTTCACCTCTGTTTGGTACATGTGCCCCTTCTACTCCATCCTCATTCGGTACACCTTTATCCGCATCAAGTACATGTTCATCCATGTTCTGCCTCCCGGGATTGTTTCACCAGAAATCAGCAGAATATAATTCATGCGGGTCCTATGGAGATAATGGTGCTGTGGGATTTCAAGATATTAAGCATTGGTGATACTAGTTTGGGCTATGCAGCAGGAAGTTCTATACATGCAAACTAGTTGTACTGACAAATGACTCCAGTGCTTCTCAGATTGAAATTCCTTGCCAGGATATATTCCATGTTCGTTTGAAACGTCAAAAGGATTCATTCATTGGACATGACAATCACTTTGAAGAGGCTGAAACTGGAAATAGAAGGACAGGGTTATTGGGCAGTGGCAAGCAGTCGCTGTCAGAGATAAAGGAAATGGATATAGTGGAAGCAGATGAATTTGTACTGGGTAATTGGAAATCTCAAGGCACCACAAGTGGCATGTTTGTGCTTGATGGTTACGAGGCATTGTTCCCAATGGTTCATGTTGGAGCTCATCACTTTAGGTGGATCACTGTAAAAAATCCCAGTGAACAGCCATTTGCAATGCAGCTCATTCTTAACTCTGGAGAAATTATTGATGTCTGCAGGAGCACAGATGGTCCTCTGGAGCCCCCTTCATCGAGTATTTTGTCCATTCTGAATTGACTGCTTCTACTAGGTATGGGTTCTCAATGGCAGAGAGTGCACTACAGAAGCTTATGTTCATCCTTAGGGTAAAGCATCTTTTGGGCCAAAAGTCTTTCACCCTTCAAATCAGAGTGGGTGGAGAAGTTCAGCTCTGATAAGAAATAATCTTTTTTCCGGTGTGGAGTGGTTATCATTGAGAGGACTTGGTGGGTCACTTTCCCCAGTCCTGCTTGATGGTGTCATTCCTGACCTCATGGAAGACCATGCCAAGCCTGACTATGCCACCAGTGTCAAGGTCTTCATGGATGCTTTCATCAAGGAGATGATTCCACTGGGTACACTTGAATTTTCCCATGAGGACAAGGGGATCTTTTTTTTTTTCTTTCTTTTTGTTAAGGTTATCACATTTTTATGATTCAGCTATAAATATAAATTAAAAAATTTACTATATATGCAAAAAAATTATACAAAAGTTTCATACATATGGCGATTCTTTTTTTTTTCATTCTCAAAAAATAATTTATTAAATGTGAGACTCACAATTCTTCACTCATTACTTGTTACATTTGTGTGTGTGGAGTTTTAGAAGAAGAAAAGAAGAAGAAGTGCTATCCTTCCTCTTTCAATTTTAAGATATCTCTTCAAGTGCTCAAGGGCGGCTCTATTCCATGTTAAAAGGAAATTAAAAAATCAATTATAAAAAAATCCATATTTAAAGGTAAAACTAAAAAAAAATGAAAAAAAATATCCTAGTCACATTAGGTTAAATTGTTAACCTCATGATCATATATATGAGATTGAGACAATCTTATATAAAAAAAAAAACACATGAAAATCAATTCTTAGTAAATCAAACATCAAATAATGAGATTAAAAAAAAATTCAATAAAGAACCTTAAAACAAAGATTGAGATCAATTGTGCTAATATTTGAAATATGTGACCTTAGTGATGAACTCGGGACTAACTCTATTGAAGATAAATCCTAAAAAATAACGAAGTAAAATTTTTGATCATTAAAATATTAAAAGATAAAACTTGAAAAAAAACAATAAAAAAAGAAACAAAACAAAACAAAGAGCAATAAAAAAAATAATTAAAATTCAACACAAAAATAAATTAAGATCAAATGTTGAGTACGGATGGAAATAAGTACCTGTATGTTGGATTTCTTAATATCAATAGTTTACTTGTTACCCACTAGGTAAAAAATTTAAATATTCATAAATTATTAATTGGATTTGGGGTATTAATCATCATACTATTATTTGTTATCCAAGAAAAATTAAAATAATATATATATATATATATATATATATATATATATGAAGTGTGTGTATTAAATTATTAAATTATAATTTTATATCAATTAAACATTAAGATATGTATACATTATATTGCATTAAAAAATAAAAATGTTCAACAAATATATTTATATAATATAAATATATATTTTCACGTTAAGTTTAGGTAGATTTTAAGTTGGTTTTGATAATATTCACATCTTACCCATTTCCTATTAAATAAGACAATTATATAAAAAAAAAATGATTCATTTGGATTAAATTATCATCTCTAATGATGATAAGAGATGAAATTATTTATCTGTATGAATATTTATTAAATGAAAATTATATATTATTAAATAAAAAATATATTAATTACTATATAAATTTGGAAAGTGTGTATCAAATTATTAAACTATAAAATATTAAATATTATAAATATATAAATATTATATTCAATTTAATTTAGCTAAGATATTTCCTCAAATTTACTCTCTTCCTCTTTACGACTTTTGCTTCCTTTGTCTCTCCAATGAGACTTTTAATGTCTTTTATCGTCCGTCCCAGATCACGTTTGAAAAGTGAAAGCATTTTAGCATAGAACTCGAGATTTACACGCTCAAATACACTTTAAGCAGGATGCTTCCTTGAGACCAATCCCACCTTTTTCACATGGGCTGGTGCATGACCGCTTGGCTTCGGTCTGATATACTGATAAAAGAGATGTTAACTTCCATTCACCTTTGCTGTCCAAATAAAGATAATTTATATGCTTCCATTCTCTTTTTAAGCTATCCAAACTAAACGAAGGGCAAGAAATCCGGGCTCAGGGGGCCTAGGGAGAGGTTAAATTAAAAAAAAAATAAAGGTTAAAGCTTGTAAAAATCCATTTTAATTTAATAGTTTAAGCGGGTAGTTGAGGTTTTAAGATATGATTTTACATTGTTTTGATTTTTTATTTTTTTGTAAAAATTATTATTTTTTTCAATCTTCAATAAAAAAACATTATTTTTTTTCATGTCAATTTTAATCTTTATTCTTTTGATTTTTTTGTCCTTTTGCTAAAATAAATTTTTTTTTAATTTCACCTTTCAATCAAATATAAAACTTTATTTGTTTTTTAATTTTGATGATCATTTTTTTAATTGATATTTTTTAAAATCCTTTTGTATAATTAAAATTATTTCTTTTATTTTATCATTTAATATTTAATTGATTAAAAATTGAACTTCATGGTTTTTCAGATTAAATGTTTCGGGTTACGAGTTTGAAAAGTTAACACGGTTCTTTTGTTTTTTTTTTTATAAAAGCTTTATAATCCTCTTTAATTTTTTATCAAGTTATTCTAGTGTTATGATTTGAATCATAGGTTTAACAAAATATCCCGGTCAGCTCAGCTCTGATTACAAGCTTGTCATAATAACTCGGGTTGACTAAGATTAATTTATTTTTTTACTCTCATTTCAACACCTGGGTATCATTTCTTACAAATTTATCATAATAAAAATTAATTAATTTTTTCTTTCTTATAAATAAAAAATTAGTTCTGCCCATAACAAAGCAGCATGAATACCGAAACTAAAGTGTTTTAAATAAGGGGAGTCAGGGGACCATACTGGTAAGCCCTCAAAATAACTTCATACAGCACAGCAGTTTAAGTTTTGAACAAAAATTGGCATCACAAGCATTACTCTTCAAAGCCTTCATCGCTCCGCTTTAGCTCAAAACTTTCTCCCTCCATTGCCATGTTTGGCAGAGACAAAAGAAAAAAGATTTACACTTCTTGGTTTCTAACACACACCCCATGCATTTTCTAGTATAATTTTTGTACACCTATAGTCTCATCAATCTCTCTTCTTTATAGATTACCATAGGTTACTTTCTCAAGATTGAACATGAAATCACCTAACCATCTAGAAGGTAATTCAATAATAAGTGTTTGGGACCAAGAAGTTTATTTCCTTTATAGTCTTATGATCGAGTCTTGTGGTTGCTAATATAATGACCACTGAAAGCTTACATGATCCTTAACTTCAGGACCGTCGGATTAGTCGAGGTGCACGAAAACTGGTCCGGATAGCCACATTAATAAATAAATAAAAAGATTGAACATGAAAGCACCTTGGCGCCATAGATGGACTTAAATGGGGAATTGTTACAAGTTTCAACAAGATTTCTTTAATTTCATTTGATTGTTCAGCAATATTCTTAATTTCCCCGCTTCGGAGCTTTTCTCGTGTTGAAAATTGAGCATGCCACAGCTCCTTTAAATCAAGGATCGATTTTCTTGCATCGAGTCGAGGAAAATTGCAAGCCAATATCTAATCAATAGCTTGTCATTCCTGCACTCCTTTTTTTTTTTTTTCCCTCTCTGACATACATCAGCATCAATGCAGCACATTCCTTCGTATATAAAAATATTTGCCGAGTTTACACGCTTAAAAACTATTCTACCAGTTTATAATTAAAATAATAATATACTATTAAAAAAGAAGAACAAGCGGTGTCGTGGTGTAGTTGGTTATCACGTCAGTCTAACACACTGAAGGTCTCCGGTTCGAACCCGGGCGACGCCAAACTCTTATAGGTATCTTGAATTAGTTTTGGTTTTGTGTATAATACGCTAAAAATAACACGCTGTTATTATCATTAATTTTAATTTTAATTTAATTTTATTTTATTTTACCTGAGATATCGGGCTTTCTCTACCATATTTTCGTTTGAATTCACTACTGATATAATTTTTCTTCATAAATTTTCGAATATTCTTAAAATCCTAAATCGAAACTGACAGCAGCATAATGCCAGGCCACAACAGCATTCTTGTGATGCACGGTGTGGATCTTATAAAGATGGGCCATCATTACCACTCGCTTTTAGAAAACCTTTAATATCATATTGGAACAAAATTAATATTCTTTCTAGTCGAGATTACACTTCATCGGACCAACTCCATACGACATTGCCTCTTTTATAATGATGGACATCATTACCATTTCCTTTTAAATATTCTTAATTAAAATAATATTTTATTATTTCTTTCCGATCAACACAATAAAACCATAAAAAGATCAAATTTATATTTTTTAAATACAAAATAATCTAAAAAATCACCTTGCTGTGTGCAATATATATATATATATATATATATAATTGTTAAAGATTTAAAATCAATCTAATAAATTCAAAAATCAAATTTAATTTAGATTAAACTTCTAGTTACATTAATTTGATGAAATCTAGTTCATCTAATTATATTTCTAATGATTTGACTTAATGAATTAATAATTCAGATATATGTTTTAATCCGTATGCCTATTATTATTATTAAATGCCAATTTGTTCGCCAAGTTTTGATTTCCCTTCAAAAATAAAACCACTACACTACCCTACCTCCTCTCTCAAGTCTCCAGTCTCAACAGGAGAACCTCTCAAGAGCGGGAGCGTGGTGATTTTTTAGAGAGAGAAACACAAAATGGAAATCTCTCCCTCAACGACACAAGAATCTCTCAATCTGAACACAATTCGCAGGTCTCTCTCTCTCTCTCTCTATCTTGTATTTTATGTGTGTATAAATTCAAATTTAAAATAAAAATAAAAAAATGTTTTCATTTCTTTTCTCCAGTCGAATAAATGAACTTGAAGAAATCTACAGAGATTGCAATGCAGATAGTTTCTCCGAAATAAACTCTTCTGATTCTGATGAATTAATGAAAGATTCCGCTCATCAACTTGTGGTAATTTTGTAATTCTCTCCGCTTTCCCTGTCCAATCTTGTTTATTTATATGAATTTTATTTATTTCTTATGCATATATTTCTTTTTTCTTTTTGATTTGTTGTTTCAAAAGTGATCGTTTTCTTCGTACAGAGCAAAGTGAGTCAAACCGTAACCGAGTACTCCGATTTCAGTTTCCTAGGCATTGAAGATTTAGGTAATTCTCTATTTCTCCGTGTATTTTTATTTTATTTTAATCGCATTGTTTTATTTTTTATTATTACTTCTATTAAAAAAATTTGGCTCGTGATTGTTTGATTTTTAACTAGGAAATTTGTTGGTGTAGATGCATACTTAGCACACTTGAAAGAGGAGCTTGACGCGGCAGAGGCTGAGAGTGCAAAGATCTCTAATGAAATTGAGTTGCTCAATAGAACATGTATGGAAGGTAAAAAATTTATGATATTTATATTTTGAAATACATTTATAACAAGTTTAAAATATTAGAGAAACTGAGATTATTTGTGATTTTTTGCAGATTCTAGTGAACTAGAGAATGATCTTGAATGGATGAAGTGTTCGTTGGATTTAATTTCTTCACAGCGGGTAATTTGGAAATCTTTGAACTACATTTTTTTAATATATTTTTATGCCTGATTTAATGGAAATGACAGCAATTGATAGGTTTTTGTTGAATTGATTTGAATTTAGACTTTTTGATACTTTACAAGTGCTTGTTGTGAAACAAGTGACTTTTATTGTTATGTGCTTTCTTTTTGTTCGCGGAGAAAAGATTCGCTGATAATAATGTTGTGGATTGTATGCTTATGCTTAATTTTATGGAGGTAAAGGCCACGATAATGACTGCAAAATGTTTGATGACATAAAATTTTTGATGATACAAAGAGGTTTTCAACACAACTAATTGTAGAGTAAATATTGTCTGGTTAATAAATAAATTAGTCTTCCTTATTATGTGGGATTTTCTATTCGTTTTTGAATGGATAGTTTGGACTTTTGTGGAAATTAGTGGATATCATGTACCAGAAAAGGTGAAATTAAATCTAAAGACTGGGGGGGGGATGACAAAAATTCACTGCAACTCTGACTGTGTAAGTGAAACATTATCCTTGATGGTGTTAAACAAGTTTCTTCAGCAACAGTTTTACTGTGTAATTCCATGTCTTCTATCACTTCACTTTTCAGATTATCTGAAGAACTAATCACAACCCTTAGAATCTCATTTTTACCCACCTTTTGGTAGGATCGAGAGAAAGAAAAAGGAGATGAACAGATGGAGCAGTTTTCAAGTGGAGAAAATCAATCAAATTTGATAAACACAAATGAAGAAAACAAGTTTGAGGTATTGATAGCTTGATTCTTAAGTTTATCCTTATTTGCAACTTGAGAATTATAATAGCTGAAATTACATGGACAGACTAATGCATTTGTGCAATTACTAAGCTATGAGGTTCTGAAATTGAAATCAACTGGTTTCTGTATCATGCCTGATTGACTTAGCACCAGGGAATGCTATTGGGATTCTTCCTATTACATTTCAGTTATGAGTTTCAATGGTGATGCACCTTAGAACTTCAAAATGCAATACCAGTCCTGCCTGTTTCACTCACCAATTATCTGACTTTTTTTTTTACCTTGAATTCATTTCCTTGAGCAACTATTCATTGATAGCATTTCATGAGTATGTCTGCTTGCATTTCAGATTTTGAAGCTCGATAATCAGATTGAGGAAAGCACAAGGATTTTGAAGTCCATGCAGGATCTTGATTCCGTATGCAAATGGTAACTCTTTTGGTTTAGACTTATTTGCTTAGATTTTCTTTTCCTGCACCTGTCATGTATAAGCTTCTCTTTTCATTGTTGTCAGGTATGATGCCATAGAACAAATTGAAGATGTATTGTCGGGTCTGAAAGTCATTGAATTTGATGGAACCTGCATTAGATTGTCATTGCGGACTTATATTCCAAAACAAGATGTATTGTTCCTACAGAAGATTGAAGAAACTAATGTGCCATATGAAATAAACCATGAATTTCTCATAGAAGTTACGAATGGAAGTATGGAGATTAAGAAAGTTGAGGTATGAGTAACTAAAATCTCTCCAAAATTATGAATTGTCTTTCCTTATTCTTCCTATGCATCTTGTTTCCCAAAGAAGGAAAAGAAAAGGAATCTTAGATAACACATTTGATGCTAAAAGTTTTGTAGCATTACAATGCAAACTGAATGATTTGTGGTGAGCTGATGGTTTGGTCTAAGAAATCTAATCACCATAAACGAGATCATGCTAAAATATAAATGTATCACAATGGGTACCTTTTCAGTTATGGAACATTTTACACTGGACTTACTGGGCTGCCCAAATGGTTTTTGGGTGTTATATGGTCTCCAATGTTTGTGAGACTGGCTGTCCATCCTTTACCGTGGCATGCGATGGCTAGGTAATTTAGGGGTGTCCGAGGCATCTGAATTACTTATTTGTATGCTTTATGTTTGCACAATCAATTCAGTAAAAATGTTTCAGCAGATAGGAAGATACCATAACTGCGTAACAAGAAGCTACAGCCTTATTAGCAATTGATGCAACAGAATGTGTTCCCAAGTAGATCCAGTTACAGAATAATAGAAAATAGCAAATGAAGGAAGATTTGAACTAGATTCAATTATACAGTATTTATACAAGGCTATACCATCCTTATTGTTGATTCCACCCCCATTCTCTCTCAATTTTTCATTTTGGCATTCAAACTCATTAAATCTCATGTGAATAGGCAAGAGATATGGAATGGCCAAGATAGTCCATGTTTTGTATTTGTCAAAGTTAGTTTAGTTGCCTCCACATTCCCCTCACTTGTTACATTTCTTACCACTTTTTGGATTTTGTTTATGTTTTGTAGTTTAACTTTTGCTTCTTTCTGCTACCATATTCTGGCTTTTGGATAAGTTTGATATGACATGAGTTGAGTAATAGAACTGAAATACGGGATAGATGAAATGCATCTCGTATCAAAGTTTTTGAACTAGACAGAAAGTTGACCGCGCCAGTTGCATTTCTGTCAGTAAAGTGTTAATGTGCAGTCTAAAGAACTTTATATTCTGAGATAATCTGTGGACAAAATTAGTGTGGACAAAATTAGTATGAACTGAAAGCATACCAGTCTTTTTTTGTAGTCTAGTTAAAATATGGAACTTAAATTTTAGCTTCATAAAACCTAATCTGAATTGAGCAAGTGAATAGATTTCAGATATTTAATTTAATGACATTTGGAAACAAGTTAAGGCTAATAGGCATGGACCAAAAACTCAAACGTCTCACCTATAAAGAATGCAAAGGACCCAAGCATAGATTTTCATGCGCTTCTAAATGCTGTGTAGCAATCTGGCTTTAGGATCTTACTCCTTTCAAATTCCTGCTACCATGCCATCTTGATTTTCATTGGTTGATCAATCATTGGATGATCTTATGATGCTCATCTTAACTTATTGTTTTCGCGCAGATGTTTCCGAATGACATATATATAGGAGACATTGTTGATGCTGCAAAGTCTTTCAGGTTTGTACTGTTTGGTATTTCTCACTTTGTAAAGTCGAAGGTTTCTTTTTTCTTCCTCTTTTCCCTTTTGATGCTGATTAAGATGGAGTGAAGATTTCTTATCCATCTTACCTTAAACTTGATATGTTACTTGAAGAACAAACTCACGGAGTCTTATATGAGAATATTTTTGTGTTATTTGCTGTGAGATTTTCCTTTAGGTTCATTGAAACATAGTCTTGCAATGTCACAGGCAAATGTTTTTGCACTTGGCATTGATGGAGACAAGCTCTTCACTGGAGTGGTTTGTAAGAAAAGCTCAAGATAGAATTATTCAGTCTACTTTGAGACGATTGGTGGCAAGGAGTGCAAGTACATCCAGGTGAGAGTGCTGTGCTTGAGCAAAAGTTATTAGAACTTGAGGTTCTGAAATAATCTCAGATGTGAGAACAAATTCTTCAAAGCATTTGCAGGTTTAGAATAACTTAATTTGTATTGCAGGCAATCCATTGAATACTTGGACAGAGATGAAATAATAGTTGCTCATATGGTTGGGGGTGTTGATGCTTTTATGGAAGTTTCTCAGGGTTGGCCCATAACAAATTCCCCTTTGAAATTGGTATCTCTCAAGAACTCAAATCACCATGCAAAGGAAATTTCATTGGGCTTTCTCTGCAAGGTTGAGGTGAGCGTTTTTGCCTTCTTCCTCGTTTTTCTATTCTTTTTTGGGATGAAAGAGGTGAGCATTTTGTTTCTTGTTCTGCAATATTTTTTTGGATGAAATAAAATGGTCCCGTATGTTCAGAAGTTTTGATCTCTTATAAGTATAGTGCCTTTTTTACCTAACTTTTAATTTGATATCTGTATTCCTTCCCCCAGTCAGTCAATTTTCACATTTCTACCTACATCTTGTCATGCATTCTTTAATCTTTTTTTAGTTTTGCTTTTTATGCTAATCAGAACATAGTCGTGTTTCTGATTGATTGCAAATTTGATTGAAGATCTATGTATAGATAAGACTCATAATAATAGTAGGCTAATGACAAGTGCTTTTAATAATGGTGGTGGTGGTGTAGAAGTAATCTTTGAAAGGTTCAGGTTTGTTTGAACATATAGGGTGCACGTATTCAGCAAGGTATATATGGGTGTATATTCATTGGGTTTTCGCTGATTTTCCGTTGGTTGTGTAATTTTCAATCATAGGAAGCGGCGAACTCCTTGGATGTACACACGCGGCAGAACTTGTCAAGCTTTGTAGACACTGTTGAAAAAATTCTTGTAGAACAAATGCACTTGGAACTGCATTCAGATGGTACTTCTAGCGTATGACTACCACTGCACTATTTGGGGACCTAATAATACATGGACCCCTGGGTGTTTGCTCAGATATAACTTGAAGCCATAAACATGCCTGTAGAAGTGTGTCAAGTCTCTTCAGAAATCATTGTGGATGTTACCAAAACGATATCCTCTCCGACACAAGCTTCCATATATGAATATATGCTCAATTTCACGTATGATGGTTTTCACAAGCACGCTTTGCGTTTCACGTTTCATTTTTCGTGAACAACATGACGAAGTTTTGCTTGATCATATACTTTGGCACTCAAGAATCATGCTATCTTGGATCCATGATTCTTGATACTGTTTCCTTTCCCTGTATGTTTGCTCAACCAACAATTATTTATTTTTAAATTCTGTCTAGGTTTGCAAAACACCATTTCATGTGTTCTAGAGTCTTGGATCTGGTCTCATTTTGTATTCTCAGGAGTTTGTTGTAATGGTGATAACACTTGAAATGATCTTTTTTATTCACAGTACATGTGGTATGTTTGGCGACAAGGACATATAGGTCAGATGATGTTCTAAAATCTAATATGTTTGGGAATAGTGTTTTTACAGTAGCTAAAACAATCTTATGTTGGTGAATTTAGGATTCTTAAATGTTTAAGTTAATATTTTTGTATAGCATGTAATAAATATGCAAAAGAATATCAGATCCTAAAAACAATGTTATTTGTTAATAGTGTGTACATGTTGACGATTAAAAAATTATGAAAAATATATTTTTCACATGTATTAATGCGATGAAAATATGATAGGTCATAAGAGATTTTTGTACACCTAAAAGTGTGAGTGAAGATCTAGGTTAAAAAGCCTGGGCCAGTCAAATCTCAAGAGGATATGTGTTGGATTTAGGCCACAAGTTTGGGTCAGGTTTTTGGTTCAGGTCAAAGTCTAAACTTACAAGATTGGACTGAAGTTTAAAGGTCTAAAAGGTGGGAGGACGTGTATATGGCATGATGCTAGGTCCAAACATGCACTTAATGCTTGAGGGGTTAGACCTAAAGAAGTTAGGAAGTGTGCTAGACGCTTGAGTCTAAACACGTGCCCTGAGTTTAAATCTATTTTTATAAACGACTTGGATTGTTTTTAAAATAGGCTTAGAATAACAAAAGTTATTTAAAAAATATTAATAAATCCTGTACATTATATAGACATAGATTAGAGTAGACCAAAATTGTTAAATATTAGGAGAAACCACTTATTCTAATTAAGAAAGATGGAAGGTATATTTTAAAGCAAAAACCTCAAAAATGGGGTTGGCAAAGCCTCCAAACCATAAAGGAGGGTTTTGTAATTTATCTTTTTTATTTTATTTTAATCTATACTATATAGGTTCTCGCACTACACCATAATCTAATCTATTTTTTTTCAATGTAAAAAAAATATATCAGGGCAATACAAAAGTTCTTAAAAATCAAGAAAAAAAAATTAAAACTCAGGTTATTGAATTAATTAGGTTTAATAAACTTGATTAATTTAATAACTTGAAGAAAATTACAACGGTAATAAGTGAAAAAAATTGACAATTAAAAAAAGATAAAAAAAAATTTGATTTGAGCCCATCCGAGCTAACATGTCAAATATACAACTTGGTTATAAGCAAATTGAATAAAATCATTAAGTTCAATCACAAAAAAAAAAAAAACTTAATGCTGAAAGGTAAAATTGAAAAAAAAAACAACAAGAAAAAAAAATCTCGAGTTAAACTAGGCAAACCTGCTAACCTTACGATAATGAGTATAAGATTAAGATAACCTCATAGAAATGAAACTAGAAAAAAATAATGAAGACCGATTCCTAATCAATCAAACGTTAAAAGATAAAACTAAAATAAAAAATCAATTTTAAAAAAATCAAATGTTGAAGGATCTTATCTGATAATAAAGAAAAGAATTAAATGAGAATGTGATAACCTCATAAAAAATAAAATGAAAAAATTTAAAGCACATTTTGCAGCATACAAAATATTGAAGGATCTAATCGAAGAAAAAAATATAATACAAAAAAGGTCGAATAAAACTCGACTCGAGTCCATTTGAGTTAACATGCAAGATCTGTGACCTGGTTGTTATGCTGGGGTAATCTCATCAAAAGAAAATTGATATGGGTCAAATATTTTTTCTTAAAAGAATATGCTTTTATGATATGTTTTTGTATATAAAAAAATCCCAAGCGGAATTCAAAAAGTTTATGCATACATCTAATTAAATAAATTGAGAACTATTTATACAGCAAAAAAATTTATGAAGCCTAATCCCAATCTAGCCGAAATTAACTAGCCAAACCTGTGACCTCAATCATGAGTTCAATTGGGTTCGACAATCTTTTCTTATAAATTTTTTTTTATCTAAAATAAAAACTTATAAAATTGAAAACCAAACAAATATCGAGATGATTAGAAAAAAATCAAACTAAAATAAATTATGTTACCTAATTAATAATTAATCAAATATTAAATGATGAAATTGAAAAAAAAAATAAGTAAGAAGAGTTAAGAAATCCAATTATAATAGATAAAAAGGAAAAAAAAAAGCCCAGGCTTTTAGGCTTGGACGGCCAAGAGCTCCAAAGCCTTTTTGCTAAGCCTTTACAAAAAGGCCTAGGTGCGTGGGCCTGGAGCAACCCACGCCTCTCAGTCTTTTTTTAAAAAAATTTAAGGGGTGGCGGATAACAGGTTGTTCACCCCTTATTTTTTGGAAAAAAATAGTGAGCAACACATCAATTGCCGTGCCTAGATTCCGGCAACCTCTAACCCTTGGAAAATCTGGATATTCTATTTTAAACTTAGAAAATCTTGTTTTCAACCATATTTTCATCTCAAAAAACATCTCAAACACCTTGTAAAACATATTCATAGCTTCTAACAACCTAAAAACTAGTTTCAAAACCTATAATTAACCCGAAACTAAAATTCTTTTTGGGCTATGTCACGACCCGATTCTCAAATCTATGACCAACATATAGACAAGGTTCCCCTCCAAGTTTCCATACATATAAAAACTCAAACTTATATACAAACTTTTATCATTTAAATAAACTAGAGTTCTATGTAATTTTTGATACCATACTTAAAGTCTATAATATAAATCAACATCTTAATAGAAGATTTAATACAAATATCGTAATTATGGAGCTTTAACTAGACATAACAAAATAACATCAATTACAATAAAAGAGCAAGTTCTGAAGTCTAACAAAAGTGACACGCTAGCAAAACTATATGCTTGAAAAGGATAAATAACAAGAGGGTGAGTTCAACAACTCAATGAGGGAGTGGGTATCAATTTTGAATTATCACCCAATTCATTTGCCTATAATCTATACACAATCTTAAGGACCCATCCTTTTTCTTGACAAACAACACTGAGGCTCCCTAATACACTCGGTTGGATGAACTCCTTGTTCAACAAATATTGCAACTGTTCATTTAGCTCCCCTAACTCTACTAGCATCATTTTATATGGTGCCATTAATATTGATTCGGTACCTGGAACCAAATAAATGCTAAACCAAATCTCCCTATACAGAGCCAATCTCAGTAAGTCATTGGGAAAAACATTGATGAACTCCTTGACTATAGGGACTTGGTCTAACTAGAGAAATCCACCATATATGCTAAGTAGCATTATACCCCTTTCCATGCCATTTGCCTCGAGATAGCCGATAACATAATCGATGAAGATGCAATCTTGTCTCCCTGAAACACTAACCCAACCTTTTCATCTAAATAAAACCACTTTCTTACCCCCAAATTTGATTGAGGCCACATGCTTTGTTAACCAACCCATTCTCAAAATCACATCAAAATCAACCATATATAAGACATTTATGTCTTCTATAAAGATCTCTTCTCCAATCTCCATTCCATAATCCGGATACACATACTTCACTAATACTGATTCATCTAAGAGAGTGAAGATTGAAATGAGGAATCCTAACAGAGTTGGTTGTCTATCTAACCTCATGATGAAATACAGGGACACAAATGAATAAGTTGCACCTTTAATAAGTAAAATGTTTGCTTTAAAAGATCAAATAAGAAGAATTCATGAAACAATTGTGTTAGATGCCTGAGCATCCTGCTGAGTCAAGGAAAAGACTTTAACATGCCCCTTGCCTTGCTATATTTAACATTTGTCACCTGTAACCCGACCTCTCTGACCACGACCACCATGAGCCATATATTAGCTTATCGATGGTGCCTAAATAGGAGGCTGAACTAAACAGATGATCCTGGAGCTGATGACTATCTCCTTGAGCACTCCTGAGTCTTATAACCTATCTGACCATAACCAAAATAAACCTCAGTCCTCTTGTAGCAATATACACTAGTATTGCTTCCTTCACGGTGTTGACATGAAGAATTGTCTCTAGATGGAACAAAATAGCTACGAGGTGCACTCTAAACTGAATTATAATTATAGCTATGAGCACCATTATTGCCAATCTGACTATTTGAGCCATTAAGTGGAGATCTTTGTCTAAAACTCCTCATAACCCATGAGCCTTAATGACCATTTTATCCCCTGGATAGGCTTGCACTTAATCTTTGTTGTCTAAAAGACTAAACCTCTTTCTCGGGCCTCTTAGACTGGCTTGCAGCCATGTCTTCTAATATTTATGCCTCAATTAACCTGGTGTTATCAACTGTTGAAGAGTAGGATGAAAACATTTAAGATAACATCGCTATATACATCGAGGATTTGAGTCCTTAAATGAACCTCTTCACTCTCCACTCCTCAGTGGGTAGAAGATGCTCAGCATACCTTGATAACTGAGTAAATTTCAAATCATACGCATCTACTGTTATGCTCCCTTAAAATAGCCTTTCAAACTCGTAGAATCTAGCATCCCTAACACTCTAACGAAGAGATTTGTCCAAAAACATGGTATTAAACTCCTTTCATGTCAATTGAGCCTCTGCTGGCCTCACTCTCTTTCTAAACTCAAACTAAGAGATGTCCATATCTCCTTCCAACCTGAATGATGCCAAACTTACAGCCTGATGGTTTATCATCCCAAAGCTTCACATTGCCGCCATATGTTATTTATAAACCTTTGAGGATACTCTGAGCTATTTATCCTAGTAAAGGTAGGAGGTGCCAACTTTATAAAGTCATTCAACAACATATTGAATCTTTAAATAGTGTGGGATGATGATGGTACTTTTCTATCCCTTCTTTAATCTCTTTCCATAGTAAACTTTATTTAGATTCGCATAATCTAACTAAGTTGTTGGAATTCTGTAAGGTATTTGGGGTTAACTACTCCTCCACCTATTTCATCAACCATATTCTCCTCTTCTAACTCCAGAGGCTCCTCTTCCACTAGTGGAGGTACCTCCCTAACATGTTGAGGTACAGGTACACCACCCTTTCTCATTTGCCTTGTAATCCTCAACTATACAATAGAAACGTTATCCTGATTATTATCTACTCTATTAGTACCAATTATTTGTCTATTTTTCGGCATTTCCTACAAGAAGTGAAAGCATTTAAGTCATGGTAGAAAAATAGCATGATAATTATCATAGTATTACAGGAAAGTATATCTACCATAAAATTCAAAGAGTAAAAAAAGATATGCTTGATGAAAATTCAAAATTTCAAAGACAACGGACAAGACGATATGAGTCATCATGCTCCACATATTATGAAATTAATTTTTTTTAACCTAAGGTTTTAATACCAAATTTATCACGACCAGATTCCCGGATCCATGATAAACACATAAGTAAGGTCCCCCTCTAGGTTTCCATACCTAAACGAACTCAAATTTACATACAAACTTTTACCATTTAAACAAACTAGAGTTTTACGCAGCTTCTGATATCATAATTAAAGTCCATAATAGAAATCAACATCTTAATACAAGAGTTAATACAAATATCATAATTATAGAGCTCTAACTAGACATAACATAAAAACATTAATTACAATTAAAAAGTAGGTTCTGAAGTCCAACAAAAATGACCTGCTAGCAAAACTATATGTCTAAAAATGATAAATAATGAGAGGTGAAGTTCAACAATTCAGTGAGTAGATAACGACAAAAAGAAACATATCCAAATTTGATATTAGGCTCTTACAAGAAAGTTTCACAAACAAAGCATAACAAAAAATATCATGAGGTATAGGTCATTAGAAAACCAAAATACGATGAACATATGGCTCAAAACTGTAGGATGATCATTTCGCACAAGTTGTTGACTCCCCCAACCAATTAGGGTTCATATATAATACGCACAAAGACTAACATTATCCTATTAACATAGGTATTCTGACTGGCATATCAAGAGGTCATATCATAATCAAACTAATAAAATTATATCTCAAGGATTAACTCATGACATCAATTAAATAAGAAACTATCAAATTAGACATACTCATATCTCATATTTGGAATTTAGCTAAAACAAATGATCATGCTTTATCACAACAAAGAATAATAATCAATATATATATAAGAAGCATGATCCATTTCATACTAACAATTTAAATACTTATATTATTTCTTATGCATATGGAACATTATCCACTTACTTGACTAAAGAGCAGAACAAACACAAAAGCAAGTACCGAAAAAAATCATATTAATGTCCACTAAGTAGAATATTAGGAACATCTGAATACAAAAGAAGACATCCTTAAAAAAAACTTTAAAGGAATGTAAATTCAATATAATACACTCAACTTAGGGTTTAACTTATAACTCTATACGTTTAGGAACCAAATTGGTTTTTTTTTCAAAAAAGTAAAAAATCAAATGGTTTTCCGAAATCTAATTCAAAAGAAAACAATCATAAAACTTGATAATACTTCACTAATAAACCTCAACTATTCATCAAAACCAATCTGAAAAACTGGGATTACATCTAAGGACTAATATGGGGTTTTCTCATGATTTCAGGGATCAAATTGTAATTTGCTAAATTGGAGGACCAAACTAAAAATATCATAAATCCATAATTGTACTGAAATTTTATCCATAGTTCATCCTAAATCCTGTACAAAATCTCCAAGGACCAATTTGTAATTTTTCCAAAATTCAGGGACTAAAATGTAATTAAAAAAATGAGGGACCAAATTGAAATTTTATCACCCTTAACCTCAAGACACTTATGTCCAGTATTTCTAGCAAGGGTGTTTTCACAATTTCTTACACCCAATACATCAATTAAAAAAATCAATCTCAAAATCATTATTCGTAACAAAATCATCTAACAATCAACCAATTAAACCATTACCCATAACAATTAATTCATAATATTTTAATCAACTCATCAATCTAACCCAAAACATAAACTTTAAAACCCTAAATCTTAATAAATTCATAATCTAAATTAATACCAACAATTATACACTTCAAAGCATAAATCTTACATTTTAAAATTATTTTCTCTTACCCTCTTCTCCTTCCTTTATCTTTCTTTTCTTCTTCTTCTATCTCACTCGGTTTTCTCTCTTCAAATTTGATTCTTCTCTTTTTTTTTTTCTCTCTTTCTATTTATATTTATCAATTTTTAGGCAAATTACCAAAGTTTACTTCAATCATTTATACCTAAAACTTACACTTTAAAGGGCAAGGTTATTGTTATCATTTACTATTAAACCTTTCTTTTTTTTATTTCAAAATATTACAGGCTCGAATCTACCATTTTAGGCAAATTTAAGGGAAAACAACACATAGGATAAACTCTCCTATCAAAAGGAACTCATTGACAACAAAATCACTCTTTTTCATGCCCTGAATCGGTCTTAACCAAGACTTTTTTCTCAACCACCGAAATCCAGCCACTTTTTTCTCCTCTCTCAAACCAGGGACCACAAATTAAAGAAAACAAAGTTTGAGACCATAAATGAATTTCATAAATTTTTAGGGATTGAAAGTTTATAATTTAAAAAGTTGGAGGATCAAAGTGAGCGTTTAGCTCCAAGTTTTTAGAAATCACCTTTTTTTGCTACCTTTTTCAGTTTTGCTCCTCGTCTTTGAATCTTGTCATTCCTTAATAAATGTGCTTTAATTGGCCATCATTTTAGGTCAATAAGGGTGTAATTAGAAAAAAATTAAAAAGGGATAAAAAAATTATCGTGGTAATTCACAATGATCTGTCTCTAGTTGAACAGTGACATGAGGAACAATTTTTCCCTCATGCCTTTTAGAGTATTTGTAATATTTTTTTAAGTTATGAAACTCGATATAACTTAAAGTTTGGATTACATGTTGGATAGGTTAACCCAAATCAATTTAAGGGTTTTTTTTATATAAAAGAAGTCAAATATAGTTTTGTTTGGTCAATCAATTTAATTTAAAATTTATCTTAAATCCTGGATTAGCAAATCACCAAATCAATTCATTAAATTAAGCTAAGTTTAATAATACTAGTTTAATAGGGTGTTTGGTGTTATTGTTGAACAATAATTTTGCAATTTTATGAATTTTTTTGCTTCAAATTATTATTTTTTGGATCGTATTGATATGCTAATGCTGAAAATAAATTTTAAAAATTAAAAAAAATTATTTTAATATATTTTCAAACCTCTAATACTATTCCAAATAGGAAGCACTCAAACCATAACTTCATCCACCGGCTTTAAAACCCTTAATTTTACAATTCTATTGTTTTTATTTTGTTGTTTGAATCACATAATATGATTGCCGCTACCGCTGCACGAACCATCCCCTAAGAAGAGAGAATTTACGTACTTACCCTTAAAAAATCACCATGCGGGAAAAAGAAAGATGTTTCTAGGTCTTGTTTGTTTTTTCTGAAAACAATTTTCCTCAGTTTCCCATATTTGGTAAGCGTGTGGAAAGTTAGTCAAAGAAAATTAAATTTTGGTCAAAGGAAAAGTTAAACTTTAATGATTGGAAAGTGTTTTCCTTTTCTTATCCTTGGAAAACATTTTTCTTTTTTACTTACAGGAACAAAATCTCTCCCTCTCTCTTGATTAGTTTCATTGGAACTCTCTTCAAAAAAACTCTTTTGCGTGGTTGTTGTAAATCTCTTTATTAGAACAAAAGATCATCATAATAATTTCCTTTTTATTCTCTATTAACTGCAACAATCTCCATTGAAGCTCTCCATCGAAGCTCTCCATTGAAGCATTTAATCATCTAATTTCAGGTAACCGTTTTCCTCAAATGTTTCTTTATTAGCTGCCTTTTGTTTTCCTGTTCTTTGTTTGTATTGTGATTGTGGCATAAATCTTGTGAGCTTGTTAATTTGCTGTGTTTTTCATGTTTTGTTTGGTTTTTGGAAAAAAAAATAACAATCTCATGCTTTGTTTTGTATAAGATCTCAGGATCTTGCATGTTGATTCAATCTTAGATGCTTATAAGAAATTGAACGACCTTTGCTTTAAAAAATCTCAGATGCTATTGTTTGGAATTATTTATGTTATGGACTTTTTATATATTTGAAAATTACTGGGTGCTCTAATGAATGTAAATAAGACAGTCCTTCAACAATTTCTATCGCAATTTTAAGCCTAATTTCCCATGAAAGTACTCGATCTGGTTTTTCTATACCAGGAGAATCATGTGTTAGGAATAAAAATAAGGTTATACAATGTTGAGATTAATATTGCAATATTTAACTCCAAATTGAGAATAAATGGTAGTCTACTGGAAAATATTTGACAGTCTAAAAGCTCTTTTTTTTGCATGTATTCATAGACAATGATCTTCTCTTTATTTTCAAGACAAAAAACCCAAAAGCTTTACAATGTTCAGATGAGACACCCTTTCCAGTAAACTAATCTCAATCTGTACTAATAAATAATGGCAAGTAAGAGCACAAACAGTTTGTTACCATGTACCTGTAAAGGGATTAAGTGAATTTTATAAGAAAATTATATTTACAAACCATAAAAATATAATGATTGAGAACTCTCACCATATTATGGTATTGAGCCATGTTGTTTGCATATGTGTGCACACCGGCTACTGCCAAACTTTACCACTAACTTAACCATTCAGTATCTACTATCAAACTAGTAATCCACTTTAAAGCCTTGTTTGTTTAGGGAATCAAATATCATTGCAATAATTATGATACATTGTTAGCTCCTCTTATTTCTAAATTTTTAATTTATAATATGTGTCAGTTTGATCATAATTTCTTGTATTGATTGTGTAAGTATTTGATATGTTTTTTGAATGTTTATTCCCCAAAATTTTTAGGTTTCGTTATCAGAAAACTTCACTTTCTTATTATGGATAGTAAGATTATTCATACAACATGTATGAGAGCAGCTGTAATTGTCATATCTGCAAGGGTAGCTATTATTGAATGAGAAAGAAATAAAATTTATATACCAAGAGAACCACGTATAAATGCAATTGCTCAATGAGAATTCTATATTGATAACATTTTGAATCGAAGTGATAGATATTGCGTCGAATAAATTCGTATGAAACCAGTTGTATTATATAATTTGTGTGATGCTATCACAAGTCATGACCTTTTGCGATCAACTCAAAATGTGTCTATTAGGGAGCTAGTAATTGTGTTCTTACAAATTATAGGTCGAAACCAAAGATTTCATTTTATTAGTGGTATATACTATAGGTTTGTTGAAACTATCTATCGTTACTTTAGAATTGTATTAAAAGCAGTTCTTAAGTTATACAAACACCTTATTAAAGACCTAGGGGATACAGTTCCCGCGGAGAATATGAATAATCACAGATTATATCCTTATTTTAAGGTATGAGAACAATATCAATATTTTCATACATTAATTAATTATATCTAGAAGAAAAAGTTTTAAATTATTTTTTCATGTTTATATAGGATTGTGTGGGAGCAATTAAAGGTACCCATGTTCCTACAAATGTTCCTGTTAAAATTCAAGGAAAGTTTCAAGGTAGAAAAGAGGGAACAACACAAAATGTTTTAGCAGCTATAACTTTTGATGTGAAGTTTATATATGTTTTAGCTGGATGGGAAGGAAATGCACACGATTCCCGAGTTTTAGGTGATGCACTATCAAGATCTAGTGGTCTAAAAATTCCAGTAGGTATAAATTAAATATTTATAATATGCAATAAACATATAAATTGTCTAATTAGATAAAGATAATAATAGGTTATACTTTTTATTTGTAGGTAAATATTATCTTAGTGATGCTGGTTACGGTATTCAAAAAGGAATTATTTTTTCTTTTCGTAGTGTTCGATACCACTTGAATGAGTTTACAAAACATTCACCGAAAAATGAAAATGAGTTATTTAATCTTCGACACTCTTCATTAAGAACCGTTATTGAGCGAGGGTTTGGTATTTTGAAGAGTCGTTTTAGATCAATTGATAGAAAACCTTTTTAGTCTTATGAAACATAAGTGAATGTTGTGCTTGCATGTTGAATTATTCATAATCACATAATGAAAGTTGATCCATGTGACTTTTTTATGGAAAAAATATGTTCGGAAAGTGAACTAATTAGAAGAACAATTAGTTTAAGCTAATGGAAGGAGAGGGAAGAGAATAGGGAGTGGATAACAAAAAGAGAAATGATTGCATCAACCATGTAGAATGATTATAACACTCAAAGAAACTAGTAATTGAGTGTTTATTATATGTGTTTGTTTTCATTACATCTTTCTTGAGTTTATATATCTTTGTTATATATTTGCATTGTTTGTTGCCTTTATTATAATTTATTATGTATTTCATGTGTTCTTTTTTAAATATTAATTATAATTTTTTGGTATAAAATTAGTTCAATCTAAATATTATATGATTTTATTTTTTTATAAATTTGGGACTTTTTTTTTCATAAAAATGAGTACCTCGAAGAATGAAAAATGCAAAAGTAAGCACTTCACATGGTCTAAGCTAATGTCTCACATGCTACTTGAGATATTAGTCGAGGAGGCATTTAAAGGAAACAAGCCTTCTTCCACCTTTAAAGCAGAATCTTTTGTAAAGGTGGCTATAGAAATTAGTCAAAAGTTCAACGTGCAATGCGAGCCTAAGCACGTGGACAATCATCTCAAAACTGTAAAAAAAAAATAGAGAATAATAACCAAACTTAAAAATAAAAGTGGTTTTGGTTGGGATGGTTGTTTGAAGATGATTACGGTTTCGAAAGATATATATGATGAAGAAGTAAATGTATGATAAATAGTATACTCTTTGTAATTTTTACATTTACTTTTGTTTCCAAAACTTTATATAAGGAACTAAAATTTGTATATTCTAATCTTTATGAATAGGCACATCCCAATTATGACAAGTATCTCAACAAAAAACTTGATATGAATGAAGCAATGACAATTGTTATTGGAAAAGACATGACAATAAAAAATTATGCCAAATCATATGCTGATATCAACCTGAAAGAAAACACTAAAGTGCAATTTATTTCAATTGAAAATGAAAGGGAATATGAAGAAACTTCAAAAGGTAAAGAGGCATCTTCCTCTAGTGCCTAAAAGAGACAACATAAGAAGAGAAATCAAATATATGAAGATAATAGTGTTGAAAAGTTATCTAAAAAGATTAGAGATGTAGCGTTTGCAATTCAAAACTTAAGCAAAAATCAACTTGATGTTAATGAGCTATATACAGAAGTGATGAAAATTGAAGGTTTTGAGGAGATCACTCTTAGTGATGCTTTGATCACCTGGTCCAAAATAAAATGTTGACAACAACATTTATGGCAAAAAATGTTAATTTGAGGAAAATTTGGGTTCAAAATTTTGTGAACCAACACTACTACAGGCCTAATTGTTAAGATGATTTTACTATGATAAGAAAGTCTATGTTTGTTATTTGATAAATATGTTTACTTGTTTTATTTGGTTTAGTATGTTTATGATTGTTAATTTGAATTAATATGTATGTATATGACATCAAAACTTAATATTTATAGATGACAATATTTGATGTAAGATGTTTATATTTATTTCCTAATGCTTAGTTGATATATATTAAAGGGATAATTGTCCATACTTTTTTAAAAAAAAAAAAATTTATAATTATAAATAAAAAAAAAAAATAAAATATTTTGATGAGTTTTTGTGGTAAAGATTTGTTTTTAAAAAAAAAGGGTCTTTTGTTCAAAAAAACTCATCAAAATATTTTTATATCTATTTATTTCTAAAAAAAAATATTCATACCAAAAAAACCCAAATATCTAACTCTTAGTTAATACTATTAACTAATTTGGTTTTTTTAATACTGTCAAAAAATTATTTTGAGCGTTTATAAATGAAAAAAATAATAATAGGTTTTACTTAAGAAATATTTCATAAAGTTATATATCTATAATATTATATTTAAAATATTTATATTACATATATAATTATATTTGATAAAATAAGTTATATAAAAAAATTCATCATTATACCTTTTAGATATCATTTTTTTATTGGTAGTGATTAAATATTTATATTAAATATTCTATATATGTTAGATAATTTAAAAATAAAATATTAAAAAAATTATTTTTAATTTATTTTTAATAATATAATAAAATATTAAAAAATATTTTCTAATTTAGTTTTTACGAAGCTGAATATCATAAAAAATTATTTACTTTATATGAACATATCTTTTTAAAAATTATTTTTAAAACAAAAAAAACTTTGCAGCTAAAAACCGCCTTAAAATCTCTCTCCGAGTAAAATAGAGAGGGAAAAAGAGCCAAACAAAACTCAGAAAGGCAGAGCACAAATTCGAGAGAGAGAGAGAGAGAGAGAGAGAGAGAGAGAGAGAGAGAGAGACCCTTCAAATGAAATCCAAAAGAGAAACAGTAATCGAAATCGAAGACACAGACGACGATGATTTCCTTTCTCAAGTTGCTCAAGCTGAGTCCGAAGCTCTCTCCGCTTCCAGCATCAAACGCCACAAAATCACCACCGTAGGTTTCAACGAAAACCAAGAGAACACCAAAACCACGACGACGACGATCAAAGTGAAGGACGAATACAAAAATGAAGGGGACTACATGGCAGCTTTAAAAGGAAGTAAAAGTACTTTATGGCAACAGCGAATCAAAGCCGTTGGTTCTTCCAAACTCCCTCCTCCTGATTACAATGCTCGCGGTGTCGGTGGGGCGGTGGCTCCCGAGAAGGTGTGTCCTTGTGGGTTGGGTGTTTGTAATGTTTTTACTGCTAATACTGAAAGGAATCGCGGGCGGGATTTCTACAAATGCCCTCAAAGACAGGTAAAGATTCGTATCCTGACCGTGCGTGTATTACATTCGTGCGCGTTAAAACTGAGGAGTTTTCTTTGTTTTTGCTTTTGTGTAGGAAAGTGGGGGTTGTGGATTTTTTCAATGGTGTGATGAATCTCCAGCGGAAAATAATGGTGGTGGGTTCGGTGGGGGTGGGAGCCATGGTTCTGTGTCTAATTCTGTGTTTCCTGAGCTTCAATGTTCATGTGGAGCTGGGTCTTGCTTGATTTTGACATGTAGAAAAGGGGACAATAATGGGAAGCAATTCTATAAATGTCCTGAAAATCAGGTAGGTACCTACTTTTCTGCATATGGAAGATTTTTGGGTGTTTTTAAATTATCCAGTTGTATTCTGGAATTGGGATTTTATTTAATTATTTTGACCGTTCATTTATAAAACCTGATCTGACTTAAAATTCAAACTGGTGATCCTGTTGTCTTGGAGTCTGGCAACCGGATTTTTTTTTTTACCAAAACAACATAGTTACCTGTTTTTGTTGTTTAATTTTTTTTAAACCTTCTGTCCGTGGTTTGACCTGGCCAACTAATGACTCAAGCCCTAGATTGGGTTGGACCCTGGGCGGGTCTTATAACCATGGTCCATGCTTCATGGTTGTTTCATAATGGAAAGAAGGTAATTGTTGGTGCAAAAGTGGATTTTGTTCGAACAGCTTATAATTTTAATTGTCTACCAATGTGAACTGCTTCGTGTCTTGGATTTCTACTTTACTGTTGTGAGCCTTAACAGAGAGAGTTGAAGGACAAGGAGGGTTTGAATGTTAAAAGAGTGTATGGTGGAAAAGATGTAGGTGAAAGATAATAAAATAAACATTTGTTAGTGGTAGATATGAGTACATATATTAGGTTTAGTGGTTGATGTGGCTGTGATTCAGTAGATGGGGGTAACAGATGCATTGCTCTGAATGTGCATAATAAGCAATGGAGGCATTGTAGTTGTTGTAGGCAGTGAACTTGTGGTTGTGGCTTGTTGAGAATGATAAATATCGAAGGGATTTTGAAGGGATTTTGAAGCGAGTGTTTATAGTTATTGTGGAATAAGATTTCTTTTGTGAATTTTCACGGTTGTTTCGTAGTGAATAGTTAAGTATTTGCAGTGCAAAATGTGACCATTGTTTGTATATCATATGCTATATGTGCAGGCATTATAAGTTTATAACCGCTTCATGTCTCAGCTTTCCCCTTTTACTGCAAAGAAATCTCAAAGCACCCTTTAATTGTCCTTCATGCTCTTTATTTTTTCTGTTCTAATTCAATGGAAAGCCATAGTTCTATATCTTTTTCCCCTGTGAGGTCATTATGATGAAGTGCATGTCAGTGCCTGTGGATAAGAAGAAAAGTATACATTAAAATTGGAGTCAGTGAACTTGTGATTGTGACCTGTTGGAAATGGTTAATTTGATGTCAATTTCAAAGTAGTTTACAGGTCAGATAACCATTATATGGCACGAACTGTTAGCTGACAATTCTAAGAGCTCAATGGCATATTTCATAAATGCGATTAACATAAATGAAAGCAGTGGAATTTCTTTGGCTATGGATTGTTGACTATGTAAGTTTTCTATTGTTGGGTTCATGTGTGAAATATTTGACAGGGATGGTTGTTGGTGAAAAAGGCACCCCGAGAAACAGATCCTCTCTGTTTCATTATAATTTTTTTCTGAATTGTTTATGCATGCTTGAGATAGACTATACATGCTGTAAATTATAGTCAATGTTTCTCATTTTGCCATTCGGTGGTTCAATGACATGATCTGATCCCCCCCCCCCCTCCCTACTGGAACAATTGGTGAATTGGAATGCTGTAGACAGAGCAGCTTTATCTGATAGTCATGTGCTTTTGGTTGCTTTGCAGGGAGGTTGTGGTTTCTTCAAATGGTGCGATGATAATACTGCATCAGCTGGTCTTCAAGCTAGTGCTCCCAAGGTCTACTTCAACATGAATGACTCCAGCAACAAAAGCTTTGGTGCAAGAACCGGATCTTCCTGTTTCAAATGTGGCAAGGAAGGCCATTGGGCAAAAGATTGTGGCATGTCTACGTCTGATTCTCCTGCTACATTTGGAGCAGGTTCTGGTTCATCTGGTACTTGTTACAAATGTGGTAAGCCAGGACATTGGGCAAGGGACTGCACTTCTAGTCAATATAAGAATGTTCCCCAGCAATACTAATCGTTTTATGCTTCTTGTATTTCTTGGATCACTTTGCTGTAGCTTAACTAGTTACTACGAATCAGGGTACTTTGCTTTTGGGTAAAGCCAAATATCCCACCCTCTACATGGCTGCAGACCTTACATGAGACTGGTTGTTTGGAACTTTCATTTTGCTATGCAAAGATTTCCTAACCTCATGGATCCAATTTTTGAAAGTCCCCTGTCTATGAATTGAGTAGATTTGTAATTACTTATGCCTCTTAATTCTGATTACATGTCAAATCTAACTTGTTTAGGAAAATATTACCACTTTCGAATCTGGAGAGGAAAATTCTTTATAGTCTTGTTTTCGCTATGAATGTTGGTCTACGAGTCATTACACCTGCCTTGGTAGCACTGTGAGTGACATTTTCCTTCAAGCTTCAAGCTATCTTCTTGGTGTCTGTTAGTAGACAACTAGACATTGCAATTAAGTAGCACATGCTCTAGCCAAAACCTCTAATTACATGGAGGTAGCCTCATCTTCTATAAAGGCATTGGCCTCTTGTAGCATCACCTAATTTTCATATATAATGTTGAGAAGAGGATCCCAGATCCCTCTGTTCTTTCCATTATAGCCATTGTACATGATGGCATTAGACATAACTATTTTTTTCCACCACCAAACGATGAACAAAACTTTCCAAAAAAAAACTAAAAGTAAAACCTTTGAGCATCATATAAGTTCCTCAAATAGCAATTAAAAAATCGAAATCAAGTTGAAAAGCCATGTTGAAACTCCCTCATGGTATCATTGATGATATACTCGCCTACGAACCAGTTGCTAAGTCAAGTCTCGAAAGGGCAAATGAAAACTACAACATTAACTGCCGAAGGCTCCTCGTTGCAACCGAACCTCTTCATTCTGTAGGCTTCGAAGTGGCTAGTAGTGGAGCTTCGTTGTCTTAATTTACGAAGTCATAATAACTCCTTCGCCGTCGGGTTGTTTCTGGGATCTTGTAATGGCTTAGTGTTCAAACTTGACGAGGTGGACAATATGGTCTTATGGAATCCAGCTACTATAGAGTCCCAATTATGCTTGAAATCTTTACACTAAAAACCACTACATGGAGAATAATTCAAGGCATCTATTCTGGTATTCGCATGGGAGGACACCGTCAAGGTATATTTTTGGATGGGCCTTGCATTGATTGGGGATGCGAGAAAGTGGCCATGCTGGAGTGGATATGATTGTTTCTTTTGATATAGCAGAAGAGAAATTCATGAAGGTTTTGCCACTTCCAATTCCTCCGAATTATTTTTTATCAGCGGTTTTGGTTTTGGGAATCTCAGGATTCTACCTGTGCTTATTTGGCAATCGACGACAGCATGGAAAGCTATTTTGTAGCATGGAAAAATAAAAATTGAATAGTTTAATTATTAAATAATTTAATATTGAAGTGTAAAACTGAAAAAATATATGTATATAAAAGATTTGAATCAATCCTAATCAATCCTGATTAACCTGTAAATCTCATGACTCTATCCACAAAGAAAGTGAAAATAAAAAATATGAAGATCAATTTTTAATAAATTAAATGTTAAAGGAAAAAATTAATTTTTTTTAAAAGGATGTAAAAATGATCAAAGTCAACTCGTGTTAACTTTTAAAACTTATAATCTTTGTCATGAACATGAGACCAACATTATAGAAAGCAAGCCCTAAACAATAACGCAGTAAAATTCTATATCAACAAAATACTGAAGGATAAAATTGAGAAAAAATAAAATATAAAATATAAAACAAAAAAAATAGTAATAAAAAGAATGGGGACTAAATTTGATGTAAAAATAATTTGAAATAAAATATTGAGGGATAAAATTGAAAACAAAAATCATTAGAAAAAAAAATAAAAGAATAAGAACCAAATTTGATATAAATATTAAATGAAACCAAATGATGAAGGGGTGAAACTAAAGAAAAAAATCAATTAAAAAAATTAAAAAATCAAAACAAATAGTAATAATAAAAATGAAGAGCAAGTTTGATACAGATAAAAATAAAATGATACTTTTATATTTTGAAAAGGAAAAAGGATAAAAGAGAGAAGGAAAAAAAATTCAATAGAGTCCAACCATTACCTTTTCATGTACATGCACAACACCAACAGAAAAATCATAATGAGACACTTCAAAACTGCCTAGGAATGCAACATTTTGGCATAGGACAACACGTGCACCAGCAATTTTTTTTAAAAAAATAATATTTATAATTATTAAAAGATCAAATCGTACCTAAGTCAACCTGTTAGGCATTAAAAAACCAATTTTAAAATACAAAAAAGCCCCTGGATATAAGCTTGATAAATTTTGTTTTAAAGAGTAATATAGTATTTACACTATGTTTCTAAAATGTAAGAAAATAGAATAGTCGATTATCAGTCTTTTAACAATTTTGCTTGAAAGGAAAATATATTCTTTACACTGTGCATATAAAAGAATAAAAATACCTAATTTCCCATGATCAACATTTTAAAATATCTTGCTTTAAAAGATAATATAATCTTTACATTGTCCATTTTAAAAATAAAATGACCTAATTGTCCCCAATCAATCTCACAATGACTATTAAGCTTGTTGTTTTTTTTTTTTGTTGTTAGGAGAGCAAAATAATAATTACACTATTTATGTCCATGATGCATTATGTCTAGGAGTACAGTTAATTAACTATCACAATCATTGTTTTTTGTAATTAGTTCAGATACAACATATAAATGATCCATGTTTTGAGCATAGTTACAAGACCCAACTTGGAGATCGACATAGCCCAAAGCCCATGTTGTGTTAGTTGACATGTGGATTGACAATGTTAGCCCAATCTATGATTTTAGAAAAAAAAGAAAAAGAAAAACCCTTGAAACAATGTCAATTTTGGCATAAAAAAGAAGGCTATTTCAAAATAAAACTTGGTTCGGGTCAAGTTTTGAGTCGGTGAATTATCAAATTGACCCTCCAGGTTAGACCTGATTTTATAACATTGCTTTTGAGTTAAGAATTTACATCGAAAACCTAGTTTCATTACTTGATGACAAACAATGTACAAGGGATAAGTTATGAAGTCGTGCAAATTTAAACCCTTAAAATTAATGATTTGTAGTATAAAAAAGTAAGGATATCGTCCTACAAAGATACTAGTATTAAAATTTAAGTACTCAATAAAAAAAAACTATTTAAGTTTAAATTAAAACAAATCAAGTAAAGATGTACTAATTATACTAATATGATAGAATAACTAATATGCAATTTAAATTATAAGTAATTCAAAGTATATTTTTGTTTATGATATAAACTAACAACTTAGTAAGATAAGAAAACAAAAGAAATCAATTATGAAAAAATAAGAGGTGGATTCGACAGATGTAAAATATAGAGTTTTTTTTGTTTTATTTTATAAGAAGTATTTCTTATGGATAATTAAACATCAATCATTGAATTAAGCTATGTTTTCTAATCTGATTTGTGATAATAAATAAATCAACCATGAAAAACAACAAGTTTTTACTTTTTAGTTAACCTAGCATCCATGCATGAATTAGCCATAATCAAATAATAACCTTCATTAAACATCCAAGATTTAATTATGTCACAACATGAAGATCAAAATATATGCAATTGATTCATGATAATTAAACATGCATAAGGAGTTAATTTAATCAAGACTTAAGTAACAAAAATCAAACATGGCTTTAAAAATTAGATATTTTTGCTGCTTAATTTAATTAGTCATGCATCTGACATAAATTAATCAATAGCAATGGATTTAAAACAAAAAACATATGTTGCACATCATATAGAATTTCAGTCATCAATCATCAAATTTAATCATTAAAAAACACAAGATATTCATGTATCACATTCAAATATAGAATAATTTTAAGCAAAAATCATAATGATAATTAAAATCAAAGAGCACTAACCTCTTAAGGTCGCAACTAAACTTGTATGAAATTTATGATTAACGTAACTTTGGACAAGGAAAAAGAAAAATAATTTTTTTCAACCATAAAATTCCTCTCCCTCTCCTCTCCTATGTTCTTTACATAATATCCCTTTTATTTTTTTTTATTTTAGAATTAGGGTTGGTTTTATATGGAATTGAGGAGGTGAAAAAGCTTCCAAGTTAAAAACTAATCTCTAATCAGATTACTTTAAGGTTTTCTTACATTAATATGACTCTAATGACTTATGCATTGACTTTGACCTTCTAGAGAGGCTTCCTGGTCATGTGGGACCTTTGTCACATTATTAATGAGATACCATGTCATTATCCCAACATGAAAAGATAGGCTAGACTCGTATTAGTTTGCCGGTAGACCTAACTTCAAATATGTCCCTCTTTTTTGTCCGGACGATTACTAGGCTAACTATATATGGATGGAAAAATATCTAGTCTTCATCCCAACTTGAATCATAATAAAATTCTACCTGTAGCTTCAGATATAGTCCAAAGAGTATACAAAGATCCTATTAGGATTCATTCTTTGATTTGGATTCCTAATGCAATAAGAATTTGCACTCCTTAGCTTCATTTAACTTATTTTTACACCGTATATCTCCATAGCACTAAGCTATTATAAGATTTAAAAAATGTATAAGAATAAGATAATAAAAAGATAGAATAATATAAGTATATCAACAAGCTGATTAATTTATATTAAAAAAAAGAGTAAAATCTAGAATGTTTCTTTAGTTTTATTTTTGTCTCCCTTCCAATTTATCCCTTTGTTCTGTAATATATAGTTAAATTATAGTAGTATCATTCTTATTTTCTAATTGCAGCATATTATAACAAAAACTAAATGGTGTGAGGAAATCACTGTAGACTAAGAGACATTTCATTATAGATTGCAATAGTTGTTTCACTTTCAATTTCTAATCTTTTCACAAGTGGATAAATGTTACTTTGCCTTTTTTCCACAAGGGCAATCAGGTTTTCCCAATTTCCAAGTACAAGTAAATAACGTTTTTAGCCTTAGAAAAGATAAAAAAAAAAAAACATTGTCTTTACGGATATTTTGGTATTTTTACATAGGTATTTTTTGTAATTAAAAGGATCATGGGAGGCGTCTTAGTATTTTTCACGTTGTATTTTTTTTTAACAAAAAGCTACAGGAGTGTGTTCCATTCGGCCTAACATATGGGCAGCGCCAACGCCATTAGAGGGCATCTGTGACACTTCCTAGTGGCCAAATTTGTCCATCTGTCATATCACTAGATGTGCATATGTGCCCTCTTCTATATGGAGTGTTGCATGTAGACATATCGTGGTTGGATTGCCACTAATGATTGATTGTTTGAGTTTTTTCTCTTTTTCTCTCTCTCCTGACAACTAAAGTGTATTATTGTCCTCTCTTTGTTTGTTGTTTGCTTAGGTATGCAACCATGTGTGATGTTAGACCCAGATGTGCAGGTTTGCCAGATCGACCAAGACGTTTAGGTCTGACATGGCTGTCAGACCAAGGCGTCTGGGTCTGGCATGACTACAAGACCTATACGCCAGGGTCTCGCATGGCCCAACTACCGTGGGACCTAACTAAACTTGGGTCAGGCATGGTTACCAAACCCAAACACTTCGGGTTTGGCATGGTTGTTGTTGTTGTTATTGGTATTGTTGTTGTTGTTGTTGTTATTGTTATTATTATTATTATTATTTTATTTTGTTGTTGTTGTTGTTATTCATTATTATTACTATTATTTTTATTATTATGATTATTCAAGTAAAATTGGGTCAGACATGTTTATCAAACACAAGTAACGTGGGTTTAAAAATTATTTATAAACGACAAATTATCACAAAAATCCAATTCAACATTTTAGATCTAAAAATTCAAATCTTATCTTCCCATTAAAATAATTCATGTTTTATGTTTATAAATTTGTTATTCCTTCAATAGAAATTCTATCTCCTATTATTAGTATGATTATTGTTGTTGTTGTTGTTGTTGTTAGAATGATTATTATTGTTGTTGTTATGATTATTCAAGTAAACTTGGGCCAGACATGTTTGCTAGATCCAAGTAAGGTGGGTCAAAAAATTATTTATAAAAGAAGTATAAATAATTTATAAACAACAAACCATCACAAAAATATAATTTAACGTTTTAGATCTAAAAATTCAAATCATATTTTCCCATTGAAATAATTTGGTTTGTATGTTTATGAATTTGTTATTCCTTCAATAGAAATCTATTTTATGGTTGTTACCGATATAATTTTTTTTCAAAAGTATTTTATATTTAAAAATATATTAAAATAATTTTTTTATTTTTTAAATTTATTTTTAGTATTAATACATTAAAATAATTTGAAAATATTAAAAAATAATTTAAAGCAAAGAAAAAAATAAACAAAAAATTATTTTTTTTCAAAAATATTTTTGAAATGTAAAAACAAACATGCTATAGTAATCATGTTTTTTTTCTTATAAATATATAATTAATAAATATAATTTATAAGCTATCATAATTAACAAAATCAAGGAAATAACACAACTTGATGCTGCAACCAAGTTATGCTACTTCGATTGAAGCCTTTTAAAATTTTAAAAAGGCTATGAGAACATCACATCCCTTAACATTTAAAATTTTTAGAATTAAGTTATTTCCAAACACATAAGCTAGGCTGATATACCTAAGTTGTGCTACTCCGATTGATGTTATGGTGTCTTGGATCTGTCATGGGCCGTCAGACTCAAGGCTCTTGGGTCTAACATGGTTGCCAGACCTAAGTGTCTTTGGTCTGGCGTTTGGCGGCCATGTAAGACCCAATTATCTTGGGTCTGGTGTTTGGTGACCATGCGAGACCTAAGAACCTTGGATCTGGCTTGGCTCCAGACCCAATTGTCTTGGGTCTGGCATGGCAGTCAAACCCAAGTCTTTTTTAATAATATTTTTTAAAAATATATATTTTTTTTACATTTAAAAAAAATTGTTATCGACCCGCTGCAGAGTGCAGGCCAATACACTAGTGCAATGCATATTGTGAAAAGATCAATGAAACCCTTTTGTTTTACGGCTTTGCTTTTAGTATAAATTTTGTATTTTCTTGTCTACAGGTAGAGGAAATTCATTTACTGGGCTGAGTTTGTGAAAAAGATCAAGAAGAGAGAATAAAGAGGTAGAGCCTTGTAGCACAGTGCTAATATCCTGGCTTGTCTTCTTTACATCACTGTGTGACTAAAGCTGCAACCCAAAACTAAATGCAGATGTCGGTGTTGTGACGTTAACTTTCCTAATTATAAAACGTAAGGTGCCACTACAACAATTCATAATATTACCGACAGAATTTTTTCATCAGCGTGTGATTACCAATCCGTCGGTGATAATTTTACTGACTAATTCACCTACATAAATAGTCCTTTGATATACAGTTTGTCGGTAATTCCAACATATGTTGCTAATTTTATCAGTAAAAAAAAACTAATGGTTTTACAGATGGAAAATTGGCGCAAAAAAAATTCCCACTGGAATTATATCGACGGAAATTTCCATCGTTGATAGTGGCATATGTAGTAAATTTGTTCCAACTCTCTGTAAAATACCAACAGATAGATTCTGTCTATATTTTTATCGGTGAGTCACCGATGGAATTATTCTGTCGGTGATTGTGGCATATACAATAAATTTGTTCCATCGCCTCTGGAAAATCCTGACGGATTTATATATAAAATTGTATAGAATAATTAAACAAATAAAATTATATAAAATTGAAATATGTAAAAATAAAATTGAATAATATAATTAAAACCCAAATATTCATTACGATTTTATTTCTACAAATACAAATTAAACTAAAACAATGATGGCGCTGGAGGAGAAGGAGGAGGTTGGTCGTTCCCGGAACTAAATGGTAAAAAAGGAGGCACACACATACCACCCATCTGTGATCTCATGTCCATGATTATTTGGCGGAGTTGTTCATAACCCGTCGAGAGTTACTCGTATTTTTCGGTGAGATAAGCCATGTGTTAATGCAATGCTACAAACTCCTGAAACTGGGTGCTCCATACCGATTGGGAGCTCCCAATGGTTGAGACACTATGGGCCGCCACAAGTTCTTGGCCGTAGTGTTGGAGAGTCTATACACCCGATTTCTATCGGGTCCACCAGATAATTCTATCTTCATCTATAAATCCAGATCGAAACCCGAGTGGGTCGAAGGATCATCTATGTATCTCTCCCTCAATGGGCTATTATATATCTTCTGAAAATTAAAAAAAATATCATCGAATTCAATTCAATAAAATAATAACTTACAGAAAAAATGGTTGAACGAACATATCAATAAGTGTTGAGCGTTGTTGTCGCCGAACTGTTGCACCTCTTTTTGACGGTCTTCACTCTACACATGCGTCTCCACAAAAAGCTCTATTAGGCTCGGCTCACGTCTAAGAGATGTAGCCTATAAGAAAAAAAAATGTTTCAAGTTATACATATTTATAAATAACAACAAATTAATTAATCCTAAATGTCATTAAAATTAATCTTACCATCCATTTCGCATGTGCAACAAACGGAACAAAGCCACCAGTGTGCATACCATCACAGACAATCCTTCATGAACCCTTTGTGTAGAAGATGCATCATTACAACATTTTAGTGAAGAAACTTTTTATTCTTATACCTCCTACATTGACACCTAATACCGCCTCCACTAAAATTTCTCGAAATAGATGTTGCGAAACTAATAAAACTCCGAACCCCATTACAATAATCCATCCTCCACAATCCTTGGGGTGAATCTCGATACATCCATGAACGATCATCCATGACTTCTATTAAACTTATATATATATATATATATATATATATATATATATATATATATATATATATATATATAATGATGACATCAATATGTATTAATTAACTATGTTAAATAAATAATCAACCTACTTTCATACTTCTCTTAGGCTCCGTTTGTTTGCTGGAAAGTAGTTTCTTTTTGGAAAGTGAATTCCAGGAAAGTGAATTCCGGGAAAGCATGTTTGGAGGAAGGAAAATAAGTTGGAAAACACTTTCCGGTGTTTGGTTATGCATGGAAAATAAGTTGGAAAATAACTATAATGTTTTATTTTTCTCAAGTTATTAAAATAAAAGGAACAAATCTTACAAATTAAAAGGTTAAATGAGAATGAAATGAAAAAATATAATTCATAAATTATCTCAAATAAAAAAATAAAATCAAAATATAGAGACAAATCAAAAAATAAAAAAAAAAAGGGAAAAATAAAATAATATAATTAACATTTCAAAATTATTCAAATAAAAAAGAACAACAAAAGAAAAGGACCAAATTTGAAGATAAAAATTCAAAAAAAAATGATAAGAAAAAAGAAAAAGCAATAAAAATAAAGAAAAAATTAATATAAAAATTAAATTTTAAGAGATGGAATTGAAAAATAAATAACAAAACAAATTATATATAGCAATCAAAAGTTTGAGGACAAATTAATATAACAGCAAATAATGACATTTCTAAATTTTTCACAACTTCCGTAAAGTGTTTTCCGCCAAATTTTTTAGGAAAACACTTTCCAATTTTCCTTTGATGGAAAGTGTTTTCCGTTGACTAACTTTTCTAATGGCAAACAAACACGAAAGTTTGGAAAGTGGTTTCCGCCACTGCAAAGAGAAAACACTTTTCTAGAAACTAAACCAAATTGGAAAGTGTTTTTTCAGGAAAGTGTTTCGTTGCCGGAAGTGTTCTCCGTTAACTGGAAAGTGTTCTCCATTGCCGGAAAGTGTTTTCCGTTGACCAACTCCCCAATGGCAACAAACCGGAAAGTTTGGAAGTGGTTTCGAGGTCGGAAACACATGGCCTTAATTCATTATCAATTATCTTTGTACATATAAATTTATGCACATTAATTTATGGAAATTACAACTCGGCAATAAAATGAACAAAATATAAAACGGACCTATTAAACAAGCCACTATTTATATCATCACAACACAACTAAGTTGGTAATTCGACGTAAGTTTCAACAATTTACAAATAAAACTAATTTTACAAAATCTAAAACAAAACATAACATGTACAAAATCATATATCCATACAACAAGTTTGTTAGAGAACAAAAATAAAACAAGTAAACACCCAAATAAAATATAAATACTACAAAAATATGCAATAAAAAAATTAACATTTCAAAATTGTGTTCAAATTTAAAAAAATGATAGATCTACTTACTTACAATGGAAAAAAACACAAGAAAATTGCTTTTGTGACTGGAAAAGTCGAGGAAGGATGAGTTGTATTGAGAAGAGGATGATGTGATGGGGGAGGGTGGTTGTTAGTTGCAGATATAGGGGGGTTTGTTTAGTTGTAGAAGAGAAGAAGGAGAAATGGGGGAGGAGAGGGTCAACTAGGTTCCTATATTAACTATTACAGATGGAATATTTATGTTTGTCAATCCGTTAGCATTTTGGTCGGTGAAGTTGATACATCACTATACGGACATCCCGATTTGAATCCCTTTATAATTCTGTTGGTATAATCACCCATAAAAACTTTCACGTCATCGATCTGCTTTGTTTTTTAAAATTCTTTATATTCCGTTTAGGTTTCTCTCGGTATATACCAACATAATGTTTTTGTTGGTATATATCAACAGGGTTAACGAGAAAATTAATTTAGTCGGTAAATATTATCATAAAATACCAACAAAAAAATTCTGTAGGTAATGTCATTAATATTATCATAGTGTGCTGCTTTCATCAAAGTGGTTTTTCAGGTCATCACTTATTAAGTTGAGCTACTCTTTTTCGATCTATTATCGTAGCTTAAGATATTTAAATTACTTTGATGCAGTATTTTCGTTCATATATGAGGCTATAAAATGATGCTTTCAAGTCATAGCTTTCTACATGTCAATTTTTATATTGCTAATACAAGCATGTACATAAGATTCAATAATGAAACCGATACGGCCTAGGACTCGGGTTGGAAATTGGGTGATTTAACTTATGAGTTAGCGAGTCAACCCAAACTATAATTTACTTAACAAAAAACAAATAAAAAAACTTCAAAACAATTTGATTCAAAGTAAAATCAAGCCCAATATCTATGTCAAAGGTCCTAAGTTGACTCGTAAGTATATTAGGTTTAATAGCTATGAATTCAAAATAATAAAAAAGGCATAAACCAAGTGAAGCATAACAATATAGTGCATGTTTGATATTATGGTTAAAATATTATTTATCTAAAATTTAAATTTTATTTTTTAAAAAATTAATTAATTAATTTTTAGTGTTTTTTTATTATATTAATGCGCTAATATACTGATATCAAAAATAAATTTTAAAAATTAAAAAAAATATTATTTTAATATATTTTTTAATAAAAAAAACATTTTAAAACACAATACTTTTAAAAACATTTAAGCAGGCTAACTTCCTTGCAGTATCATTGTTAGGATGCTTTCAAAGCCTAGCTATATTACTCAATCATCTGATATATGTAAAAACTTGTATTCTGTAACAGTTAGTTAACTTTTTGGTCCGGCACCGATGACTTATTCAACCAACCACTAGCCTAATGCTAGAACTTAGAAGAAGGCCATGGAAATGGAAGTCGTTCATTCTGTAACAATTATCATTTCCGGGAACAGGGATACTCTTCATTGTATGGTCCAGCTCTGATGACCTGTTCGCCGAATATTAGTCTAAGGAAAATGGAAGAGGCATATTTGTAGGTGAAGCAGACAAATTGTCTAGTCTACTTTTGTGGTTTCCATTTATACCAACCCACTCAAGACATGACCAGGTCAATAATGAAGCTTCTATCTTACCTCACAGCTGAAAATCATTTCTTATACTAATATTTCTTTCTCCTCCAACAACAGCTAGAGAAACCAAAATCAAGTTGAATAGCCATGTCAAAACTCCCCCAAGACATTGTTGTTGATATCCTTACCTACTTGCCAGTCAAGTCTCTTGTTAGATTCAAGTGTGTGTGCAAGCCATGGCAGTCGTTAATCTCCGACCCTCGATTCGTCAAGTTGCATCTCAAACAGGCAATTGAAGGCAACAATATTAACCGCCAAAGGCTCCTTGTTGCGGCCGAGCCTCTTTATAGTTCTGTAGACTTTGAAGCAGCTAGTGATGGTGATGACATTAATGCAGTAATGGAGCTTCCTTATCCTAGCGCAGCAAGTCGTACTGAATCCTTCGCTTTTGCATCGATCCGGGGATCTTGTAATGGTTTAGTATGTATACGTAATGGAGGTGACGTTCACGATATGTTTTTATGGAATCCATCTACTAGAGAGTCCAAGAAATTGCCAAAACCAAGTTCTTCTGTGCAGAATGATGGTTTCCTTACTGGACTTGGTTATGATTCAACTATCGACGATTACAAATTAGTAATTGCCTGCTTAACTACTGCCAATGGTTCTCGCCAAATTATGGCGCCTGAAGTCTTCACCCTCAAAACCAATTCATGGAGAAGAATTCAAGGCATCCATTCTGGTATCACCTTGAAAGGAGGTGCAGGAGTATTTTGGAACGGGGCTTTGCATTGGTTAGGGAAGCAAGAAACAGGTGCTGATCATGATGTGGATGTTATTTTTTCGCTTGACGTAGCACAGGAGAAGTTCATGGGGTTTGTGCCACTTCCGAACCATTTTTGTACAGCTGTTTTGAGCATCTCAGGAAATTGCTTGTGCATTTTTGGCAAACTGCATCCTGATGAAAGCTACTTCGAGGCATGGATAACAAGTGAATATGGAGTCAAGACATCTTGGAGAAGACGGTATGCTATTCCTTTTGACAGATTATATATGGATTATTTTTCAACAGAAATGTGCTTGACGAAGAAAGGAGTTCTAATGGACCATCATGGTAGTCCAGGGACATTGCAGCTTTACGACCCAGTTGAAGATGCAACAAAGTTCTTAAGAGTAAAAAACAATAGTGATCCCATGTATGATTCGGTTGTATATACAGAAAGCCTTGTTTCACTTCGATAAATCTAGAATGTTAAAGAACATAAAGCAGCAAAATAAAGCTACAGATCAAGCTGTTTCTTCTTTCATTTCTATGCACGTTTTCGTTACATTTTTTCCATCCTATTGTAAGTGGTTTATTTCAAGTACCATTGTTATTTGGTATCTACAGTGTATGTATGCAATGCTGATAGATTGACTAGTTTCTTGTCTATTTTGTGCATAATATTGCATCGTAACAGACGTTTATTACAAAGAGAATTACTGCTGTTATGTAGCCCAAAACGTGCCGGACCTCCCATTAAAAGTAAAAAAGAAGAGCTATGAGTAGGTCACTACAATGGATGCTCATGTTTGAAACAATAAACTAGGAAGATTATTAATATCTTCACATAAATGAGCATTATTAATTTATATTTGCTTGAGTTTCTCCTTTTATTTCTTTCTACAATCGTGAAAATCATGGGATTTGATTTAATTTCTACCTAACCAAGATATATAATCTCGTCCTTAATTTTTTTCTCTGAAGTACTTACACCAGAGTACCAAGTATCAACCACTGCAGCCATTCAACAGTAAGCCGGCATCACACAAAGGCCAAAGGTAACCGTATCAGATTATAGAAATAAAGTTGAGTTAGTTAGAACCTTTAGAGAAAAACGGGAAGTTAGTGGCTTCAGTGAGTGACAAGGAAGTAGCCCCTGAAGTTAAAAGATGGGGAAATGTCCTGATTGGTTATGTTCTAGGTCAAGATCTAAAATTCATGGAAATGAAAAGGTTTGTTGATTCTGAGTGGAGGAGAACATATGGGAATGTCAAGTTCTTTATAATAGAACCAGGAGTTCTTATGTTTGATTTTGAAACAGCTGAAACTAAGCAGCTGGTATTAGACCAGTGCCTGAATTAAACTGCCTAATTTGAAACTCCAGTTGTGGTCTCCTCAATCCTTAGTAAGATTGGAAGTACGGTTGGCAGACAGCAACAAGGGAAAGGTTGTCTCATGCAAGCGTTTGTATAGAACTAACTCCTGATTCAAAGATATCATAATTTTGAAAAGTTGTCAGCTTATTGCTTTTGGTTGTGAAGTATTTGGACATTATTATCAAAATTGTTCAAGGAAAAGGATGGAAAGTGTGGGCTAGTTTTATGGTGCTGGAAATTAATCTTCTAACCCTACTCTGGATTTATTTATCAGGTTGTATTTGTTAGGCTTCGGCTTGGAACTGTTGCTGAATCTGTGTTTCAAAAACAGTTAGGATATTATTTATTTGGCATCCATATGCATACATGTAGGGGGAACTAAAAAGGGTAAATATTAAATAAAGGTAAAGGCATTTACAAGTATTTATTGTGATTCCTAGAGGTCAAGAAGTTTTGGTACCAACTTCAATGACTAAATCCAACCAGGGATGAGCTGTTCTAACAATTTTTTTATATGAATATTAGCTGTTCAAACTTGACTTCCAAGAAGAGCAGTTAACTTTAAGAATTATAGCTGAAACCAAAAAACAGAACACCAAAATCTAGCTAAACAGCCATGTCCAAACTCCCTCATGGACATCATGGTTGATATACTCACTTACCTACCGGTTACGTCTCTACTACGATTCAAGTGTGTGTGCAAGCTATGGCATTCGTTAATCTCGGATCCGAAGTTTGTGAAATCACACCTCAAAACAGCAAGGGAAGTCAACTCTAAGAAGAGCCAGAGACTTCTCCTTTCAACCAGGACTCCTCAGTCCGTTGACTTCGAAGCAGCTAGTGAAGGTGATGAGGATAATGCAGTGCAGGAGCTTGAATATCCTGATGTAATAAGGTGCGGTCCTACTTCCTTTATTGGAATTATGGGATCTTGCGATGGCTTGATTTGTTTATTTGTTGACTATGCAAAGCTCGTCTTATGGAATCCATCTACTAGAGATTACAAGGAATTGCCAAAACCCAGTTGTGATCATAGCTTTGATTTCTTTGCTGGAATTGGTTATGATTCCTCTAATGATGATTATAAATTTGTGATCCCTAGCTGCACTACGGCTGATGGTTCTGAACAAATTATGGTTGAAGTTCTTACATTGAAAACCAATGTCTGGAGAAAAGTTCCGGAGATCTGTCAAGGTACTTCCTTGGTAGGGGCTTATCGAGGGTTATTTTGCAATGGGGCTGTGCATTGGTTAGGAAAGCAAGAAAATGGGTCTGAGAAAGAGTATGTGGCTGTTTCATTTGATGTAGCAGAGGAGAGATTCAAGGAAGTTGTGCCACTTCCGGATCATTTCGATACGGTGGTTTTGGGGATGTCAGGAAATTCCCTGTGCGCATTTGGTGAATGCCATGGAAGCTATTTTGAGGCATGGATATATGAGCAGGAATATGATAGCAGTGCATCTTTCAGAAGATTATTCAGGCTCCCAGCTGACAGGCTTTCTCAAGAACCTAAAGTAGTATTGTGTTTAACAAAGAAAGGAGAACTTCTGCTTGATTATGATGAATGGCAACTAGCGTTGTACCATCCTGTAGAAGACAAAAATAAATGCATCAGGGCATACAGAGATAGCAATTTATGTGATTTAGTAACATACACAGAGAGTCTAGTTTCCATCAATGGTGATGACAGTAGAGACCCCAGAAGAAGAAGTTGGACAAAAATGGTGATTGCCTAAGTAATTTGTTGGATTACTTGTTGTCTTTGTTGGTAATTGGATTTTTGGGACCTTTCTCAATTGGCATGTACAACGTTGCATTAGTGTTCATTGTTCAAATATTTTGCTTGGATGTAGGTTGAGATGAGCTAGCTTTTGTTATTTACATATCCCTGTTTTATTCAGTTTTTTCCCTCTTCTTTTTTTAATATGTGGGCTTTACTTAGTATTTATATGGATTTTCGAGATGTCTTATCTAAAATTAAGTTTTAGAAAAAAAAAACATATTAAATAAAACCGTTTAAACTTGAGATGAGTTATAAAATCTTTAATTTAAAATTTTATTCGTGTTAAATTTAAAGTTAAATTAAAAAAAATATTAACCTTATAAAATTCAACTTACCCAATTGAGTTTTTATTCACTTAATTAGCTAGGCCAAATCCAATCCAAATTTTAATTGATCAACACAAAGAAGAAATTAAAAAATAAAATGAAACTGTTTTAATAAAAATGATTAATCTGAATTGACTTGATAAAATAGTGACCCAAGTAATTTTCTGAATCAATTCTTAAACCTAATTGGATAATTATGATATTTGAACTCCGTTTATTTTTATAATGTAATATGTGTTTTGTTTGAATTGTAGATTTAAAAATATTTAATTAATCAACATACACCATAATTTTATATAAATTTCATTAAAAACTCTGAAAACCTTGTTTAAAAAAAAATACAATTCATACAATAACTACAAAAATTATCACAATAAACAACACATGCCAACATGGTGGAATATTTCCTAGCCCCAAAAGTTAGCAGCAAAGGGCTGACAATGTTGTTCTTGAAATACTGGGAATCACCTAGTCAACACGCACAATGAGTCTTTGATAATAATTCAAGAAATGAGAGAGTTAACATTGTTTCCTTGTTGGATTTGGCCATTACTTCCATGAATTTCATGTTAGCCTGACATATAAGGGCAAATTATGGAAGACATGCTGATTTGAGGCCGAACGACGTGTCAGCTTGAGCAAGTTGACTTTTCAGGTGGTCTGAAAGACATGTCGGCTGAGAAAATAATGGCCCTTGCTGGGGTAGAAACTAGAAAGCAGAATGACTTCCGGGTAGGGAGAGAACGACTTGTCGGTTGCGACCTCCCAAGCAGACTACGGATTTTATTGATTAAAGGGCTAATGTTTGAGAAAATAACCAAGATGTGTTATAATCAAACTCTGATGGGTACGTGGAACCTCTTTTATTTTATTTTATTTTATTTTATTGACCAATTGATGAGTAATTTGAAACACCTATCAATAATTAATGTATGTAATAAATGTCAATAATGTCTTTATCATACAAAAAATAATAATCTGTGAGGCTGTGAGCCATCTTATCAAGTTGGACCAGGAAATGTTTGTTTGAATCTGAGATTTTTTTTTAAAAACTAAATAATAAATAAAACGTGACCATAACTTTATTTGCTCGGTATACTTTCTTCGTGATTGCTTGGAGAAGTGTTCGTCGTCTTCTTGTGAGATATTAAGTGCAAGGGCATGCTTTGACTTTTTTCTCAGGTATTGACATTGCTTCCGAGGAAGATCACATGCTTGTTATATGACTTTTCACCTGAGGTTGTCTACTACTGTAACCTTATCCCACACAAATACGAGTGGAGTGATTTACCCTTAATGAATTTAGTAATGATTAATAGATTATATGAAAAAAATTTAAGATTTTTGTTGTGAGGGGTAAAATCACCATTACGCTATGAACAATATTTTCAATCTATATGAAACTGTTTTTCAAACGAGAATTAGGTTTTGTTAATGTGCCTTTTAGCATTCATTAATGAATAACTGCATGCGTGTCACCATAGATTCCTTAAACTTGCGTGTAAGACTGGAAAAACTGCAGAGAAACAAGAAAAGCATGGCCAGCTAAGGAGAGTCCCGCTTAAAGAATCACCAGTTAATCACTTCAATGTCGACTGGCTTGAATCATCACTTGACACTTGACACAGTTTTGAGAATTTTTTAGGAGCATACCTCTTAACCACATATCTTTTAATGTTGATAGGCTACCCTTTTCATGTTCAGCTGTCTATCTTTGAATGGATGGCAACAGATATTAGAAAGATTCGAAATGTGAAATGTGAAATGTGAAAGATTTGACTTGGCTAAGAAAATAAATATTAGAAGACAAAGGTATATGCTCTGAGATGCCGGAGTTTATCCTGGTCTGCATTGAGCAGGTTCACATGATAAATTGCTATAGGAGCTCATTGTTCTTTGTATTCTACTGGGGTCACTCAAAATATTCACTTCCCTGTCTCTCCACTCTCTAGCTCTTCAACTTCCTTTTTCCTGTTTCTTCAACCCAAGAGGCAAGTCTCTTCCTCTAGCCTAATAAATTCTGTAATGGAATCTGTTTCTAATGATGCTCTGGCTAGGGCTTTCCTTATTCGTGTTTTGGTAGTTTTTTGGAGCAGTGGCAATAAGTTTTGGTGAATCTTGAAGTCTGAAAGTTGCATCCTACTTAAGTAACAAAACATAAGAGTCTTAACTATTTAATAATCAGTAGTTTATGGTCTTGAGTTAGATTTCTTGTTTCTTAAAAAGCTAGTATGTTTCATAAAATAATACGAATTCTCCACTAATATCCTATTACCTCATGTTAATCTTTGTTGATTTACAGGACATAATCGTAGAATTGTTCAAGGAAGACTAGTCGGGCAGTGCTGCAAATTGAGAAATCCGACGATGGCTGGAAACCAGTTGGGAGTGCTTAATGCACTTGATGTGGCAAAGACACAATGGTATCATTTCACTGCAATTATAATTGCTGGGATGGGTTTTTTCACAGATGCATATGACCTATTTTCCATTTCGCTTGTCACCAAATTGCTCGGTCGTATATACTACCATGTTGATGGTGCAGAAAAGCCAGGCAATTTGCCTCCGAATGTTGCAGCTGCAGTGAATGGTGTTGCATTTTGTGGAACTTTAGCTGGCCAGCTCTTCTTTGGTTGGCTTGGAGACAAATTAGGCCGAAAACATGTTTATGGAATGACCCTCATGCTCATGGTTATCTGCTCTATTGCCTCAGGACTTTCCTTTGGACATTCTGCTAAGGGTGTCATGGCCACACTTTGTTTCTTCAGATTTTGGCTTGGTTTTGGCATCGGTGGTGACTACCCCCTCTCTGCCACCATCATGTCCGAATATGCCAACAAAAGAACTCGTGGGGCATTCATCGCCGCAGTGTTTGCCATGCAAGGATTTGGAATTTTAACTGGGGGAATTGTTGCTCTCATTGTGTCAACTGCATTTGACCATGCATACCATGCCCCTTCATATGAAGCTAATCCAGTGGCATCAACTGTGCCTGAAGCAGACTATGTGTGGCGCATCATTTTGATGTTTGGATCGGTGCCTGCAGCCATGACCTACTACTGGCGAATGAAGATGCCTGAGACTGCTCGTTATACAGCCCTTGTTGCCAAGAATGCTAAGCAGGCAGCTTCAGACATGTCTAAGGTATTGCAAGTGGATCTCTTAGCTGAAGAGAACAGGGTGGAGCACGAGTCATCCAAATCATTCGGCCTTTTCACCAAGAAATTCGCACGTCGCCATGGACTTCATTTGCTTGGAACCAGCGTTTGTTGGTTCTTGTTAGACATAAGCTATTATAGTTCAAATCTTTTCCAGAAGGATATCTTCAGCTCAATTGGATGGATTCCACCTGCGGAAACCATGAATGCTATACATGAAGTGTATCTGGTTGCAAGAGCACAAACTCTTATAGCATTATGTGGTACAGTTCCAGGGTATTGGTTCACGGTAGCTCTGATTGATTATATAGGAAGGTTTGCCATTCAACTAATGGGATTCTTCTTCATGACCGTGTTCATGTTCGCGCTTGCGATCCCTTATCATCACTGGAAAAAGAAGTCTAATCGCATTGGCTTCCTGGTCATGTACTCACTGACCTTTTTCTTCGCAAATTTTGGACCCAACGCCACCACATTTGTTGTGCCAGCAGAGATTTTTCCTGCAAGGCTTAGATCAACTTGTCATGGTATATCAGCAGCGGCTGGAAAGGCTGGGGCTATTGTAGGTGCATTTGGATTCTTGTATGCTGCACAAAGCACAGATCCTACAGAGACTGATGCTGGTTACCCTCCTGGTATTGGTGTTAAAAAATCACTTATAGTGCTAGGTGGGGTCAACTTCTTTGGGGTCTTGTTCACTCTATTGGTTCCAGAAGCAAAGGGAAAATCACTCGAGGAGATATCAGGAGAAAACGAGGATGAAGATGTTGTGCACGATCATCAACAGGCCTCTTCAGTTAGGACAATGCCACAATGATTTGGGATTTTTTTCAAGGAAATGTTGATGAAAGTTTGTTATTTTAGTAACATATAGAATGTAATTCTCTAATTTAATACTGCCATGATCTGTAATGAATAAATGATGCAAGCACATCGTCCGCAAACTTTACACCATTTAGCTTTCAATCACTACGCCAAGGAAACAAAAAACGTACAACGCAGCCTCGGTAAAGTGCTAGAACTGAAACACAATCTTATGTCAAAACTTACTGGTCATTGCATCTTTTTTTGTATAATTGTAGGCATTGGACCTCGTGTTTAGTACACTGTAGACTCACTGGTGGATGGTTGTTGGGCCTCATGCTGTATCTTCATGGCCTTCATGCTCATTTTTGTTAATGAATTGACGCCTTCGTTGGGTTGCAGGATAATATTAATATTCCACTCGAAGTCCAATCAAACAACCTTATGCTATAGGGGGCAAACTCCTCCTCCTCCTCCTCCTATTTGTTTTGTGTTTACCTTTTTATATATAGACTAATTTTAGTAGTTGTGATCACTCTGAACTAGTAATCTATATTCTCCAAGCTTTATTGCAATCAAAGTCTACGTTCATGCTACCAATTTTGGAATTAAGCAACACGCAAGTAACGAAAATAAAGATTGTAGACTTTAATAAATAGCAAGACTCGAAAGAAAACTTGCATTCTACTTGCAAACCGAGACGGTATCACTCGGGAATTCAACACTTGAGAAGTGATAGAAAGCTGACCCATGTTTTGGCTCAACAAGCTCTTCAGCTCAGCTCAAAATCCTATCCAACTAACTTAAGTATTTAAAGAAAAAGGTTGCAAGAGAATTTGCTTTTCCTTTCTTCTTCTTTTTCCCTCTTTGCCGTGACTTCCATCCCAATTAACTAGAGATTGTAACTTAAGCTTTTAGGTTTAAAAAAGGGTTGAAGAAACATTTTAGGATATTAGTTGGTCTTAAAAAAAACTGATTAGATGATTGGAATTATAGGTTATTGAAAAACATATTTTATTTATGTGGGTTCTACAAATTTAAAAAATGATATTGAAATTCTTGAAATCTCAATCAACCGACCTGCCTGCCGGTTAGTTGATTTTATTGATTTAGAAAAATATAATATTTTAAAAGATATTTAAATATTGTGAAATTTTTATATAATTTATTTTATATATATATATATATATATATATATATATATATATATATTCTGATGCTTAATGGAGATGAAATATTCTTACAACACTATTTTTGTTTTGTCGGTCATGAGCCGAGGCCTTAACATCCATCATCCCTTGTGATGTTCCTCGTTCCTTTGCAGCTGTATAGGTTGTAATGCTCCATATTGTCAATTCCTACTATTACGAGTTCACATACTTATTTATTATAACTGTTTTCCTTTTTACAATAGTTTTCAATTGGAAAAACATTTATCTATTTAAACAAATTTGTTGGAACTTTGGGCCTTACCAAATTTTAGGTATAATACATATTCTTATGCATTATTGTTCAATACATGATAGTTTTAATATATACATATTTAGGTTCGTCACGCACCAACATGCGTGTATCGACTTCAAGAAATACTTTTATCAATTTATATCGAGGAAAATACTGAGAAACATTAATAAAAAGACCTGATTAAGAATTCTTTGGAACATTTGGATCAAATCAATAAAATATAAAGATTTGAGACTTATAATCGAGAATGGATATTTAGGTTCGAACTAAATTAAAGCCTACGTATCTGATTGAAAAAAACTTAAAAGTTGGTTTACCTAATTGCAACTATCCCATTTGACAGAAGCAGGAAACAGATGAGGAGAGGTCAAGGAAACTGGTGTCGTGTGTATGTTCATGTGTCAAACAGAGACATGCAAGAGATGATCAGTTGATTCAGGAAAAGTTGAGGGGGAGTTTCAGATGCCGAGTCTTGTTAAAGACTGAATCAATATAGTTACAATAGACATCTGCAATTATCTTATAGATTGGATCTTGGCTTCATTGAAGTCTCTTATTTTGGCCTATTTATCCCACTGCAATCCAGTTTTAGATCCACTGGCTAGAGTTCTAGCATGAAATGTCAGTAGATATACTGCAAGAGCCGAAAGGTAACTAATATCAGAGCGACAATGAAATGTGTCTATGGCGCAATTGATCCATTACCAAATAAGAATCATATCTTTGTAGATATGAACACAAAATGATATGTAGTTGAAACAAACAAATACCTCCCCCTTGTTGACTGCAACTTTGCACTAAACAGATAAATATACAATCATCTCAATCAAGAGAACATGACAAAATGAGTAGCAAATCTGACCTTTACAATTGTTACTGACGTAAAAATGCACAGACATTCCACTGTTATCCCAGCTGAACACGAAGATAATGGTTTTACAGAAAAGGACTCATCCATCAACAATAAATTGGTCATCCTGAGTATCTCCATCAACCCTACTGTCCCCATGAACCATACCATTTACATGGTGCAAATTCTGCATCATTTGTGAAAGATAATGGTTGCTAGCACCAGTATGATCAGCGAGCCCAGTTGGAGCAGTCCATTGTGAAACAATCCCAAGCAACTGGCCAGTAAGGTTTTGTTGCTCATGAAGAATACGAGTCTGGAACTGCCCCATTTCTGCTCGGTGCTGACTCAACATCTCATCAATCCTCTTCTTCCATTCTGACCTCTTCCTATTCATCCTATCTTCCCATTCCCTCTCTTGAATCAACTCCTCCTCTCTTCTTCTTCTTTCCCTCTCTTCGCTCTCCTTCTCCATAGCTTCCCATTCTTGAATCCTCTGCCTCGTTAACTTTTCCCTATCCTTTTCCATCTCTTCCCTCTTCTTTTCCCTTTCTTCCAACTTCCGTTCCCATTCTTGCTCCCTCTCCACCAGGACATTTCCTCTTCCTTGCCTCTCCCGCTCTCTCTCCAGCTCACGTTTCTCAAACCGAGCCTCCATGTCCCTCAACTGCACCAACTGGTTTGATAGAAACCCAAACACCCTTTTCTGGAATCCCTTCAGTGCCTTCCTCTTTTTCCTCAAATTAGACACATTTGGCTCCACTTCTTCATACATGAAACCATCATCTCCATCCTCCCTCACCCGATCATTACCATTACAATTCTCCTCTGCCTCTTCCCCTTCATAATCAAACCCCAAACCCAGCACCCCATTCTCACCCCCATCAATCCCAGCAAAATCCCCATCTGCCGAATTACCTAGTTGGCCAAACTCTGCCATCTCTATTCCCCTGACACCCCCTAACAAACCCCCACCATTCTCCCTATCCTCATTCAAGACTCCCATCAAATCATTACAATTACTACCATTAGTTCCATAAGAAACTGGAAGATCCCCAAAAACCTCCTTGTACAGCAAAAAATTCGACCAATGTGTACGCCCTTCCAACCAATCAAACTCATCCCCATTGCCACTACACTCTCCACCACCACAACCTGAATTGTCCATTGATGAAAACTCAGGTTTCTTAATCTTTTGCTTAACAAGCAAGTACTGGTGCCTCATGTTTTGCACCTTAGTAGACACATCTTTCCATGTCCATTGCCAAGGGTAAGCAATCGGATCACGAACATGATGCGCAGAATTCACATACAAAGCAATTGGTTTATATTTCTTCTCTCTAGTTTTCATTTTTGCAAGGGTCCCATCAGAGACCATCTCTCCATATTTTTCAATTAGGGTTTTCTCTTCTACTTCTGTCCATTTCTTTCTTTTTGGTGGCATCATTAGATGAACCAAAATATTTACAAAAACTACCAAAACCTATAGAAGAATCACCACTAACACTTCTTAACTCAATCAAGATCCCAAGACTGTCACATAAAAAACCGTCTAGCATCAACCAAAACAAATCTACCCAGATCACGAAAACAACAAACTAAGCTCCAAAAGACATAGAAACTAACAGTGCTTACCTTGAACTGGGTAATGCAGAGATGAGTTTCTTGTAAGCTTTCTGGAGGGTGATTTTCTAGGGAAATTTGAGAGAGGAAGTGAAGGAATCTGTGAGAAAAGAGTACAAAGTTCAGTGCTTTTCAAGTAAAAGGGAATTCCTTTTTGTCTAGGACTACAGTACCTGTAAAAACCATATAAACGGTAATGTTTTTATGCATCTTTTAAGGATAAACGGTGGTGGTAGATTGGTCGGTCAAGGACATTATTAGTGTCCAATGAACGAAGAAAACTACACATGATCCTTAGCTTATAAAAAGTTTAATTTTTAGTCCTTTGTGTTTTCTTTCACTTCAAAGATGTCATCGTTAAGTATAAAAAAAATGATGTCATGTATTACTACTCTTCTATGTAAAATAATGATGTGAAAATAAAAACAGGTAAAATGGTTATAATCTTCTGTCTCTCTAAAACATTTTCAATATATTTAAAAAAATAGAATAAATAAAGGGTAAATAGGTGATCTAAGATTATTTTTTTAGATCCAATGAAAAGATAAAGAAAAAACTAAAATCCTCTAAAATAAGTTGAGAATCAACTAACAATTAAGGATAAACTCGAAGAGTTCTCCTAAATACATAAATCAGAGTTAATTTTAGTTGCTAATTTAGTTATGTAGTCAGCACATGATTTAACTTCTCTCAAAATATAAAACAAACGAACTTTTTAATTTCGTATCAGGAGTTCTTTGATGTCAAAAATGATAACTTTGAATAAGTGATACTTGTTAAAATCATCATGAACCAGTTGAATAATATCTGTAAAATCAAAATTGTATATAACATTTCTGAAACCTCTATCGCATGCCATCAAGAAACTATATTTAATTGCTTACAGTTTTGGAAGTAGATTAGAACCAAAACCTCCATAACTCATAAAACCCATCAACCATTTCCTTTCAGAATTTCTTAAGAGACCCTCAAATTCAATCCTCTCCAAATTTCTAAAAGAGCTGTCATCCACATCCAGTTTCATCAATCATTTTTCAGACTTAAGCCATGAGATAGTAGTGGAGTGCCTACGCATCACCTTTGGATTATTCCAAGCATCACAACACACATCTTTTAGAAAATAAATTTGATGTAATAACTAGTTATCCCCCAAATACTCATCCCCAAAAGCTAAAATATTCTTCCTCCAAATTCATTAGAGATCAAACAAGAATAACAAGGAAATGTCTAATGAGGCAAATCTTTGAACCCTCTATACCATATTAGAACACGAGATCCTTGTCGATTTGTGAGATCTTATTCAGGCCAAATACTTTTGGCAAAAACATAATCTCTAATATAATGTAAAATGTCCTTGTCCTTCTAGATACAATCACCACAGATTGGAGATGAGGAAATATTACGTTTAAACCACAATAAATTAATAGGAAAGCTATTATAAAATTATAGGGACTCTTTATTTATTTATTATACAATAAGAATCAATTAAATAATTTTCATAAATTACAGGGATTAAGTTATAATTTGTACTTTTTTCAATGTTTTCTGCGAGATCTCTGATCATTTTTTACCTGACCAAAAATTGATTACTAGCATAAAATAATTCTGAGCAAGACGGGGCAAGATAGCTGATGTAAATTGACCTTAATTCTCCTTGAAAGGATTGAATATGATTTTTTTTCTTTTTTTAGAGAAAAATAGATTGAAACATGATGTTATCATTTCAATAGAACTTCAGAAGAAACAAGAAGAGAAAATTGAAACAAATCTATGTTAGCTGATCTTTATAGATCTGAAAATATTGCCCCAAAACAGTAATCATCTTTACACAACAATATTCACATCCTTGATACTACTAATCTCTTCAAGAAAAGCAACCAAAAACAAAACAAAACAAAAAGAGCTACCATTAAGCATAAATAGCAGTATCCGTGCATGTTGTTAATAGCATGCACATTGATCTCTCAGTTGAAAAATGCATGCCCTCTTTCTTGCTAGCTAGCTTGACCTTACATTTGGAAGATAAGAATTTTTCCAAAGAGCGGAAAGGTTGGCCATGGCAGTGCTTAAAATATAGCCATTTGTTGCTCTTCAGTATTTGCACTTGTGGTGGAATTTTCCTTCGTGGAGACGGGAGTTTCGGGTGAAGATTTACTATTTGGAGCATTTCCCATATCCTTTGTTCTATGAAGGAGAAAAGTCCCAGATAAGATTGTGATAAAACCACACACTTCAGTTACAATCTGTGATGCATTTTGTGAGTCCCAGTCCTGTATTGTCACCAAAGATGTGAGGAATGGAACAGATTGGACACCTTCAAATACGACGAAATCCGATAAAACTAGTATGTTAACCATGATCAAACAATGTGTTTTTGTCAGCTGGCAATTGTGTGGGAACAAATGTGGAGGCTAGATCATTAAAATACTAGTACCTTAAACATGATCATGCTGGCAAGGATTGTCAGACTGGTAAACATAACATAGTAGACTGGAGATATAACTGCAGTATTAAAGGTGTCCAGTGCCTGCAAAACACTGCAGATTTAGAGAACGAAAAATTACACAGCTCGGAGATTCAATGATTCTTATATGCGTAGTGGTTTCAATTCATATGGAAGGATTGCGCTCCTCGAAACGTAATGTAGTTAAAATAATTCACTTCAACAACATAAAATTATATTGCACAACAGAAGAGGAAGAAGCACACGGATTCAAGCTCCATAGTTTCTGAAATTTACCTTGTTCAAGTAGTTGATCTGCAAAAGGCAAGCAAAAACCACAACTATAGTGAAAAGCCATGTCTGATAGTAGATGAATTGGTTCGATCCTGAAAATGTCAGCTTTAAGGCAATTCCCAAGGCTTTGACACTCATAACCTGCAGATAAATATCAAGGGTTTATCAATAGGAACAGAACTTCCACTGTTAGTACAACCTTCAAAGATAATGAACCGACCGTAATAGATCCCATGAGAGAGCAAATTCCGACATAAACAATCATATTTTTTTCACCATAAAGTGGTGCAAATCGGAAAATGAGGACAGAAACCACAACCAGAACTACTCCACTGTAGACAAGAAAACCTGTTAAAAACAGAAAGTGTTTAGATTGATAAAACTGAAGGATTCAGAAATGATGAATTGTGCAGGCTATGTCAAGAGAGTGTTTTTTTTTTTTCCCCGTTATCTTATTTCATTTTATCCTTCAGCATAAATCCACAAGAATTCAAAGCATGCAGTTAGAGGATTAAGGATAACATCACCAATACCTGGCTCTGTAGCAAGGTGCCATACTTCCTTGACAGATTCAATAGCTCTCTCCTGCGGAGCATGTAAAACAATACTTGTCGATCCCACCACACAAAGAACACATCCAAGGACACCAAAGATGTGCAGTTTCTCCTTCAAGATGAAATGAGCTAGCACTGCACTGCAGAATGATGTTTTAGTCAGAAAATACCTACACCAGCCATTGGTAAGCTTGCACCCCAACCCACCTTCACGCACAAATACATCTATATAATTACTACATACAAATATTTTTAAATCTACAAATACATGCTTAAATAAGGCAAAGGCCAGGGGAAAAGTTCTCTTGAATTCACTACTGAGGTAGTAAAATGTATCATACCTGAAAATAATACTTAAAGCTCCCAATGGGGTTACAAGAATTGCAGGAGCAAATGCATAAGCTGCAAAATTAGCTATTTCTCCGACAATCACTGTAAGAAAGCTATATATCAACACAAAAATAAATAAAGAGGAGATTCCAAATATCATCATATCCCTTAAAGCAATTGGAAAACATAGTAGTTCTGTTCAAAATCAATAGGTAATAGAACAGAATACACAACCCGGGCAAGCATCCCATGCATAATCAGTAGGCAATAAAACAGATGAAACAACGTTGAGTCATGAATCTCTAACATGAAATATCATTGACCAACTCCCTGCCAAAAACTTGAGGGTTTCAAAAATAGCTATCATTTTCTTATACCACACACTGATCGTCTCCATTCTATCTTTTTTCGTTCTTTTTTTCTTCTCGAGTTAAATAAAAATGATCTTTCAGATCGCATGAAAATCATTGAAAAATTTTAGCAGAGACATTCACCCTTTGTGTTTGCCACTTTGCCTGTCACTTCAAACCAGAAGACAACAGTTGTAAGATAGCATCTTCCAAAGACGTCCTTGGTGTCATGGTATGTTAAATTATAATGGAATTTCTATGAATAATCATGTGGTTTTCAGCAAGACTCCAGAGGCAAGAATCTTGTATCAATGGTGCTGTTCAGCTTGTTTCTCCACCACCTTTAGGTCCTTTACTGACTTTCCAACTGCTTCTTGCCCATCTCAAGAAGAAAACCTTCAAGAGCTTGCTTGTTTTATATTCTTTTCAATATTCATAGCTAATTGGAACATGGAAGGATTTAGCAAAATTAAGGATGAATCACCATCTATCCATAAGTTTAACCCTGGTTCCAAATTTAAGAAAGGTTCTCCAAATTCCCTGCAACTGATTTTCATCCAGTCAGATTTGTCTTTCTACTCAGTTAGTGTTATATCCCCTTACTTCAGATTAGTTAATTGGCCATAAAGCTCATTTCGGTCTTAAGTCAAATGCTTGTGCTTAAGCTTGGCTTCATCTCCTCCCAGCAGGAATATGGTTAATTCTCCACCCATAACCAGGTCAAGGCCTGACCTCCAAGTTCCATAATAGCAAATTGACCTCATATCAAACTACATACAAAGTAGGGAAACTAGTCAACTACCTCCCTGAAACTGAAGTAGCTAGCTAGCCTGAGAACAGTTACGCCAGCAAAACCAGTAACTTTACCCTGAAAATTCTTAGTAATCGATTAGATCCACTGGACACATCTAATAAATCATCCTGTGTATCCTTGCGTTTTGTTGCTGCCAATTTGACCTTTTACTTTGAAATTAACGCATCACAATGCCCAGGCTTGTAATCATCTTCTCTCAAAGCTTTTAAAGCAGGAATCTTTCTGTCTTTCTTTTGCAATTTGCAGTACAGTTAAGGGTAACTTGACATTTCGGCATCATATTATGGATGCAAGGCCATTCAAACTTCCTTTCTTTCTTTCTGTTGCGGTAGAATCAGTAATCCAGGGTTAAAGAATCAACTGATAGCACATACAATCTCCCTTTTCTGCTATCTTTTCTAATGAATTGATTGGAAAAGCTAGAAATATTTTCGAAAATTGCAGCAAGTTCAAAATCGCAAAAAAAAAAAAAAATACATGTGTTACAGATGACAATTCATGTTCATAAATCATCAAAACTCTATCAGAAAAACAAAGAAAATAAAGGAAGTAAAACTCACTAGCAATCATTCCAGCCCACCACCATGGTTCACACAAGTACGAATGCCCTCCTGCACCTGATCACATTGTGAAACAAAATCAACTAAAAAGATATTGCTTCAATTATATTTTCTAATTCAAACTGAAAAGCGCAGTATCTTTCAAAAACAAATTATATTAATCAGGAAGAAGAAACAAACCTGCTCTGGTTCCATTATTCCCAGATTTAAGAAGACCTTTCTTCTTTACAATAAAGCTAGACCCAATAAAAACGCTTGAAGAGACAGCCAAGACAAGTCCATGAACATTGTCAGGTGAAATCCCCATTGATCAAAAACAGAATTGGAGCCAACTAATATTCGGAATATATGTTTGCTTGCAGGCCAAGATCGGTGTCAAATTCGGGTTCCTGCATTTCCACAAACAAATTATCAAGAAGAAAAAACATAATTCTATAATATTAATAAAACCTAGATACAAAATCTTGCACGTGTATCGACGAGTCCAGGTCTTGTAAGAAAGTTCTGATTGTAACCGAAGACATTCAAGTCATTAAAAAAAACAGCATATGACAATGACATGATCTATCTAACATGGATTGTAACAACATATGGCAATCCTAGGATCTTGGCGTGCACCCCATTAAATAAAATATTTGTAACAGGTAATGACAAAATGTACCTGAACTTTCTTGGCACGCTGCAGACATTGATGGGGCTAAAAAAGTCCCACCTCCATTGTCACATGCATGAAATTGTGGTTTTTCTTAATGGTGATGGTGATTCCTTTTCTTTTCTTTGTTTATTAGGTTTTTCTAAGGTTCATTTTGGTGCTTTACCCTACAAAACAAGCAATAAAGAGGGAAAAGAAAAAAATAAAAGCAAGGAATATTAATTGTTAAAAATACAACTCTACAATTGAAGATATGCTCCGAGTCCTGCGCTCTCTTTTCTCTTTCGAAGGAGGAGTTGGAACAACATTTTACAACTTAAATTAATTATTATTTATGTTGTCTCTCTTCTTCTTCTTCTTCTTCTTCTTCTTTTTCTATTTTTTTTTTTTATTAGCTGATCAGAGTATATTAATGATTTTTAAAAAATTAATTTTTAGATTTATAGCTTGTGCTAATTGGTGTTGGTAAGTTCTTCCCTTAAACCTAATGTTTAAGACCTAACTCATGAGGAGACGGACGACAATGCAGGTTCTACCAAAAGAAAACAGTAAATAAAGAAATAATAGCAGCTTATATAAAGAAAATTCGACGAACAAAACCATAGCGAAAGCTTGTAAATAATAAACTTACAAAAATAAGAAAGATATAATTGTTCAGCATAGACCTCCTTGCTGTATGATACGGAGCTCGGCAGGGGAAATAATGAGCATAGGTCTCCTTGTGTAATAATATGTGGCTTACAAGTTATTGTTTAAGGAAATCTTTTATTTAGGAAAATCTACAAAATCATAAAAAGAAGAAGAAGATTTCGATTTATTGATGAAAAACAGTTTACAATCTTGATCATTGTAATCTTAGTTGCCATATTTTACACAATTCTCATGTTATTTAAAATAAATTTATTGTTTTCAAAGATAACTTTGAAATAAATAAATCAATCAATCAAAAACAATGACATAAAACACGACTAGATATATTCGGTCAGGTTTAATTACTTTTATTAATTTGGAGATAATGATTAAGATTATTAATTCATTCTAAAAATGAAAAGTTTATAAGTAACTCTGCTATTTAGTTTTCCCATGCCATTGAATTCATCGTTTAAAGAGAAACAATTTATCTTCCATGGCTTTCAGATATTTCTATCGTATGTTTATTTTCATATTTATGCGGACACAAATACCCTTCTTTTTTCTTTTGAAATCGAGAATCTTGTATGAAATTAATTTGAACCGCAGATCCTAAGCTACATGGCCCAGTATCTCTAGCCCATTACCAGAGTTTTTCTTTCTAGAAGTTAGTTAAATTTTTTTGTTATTATTAAATATTTTTTTATTTTAAAAAATATATTTTTAACATCAGATCCAAAAATATTAAAACAAGAAAAAAATTCAAAATTTAAAGAAACAATGTGCAGTTCCAAACGGCAAATAAGAAAAAAGCAAAATAGCATCCTGCCAACTGGAACCCATGAATCATGCAATCTTCTCAAACCTCAGTTTTAGAATCTTTCATTTCTTCTGTTGTGGTCCTTACAATGACTCAGAGACCCTTTCGAGAGGCACACACCCTAAAGTATAGGACACGCGGTAGCTCCAGGTTACCTTTAAGAGTTATACATAATATACCTTTGAACCAGGAAAAGCCAGGTTTTCGAATTGAGATTTATTACAGTGATTGAATATTTCAGGTAGCACCTAGAGGATCACAAAGCTGCTGCAGCCTGGACAGGAACCACAAAACTCGGTCCAAGCATCATGTCAAGAATCTCCCCACTCCGATGCCTTATGCTCTCTTCTATGTCTACAGCAAAACTGGTTGATGAGGTAACCCGGCCACGGCCCTGCTACGGTCAAAATAAGAGCGGTGGGAAACTTGGGCCAGCCAAGGCAAGGCTGGAGCGAGAAAACATCACACCCAGGCAAGGTATCCATCTAATGCCATAACTGTGGCCATTTAAGATGAGCTTCAGTTCTTAACGCGTCCATCTTCCCATTTTCATTTTCATTGTCATTATCTTCCTTTTCTTGTGGGCACGATTCTTAGCTGCAACCTGTAGCTTCCTCTTGGCATGCCGCACAGGGTTGGTAACAGCCATGACTTTTCCCTCCCGCTTCCTCTTTTCCCTCCTTACCTTGATATTCGTTCGTATGTTGCTATAAACCTGTACAAAATTCTCCATGCCTATAACTTTTCGTATGCGATCACAAACCTCTTGCGCTAACTGCTTCAAATTATCTGGAAGACAGGCCAGCCAATTCTTATCAAATCTCCATGACAAGTATCATGAAACACAAACGAGGCAGTCAGGAAAAACGAAATTTCAACACAGTTGAATATAAGTTTAAGCAAATACACCACATTGTTATAATTTAAAGAAACACAACCAAAATTCTTCTCTTGTTATATAAGTTCAGACAACCCACCACTGTTGGTGAAACGGACATCTTCATGATTGATACCCGCAGCAGATAGATCTCACCAATGGTGATATGAAGAGTGTTTGGAGAGACCATAATTTTTTTCATTTCAAAGTATTTGTTAGATTATTTCTAAAAATATGGATATTCTTTCCAACACAGTTGTACTTTCCAATTATAGCTTTTCTACCTTAAAAAGAAGGCTCTAGAATAAACAAAAATTGAGAAAATATCAGTCCCCATTCCCCAAAGGCATAATAAAAATTCATGAACAAAAGAATACATTTGCCATAGAGTTCAAAACAGCAGGATAATTTCTTTTGAAGTTATTTCCACAATAATGATGGAAACTGACTGCTTAGCAATCAACCAAATATAACCTGAATACAGCTTTATGGTGCAAAGTACACATCTGCGAAAATAGACAATCCAACACATGAACAAAGAAATTTTGAGATGGCCTTCAAACATGTCATAAAACTAGGAAGGTTTCAAGTTCATACTTTGACTTCAGGTTCAAACAAAAACTGGAAAAGATAATAATGAAAACAATTCTGTAATAGTGGTTACTCTTCTTGGATATGGAAGTTTGGCTACAGGCATGAAATGCACGTCAGTTTTTAAAAATAAAATAAAATACAAGATAATAAATACCCAATAAAGAACCATAAGAAGATAAATAACCAGCATCATTTATTGACTTAAATTCAGAATGTGTGACTTTTGGAAGACATTTATATGATTTTCTAAAACTAGATTAAATTAGACCTAAAGATTTTTCTCAGCAATTAAGGGAATACTACAACAGCATTATTCACCTCTGCTCTCAGAAAATGCTAACAGAAAGTGAAATATCAAACTAACCTGGGACAACTTTTCCAGCAAATCCTTCGCAAACTTTATATAAGGGCAGCAGCATGTCAAATGCATAATGTTGGCAGTCATCCTGATTGATGTGAGCTGCAAACTCTTTTTCTTCCTTTGAGAAATGAGCCACAAACTCTTTAAAACAATTGAAGACAGTTTCCATCTGTGGAATATTAGACATTCGAAACAATTACTTGAGGGGGGCAGAAAAGCAAAAAAGAAATCTCTAAAATCAGAAAAGAAATTTCAAGCAGGTGCAAATATCAGAAGCATCCAAATCAAGCTTAGAAATTCAAATAGAACTTTTCCCTGGACCAACCTGAATAGCATCCTTTAGAAGAGCAATATCTCCCATTTTTTTAAGCAAGTTAGAGACTAGAAAATACTGAAGATTATCAGACTGATTCACATTGTCGTGGCGACGTACACCAGAGACCACATGTAAAAGCATGCCTCTTCCTTTTCTTGTATCAAGCAGCTGGAAAGCCTCAAGAAATTGCCCTTGTTCATGTTGGTCAAGGGCAGACCAGAATATACAAGGATCAACGCATTCCATTCTTCCCATCAAAATATGTGTCGTAAAACTTGCAGTGGCAAGATTATGTGTGATCAGGTTGCTCGTGGCATCATCAATAACTTCTGTTTCAAGCTGGCAGCAGAGGGAGACAGCTATCATAAACACTCTACTTGGCCTCATAAGGAAAAGCATTCCCAGTGACTTCTCACGGTCTTGCTTGATGGCCTTATTTGCACTGGCAAAGTAAAAAGCAACAAGACGACTTGAAACGTTGCGCAACCATGTGTGAGGATGCAAGAGCAACTCACATATTGCTTCCCATATATCCTGGAAATAAGTAGTGGGCACAACCCCATACACCCCAGAAACAGAAGTTAGCAAATTATAGAGAGGAAAAACCACCAGCATTGCCCAGTAGCTTTAAAAGAAGCAAAACACTACCAGCATTACCAAAAACCTATAACAACGGAAACTAAAAGAACGAACAACTAAAGCAACTCAATAGAGGAATTTGTTTGTCCATACCTCAAGGTCCCTTTCAAAGCATAGATCATGAAAACAATTTAGAATCTTCTCTAGCATAACCAGTGAGTAATACGCCTCTTTCCAGAAAGGAATGGCTGCATCAGAATGATCTAGTAGAGGCTCACTAGCAACAACTTTTACAGCAGACTGCAAGATTTTTTTGCTCACTGGCAATGCACTATGAATGTACTTTTCCAAGCTTTTTTTCAAAACCTCAATTTTTTTCTTTGTGACCTCAATTTTTCTTTCTATGCCCTCAATTTTTGCAGACTTGTCCTTAACATTTTTCTTCTTATCCTCAATGTCTTCCTTCATAACCTTGTCTTTTTTAGCCAAAACCTCAACTTCTTCCTCCATGCCCTTAACTTCTTCCTTCAAGCCCTCAATTCTTTTAGACTTGTCCTCAATTTCCTTCTTCATGGCCTCAGCTTTTCTAGTCAAGACCCCAATTTTATCCGACATGTCCTCTACTTCTTCCTTCATGCCCTTCACTTCTTCCTTCATGCGCTCAACTTCTTCCTTCATGTCTAAACAAATCTCAACAGGTAACCCCATGGTCTGTACCGAAAAAAATTTGGAACCCATTAGAAAATGGAACATGCTGAGACAGAAAAATACTGAAGAAAATGGAACACACTTGAACCAAGAATCTAAACCTGTTATAAACAGTATAACCTCGCTCATTATGATCGGTTAAAATAATATAACCAGAGAGCACGAAATTTGAAGGAGAAAACAGCATTTGCAGGGGCAATATCCCTCCCATTTTCCTAGAGTATCATTTTTGCCTTCAGCGCATGCAGGTTTAGTGAAAAACAAGGCATGATCACACAATCTATGATGTAGAACCAGAGGGAGAGAAGGATAACTAGGATAAAAAAATTAGAATCCACTAGGCAAAACCCTTGATATTCACAAGAAGCACTTCTAGTCCAATAGAAACTAGGGTTCTTCAAATGCAAAAGAACATAATAATTTGAATTGATGATATTTTTGTTCATCAATTAATGGTCTCCACAAAATACATAACATATGTGCTCAAACAAAGCATGTCAAAACCCCAAAGATTTCAAATCAAAATAGGAAATAAATCCTAAGAAAATATAACCCTGACATTGTGTATTACATGACCCAAAAACAAGTATGTTTTACACGACATATAAATCCTAAATCAATGAAATTACATTATTAATGGTGGGACCAAAATACTTCTTTCATTGACTGCATCAGGTAACTTTCATGTATTTGCAACAGAAAAAAAAAATCCATAAAAATTTACCTGAGCACCGAGACTCTGCAGGTTCTGCTTCTCATCCATGTACCAAGATAGAATGAAGTCCATAATGGAATTAAATCCATCTGAGCTTATATGTCGAATGAGAAGCTTTATAACTGCACCGGTCATCAACCGAACTTTATTATCACTATCGTTCGCCAAGCACTGGACCAAATGTATAAATAAAGATTGTCCATGTTTCTCCAAAAACTTCTTCTGAGATCCTTCTTGAGAATTGAATTCTTCAATATTGATTTTTCCACATTTGATAATTATTGCATGAAGCATTTCAAGTGCAGCTTCTCTTCCAGTTGAATGCTCATAGCTGCAATAATAGCCAAGTCATTCTTTGAAAAATATAGATAGATACATATAAATAGATAGATGTAGAACACGAGGGTAAAATTTGAATCCAAGAGACACATGCCTTAAATTATTGAGCAGAAAATCTAAATGTTGTTGCAAGTTTTTCTTTGAAAGACGGTAATGAAGTAGGAATTTCAACAGGATCTGACTGCATTTCTTACGAATCGACTCCACTTGGCTTGTGACCATCAGTTCTGCAACTCGAATAGCCAAATCATACATCTGGGGAACAACTAGCTTCCGATTCACAATTGCTTTTAGGAGTGAGAGGGCGATGAAAGAAGGATTCCTTTCCAGATCAACGAAAAGTGGAAATTCAATTAGCATATGCAACTGTTCTGAGGAAAGGGTAACATTAGTACTCCACAGAAGTGCAATTAACAATCGTAGGCATGATTGCATCAAAGGACTGCTAGTTTTTACAGAACTTTGGGCAATATCCAACAATGTCACCTTTATTCTATCAGCCTGGGATGGAAGGGATGGCAACGGCAGTCTTACCAGTGGAGTAAGGCATGTAAGGGAAGCGGATAAAATATCTTCATAATTAGAACTCAAGCAATTGCCTAGCAGTTCAACGAATGGATCCAGCATTGATAAAAGCTGCTCAGCATTTTTATCCAATTTCACTCTCTTTATATGGTTTTGGAATAATCGAAGAGCAAACACAGCAATAAGATGTGAGCACACTGATTTAGTGCCAACAACTCGGCCTGAAGAAACTGTTTTCTGACTCGCATCAGCTCTACTGTGTAATTTTGCTACTGCACTGGAAGAATTCTTGAAAGAACCATTTTCTTCTTTGATCCAATCTTCAATGAGGCCATATATGAAAATAAATAGGTCAGTCTGATCAGCTGATGGATTATGCTCAATGCCAGCCGCTATGTGATTTAGCATACTTTCCAATTTAGGTTTCACCTTTGGTGTCAGATGCTTCAGCATGTGAGTTGTGACAGGTGAAAGAAGTTTCAAAGCGTGGGTTTTGAATGTTATGTTTTGTGCAATCATTTTCAAGGTTTCAAATGACTTTTGCTTCCTAGTTTCTTTCATTTTGGAAGCAAGCTTTTCCACCTCTTTCTCTTCAGCAACATCTCCAAGAATGTCATTCTCTACAGCAGAAAGAAGATCTTGCAAACAATAATCCAACTTCCCACAGACAGGACCTGATAGAAACTTTGACAAGATAAAGTTGAGACTGTATCCCAATACATGGAGTTCATATCCTCTCTTCAAGGTAGCTCGTAGAACCCTGACTATGAACTGCAAATATTCCAGCCCAAGTTCTTTTAAACAAGCGGACAAAGCAAGCCTAGCTTCATCGCGAATGCTTTCCATCCGACTTTTTAATTGGTTTGCGATGCGATGAATGATACTTGGAAGTTGTGAATCGATTGTGTCCCCCGGAAGCAACTTTAGAACTTTTAGTGCTGCCACACTAATGTTCGCATTGACCTTGTCAGAATCAGAGTCCAGTAATTGTTGTATCTTCGGGAGCACAGTTTTATGGAGGCATGCCAGTATTTCAGAAAGCCCAACAGAAGTACCGTTTTTGTGTACCATAGCTGAAGAAGTACCACCAACACATTTGCGCGATACAGCCATAGAACAACTATCAGAGGTGTCAGCTAAACTGCTGTCAGGAGGGTCTTTGACTTCTTGACTTGAACAAATTTGTGAAAAATGAAACTGGTCCAAGATAGAGCAAATTAGGCGCAACAAAATCTTCTGCTTGTCTAGATGCACATTCATTTCTTGAAAGCACCTAATCAATAAGTTATAATATGACTTCCATTCCATGAGAGCAGAAATTGAGGCAAGGGCTTCTAAACATGCAGATTTGATATGCTCTCCTTTTCCTCCTTGTTCTTCAAGCAACATATTGAAGAAAAGAGGGACAAATATTTTATTTAAGATGTCCTGGAAGATAAAGAAGTACACTGAGATTAAGTTACATGGAGAAATATTTTAAGTATAACATAAGCAATTAAGATAATTACCTCTGATGCGGTACTTTCACTGATAACAGTTTTAAAACGCAACAGAGCCCTTGCTATCATGCGCTTCTGCAATAATGAAGAAATTGTAAGGCTCTTGACTCTCATGAAGAAACAAAGAAATGACTTTAGACACGGACAGTTTTAAAACACAACAGAGCCCTTGCTCTCATGTGCTTCTGCAATAATGAAGAAATTGTTAGGCTCATAACTCTCATGAAGAAACAGAGAAATGACTTTAGGCACAGAAATTCTCTACGCTCTCGTGTAAAAGTGATTTCATTACCCAATACTATTAAAAAATCTGGTACAGGTAAGAACAGCCATAGTAATTAACACATTTCTCATCGCATTAAATATAAGAAAAGAAACCACAGTAATAAAACATTTCTCATTGCACCATTTTCTGAAATCATGAACTGGGTATTAAAAAAGACGTTCAAAATAAATGCCAGTTTATAACACATACGGACATATTAAAAGATAAAAATGATGTCACATTTAATAAATGTAACTCGTATACAACCTATAAGGGAAAAGAATTTACCTGTAAGTGAATAATATTATTGAAAAAATCTACTTCAGCATCTTCGGAGCACAGAGCTTTGAATGAACTAAACTTCGCCACCTTTGGAAGTTTCAACACCATATCTCGCAACAATTCAATCCATTCCTGAGAAGATGCCAATTCAGTACAACAATCATGACAATACAAAAAAAATCTCACTCTATCCTGTAAGTCCACCTTTCCATTTTTCCCTTGAAAAGACAGAATGGGTTTTCAATTTTCTATGATCTGCCTATTCCCAGCCTACATTTCTGCACAATGATCTTTGGATTCAAATACCAACTTTTATGAAGGGGAAAGTTAGAAATATATACAAGTTAAGCGGTGGTCACTGGACATAGTATATAGTCAATTCTCCTAAAAAAATGATATTTTTGAACAGGATCTTTTTATGGAAGAAAGAGAATTTAAAAAGGAACAGTTGAAATAATGAAATAAGTAACATGATAATGAAATTCCATGCTTCGATAGTTCTACGGGAGATCTGCTTTCCACTAGCTGAGCCAATAAGTTCACATAAATTCTATTATAAAGCACAGGTTAAAATGAATCCAATTCACACAACCAGGCTGAAAGTCTTATCATACCTTTCTAACTGAACTTCTTGCCTTCATTGCATTGCCCATATATTTCAAAAGAAACTTATTTATTGTGCGCTGAATAGATGCCCTTGTCCAACAACCTTCACAGTTTGTTATCACTGGTTGATTTTGATCTTCTCCACAAAGAATTGCAGAGGAAAATTCAACAAATGAGAGCAATGAACTATAAGCGCAGTGCCTTAAAGTTATGTCAACTGATGACATATCGTACACACAATGCGACAAAATAACTAATGCTTGATCTACTGGGATAGTATAGAATAAACCAACACCAACTTTTTCATAAGCTTTGAAAACTGTATCATAATCAAGGCCACCCATCTCAGTAGCAGAGGTTGCATTCAATTCATGGAGAAGCTTTGCCTGCATTAAGTCAATATAATCAGAGTTCAAACACAGAAAGCAGAAGTTCCTCTAACAGTAATAACCGCATGAAAAGTACTCAGAAGACAATTATTACCACAAAGAGGAAAGAAGGATCACTTTTAGCAAGAGCATCAAGAAGATCACAAATAGGCAACCGCACATCAAGTCCAACAGAAGTGAGGAGTGGAGAGACTGCTTTAAGAATTTTTGAACCACTCTCACTTCCTACTACTGGAATGATGTCCCGAACTACTTGCAAATATTCAATGCAAACATCTGCAATGACCATTTGTATAATATAAAATATCCAGGTAGAAGTTAAATAGAATCAATACTTAAACTTAGGGAATACTCTCACCTGAATCTTTATATCTCATTGCTAATGATGAAAGCAAGATATCCACAAGCTGCCTTGCTGGCAATTGATCCTTTATATACTTCGATAGGAATTTGAAAATTCTAATTTGAATCTCTCCCGGATATCTAGCCAATGGAGGACAAAGAAGGGCACTTAACTAGCATATCTTATTAGTGATCCACAAATGAAAGAAAACAAACACATTTTGAAAATGACACCATTCCATTTTCAAATAGAAAGACCATGAAGCTAGAAATTAATGTATCACAACAAGATCAACAAAGGTGGCAACAAATAGCATTACTTGGTAAACACACCAAGTAAAACTTATGCATGCGCATGCACACAAAAAAAAACAAATCATTAATCATTGCTGTTTCTCAATACTAGCAGAACAGAGTAGTTCTGGAAAATGTATTTAACTTAAGCTGCATGGAAGCATCCTTTATGAAAGAATACGGAATGCAAGGCAAGCAAAACTAACCATTAATTTGAGTTTCTCGTATATTTCTTCCTGAATGGGAAAATAGTCAAATACATGCAAATTATTTAAAGTGCATAATTAATACCTCTTGGTTGCTTTATCACTTTGAAAGAGATGGTGCAAGCTGTTGATGAGTTCATCAAGGTTCAGAAGTAGAAGTTTTTGTGCAGCATTGTCTTCATCATTCAAATCATCTTCAAGATTCAACAGATTCTCAATGAACTTTAGAACACAAGATATAATAGCCTCGGAAGCTGTTGGGATAGTTAATATTGAAAAAATATTAGGAGCAAGATTCTGTTCTCTAAACAGAAGTGGTACAAGATGGGAACTTCTACTCATCGCCAAAAAGCATGAAAACAATGAACTTGGTTTCTCACTACTAGAACCCTCCTGCTTGAAACTGTCAATTAAAGGTTTCACTGATTTGAAGAACAATTCCCAGAATTCATCGCCAAAATCATGATCATCATACTTGTTCAAAACAAGGGAAACAATTCTTAGGCATAAAGACCGCATATCCTTAAACTGCTTCACAGCTGTGCTTCTCTGCGCATAGGAAAATTTTTAATCATAAATGACCATACATTGAAAGACAACTGAATGCTAAAAATAAAAAAGAACTATTGTGATCTTCTAATGACATGGAATGTACAATGACAGTAATCACAGCAAGGCAAGTTGTAACATGTAGAATGGAAGGGAGAGTGAGAAGGGAAGATCAGGGTACCATTTTGCAATCAATAAGTAAATGATGAATAAAAAGGATCACTTCTCCAGCTTTCTTAATTGTGAGTGCATAATTTACTATCAGTCTGCTGTTTTCATTTAGTGTGAAAAAACAAGACAAGCAGGCATGTACAAACCAAAATTAACTAAAATCTTGACATAAACAGCAAGAATTCACTATAATCAGGACATTTAAACATTACCGCTACTTGATTTAATATCGCATTGTTGTTCTCATGCAATTTCTGGTTGTCACTAGTATTATCTTCGACTACAGAAGATGTATCCTTCACAGCATCAAGACTTGCAGTGCAGCTTCCCAATAACCGAACCACACATCCCATTAATAGATCCAGAAAAGGTCTGGTGCGTGATTCATCAAAAACTCCAAGAATATCCTCCACAACATGCAGAAAGCCAGTCCTCTGCTTCCAAGAAAGGGCCATTATTTTTTCCATGGTGAAATGCTTCAAGATATTAGAGGTTTGAAATTCATCCACAGAACTCTTGCATAAATTCCAAAAAAAAATTGCAGCACTATCAACTCCCTCCGGTAAAATATGCAAGGGCTTTAATAATGACAAGAAGAAAAGAGTTAACTCGCCAACATCGAGTTGAGCTATGAACCGAAGAACCACCTTTCGTTGATTTATACTTGTGTGCTGCATAAAGAAAAGATAAGCAACATTCAATGATATAAGAGACCACATTCAAAATCAGACAGATGCCATAAAGTTGCTAGATCAATGTGGAAGCTCTTGAAATAGGACATACCTTTCGAGAGCCAAGCATCTTCAGTTTTCGCACTTTTGGCATCAGGAGGAGAATAACAAGAGGCACAAGATTGGCTCTGTGGCCCTCTTCAATGACTGCAGATTCTCTGCTTAAACTCCATGTTATTAGTTCTTCTCTTACATGGTTTGAACTGATCAAGTTTCTCAAATGTTGCTCATATTGGAGCAAGAAATCATCTTTCCAGGTTAAGAGGCAATCTAGGACACTCGTTTGTATATGAACATCATCTTCATCAATGAGCCTGGTAAAAACAACCAAGCAGTTTTTGAAGAACTCAAACAACCAATATTAAAAAGGTAAAGGAAAAGGCAAGTATAACAACAAAGTATCCGCTAGAACTGCACCAACCTTGTTTGCAGAACATCTTTTACAAACTGATTTTGGTAGAAGGCCTTAGAGTTCCTCATAAGTTTCAGCAAGTTTAACCATTCTTTGAGGATGCCCTTCCACTCCTTACCTTTGCAAGTAACTGGATTGAATAATCCCACACTGCACTTGCAAATTCACATGTAAACACAATCATGTTGTAAAGTTTGCAATTTGTCATCCAAACCAAAAACAGTGATCCTCCCTACACAAGAGAACGACAAGAAAATGTGCCTACCTAGCAAGATTATTATTGTTGTAGCCCAAAAACTTCAAGAACAAAGGTATTATTTGTCGAGAACGAGATTCAGCAACAGAGGGAATTTTTTGCAGAGTTTGAAGCAATGAAGATAGAACAGTGGCACATGGTGTGCTATCAGATACAGGAGTGACAAATGAACACTCAGCCAAGTCTGAGAACAAGCAAAGAGAATTATCAGATATTCAGAGTGATAACATAGCTACAAAATTAGCAAGAGGACTAGGCTCAATAATCACCTGTCTTATCATTGTAAAAAAACTTTCTATTTTTTCATTTTACTAGGTAAATCAAGGATAAAATACACCAGGGGTATTACCCAGAAACATATGAGCTATAAAAGAACCAGCATAACCTGTTCTGACAACTGAAAAGAAACTCACAATAGAAAAGGGAAAAACCTGCACCATTGACAAGTTGAAAGCCCTAACCAAGGGCATCGTATGACACAGGAGTTAGGATAAACATCTATCAATACAATTCCTTTTTGGTTCACTGGGAGACCCATGGGCCTTGGGATAACCCAATTTTGGGCTACAAAATACATTACTTACCACGGGATTTTCCCCTTGAGGACAAGTGTTTTCTTAAAGGGAAAATAAGGATTAATAAACACAGGGAAAAAGCTTTTATAAATAAGCATAAAAGAGAAAATCATATCACATACCACTGGACTGGTCAGACAATTCAGCACTTCCTCCAGGTTTATCATGAAACATATGAAATACAGCTTGGCAATGTTCAAGATAATAAACAAATTTGTCCCATGCAAGGGCAACATGCTTGCCAATTAGAACTGCAAGGCATTCAGATGCCGAAGCCCATTGATAACTAAAACGGTTATGGAAGATGCCAATCATCCCACTCAACAAAATGGGTATATAAGCCTCAGCTATTCTTCCAGCAGAAAGCCCCATCTGTATTCTAGAGATCAATAGGACAACTTTCCTGCTAGTAGATATTGAGAGTGTAGTTGCCTCGATCGAGAGAAGAAGTTGAAGAACCTGTAAGTTCAAACAGCAGTTGCCAGAGAATTAGAGTAGGGAGTCAAATAATGAGTGGCAAGACCTTAGATATACATACATCAATGCTCTGACTATCCTCAGGGCATGTCTCAGAAAATTCTGTTTTCATTTTCTTCTCAGGTGGCTGGTCTATAGCTGACATTTGACAACCTTGAGGTTCATAGTGACACAAAATTCTTAGAGTCGGAACGCGAATCCCCTTGTCAGGACTGCACAAATTATCAGCAAATACATCAAATGCATCCACAGCCTTCTTCCCTTCAAACTCGGGATGATATGTTTTATGGCTGGTGTCTGCTTCCAGTGTTGACCTAAAATATTAATGATAGCAAAATGTTATAGAAGTGCACAGTTTTCAAACAAACAATAGGTATTCAAGATCCAAGTAGAACGGTGACTTAAGAAAAGAAAAACAAATATCAAACAAATCAACCTACCCATGCACATGGTCCAAATAATCAGCAACAGCAGACAATACTTGCGAGGATGACTTGTATGTTTTTGCAAGACGCAGAACTTTGCTTGTTTCTTCAAGCTCAAACTTTTTACCGCATTTGAAATAGGAACTTAAAGAAGCACCAATTAAGCTTTGCCAAGTATGTTTAGGAAAACCTGCAATATTTTCTGAAAGAAAAGAATGTAAATAACCTAGATTCAAGCAAAAGAAAATCTACATGATGAAACAAGCTGACAAGCATATTATGCCAATTAGTTACAACATTTTAACAACCACCTCCATTTAATGCTCTTCACGAGGCTACACCTTCTTAGTTAACTTTTTATACTTATAAGGTGTCTTTGGTATGGCGGTGTAGGCTTGGAAAGGCAGTTTGAGGAGTAATTGGGCAAAGAATCACAAAGATACTTCTGAAACAGCACTTTTTAAGCATGTGAGTTTGCAGTTTGCAAGTTGTGACCACATCCCCAAAATGTGCAATGATATTTCATAAACTTAAACCATATCTCATTCTAGCTTCAATTTCCTGGCTGAAAATGGATAAAAATGCACGCTGAAAAGCAATTTGCTATCTTTAAGAATCAAGAAACAGCTGGATATTAACAGTTCCACTGTCTCTCCAGCTAACCAGCATGAATTTGATTCCTTAGAGCTCATGTCTTAACTTATGTAGGGTCATGCATAATTATACTTTTCTTGTATGATTGGGCAGTACAGATTGATAAAACATGCATGAAGCAGAATTTGCAGTAAAAACAGACACTGAAGCAAGGGATTCTTTGTGGCTGCCTAGCTGCCTATATTTGTTGGATCTGTATGCTCAACAACAATGATAACTATTGAGATCACATTTAATAGTTTTATTTCAAAATATTTTATACTTCACGATATTGCCTACTACATTACCTCCTTTGGATAAAAGATAACATGCTTTATCCAGCAGTCAAAATTGTGTATTTAGGACTATGATATTAAAACAGCTTCCTTTGATCTTTAGAGCAGTAAATGCCATTTGTAACAAAGAGAAAAGGCTTTTCATAATACTAGCTACAAACTCAATCAGGAAAATAATGTATTCATAAATAACAAGAAATATCACACCAAACACACTTTTGACATTTGATCAATAACATAAAAAGAAACTCTCAGTGCAGGACTCAGACGAAGGTCAGGCTCAATAGAATGCAAGTATAACATATACAACCCGTTCTTGAAAACAAATGTAGCAAATCATGGCAGGAACTTAAAAGTTCATTAAGCTTAAAACATAGAGATAAGAGTTTTACCAGCCTCAATTAAAAAAAGCTGATCAAGTGCGTCTATCAGATCCATTAACAAGGATGGCATTTCTTGAAGGTCCATCATGTAAGGATAGCAGCAGACAACTTGCCACAGCAGAGTCAACTCACCCCTTTCAATTGGAGTAAATGAGCCCTTTCCATTAACGATATTATCAATCACAGCCAGCCAGAAGCGCACTGTCTGTTGCAGAAAACCAGTAATCCTTGAATATCGTCCTTCAGGTGAACCATCTAAAAAGATGGATCTAAGAGGATCCATTTGCAGTTTCTCACAGAAAGTCAAAAGCAGAAATACAATCTCTTTCTGTGAAGTTTCTATTAAATCATTCATCGCACTGAAAACCCAATAGAAAATGTCAGAGACTATGCATTCGAACTACAGACCACTGGGGGCATCCCAAAATCAACTGTAAATATGAGTCTTACCTCAAGATATTATCTCTGAATTCATATAGTATGCACGGGTCTCTCTTCATTAGCTCACTTAAAAAGGTCAAAATGCTGAAAACCCAAGCCCAAACATAAGCCAGTAGAAAAGGAAACACAGGGACTTTATGGATGACACAAAAAATTAAACTATTTCATGAAAGACAATACCTTGAATTCCTCAACTTGAATGCAGGAGCCCATTGCAACAAACAATGTGAGATGGTAGCCATATCATTGGAACTCTTGAGCCCATCAAGAGTGCATAGCAATAATTGTAGAACCTTATCAATAACTTCAGAGAAATGGTTTTCTCCCTTCAAAGCAACATAAGGAATGATAAACCTCTCAAAAAGGTTTTTCACACATTCAAGCATAGGTTGGTAATCTGTTCAACATCAAGGCAGTTTAAGATCACAATGCAAGAGTTATATGAAAACAAGTGCAAATAACAACTTAGTGGGTCAATAAAGGAATCGATAACCTTTACCAAAATTATCACTTACCAGAAACTTTGTGGCCATCATTAATTTGGGCGCTTGATATAAGCAGTGACAAAAAGCGACTTAGATACGGCAAGTGATCATTGATTGCATAGTAGTCTATTTTCTGATATAGGCTATTCCACAAAAAATCTAATTCCTTTGGTTCTAGCTCCTCACATAAACGTTGAAGGGTTGTAGTTAGAACTTCATCAACAGTGTTAGAACCTGCAAATTGAAATGGGGACAATTAAAGTTCCTAAATAGTCAAATAATAATTCCCATTGCTGTCTTTCTCCATTCCCCATCAGTGACATTCAGACAAAAAGAAAATTTGTGGGAGCACAAGAAAGCACCACCAGTTTAGGAGATCATCCATTAAAATGAAGAAATATCAAAGCATCAAACTACCACAGAAAAATTAATTAAGGGAAGAAGAATATGCATTGCAGGTCAGAATTACCACTAAATGAAAAGTTTATATATCAGGGTGTATCTTAAAATTTCAACCAATCTTCATACAGCTCAATCCATCAGAACCTTGTGCTTCAAATTTTTTTCTCTTGGAGGCAGCTGACTTGTGCTACTTTTGATCAAAAGATGAGTATCATAAGTAGCACCTTTAAATTAATCTTATGGTTTTAATTAAATGTGTAATCCTGCTCTTGTAAATCCAATATTATTTTGATCCCTACAAGAAAACTGAAAACTAGTTTACTACAGAATATAGCTCTGATATAAAAAAATAAAAATAAAATAAACCAAATTAATTGTCCTTTTTCTTTTGGCTTGGATGTAAATGAACGGGTTAATTGATTGTTAGTATTGCCTCAGATCACTGTCTGAAGGAACCAATGTTATTCCCATTTTGACATTCCTAAAGTAATCTTTATTTCACAGTCAAGGTTCGCACCAAAGTCAAGCCTTCATCTGGACAGTGGTGTCCAAAAACATTATCATCAATGAATGGGTAAATTGATTATTGGACTTTTTGTTGTTTGTGGGTTTTGGGAGGAGGGAAGAGTTAAAAGATTATGGTTTTGCAACACCAAAGTTGTCATTTGGTGTACTTAATTAGAGAGAAATGCTGGAGCTTTCAGGAACCAGAACACTACCAGACAATTGTTATGGGATAGGATAGGTTTCCTTCTCCCCTGAAGTGCCATGCTTCAGGTGCTTTTATGGGTGTTTCCTTAATCCTTAACTGATATTCAGAAGCATTGAGCTCCTTTATTCTTTTTCTTCGTTTTGGTTTATTTTCCTTAAGGATATCTGATTCTCCATCGAGTTTTGAAGAATACTTCGGAGGATATCTGAATATGACTTCTGTCATCGAAGAAAAAACATTAATATTTTCTCACAAGTCCTAGCCCCTTGAGCCATCCTCACCCCTATCTGAGATTGTGTATACATAAACATGCACACGCACACGATAGAACAAATTCAAACACGTAACATCTAACCTCGGAGTATGCTTTTTCTTGTGTCTCAGTAAATGTGAGGCAGAGACATTTCTAGAGGTGCACAGAGACATTTGGTGCTATTTAACTACATGGGAAGCATACAAGAATGAAACCACATGAAAAGAATAGCTGTAATGTCAAATTCTTCAGGAGAAAAAATTTCATGTGTGATGTAATTTAATAAACCATAGAGCATAACTCTTTGATATCTGGACTGATTTTCTCAAAACACAAATCAGCGGGAAATTGAAGCAAGATTTCCACGAATGATGTGCAAGATGGCTTATAAATTTCAATTAGGGGGGAAAAATTATTTTCTCTCGCACCTTTACAAACTTGAAATCAAAGAACTTCAAATTTATATCTTAGTGGTTTAGAAAGAAGGCAATAAAATGGTAAGAAATAGAGCCATAAATGATCGATATCAGACCATGTCTTAGTGTAAGAACTTGCCTTGATTACACTCATCACCAATGCTGAATATTTTTTTGCTTGTCAACTGCTGCAGTACCCGATCCGGTCTTGAATAGGGCCTTGACATGGTTCCTCTCATAACAAAATAAAGCAAAGCGCTGGCTCCATAATTTTTCACAGGTAATGGTTTCTTGACAACCTCAAGAATGACCTTTGCAATACCTGTAAATAGATATTCACATCATTAAGTTTAATAGGAACTCAAATTCAACACAAGAGAATCCAAAGAACCACCAGGCCAAGAATTTGAGTTCATTTACTCATAACTAATGAGCTGGAACCTAAAAACAGAATGCAATTACTTCTTTTTTTTCCAATTCCTTTTAAACAAAGAATAAGATTTTAAAGGAGTTAAGAAAAATAAAGATGCAAAAAAAAACAATAGTTGTCCTCAAAAAACAAAAATAAACAACAATCTTTTTAAATCATAAACACAAATACATTTATACACAGCCTTTACCTAAACCAAGTTTTGATCAAAGGAAGAACAAGAAAATTAAAAAGATGATGAGAAAAAGCACAGAAACATCCTTCTCAACCACATACCCTCCATAACCATGTCAGAAAATCATGCAATAAAAACTTTTTATCCAAAAAATTAAGTTATCGCACCATGTCCCAAGTAGATTGATCTACTGATAAATATACAATTCATTCCTTATTGAGCTTCTAAGTATAATCAGTGCCCATCCATAATTGTCCAAAGTCCAAATGGCAATAGGAAAGCAGTATTTGGTGTTCTCAGCCCATAGATTTGTTATTTTGCAAAATGATAAAAGATCAGCCAAGATTCCACAAGTTTACACAGTAGTTGGTCTTGAACTAGGATTTTAGGCTTTAATTGAGTTTGTGACAAAAGATATAAAGCAGACAATCTCTGCCAGAGAACAACTTGTTCAGTGAAAAATAAAAAATTACACTTGAACAAAATGGAAAAATGAATTCAGTAATGCATCATGTGTAAACAGGGATTTTCTTATCCTTTTTCATTAAGATTCGAAAATAGAAACAGATTGATCATGCAAGGGACTGGTTCAATAAATTACAGCAGGGTATACCTTTCCTAAGCTGCCCCTCAGAAGCATTTCTCAGCAATAATGATGTTGTTGCTGCCATAAATTCTTGGACATACTCCTTAGGGTAATATCTTAATTTTACTGTTAGCCTACCAAAAAATAAGGTTAAACATATAAGAAACACACTCACACAAGAAATACACTTAAAATCTCCAGTCTAGTTTCCTGGAATTTGTCAATGCTCGGCATCAAAAGTTCCTCACAACAAGATTGGTTTTTTATCTGCCCAACAGAACAACAAAAATTCCTGCAAAATAACTACAAGCTCTTCATTTACCAGAACAAATCAAAATAGCAAAAATGGTACTCACTTGAGCACATCTACAAGCCTATTGTTTTCCAAAAGAGATTTTTGCAAATACATCAGAATATATGACCATGCCACGAAAATCTGCAAAAAAAAGATCAAATGCTTAGGGATAAATATCAAGCTAGAAAGTCCTATTAAAAATGGAACTCACGAATTAACTACAAAGAAACCAAGGCTAGACCTGCTCAATGATATCTGGCTCCCTATCAGCACCACTTTCGAGGAGAGACGCCAATGAATCAACAATCCTCGGTAGAAAGCTAGACAGACAAAATATGCACATGTAACAAATTATACAACAGACATGACTAAACAATTTATAAAGATGGAAAACAGTGGGTGTCCACTAAGGCAAAACAAACAATCAAAATTAAATGGGGATCTATTTAGCAATCTGCAGCTCTATTCCACTCAGACAAGGAAAAAAATTTAGTATAATATGTGGCCATGATCAAAGTGCAGTCCAAGAGTTAAAGCCTTCTTTGGCTATCCAAATACCCAAAAAGGTAGAAAACTAGAGAGGGAAGAAAGCTAAGAGAGCTTAGAGATAAAAGTTTAAGAAGGGACTGAGCACTAGAGATGAATCAACTTGTACCGTTACAGATAATTAATTAAAGAGTGCTAGATGTTTTCACAACTAAAGCATATAGGAAACTATTAAATGAAAATACACAAAGTAAGACCTAACTTCAAAGTGTAAAATACATACTGACCCGAGGAAAGAACAAGAGACTTTAAATGTAGTGGAAAAGGAGAGCAAAAGGCAGAAGACATATATATATGATTTTAATACATCTTTTAATGCTACCCCCCCCCCCCCAACACAAACACACAAAAGAAAAGAAAAAAGACAATCACTCCTCTCTAATAAGATATTCCACCTAACAAAAATCTTAGTGCTTGATAACCAACTTTATCCTTTGCCTCGTCTACCCAATGCATAGCGCACCTCTTCATTCTCAACACTGCATCACGATAAAGGCATTTTTGTTGTTTCATGTGCAAGAGAGATGGGTGGAAAATTCATCACCTAAGTTTGTATTGTTCAATTGATTTGGCATCCTTCATAAATGTACAACATTAGACCATCTTTTCACCAGTTTCTTTTCTTTTTTACTTTTTTTTTGTTGCAAGGGTTGGTATGTTTCATAATATGTGAAGCCTAATTCTGATTATCGAAGACAGGAAATCAAAGACAGATAGAAATAAAGGGCAGGAACTCACGAGACAAAGTCATCAGGAAGATCTCTACATAAAGCTGCAATCAACCTGTACATAAAAAAGGATTATTTTATTTCAGACTGCATAAAGTAGAAGAAAAGAAGGTCAAAGTTAAAAGAAATAAAAATAAAATCAGAATTTGGACAGTTCTTTTCTCCATGGAACTGGTTTCCAAATTACTCAAAGATGTAATGGCAGGTCGCATGATTAAATAATCATTTTAAACAACAGCATGGAATGTGGAACAACCATAATTGAGAAGCTGAGAAAGCTTGTTTGACCCACTCCATAATTGATCATCTTCTGTTTCTGAAAAGAAGTAGGCCATTCTTTTGAACAACAACAAATGAGCTAATTTCCTTCCTGTTACAGAGTGGGTATCTTTGACTACAAACACACATTTATATCAAAAACTTAGCGGGAAATGACCAGCTAGGTAAGACTTGAGTAAAAGTCGGTAAGCATTATTCCTGCATATTTTGGATTTTACAATTACTATCTACAGATACACCCCAATATAACACCACCTACATACAACCTACATCTCTCACCAACAATAACCGGACCCGTTGACAATGCCTTAGTACTAATTCACCAGTAATCCCCATGCGGAAGATAGTAAATAAACATTACTATATTTCCAAGTAAAAAAACTTAACATGCATTTGATAGCATTTTCTTCCTTGAGATAAATTACACCACAACCAAAAGGCAGAATCTAACACCCACGGTAAAATTCATAAAAAAAATCTGAAAGCATTTTGTTTTCCTTGATAGCATTTACAAACTTCAATTAGGCTTTTTATATATGAAAAAACATATAACAATTCAATAAAACAGGTTTGCATTATACCTGAGAATCGCTTCAACTGATAGTCGTGCTTTCAGTTGTAATCTAGAAAGAAGTTGCGAAAAAATGGTTTCTTTGTGTAATATCACCAAAGGTAATGTTTGCACAAAGGGCATCATCTCCTCGTAAAATGAGATGAAATCTTCTGCTGTATTTAATTCCTGAATTGTGATGACACGAACTATAAGTGGAATTGCTTCTCTATACGAATGTTTCAAAACAAAAATCATAATTCCACTAATTACACAGCTCCCCACTCACCGCACACATCTTTCTAAAAGCAAACTTCCGAAATAAAAATTAAAAAAAAAACATAAAAAGAAACTAGCAAACACAAGGTCGGGTCGCATACCCTAAATTCGATAAGGCAGTCCCGCAGAAAAGTGGACCCCTCTGATGGGGCAGACTTAATTTTATTAAGACTTGAATAAACATCAATTTCAATTTCTTCAATTCTCTGTGAGAATGTCTTGAACTGCAACAACAAAAATTTAAAAACAAAATCAAGACAAAAGGAATAAATCACATTAAGAACCGAAAAGATGAAGAAACTAAGTAGAAAAAAAAATTATTGAGATCGTGCGTTGTGGGGGGAGAGAGCGAAAGCCTTACAACAAAACGGCGGCCATGGAGACCCGGGGATTTGTTGAGCGACTTAACCGCCCGAGCATGAGACGGCGTCGCCATGGTTAGACTGCCTGCCTGTGAACGGTTCAAATTTGCGTGGTGAGACTGTCTGCCCTGTGAATTGTTGCAGAGGTATCAGGGTTTTACCAATTTAGTTGTTAGGGTTTAAGAAAGAAGTGTAAAACAGTTAAGCATCGGCGGTTAGATTGAAATATATAAATAAATTTGGAGTATTTATATTTTGTTTTTATGGGCTTTTTCATGGGCTTAGGCTTGGTCTTAATATTGGGCTGGGTTTATTGTCTGGGCTGGACTGGTTAGAGAAACAGAAATAATAATTTTATATTTTACCCCTCTAAAAAAAGTTGGGGTATTTTTATATTTTTATAAGAACACAAATATCTTTTAAAAACTCATTAGGGGTACAGATTTTTTATGCATTTTTTTGTACATCGGAATTGCTAAAACAACCTTTCAGATTAAAACAAAAACAAAAACAACAACTTTTGCCCAAGGTTTTTGTGGTAATTTCATTTTTAAATGAATAATAAAAGTACTTTTGGCATGTTGGTGAAAGATGCTTATTTTATGGCTTGTATTCGTTTTTCATTTATTTTCTTCTTTTTCCTTCTTGAAAAAGTATATTTGATTGTTTTAGTTTTAAATCTTGTTTTTTTTATTTCTAATTTAATTTATTGATCTTTTATAAAAAATTTATTTGTTTTTAATTTAGTTCCTCAATTACTATTTGTCATGTATTATTTTTTTAATTTGATCTCTATTTTTTTATTTTTAGTGTTTCTTCCGTAGCCCTTTTTATTGAAGTTTTATTGATTTTTAATTTCATCATTTAATCAAAGTTTTTATGGTGTATTGATTTTTCTAATTTGGATCTCATTTTTTTATTTTCTTTTCCTTCTATTAAAGTTATTTTTCTTTTCAATTTAACCCTCCACTTATAAAAATTTTGTTGCCCTCTAATTTATTTTTTATTTCGATTTTCATCCTCTTTCTTTTAATTACAATTGTTCGTTTTATATTCTTTTATGTGATTGATTTTTTCTTTGTTTCATCTTTCAATGTTTGATTTCTTAAGGATTAGGTTTCGTGGTTTTTCATTTATGGCGCTTCTGATATAATGACTTGAGTCATGGGTTTGAAAAATTAATACGGGTTGATATCTTTATGCTCATTTTCTTTTTTAATTTCATCATTCTACACAATTTTAAAAAACATATATTTATGTGGTTATCTTCAATTTCTTTTCTATTGGGTAATCATGGTTTCATGAATTAGGGCATAGGTTTTGCAGGTCCATCGTGGGTAGCTTTCCTCCTATTACATGGGTACAAGTCTACCATGTTAACTTAAATTGTTGTTTTCTTACTTTTTTTTATCCAATTGTGTACCTCCAAATTTTTTCCCCATGTTATCGTCATCTTTGCTCTTATAAAAAAAATTATCCTTTTTATTATTGTTGCCTATTTTTTTTATCATCTAATTCAAATATAATGAATTTATTAAAATCGATCAAACTTGTAATCAAAGTTGTTTATTTTTTTAATTTCTTTTAAACGCTCCTGCATCACCTAGACTATTAATGTCTTTTTCTATTTTTCTATTCTAATTTTTATTTTAATTGATACCTTTTTTCATATGTATTTTAAAAAATAATTTTTAAATTTATGTTTTAGTTAATATCCCTCTTTTATGATTTTTTTTATTTTGATTATTTAGCATTTTTTAATTAAGTTTTTCTAAAATGTTTTATGTGTATTTAATTCTTCAAGATATTATTTTGATTCATCTAAATTGTTTTATATACACGAACTTCATATTTTAAAATTAAAAAAAAAATTATCATGCACAACCTTACATGGTATTTTATTAAATAAGCTTTATACGTGTTTTTATTTATATTGTTGTTTGATTAAATGAAAAATGATTTTAATAAAAAACTTTAATAAACACAACAAGGTGAATATCTCATATTACAGGATCAAATATTTTTACACGTATCTATCTCTTCATTTTTTTTTCAGTTTTGATTCTAGTTATTGTCAATTACTTTTTTTTTGTCTATTTACATAGATATTTCATCAATTTACCTAATAAAATGTTTGCATGGACTTTTCAATTTATATTTTTAAAAAATAAAAAAACATGTCAATGAAAGCATGCATGTTTGTTTTTTAAAAATGTGACCCACAACGCAATACAAACTAAAAAGCTAACATCGCTGGATCTACGAGGCACTTTTCATGATGCCTTTTTTGCCATTTAATTTTTTTAATCTACCCTCCACTTGACCATTGTAGGCCAATCTAAGCTAATTTGATATGGAAGGACAAGATTGAAAGGCATGGTACCAAAGTGAAAAGGTGAATGAAATAGATGACTTATTCGAACTTTAGGATAAAAAATCTATTTTACCCTTAAAAACAAAACCAAAAAACGATGTTATTGGGAGTAATTTAGTAATTTAAAAATATTCTACTTGTTATAAAAAAAATTAAAAGGGCAATGACATCTTTATTTTATTTTATGATGCACGATAAAATAACACTTACACCCTTACATTTAAAATTCTTTAAAGCTTGTGATCATACGTGTTTTTTTGTCATTTTATAAGTAGTAGAATTACATAGATGCCATTGGGTTTGGATTTTCTATAATTTATGTCAAGGGGCATTCTTGTATTTGTGCTCAGGTTTTTTGTAATTTTTAAGTCAAGTGCACAGGCAATTATGCAATTTAATGTATAAGAATATTGCTGAAAAAAGTTGTTGATACATGAGTTGCACATGTGGAGCCACTCAACGGTCAAACGTTGCTTTATATGGCGATGTTTGATTCTTTTTAGCGTTGCCTCCTTTAAGAGGGTGTGTGTGTGGCCAAAGGGCATCGAGTTTAGCATCGATGACCCTTTTTTTTTTATCACTTTCTCCTTCCTCTAAATCCATACTTGGCATTTTAAATTCAAGGGTAGTCCCCCTAGCTGGAGATATCCGAGTATTAGTCCCATTCTTTTCATTTGTATTTTTTTGTCCTCGACTTTTTAGCAAATTTTTTTAATTATTTTCAGTTTCATTCTTCAATCTAAATTTTTAATTTTTAGTTTTTTTCAAATTTGCTCTCAAATCTTTTTTTTTCCTCTTTTTGTAAATTTTTAATTGTTTTTAATTTCATCATTTAATCAAGATCTGCAAACTATTATATATTTTTTAATTTATTTCCTCATTCTTTTGTGAAAATGATTTTCTTTTCAATTTAATCTTTCAATTCGAAATTATCCATCCCCTCTTTCTCTCTCTTTTTTTTAAATTTGATTATTATTCTTTTAATTGTTATTTTTTATTTTAAATATTTTTTTGTAATTGATTTTTTTTCAATTTTATACCTTGACATTTAACTTATTAAGATGCAAGCTTCATGTTTTTTTATTTATTTCTGGTGCTTCTGATCAAATGACTTGGGTCACGAGTTTTGTAAGATAACACGAGTTCACATCATTTTTTTTTAATCTTATTAATTGACGTTGATTTTTAAAAAAGTTGTAACTGATTTTTTTTTTGTTTTTTATTTTATAGGTTTATCCTGATGTCATGACCCAACACACGTGTTTGACGGGTTAACCCATGTGGGCTCGCGTATTTTTTTGGCTTTTAATTATTGTTTTTTTTCTTTTGGATCCTTTTGTTTTATTGATTTTTTTTAAAAAAATTAAAATTTTAATATTTGATATATTGAGAATTGAACTACATGATTTTTTTTATATGTGATGCTTCTGATCAAATGGTCTAGAATAAAGGGTTGATATCTTTTTTTTAGACTTATTTTTTATCATATAATGATTCAACACTGGTTTTTTAAAATGGGTATTGTGAGTTTATTTTTTTGTCTAGTTATCTTGATCTCACAGTCTAACTCATAGGTTAACGAGTTGACTCGGCAAACTCAAGTTTTTTTGTGGTTTATAATTGTTATTTCTTTTTATCATTTTATATGTTTATTTTTTTTAATTTTATCCTTTAATATTTTATAATTTTAATATTTTTTTTAAATTTTTTATTTTTGATTAAATGACTTGGAAACCAACTTAATAAGTTAACATTTTTTTTTATTATTGAACATTATTATTTTTTATTTAACATTATATTTTTCCTTTAAAAAATATAAATGCATCCATTAACATCAAATAAAAAAAAAAGGATGCTATCGGAACTGCGGCGTCAAGTGGGTACATATCTAGTTCTCTTCCAAGGAAAAATACAACAACTACTTACTTTCCCTTTCCCCTTGCTTTCATCAACGCTATCACCAATCGGTCCCTAAAAAACCCAAATTCTCGCCTCCAGGCAAAATTAGGGTCTTACGATGACGGATCGAAACAACTCCACAACCACTACTGCCGTCGTCACCACCACCAATACTTCAGCTGCTAAACCAATATGGATGAAGCAAGCAGAGGAAGCGAAACTAAAAAGCGAGGCAGAAAACACCGCGGCAGCGAAAGCCGCATTCGACGCGACATTCAAAGTATTATCAGATAAGGCCGAAAAAGCTGTCGATTCGGATTCCGAGGAGGAAGACGCGGAGAAGGATTTGGCTAATAAGCCAGTGGGACCAGTTGACCCCGGGAAGTGCACGGCGGCAGGTGCTGGCATTGCTGGTGGGACCGCGTGTGCACCAGCTACGTTTGTGGTTGTTACTAAGGATGCGGACGGGAGGAAAGTCCCGAATGGAGGCGCGGTGATTAGGGTTAGGGTTTCGCCGGGAGTGGGAGTTGGGGGAACGGAGCAGGAAGGGGTTGTGAAGGATATGGGAGATGGGACTTACACGGTTACGTATGTGGTGCCGAAAAGAGGGAATTATATGGTTACTATTGAGTGTAATGGGAAAGCTATTATGGGGAGTCCTTTCCCTGTGTTCTTCAGTGCAGGTGTATATATTTACGGCTATGGAATTTTGTGTTTTTTTTGTTAGTTATACAGTGCCTGGTAATGTTGATTGCAATAATGAGTTTGTTTATAGGTATTTGTCTATCATTTCAACACCCTTATCGGCAGCATGTAGATGGCACTAACATACGGGCTATTCCCGGTGTTGTTTGGTCTTGTTTGCTCATTTCTGCAATTTTTTGAGTATGTGGTGTCTTGATCCTTTTGTACGTTTTGGGGGAGGGGATTAGTTTAAATTGGAGTCATACTGTTTTGATACTTTGGAAAATTTTGAATATTTTTGAAAGTCTTAACTGTTAATCTATTATGATAATGTGTTCCTGATGTTTTTCTACGTGAACACCATGTTTGTTACCTATCTTTATTTGGTTTATTTATGCATATGGGCATGTGCAATTTCTTTTGCATGGAAGTGAAGGAATTATGGGGATATTTTATTTTGTGGTTTGTTAAAGTAAGAAAAGTTAATTGAGGATGATTTTCATGGTTAAACGGTCACTAATAATTTTGAGATTGAGGAAAACTGTTTGTATCAGCCGTGTTTCCTCACCATCCAATTTATCCTCAAATTGTCTCTGACTTGTTCTTTGTACATTTATTCTTTCTATTCTTCTTTAACACTTTTAGGTGTTGAATTGTTGTCATGTTAACAGGCACTTCAACTGGAGGTTTGCTGGGTATGGCTCCTACAACTACGTTTCCAAACCTTGTGAATCAGACCATGCCCAACATGCCAAATTACTCAGCTAGTGTTTCAGGGGCATTCCCTGCATTCCTAGGAATGACTCCAGGCATTGCTTCAGGTGCTTCAGGTGGTGCAATTTTGCCTGGAGTTGGAGCATCACTTGGGGAAGTTTGTCGAGAGTACCTCTATGGCCGGTGTGCAAAAATGGATTGCAAGTTGGGCCACCCTCCACACAGTTTACTCATGACCTTGTTAGCCCCAACAACTACAATGGGGACTCTTAGTCATGCACCTATGGCGCCTTCGGCAGCTGCAATGGCTGCTGCTCAGGCTATTGTTGCTGCCAAAGCTCTTCAAGCTCATGCTGCTCAGGTGCAAGCACAAGCTCAGTCAGCCAAAGATTCATCTGGTATCCTTTTTTTTTGTTCTTATTAGCTGCTCATGCATGTATCAGATAGCTTTTATGGATCCTTTTCTTTCCCATTACTTAAGTTATTGATTTTACTTGTGCCGTGTTTTGGTTTAAGTATTTTTTTTCTTTCATTTTTGTCCAAAGTTCTTACTGCTGAGCATTTATCCTCTTGCCAGGCTCGCCTGACAAAGCTCGGAAGGAGGATGCACTGAAGAAAACACTCCATGTTAGTAATCTCAGCCCGCTTCTGACAGTGGAACAGCTGAAACAGCTGTTTAGTTTTTGTGGCACAGTTGTCGAGTGTGCCATTGCCGATTCAAAACACTCTGCTTACATAGAATACTCGAAACCGGAAGAAGCAACTGCTGCTTTGGCCTTGAACAACATGGATGTCGGGGGTCGGCCTTTGAACGTTGAGATGGCTAAATCTCTTCCTCAGAAATCTCTTTTGAATTCTTCACTTGCTTCATCTTCTCTACCGATGATGATGCAGCAAGCTGTTGCCATGCAACAGATGCAATTTCAACAGGCTTTGATTATGCAACAAACTATGACTGCGCAGCAGGCAGCTAACAAAGCTGCATCAATGAAGTCTGCAACAGAGTTAGCAGCAGCTAGGGCTGCAGAAATAAGTAAGAAGTTAAAAGCTGATGGGTTTGTCATTGGAGAAGAGGAAACAAAAGCAGAAACCAAGTATGTCATCCTCTCTCGCTTTCTTTTAAAGTAGATCAACGATGATAATTTGTTGATAGTTTTTATCAATATTCTTTGGTTTTGCCTTACATTAAGATTTTGAAATACATAAATACTGCAACGAGTCTTCCATATGAGGATCATGATTTAGATTACCTGTTGTTTTTATTTGTTATAGTTCTCCCTCCCACCCCTTTCTCTTTTTTATTTGAGAGACATGGTACAAGAAAGGAGCACAAGGTTGTCTTAGTATGATCTTGTACTACCGTGGCTTTCTTTCTTTCTCTCCATCCATATCCATTAGCCTTCATGAAATCTTTTGTTAGAACTGAGTTGCTTGAGTTGATGAAGGACCAATTGGTTGCTTATCAATTGCTATTGCAATAGTTATTTAACTAGATTTGTGGTCTGCGCTCTGCCGCAGGCCAATCAATTTTTTTCCGATGTTAAAAAAAATGCCAAGGAAAAAAAATCTAAGACTCGAGTCATTAGTTCAATTGGTAATTTAAATAATATGAATAAAAAATGCAACCACAATAAAGAAATTGAAAAAAAATAATAACAAAAGAAATAATAAAAAGAACCCGACCTAAGCCCATTCGGAGAATCAAACAATCTAATGTTGAAGGATAAAACTGAAAATTTTTTTTTAAAAAAAACAAACAAAAAAACCAGTTAAACCAGATTAACTCGCAAACTCTACGATCATGAATATAAGATTGAGATAACCACGTAGAAAGAAAAGCAGGAAAAAAAGTTCGAAGATCAATTCTTAATAAATCAAATGAGAACATGATAACTCCATAGAAAGAAAAATAAAAAGGAGAAAGCTGGAGCTCAATCTCCAGCAAATAAAATGCTGGAGGATGAAAATCAAGAAAAAAATATAAGTAAAAAAAGGATGAAAAAACTCAATTCGAGCCCATTCGGGTCAAGATGCAAAATCCTTGACCTATTCGTGACACTAGAGTAACCATGTTTGAAAGCAAACTGAATAAAATAATGAAGTTCAATTATCTAACAACCTAATGATGAGCTTAATGATGAAGGATAAAAATAAAAAGATAACTTTAATTAAAAAAAGCAATGGAAAAAAGCATGAGCTAACTTGAGTTAACTTGCTAACCCGGTGACCATGGACACAAGATCGAGATAATCTAATAGAAAGAAAAGGAAAAAAAAAGTATGAAGACTAATTTCTTATAAATAAAATGTTGAAGGATGAAATTGTAATAAATCAATTTAAAAAGGGACAAGAAAAGGTCAACCCGCGTTAAACTTTGAAATCGGAAACTCTGGTCATGAACCCGATACTAACCCTATAGAATGCAAACCGTACAAATAACAAAGAAAAAAAAAGATGAAAATAAGAAAACATAAAGCTTAAAAAAAGAGAGGAAAAATCAAGTAAACTCGAGTGATCCTTTTAAATCAGGTCTAATCTCTAAAACTCGCAACTTGTGAAATCCTGGACCCGGGTTCAATCAAGAAGCTTAACCCTTAATCAATTTAATTTTGAAGGATGAAATCGTGAAAAAAATATCAATATAAAAAACTTGTCAAAGCAGAAAAGATAACAATAAAAAAATAGGAAAAAAAATTGATAGAAAAAAACCCAAGGAAGATGAAATTATAAAAGAAAAAAAATCTAAAAAATAATCCCAAGCAAAGTAAATTGCAATAAAAAAAACAATGGGTGAAATTGAAAAACATTTGTTATTTAATAGATTATTCAAATTTTTAAAAAATAGTAATAAAAATAACAATGACCAAGTGTGAAAGAGACATAAATTGTAGGGGTTGGTATGCTTTTTTGTAGGGGTTGATGTTAAAGTAGAGAGAGAAAAATAAAAATAAATGGTTGTTGCATGTGCCAAACCAGAGGCACTTTTGGTGTACGTGCCGCCCCATTATAGAAATCGGCGTTGAGTGGTTGGACAGACCCACACGCGCCGCTCAAGGGACACGGTGGCTATTTTCACTGGAGCGTGCATATGATTTATTTTTAATAAATATTTAATATATGATCATCAATTACAATAATGTCCATGAGTAACCTTCAAATTAACAATAAAACCAATGATGAAGGACACAAAAATTCTTATGAGATAGTTATGTTGATTATGTCTTCACGATTAACATAGTAATTTAACTATTTTAAAAAAATTGAAAAGACCATAACCCTCTTAATTGAAAGGCATTATATTTTTTTTATTGTAGGGGTAAATTAGTAAATTTACCATGCAAAAAATGAATTTACTAACCTAACCCTGCAACAATTATATCATAGTGAAAAGACTACATTGCCTCCTATGTTTAGCGTGAAGGCTTTTTGGGCCAGGGGCAATTTCATCAAATCATGATTTCCATGAATAGTGATGTGTTCCTAGAGCTACATTAACAACTTCTCCTTCCTGTTTAGGTTTTTGTTAATAAACGCAAACCTTTGTATCTTCTTTCACTTAAGCATGCAATTATGAGAATAGTTTGATGATTGTTTTCAATTCGTGTGACAAACAAACTAGGTAACCCTAATTAAAACTTGAAGGATATATTCCTTGATTTTTTTCTCCACTGACGAGTTTACTGCCTCTTGCAGGTCACCATCCCCACCTCAAGCAAGGTCTAGATCCAAGTCGAGATCACCAATTAATTATCAAAGAAGGTTGAGGTCACCTTCTTACTCACCTCCATCTCGCCGCAATAGAGACCGTAGATCTAGGTCTCCCTTGAGATTTCGCTATCACTCAAGGTATAACTATGGAAGGCGATCATATAGAGATAGTAGAGATATTGTTGATAGAATGAGAATGCAGGATTCGGATAGATCACGTGGTCGTCATTCACCTGTTTCAAGGAGAAGTAGAAGCAGGAGCGCAAGCCCTCGAACAAGAAAGTCCTACAGAGATGATTCAGGCTCGCCAAAACGTCGCCAAGAAAGCTCAGCTCAAAGATCAAGAAAAGCAGCAGACAGTGGTTCAAGATCACCTAGGAGTCATGGGGGACGTCGGTTATCCCGAAGGAATATCACAGATAGCAAACTCAGATACAAAAGGCACTCACGCTCTAGGTCCAAATCTGTGGAAGAGTCCAATGACAGAGTGAATGAAATCCAAGATAAAAAGTCAAAGCAACACGAGAGGAGATCTAGGTCATTATCTGTGGAGCTTAAACACCATGGCAGGAGGCCATCCCATAGAAGTTCAGATGAAGATGAATCGAATCACAGAAGCCGGTCCAGGTCAAAATCTGTGGAAGTTAAACGCCATTCCTATGAGAAAGTGGGCAAAACTGAGGATGGGAGGCTGAAGCATCGTGATAGGAGGTCCAGGTCAAAATCTGTTGATGATAGGCACTGTTACAAGGAGAGAGGAAATGAAAGCAGGGATAAAAAAACAAAGCATCGAGATAGAGTGCGGTCTAGGTCAATATCTGCTGAGTCAAATCATCACAGAAGAAGTAGGTCAGCCCCAAAAGGTAGGGATGAGAGCAAGTCAAAGCACAGACGGCACTCCAGGCCAATATCTCCAGAAGGCAAGCGGCGTTCCAGTCACAGGATAGATGAAAATAAAGATGAAAAGTCTAAGCACTGCAGTAGACGAAGGTCAGTATCAGCTGAAGGTAAACATATCAGATCTTCAAGAAGTTCAGAGGAAAATAAATCAAAACGTAGGAGGCACTCTAGATCAAAATCTGCAGAACACAAGCGCCACTCGAATGATGAGGAGATAAAAAGAGAAGAAAATGAAACTCGTCATGAGCATACATCGGACAAAACAGAAGATGCCAATGAGGATGAAAATTCTTTTTACGGACAAAGAAAAATGCAAAGATTGTGATTCAAAGGAACGGGTGGAAGACATGGTAATGGGGGGCAAAAGTGTGCTGAATTTAAGCAATGAAGAACCATTGTTACTGAAAGCTGAGCATCCCACAGCTGAACTGGAATGGTAATGACTACCATTGTGAGAAAAAAATATTTTTCAATGTTGTTGTTGACCTTTAATTAGCTTAGATCCTTTGCCTGGTTTACAGAATTTGAAGAGCGTTGGAGAACCAAAGTTAATTCTCGAGGACAGCAGAGTCTAGAAGGCTCGGTAGAGAAGCTGTATTTCATAGGCGGCTGTGTTTGTGCCATGCTTCAATCTGAGAAGATCCAATCTGAGAACCTTGCAGAGATGCGTGAACTTAAATCCTGCAGAATCAGCCTTTGCTTGCATGATGGGCGATTCTTATAGAAGATTTTTTAAATGTTCTTTGGTTGTTGGATTTTTCTGCCAGCTTTGGCTCCTCGTAAATATGAGCACTTTGTGTTTGTTTATCTTTTGCAGGTTCACTTGTAACATGTTGGAACTAGAGTCTTTAAGGCCCGAGCTGACTCATGATAAGGATTATATGTTTCAAACGGTGTTCTGCTGTCATCTGCATCAACCATTCAATCTTTCTAGCAAGCTTCTATTACTGCTAGATGTATGTTGGACTAATACTACCTCTATTGCTAACTGTGGACTTTTTTTTTTTTGATAAAAATGTTTATTTGAGGAATTATTTCTATTTTCAGTTATCTTTCTTCTTGCTTCTTTTAAATTTAGCGTGATATATATAAATATGATTTCATATACATCTTTGGTCTTAGGTCCTTTGATGGAGTGGTATAAAGTAATGTTTTATTACATAATTGCTGTGGCATTTAACTAGTGAACCTTCTATATTAGTGTTTTTTGGATCATAAGCATGACCGGCCAATGATAAAATGAAACCTTACTGTAGTTCTGGTGTTCATACCCAACCTACATGATTTAGTGCTATTTCCATTTACAGTTTTCATCTCCTTTCATCATTGTTCAAGGTGTAAACTTATAGTATATGTGGTAGATAGGTTGATATAGGTTAAGCATTTATTTATGTTTGATGGTGTGGTGGGCGGTCATACCCCAAATACTGCAGGTTATATGTGATGTTTCCGTTGGAGCTGCCGAGATCAATGACAGGATTGTTGATATTTACTGATGTAAATGAAGGTATGCAGTCAGTAGAGTGAGACACCTATCTGTTAAGCCTTCCACCAGTCATGGAATTTTGGGACTGTTGTTAATAACTCAATTGGATGCATCTGTCTGAAGTCAATACTTGTGTAACTGTAATAATATGTTTTAAAACCTGGTGCCTTATTCCTTTTCCTTTTCCTTTTCCTTTTCCTTCTTCTTCTTCTTCTTCTTCTTCTTCTCCCTTTCTTTCCTCCTTCCAAAGGTGTGTCTGCGTTAGTGAAGCTGCTTTTGAGGTCAAGTGAAACCAGAGTTGCTTGGATGCATAGCGGCAGTTGCACAGTGTTGTGCATGAGCAATTTTTTTGGCGAAATGCAGATTTTTGTTTACAGGTAATTTCTATTCATCTGTCAGGATGAGTTCTGTCTCATGATAAAGCTTCACCGATGCTTGTCTCTTCCAATCCATCTCTCCCTTTTATGGCAATGCCTAAGCAAAAGAGTGGAGCAGCATCACGCTGTGTAGGAAGAAAATCAACGAAAGGAGTTGGCTCTTGAAGAAAACTTAGGAATTGCATCATTTTGAGTCTGAAGTAAATCAGTATAATTAAAATAAAATTTTCAGAAGAACAGACATGTAAAATCTTCCAAGTTACTAATTTATGTAATTAACACTGGACATAACTGCTAATCTGATAATAATAATAATAATAATAAAAATGGAAGTAAATGTAAGCTATCAACAAGCATTGCCTTCTTCCGGATCGTTGTCCGCTGCCTTATCTGCACTGAAGGAGACATGTTTAACAAACTCTATTCATTACGAGTGACCAGAAAATAATGCAAAATTTAGAGGGGAAATGTTAGGGATTTACTTGTAAATGTGCATTTACCATTAAAACACTTGGCTAAGAAAGGGCAACGAATTCTTTCTTAGGACACATGATTTCACATGATCCTGTCAAATCTGTTTTGTGACACGTTTTAAACTTTATTTATTGAAAATACTGTACAGCAAAACTTTGCTTGCTTTAAAGGGATGAGCAAGTTATGCTTAATTAAGACAGTAGTGTTGCATAGGGTTTCTTGCGAGCATGACTTTGAAGATTAACTAATACAAAGTGTGTGTGAATCTATCTATATATATATACATATATATATATATAAGCTTTGAGAAGAAGCCTCGACACTGGATTGGGCTTTTCATGAATGCATTTTGGACTAAAATGTGATGGGATTAAATGTAGGTTTTTATCTCTAGTTTTCATTGTCCCTGGAAAACAAACTCCTTGTTGAAATAAAAAATGTTTAAGTTAGTAAATATAGATGAGAAAAATAATATACAAAAAAAAGAAAGAAATATAATGAAGATAATAATGAATTTGTGATTATTGAATGAACTAGTGTGAAGCTCTTGAATAAATTTAAATTACGTGAACTTGCCATAAATGTCTTATCTAGTGATTAGAAGTATTTAAATACTTTTTTCATGTCATCTTATCTCGTGAAGTGTAGAGAGTAGTGTTGCAAATACTTTGTGATGTGCAAAGTAGTAATGGAGAGCGACCTTTTTATAAGTGCAAGGAAATGAATATTGTTGGTGGAAAGGTTGATTCTCATCATTGATTTGTAGTGCTCGTTGTGTTATTGATGAAGAGGTCGGATGCTTCCGCTCTGCATGAGGAGGTATGAAAGTGTGTGCCATTCCTACACAAAAATTGTGTGCGCAAGGTGTGCATGCACTAGGAGGTGGTGTGTGATTTTTTGAAACTTGAAAAAAATACTTTGAGGTGTGTTTCGAGGCAGGTATTGGACATTCTGAGATGTGGCAGCGTTTGACATTGTCTTTCTACTTGTGTTTTGTTAAATTTTGAATTTTTTTTTGTTAAAATTGAGTGCGGTTTGTATTTTTTGGATCGTTTTAATGTGCTGATGTCAAAAATGATTTTTAAAAAATAAAAAAAATCATTGACATGTATTTCGGCACGAAAAGCTATTTGAAAAGCAACCGTAACTACACTGTCAAACACGCTGAACTACTCAAACCGCTAGAAATTTTTTTTTAAGAAAACAATGGTGCACTATCACAAATAAAGGCCTAATCCCTCCAATTTTGAGGAGGGTGAATAGAGTGAAGGCAGAACTAAAGTGTCTATAGAAAGAGAAGGGTACCAAACGGGTCATTGCAGTCTTTTTCGAAAACTCTCTTTTGTTTCACTATATAATGATCCAGGTTAAGCACCAAACATGGCCAGTTGAACCTGACTGTGTGTTATATTATACCCTGTAGCTCTCCCCCAACTCCCACCCCCTTAACATGACCTTGTGATCAGAGGTCCTTCTAAAGATTAGGTTTGGTAAAACTTTGACAATAATATTGATGAACATTAACAAAGAAACTTGCTTGAGAGCGTTTGAATTAGTTTTTGAAAAACGTTTGAAAGGTAATTCAAAACCGAGATAACCGGAAAAAAAACAACTGAAAAAGCTAAAACGTGAAAAAAATCGATTAGAAAGATTTAAAAACAATTCGGTTCGATCATGTTTCAGTTTTAAAAGGTTGAAACCAAATAAACCGACCGAACCGGTTCAAATAGAAATAAAAAACCAGTGATATTATAAATAGCAATCTTTTTCTCTTAATTTTTTTGTCTCTAAATCAAAGTTAATAGTCGCTCTTTCAAGTTTTTTACCTCTTCAATCTGGAAGAGAAATTTGATACTAACTATTTTTTTAATTTTTTTTTTAGTTTTTATTAATATATTTTGTTAAACTTTTCAGATGAAATTTTCATGAGAACCAAATACAGTTTTAATATTCATGCTTGAACATCTTAATAATTAATAGTTGATTTTTTTTTTCTCTCTAACAGTTTCTTTGACTTGGTTTAAAAAAATTAATTTGGTTAATGAAAACTATACCGAATTGAAAATATTCATCCCGGATAAAGGGATATGATTAAAAGATATAGGAAACGTTTCGGATTTAATTCATAAGATTTATAAATCTGAAACACAATTGAAAGTGAAAATGAATATATTGCAGGAGAGTCGTTTATATGAGCCCAGGTCAATCATTGGAAATACAGAGGATAATTTGGATGCCCTTTATAGCAATCACAAACCTACACCAAGCAAACAGCAGGCAGAGACAAGATTTGATGAGTCAGGCTGGATAGGATGAATTATCCTACCCTACAAATGCTACTGAACAAATTGTGATAATTGAGCTTGTATATATATGCTAGCAATTTCTACTTGCAATTATTATATTTGATTCACTAAAACATGAGGTTATTGCATGGTTGTGTTGAGAGTGTAATTGTTGGTGTTTTTTATATTAAAATAAATTTTTTTTATTTTTTTAAAATTAATTTTGAGATGAACATATTAAAATGATTCAAAAGATTAAAAAAAATTAAATTTTTTTAAAATACAATTAGCTGGTGTTTCAGAGAGCTCTAGTAATAAGCCTATAAGATAGACATGGAGTCATTTTCTTGAAAAATTGAAGTTGGCTTGACCTTTCATGGTGCAGAGGGTTAACAATTTTTTATTTTTTTTTTACTCATCTTGTTTCTCTATATTTTATATATCTGGCTCCCTCGCTAAATCTGTCCCCTTTTCCCCTTTCAAAAACTTCATTTTCTTCGTAAAAAACAACAACATTATTTTCAAGAGCATATGGCCTTGGTGGGCTAGCAAGAAGTTCTTTGCCCCCTCTCTTTTTGAAAGGTGAAGGTGGCAAGTTGCAAGTCCCGCTGTTTTTATCAAACTTGAACTGCTGAACGGGTGAATCCAGAACTCAGGCCTGAAATTTTTTTTTGAAAGGTGAAGGTGACAAGTTGCAAGCCTCTCGCTGTCTTTATCAAACTTGAACTGTTGAACGGGTGAATCCAGAACTCAGGCCTGAAACTTTTTTTTTGAAAGGTGAAGGTGGCAAGTTGTAAGCCCCCCCACTGTCTTTATCAAACTTGAACTGCTAAATGGGTGAATCCAGAACTTAGGCTTGAAAATATAAGATTTGAATTTTATTGGTACTTTAACTTTTTAGGTTTTAGATTTATTCTATAATTATTATAAGTTTAATTTTTTTAATGCTATTGAAAATTTATATAATTATTAATTTTAAAATTCATGAAATTAATTAAATTATATCTAAGCTGGCCGAATATTTTTAATAATAATAATAATAAAAAAATAAGATAAGAATTGACGTAAAACAACGGTGATTCAACAAGCCAACTCATGACGCAGCTGTGTACTTTTCAGCCCCACCATATCTTCAGGTGCTGCGGCAAGCTCAAGGAAAGTCTAGGTTGGCTCCCAGCTGCATCTCTGTTGGCATCCTGCTAGCGAGGGAATGGAGTCCTGGAGCGAACTACTGATCATTGGTGTCTTGGGACCCGAACATAAAATCATGTCGACTGAACTGGAATCATATAGCTACGAGATAAAAAGTGTCCAGATCGGTGTGACATGACAAATTTCAAAGCGTATACAGGCTAGCGTTCATCTCTAATGCATGAAATGGAAAGTACTAAAAGTAGGTCGGTCCTCCACTGTATGTTCTAATCACTGGCCCTGTGATAAATACAAGTTTTTCTATCATTTGTACTGACTCGCCGCCTCTTAGTTGTTATGCCTGTTTGAAAACCTAATTTGGATTTTATTTTAGACATGAATTTCATGCATAACTTTGATTGCCCTAAAAAAATAAAAAGGTCCCATGATCTTACTACAAGATTTTTGTTAAAATTCAGATCAATGCATGTGATGTTATGTACCATTCAGAAGAAACAATGTTCTTGAAATGCACAGAAAGAAACAATTATGCAAAACCTCAAATCTTAGTCATCGAAACTTCAATATGAATAGAATACCTACAAATTATAGGTTTCAATAGGCTTAGAAGAGTCTTAATTAAGTTAAAAGGGGATAAAATATTAAAATAGTCCTAATTAATAAAAAAAATTATACTTTTTTTTTTTGCCGAGACCCTTAATAAAAAGTCGTGGTTTTAATTTTTTTTAAATTAACCCGAATGACTTGGTGACCTGCTCAAAACTTGAAATTCAGACCTTGAATGGGCCGGGTGTAAAAACTATAGTGGAGAGAACTATAAAAGTTCTAGTTTTAAGCACGTTTGAAACGCGGTGAAAATCATTTTATAAAAGTTTTCATTTTTTTTAAATATATATTTTAATTTTTTTATAAGTTAATATTAAAAATAATTTTTAAAAAATAAAAAAATTATTTTAATATATTTTTAATTATAAAACATTTTAAATCACTATTACAACCATAAATTTAAACACGGCAGGTCACCGTAGCGAGTGGAGAGAACTTTCTCCGCTCCCTGTTCTAATATTTGGTCATGTGATAAATAACTTTATCTATAATTTATATTGACTCGCCTCTCTCTTCTCAGACAACAGAAAGTAATTAAGGTTACTTTCTTGTTGCACGGTTCCCACTGCTTTCTTGAAAAGCTTTTGTCATACCGGTTTGAAAACCTTTTTTTTTTTTTTAAAAAAATGATTATTAGATGATTAAATCAAGTCAAATTAATTTCTTTTTATAATTTTTAAAGTTTATAATGACTCATATTTTATGTTTTTTTAATCAAATAAAAAGAGATATTTAAAGTGTGTTTGGCAGTGTGATTACGGTTGTTTTTTAAATAATTTTTCATGTTAAAATATATGCAAATGATATTTTTTTATTTTTTAAAAATTATTTTTGATACCAGCACATCAAAATAATTTGAAAATACTAAAAATATATTAATTTGAAGTTAATAAAATAATAAAAAAATTTTAAATTTTTTTAAAAATACTTTTAAAATATAAAAATAAACAAGCTGTTATTAACTGGTTCTTACGTCTTTAATGCTATCATACAACATTGTTTTCTTTTAGTTATATTTTATTTATATTAAAAGAGGTTAAATTACTCGCTCCAAAATCTTTCTAAACACGGCCAAAAGAATGCCCGTTGTGTTATATTAGGCATCTATGCTCCATGGACAACGCAAATTATATAAAACTTTAATTTGATTTAATAATTATTTAATATATTCCAAAGTTGTATTTTACCGCTTATCATATGACACATCAATTTGTATTTTATACACTTTATTTTAATATTTAAACCAATAATTAACGATGGGAAATAAAACTAAATTATTTTCTTGCAAAGTGATTGAAATACACAAAATATTTTTTAAACTTCTAAATATTTTTTAATTAACCTCCTTTCATAGCAAATGATCCGCGTATTCTAACTTCAACAAATATGTAGGACTAAAGTTTGGATTGTGCGCCACGTGTTACACAGTATACCTTTTTTGGCAATGCAAGTTCTCATTATTTCAATTCAATGTGCAAACATTAAAAAAATTAAATTATTTTTAATATCAATATATAAAAATATAAAAAAAATTATTTTAAAATAAAAAAAATTCATGAAACGCAATTTATACAAAAAGACTAATTTATAATTAACTTAGAAAATAACATTATTTAAAAAATAAAAACAAATGAAATCCATTAACATATATATTTTTCATAGCGCACGAGAAATGATTCAATATACCAAATATTATATCTTGAACTCTCGTATAATCTCTAAATAATAGTGGCGATGGATTCTATGTTTATTTGGAAGTGGGGAGTGCAATGCCAAGTGTGTGTCACAATTTCTTAAAAGATAAAACAAATTGGAGAAGAGTTTGAAGCTTAAGTAGGGACTAAATTAAAATTAAGATTTAAAATTAGATATTAAATATATAATTTTAAAACCACAAGGACTTATGTTCCTTTCACTAGACTAGTGGGACTAAGTTATGATTTACTCCAAAAAACCTTTTAAATAAGAATAATAATAAAGAAAACTCACCTATAAAAAACCCACCCAGAATCTATCTCTCTTGTAAAATACCAAAACACAGCCTTGTAGGAGAGAGAGAGAGATGCGTTGCTATGGACTCATGATCCCAGGAAGCGAAACCGCTGGCTTCTATCCATCACCATTGAAGTCTGAGTCGAGCCCAATTCTACGGTTTAAACCCGTTACAAGAATCCCAATAGGTTCATTCAAAACCAAAACCACAATCAATGCAAAAATCACCACAGAATTGGGTCAGATGACCTTGTATGAGTTACTGGGCATACCCGAATCCGGGACATTTCCTGAGATAAAACAAGCGTACAAGCAACTGGCAAGAAAGTACCATCCAGATGTTTCACCTCCGGGTCGGGTCGAAGAGTATACCCGGAGGTTTATCCGGGTTCAAGAGGCTTATGAGACCTTATCGGATCCAAGAATGAAAGAGATTTATGATCGTGACATGGCTAGAGGTCTTCATTTAGCTTTCTCTGCCAGGAGACGTTATCCATATCAAAATGATGAGGTATAGTTTTTTCTTTCTTATATTTATTTTATCTGTGCATGCAGTTAGTTTTGTGTTTTTTTTTTTTTAATTATTTTTGGTTAAAATTTTGATGTGGGTTTTTGGTTTTTTAATTTCAAAGTGTGAATTTTTTTTTTTGTTATGGTCTGGTTTGAAGTGGGTACGTGTTAGTATTTTTTTTTCTCTTCTCTTTGAATTATCTGGAGTTTTTATTTTCTTTTTCTTTTTATTTTTTTTGATAGATTATCGGTTCTTTTGGGGCTAATTTGGCGTGTTCAATCTTTGTAAATTGATTTCTTTTTGAAAAAAAAATGCTGTCAGAAGTTCATGGTGTTTTTTTTTTTTTTGTTTAATTTGGTTGTTTGTGCTAGTTGGCCTAGAAGAAAGGAGGGAACTTTAAAATTATGTGTTTCTGTGTTTAATCAAAGTATTGATTTCTTCAATCCTTTTCTGTTTAGATCTTCACTCAACTTTCATCCTCGTGAGAATTTTTGTTTTTGTATTTAAGTGCTTCAATTTCATTGTTTGATTGAATAAACATTTGGAATCTTAATAAGGTCAGATCGCTTTGATTTTGGTAGATAGTGAAGCTGTACATCGGATACTGGGCAGTGATGTAATAAAGTACTAATTAGGCTGTCGTTCTATGTTATCACTTGATGTTTACTGGGTTTGTTTTCACAAGCAGGAAATGGAAGGGAGAAGTGAATGGAAGAATTGCTGGCAGTCTCAGCTATCAGAGCTGAAGAGAAGAAGCATGAACAAGGATGCCGGTGGCAGCAGCATGTCATGGGCAGCTCGAATGAGGAGACGCAGGGAAGGATTATCTGAAGAACTTTAGATAGGTTTTGTTATACTCAGTATATACTTGTCTTTATTGAGATGCTTATTCAAGAACTGTCTGGTTAGCATTGCCATAAGCAGCAATAAAGTTATATCAGCATGCTAACCAAACAGTTACCTGATATCGGAAATTGTAGAGTTGTTTCCATGACTTGCTGCCTGCCCACTTTACGCTGTACATGAAGTTCACTGCTGTTGCTTGCTCCTTCAAGTGTTATCTCCACTGCTGAAGCTAGAATTAGTGTCTGAAATATATCAAGTTTTGAAGCATCTCTCTTTCATTTCATTCCTATCCTTCCCCTATCTTTTAATTTCTCTGGTGTTTTGTGTCTGCTGCGTGCTGAAGTTCATGTAAACATGATGGCTGTAATTTTTCGTGGAGAATGCTTTGGAAATGCATGGATGTATGAAGCTTGAGCTCATCTTTCATTGGAGGCTGCATATTATTCGTGTTTTCTTCTTCCGTGCTGCTCCTTCGATTTATTACTCGTTTTCCATTCTTTCTCCCGGATTTCCTGGGAAATTTAATTTTATATATAATTTTATATATAATTAAAGTTAAAATTTAATTTGTAACTTTTTAAAAAAATATAAGGATAAAAAAAAATTTCAAATAAGGATTGCTTTGTAAATAAAATAAAATATTAAATAGAAACTAAACCCGGTCGGGTCGGAAGATTAATGTGGAGATAATCGTGGAGTTACTCTTTCACCCTTGGTTGAAAATTCAGATGATCTTCTCGTTAAATCATTTATTTGATTTTTTTTAAATTATACGCAATAGCTTTAGAAACTCAATTGAAATTATATTTTTTAAAAAAATTTAAGTTTTCACTATCAGCTACTAATGATAATCCGTTAATTTATGAGATTAATGCATCAAAATAATTTATAAAAATAAACAAAAAAATTTAAATTTAGTATTGCATTTTAGACAAGAGTATTTAAAATATATTTTTATTTAAAAATATATTTTTTATGTTTTTATATTGTTTAATATGTGGATATTAAAAATAATTTTTAAAATAAAAATATTATTTTAATATATTTTTAAATAAAAAATAATAATTATTAAAACTTCGAAAACACCGATAGAAATCGAAACAAAAAAGATTATCCGTGTAGTTGAAGTAGGTGCGGTTGGAGTTGATTTGTGGGCCATTCTTGGAAGCCATGATCGAAACATCTAGCTACTTGGTGGAAAGAGAACCCCACCAAGTCCAAGGCAAGTTGGAGAACAAGCCTCGGGCCGACAGTGGGGCCCTTTTACTGATTCAACCTAGATCAGCATGACTTCTCTTCCAAGATATTATCCTTTCTAGGAATCTAGTTGAAGTAGGTTGTGCATGTACTCGGGCTGACAAGATTTCGTCAAAAACGATGCTTTTTTTTTGAGTGAAATATGTTGCACGGGATAAAAATTAAAAATAAAATAAATAAATGATGTTGCGTGAATACTTTTTTTTTAATTAACCTCATCGAGTTTTATTTAAGTTTATCTAAATTAATTATATTATAAATTAATTTATCAAATTATCCGTGTTTGATCAGATTAAATTTCAGTTTAGTTTATAAGTAAATTCAACTCAGAGTCAGCTTTAAAAATTACCGAGTCAATCTAGAAAAATATCTATCTATGAAATATGGCATATTCCATGATTCGACACCTCTTTAGACCTTTTCCTTTCTTTCTTCGTGTTTTTCAAACATTTGTTGGGTCGTTTTGTAGCTGGCAGTCTCAAGTAAAACGGTGGGTTTTGTTGCCCTTTTACATTCGTTTTAAACATGGTTAAAAAATTAATTAGAAAAAAAAAGGCATGCTCAATGAGTTGTGTTGTAGATAATTACGTAATAATAGCGTCTTCCCATTAAACATTTGTTGCTACAACTTAATTTATTAATTACGTTTCTAGAACAATGCAATTTATCGGATATTTATGTGCTACTTTTTAATTTTTTTTTTAACATGTGCTATTTAAAAAAATATTTTTTTTAATTTTTTAAAAAATAAATATATGCAAAAATCAATTCTGATTTTTTATACATTATTTTTTTTTATGATTGATTGTGTTCAAGTTTTTATTTTTATTTTTAAGTAATGTGAGTGTCTGGATTAGTTTGTGTGTATCTCAATTAATTTTACGGGTTATAAAATTAATAATTATGTAAGTTTTTAATGAATTTAAAATTTATAAAATTTTAACTAATAATTTTTAAAAAATAAAATTAAAATGACTGGGAAACTTTACTCATTCAATAATGACTTATAAAGTCATAAATCAATTCATTGGTGAGGGATTGACACTCTAAATTAATAATATATGAAAATATTATAATTTATTGCACGCACATGTTCATGATGGGTTGACACTTTTTCAAAGAGACAAGACACTAACATAATCATTAATTATTGTGCGAGTGCCGTGCTTTCAGTCTCTTGCATCATAGGCGCAACCTTAAGAGTTTGTTTTCACGTCTTAAAAATATTTATTATTATTTTTTAAATTATTTTAATATATTAATATTAAAAATAAAATTTTAAAAATAAACAATATTATTTAAATATACCTTCACTGAAAAAAACACTTTAAAACATACCCGTGATATCAAACAGCGTACGCGGAAGGTTTGTTGCTTCATGACGTGTGATTAATCGTAATAATTGCACTAGATATTTCCATAAAGCAACTTATCCTTTTGATTTTCTTGGAGGAGGCAGGCATGATTATTTTTCAAAGAAAATCCACTAAGAAATTACGGCTGCGCCGGAGAACTGATGGAGATTGAAGATGGTGGATTGCCTTTAACAAATTTGATGGGTTACAGTCCAGCTCAAGAGAATGATCTTGCCTTAACCTAATCCATGAGGGTAATCCTCGTAAAGCTCTTAGTTCCGGCAATAAAGACGAGGGAGTTACTGATACATGAACTTGAGTACTCCGAGACTTTCTACTAAGTGAATTTCTTGCATATTTTATGTATGTTTGGAGTGACAAAGGATAGCATTAGTAGACAATATGCAGGTCATCATAAACTAATTAAACCTTGAACACTACTACACACAGTACTTCTGATTTCAGGCAATATTTAATCAGCCTTGTAGGCATTCAGGAATCGATGTCATCTTCAAGCATCAGACCATTTTTTTGCAGCTCAAATCTGAGCTTCACTGCCTCATTTTCAGGCAGAGTTACCACGACGATCCTTCCAATGTTGCCATCCGTGCCTGAATCTTTTGGCCATGGAAGTACCATAACAGCTCCTTCATCTCCAACGCCTTGGATGCTATAGTGCACAGCTTCTGGTTTATGTCCATTCCATTCCAGTCCATAAAAATTAATCTCTTCTAAGTCCACAAATGTCAAATTTGCACCGTACACAATGTAATCAAATACTCCATTATCCTTTTCCACCACCTCTTCAATTTGGCTATTCTCTTCTGTGGCTTGATCAACCAGCAACGTGGCCAGTTCTTTCAAATCTGCGTCCACAACTGAGGAATCTGCCTTGACTGAACTTATAATTTGACTGTTGCTCAAAATCCCATCTTTAGGGTTGTTGGGATCTTTCTTGCAGAGGGTGACAACTTTAGGCCCATGCCCATCTTTAGCTTTGGCTATGCATTGCCACATTATAGCACATAGCGACTCGAAAAAAGGGATCTTGGCAATTCCACTCTGACCCCAAATTCTTGAGTGTAATTGAGATACTTGTGAAGCAGATAAATGGAATGAAAATGTTTCCATTTTGCAGTTATTGGCAGTTACCCAAAGGTCACCAACCGGGTCGACCTGTTTCAGAGAAACGGGTTCGTTGGTACCCACAGATGGGCTCTTGGAATGTTCAAGCCCAGTGGGTGATTTTGTGAGTTTGAAAGGCCCATAAGACTTAAGACCAGCCAGGAATTGGCCCCAGGAGTTGAGGCACTCTGAAGCTGAATACACATCTCCAATTATATGGGCCCAGCTTATGCCCATGGACATTCCTCCACATTTGAACTTGGTTACCTTAAACAACAAAAAGTCTTAGAAGACCAAACTATATAATTAATTAATTATACAATTGGGTAATCACAATAACTTCCATGAGGTTATACCTCATGAAATCATAGCCAGCATCCAAGAGCTTTTGCTCTTTATATATATATATATATATATATATATATATATATATATTAAAAAGCACTTAATTACTATTTTTTAAAATTTTTAAAAAGATAAAATAAAAACTGAAAAGTACCTGCAACACAATTCCAAACAATAAATAACGAGAAAAATGAACATGACTTAATTAATTTTGAAAGTGATTTATTCTTGACGTAAACATGTTTAGCATAATTAAATGAATTAAACATTAATTACCTGCATGTAAAACGAAGGAGAGAAAAATAATTCAGGACCGATAGGTGAATGGTATATAAGAAGATTGTCAAGAGAGCAATCCCTTGTTTCTAGCCATTCATCGACAGTCTTGCTGCACCGAGCCTCTACAATCCTCACACCACAGTCATTACATTTCATGTATGGCCGTCCAGCCTCCGTTCGCTTGAAGCGGCCACAAACTGTATAGTAGTCGTTAAGCCAGTAAAACATGCTTCCCTTAATTTGCATGATGGTCAATCCTTGGCATGCTTGGCTGTTAAAAAAGTAGACACCTTTTAGATAGGGAAGCTTCATGGCCAAGTCCATGCCATTGGGCTCGTGAATCACGTCCGAACCAGTAATACGACCCGGTCCAGCAGATGATAGTTTAATGTCATAGACCAAATTTTGATCCTCCTTGCAAGAAACCATGTTTGAAGAGGAGAAAACAATGGAGGGAGGTGGCGGAGGAGCAAGGGCAGACGGAGGGAGAAGAGTATGATGGGATATATTTGTTTGATGGATGGTATTTGTAGCAATGGCCCAGCTAGCTAGGCAGCTTTATATTGGGAAGGAGGACAACGGAGTTTTTTTCAGGCAGGTAAGAATTTTAATGTGGGATGCTATGTGTGTTATTGCTATTGGTTGGTGTGAGAAGCAGTTTGATACTCTGTTTTTGCATTTAAGTTCAAGGTTGAGTAAATCTAGGATACTTTAAAGCAAGGCTGTCTCTGTTTTGGGAAGTGTTTTATATTTTCAATTGAAAAAGAATGTTTTAATTTCAAAATGTTTTAAGCGTGCTGTTTCTGATAATTCAATAAACATAATTTAAATTTAAAATAAATTAATTATAAATTATACAATACAAACACAATATCAACCAAATATAATTTTAAAAATAAAAATATTTTTAAATAGTCAAGATTAAATAAAACTTTAACTTAAAATAATTCAACTTAAACAAAATACCAAAATATTATGGAAGTAAAATATTTTAACAAAAAAAATATAAATCAAACCCGAACTTTTCACTTCTAAAAGATAATGGGAAGCCACACAAGTTATTCACGTCAAAATCCTATGGCAATTAATTCTTGAACGAATGTAGAGGGAGTTGGAATCTGAGTATCACATTTAGGTTAACACACGAACATCATCCAATTAGTATTTTTTAACCCTTAATTAAATTATAATTTTATTTGTCACCCCTTTAAATTCCCTTCAGTTTACTCATTCAATATCACGAGGAGGTCATGTTTTTCTTAAAGATAATAAAAAATAATCCAGTGCTTTTTATATTATAATCGTGATATTAATGGAGAATGATTTTTTGATCTCTTAACATTTTATAAAAAAGATGTGCAACTCATGTTTTTTTCAATCAAAGAAATGGAAAGAATGTAATAGATATTGGTGTCAATGAAGGTTTGTTAGGAGAGGGGAGTTCAATGAAAATGAATTTACCCTTTGACTATGCCAAAAAAATAGATTAGGATCCATAAATTTATTATTATTATTATTGTTTTGTTTGATTTTTTTATTTCTAGATTGATTAAAGATTGTTTTGTAGTTGAAAATGGAGTTATTAATATTTGTATGGTATTTTTACAATTTGTTTTGGTTAAAATAAGTTGAAGTTTGGGTTTAATTCAATGGCTTTTCAAGCCCGAAACGAACATGTGAAATGAAACCAAAACATTGCGGTCAAATTTATCTGAAAAATCCGGAATGAATCAAGATTTCAAATGAGATGAAAATTGTTTTTTTTTTAAATTAGTATGAAATATTTCGGCCATTCTGGACAAAACAGAACAAAGTTGACAACCTTGCTTTAAAGAGGATAAAAATATTTAGTATCGTGTTATTACTTTTTTTTAAGATAAATGAGATAAAAATAATAAAAATACAAGAGATATGTCTTTTTTATTTTTTATTTTAAGAGTATATAAATTTATTTTATATTTTTATCTTTGTTTCTTTAATTAAATATATATATTTTTTTATATTTGTTATTTCTGCCCTAAGCATTAATGAAACACAACTTATGATTTTAAATGAAAAAAATAGAAAGAACAACACATGATTAAATAAATATCTCCTTTTGTTTTAAAAAATAGAGAATTAAAGCCTTTATATATATATAAAGGGTGATTCCAGTCCACACAAATAATTCACTATTCACTACAATAAAGTAATTATAATTATGCTCTTCCAAAAAAAATGTTTGATGTTAGAGGAATTTGATCTTTTTACATAGTTCATTAGTCATTATAGATTTGACCGAGAGTATAATTATCTTTTTATATTTTTTTAATACAGTAAAATGACCTAATTATTTCCTAGACTAATTTTTTAAAAACTTGCTAAGAGGGGTGTTTTTGTTTTTTTCATTTATAAAAATACAATTGAATGACATGTCTATTCTTGATATCAAAAAAATCAAGTTTATCCTTGATATCAAAAAAATCAAACCAAGCATCTAGGGACCTTTTGTTCTTTTCACACTGTTTTTTTGTTGTTGTCAATTCCATGACCACCGAGGGCAATATCATGTTTTAAGGTTGATTAATTAATTTTTAATGCAAATAGTTGTTGGCGTGTGGGAGGTTCCCACGTGCTTTGAGCAGCGCTTCCGGTGGTAGAAAATGCCCTTCTATCGTGTCTTTAGAAGCACCATCACATACTCTTCCTGATGGTGTCGCTCGTGTCGATGGAAATAAGATGGTTTATTGTCGGTAGGCCTTTCTTGTTTTTTCTTCTTCTTGTCTCTCTCCCGTCCTAAGAAGGTCCAAGTTGTTTCTCAATACGGAGTGCCAACTGATATGCCTCTTCCACATTGATTAATCGCGCAGTCCACATCTCTTTACGCAGGTCATTGCATAACCTAGTGCGGTATCGGGCTAAAGATTGTTGTTCAGTTTCCACAACCCTACTACGCACAGTCAACTCGTGGAAGCGATCTGTAAATTGATCAACACTTAATGAACCTTGTCTGAGTTGCAACATCTCCTCGAACATCATCTGTTCATAATTAATGGGCAAATATTTTTCTTTCAGTCTCTCTTTCATCTCTTCCCAATTAGAAATTGCTGGTCTACGTGTTCGGCGCAGTTGTTCCTCTACACTCCCCCACCATGCTCGTGCATGGCCTTTTAATTTCATCCGTTCTAGTTTTCCAAGAAAATCTGGAACGTCAACCTTCATTCTTTTGGTCAATTCATCAAGAGGTTGATAACCTGTACCATGATCTGTATGTCCTCTATGCATGTTTCGCCTATGACGCCGAACTCATGGTTCATGATTCTCAAACTCCTGATTGCCTTCTTCTTCATAAACATCTCCATCACTGTCGCCCAACCTCTCTTTATGTATTGCTCTGCGTCCAAAGCGATTAAAGGGTCTATGCTCTTCTCGAGTACAACGCTCCTCCATGAGATCTAGTCGATGAATAAGTTGTTCCATTACTATGGCGATCTGGTCAACCTGGTATTGTAGTTGAGGTTGGTCTGTGTCTCGGGTGTTTGGGTTCTGATGGCTTGAGTTTGGGTTATGGTGGCTGGAGTTTGGGTTGTTTGTGTTACTCGGGTGTTGATTGGGTGGGTTTGAATTATTTGGGTTTGAGTGCCAACTGATATGCCTCTTCCACGTTGATTAATCATGCAGTCCACATCTCTTTACGCAGGTCATTGCGTAACCCAGTGCGGTATCGGGCTAAAGATTGTTGTTCAGTTTCCACAACCCTACTACGCACAGTCAGCTCGTGGAAGCGATCTGTAAATTGATCAATACTTAATGAACCTTGTTTGAGTTGCAACATCTCCTCGAACATCATCTGCTCATAGTCAATGGGCAAATATTTTTCTTTCAGTCTCTCTTTCATCTCTTCCCAATTAGAAATTGCTGGTCTACGTGTTCGGCGCAATTGTTCCTCTACACTCCCCCACCATGCTCGTGCATGGTCTTTTAATTTCATCCGAACATAACGAACCTTTCTATCATCTGAAACAGCAAACCAATCGAAGTAATCCTCGATAGCTGTTAGCCAATCTTCAAAAGCATTGGGTTCTAGTTTTCCAAGAAAATCTGGAATGTCAACCTTATAGGTTGGTTTTTCTTTTTTATACTTCAACTTTAATTTTTTTTTTGATTTCATGATTATTTCTTTTTCTAACCTTTTTATAAGAGTCTTGTTTGTTTTCAATTTCATTTTTCGATCCTAAATTATCATACATTATTTTTTTATTTAATCTTTGTACTTTTAATTTTTAATTTTTAGTTTTTTTTTATAAAAGTTTCATCTAGTGTTTGTCAAAAATTGAAACCATTAAAGCTTCATTAAACCCTCTTTTTTTTTTTCTTTTTTTTTCCTGCCCACCTTCCACCTGTCTCTTCGGTTCACGCATCTTTGCCACTAACTTAGAAGATGGGAAAAACTGAATTTTGGAACTGCCACTTGTACAGGTGCTAAAGGAGTACGTGGTCCGCTGGATCTAGAGGTCTATATGTATATAATATTACTCTTTAAGGTTTTATATTCTTATATTTCCAGCAGCATTTAGGTGGCTTTCTCCATTTGGAGTATACTCGAGTTAAGTGCATGTATTTTGTAGTATTTCTTGTTCGTAATTGAAATTCTTGACTTGAAAAAATGATTATTTTTGGAAAAACAACTCAATTCCGGACAACCCATCACTTCATTAACTGAAAAAAGAAGGAAAAACTAATTTATTAACGAACACAAAATCATAAAAATTATTAAATTATTTCTAATAAATCAAAGGCACTAATTGATAATTAACTCTCAAAATTAAGAAAAAAAAGATAAAAATAAAGAATAATGGTATAAAAGTAATAACTAGAATAGTAAAACAACGTTGACCCATAATAGTTTAGTCAACCAATTTTTATTAAATTAATATGTAGTATCTATTATATATACACATATAGAATTCGATAGATTCGAAGTCTTATTTGAAATTATGATTGTGATTGTTTTTAAATTACTTCTTATTTAGAAATGTATTAAAATAATTTTTTTTATTATTTAAAAATTATTTTTAATATTAGCGCATCAAAATAATTTTAAAATACTAAAAAAAATTAATTTAAAATAATAAAAAATAAAAAAAATTAATTTTTTTAAAAATATTTTTGAAATACAAAAATAAACACGACGAGCCGCTACCAACATTATTTATGGTATGAAATTATGGACCTTAGAGGCTTAAAAAGCACAGCCCTTAAGGCAAACAGCTCATGTAAAAAAAAATGAAATCTAAGAACCAAAACTAAATTGTGTTCAATTCGCATGTAGAGGTTGGGAACATGATATAAAAAAATTTTAAATTTTTTTATTTAAAATGATTTTTTTATGTCTTTAAATTGTTATAATATTATTTTTAAAAAATAAAAAAATTTATTTTAATATATTTTTAAATAAAAAACATATTGAATTATCACCTTACCACAATTAGAAAGACGGCGGTAGCTTGCATGGCTGATGGTACTATTATCTTGTGTTATTACGGGCAGAATTTGGAAAGTCCAAATTATTATCACTTAACAGTGTGTTAATTTAAATTATAAAAAGAGCCCCCACACTCTCCTTCCTCTTGATTGCCAGTCATGGTTGTTTGTTTCTTCAAGGGGTTCTGTTGAAGTTAATGACTCCATGGCTTCTTTTGATGCTGGATCATCATCATCATCAAATAAGGAGGGTTTTGCTTCTTCTGAAAAAGACATGGTGGGACTACAGTACTGAGTTTATACCCACCACCAAGAACATCTCTTTTCCTTAAAGGTTGATTCAATCATATCTAATCAAGAAATATCCTACTTCATATCAAACCTCAATCTTACAGCAGTAACATTTGCAAAAATATTCCATTTGAAATGGGGAGGAGAGCCTGCCCAGGTGCTAGCAGGTGATGATATTTCATATGCGCGACCAAGTTTCTAAAGATGAACTCAGTACTGTTTGCATCTAAACTAATCACGGGGAGATTTCTAAAGATGCAGCTTTAATTCTTCATGTTGAAATTAATGGTGGAGATGTTACCTTGCATCAAACCAGTATACATTCCTCAATATCGAACCTCGAATTCACAGCCAAAGGCTGCTTTACCATTCCAGCCATTGCTGCGCCTGCATGCTTTGTCTTTTATGGTAATTGACGGCCACCCTTTTTTGTTTCCATGATCCCATTATTATCATTTCCTCTCTCTGTCTCTAACGTCACAATTATTCTTTCACTATACAGATGCCATTCTTCCCATCGCGGCGCTAGGAACATGATTTTCATCTTTGGATCTGGCTGTAGTGGTTTCTTTTGCTCTACTACAGGAACTGCTGGGCAGAGCCTTGATCATGTTTCAAGCATTGCATCTGGCAGATAAACCAGGTTTTTTTACCTCTTTGGGTGAAACAGCCGCCACTGATCTTTGACTTCCTTTTTGGGTGTTATAGATGGAAGCTCTCCTCTAATTTTAGATATGAAAAAGAATAATCACAATTACCAAGCTATGCTAAAAATAATACTTCCTAAATAATACGCAATAATTTAATATGCGATGTGCTTTAAGAGACGCAGAAGATGGCTTCCCGTTCCCAGGGCAGGTAGAAAAAAATATTAAATTGATTTTTTTTGTATTTTTTTTATAATTCTAATACATTGAAATTAAAAATAAAAAGATTATTTTAAGTACAACAAAATTAAAAAAAGAACATTGAAAAAACCAAACGGTCACCGTACGTCTAGGCTAATGAGATCTACGTCGACATTAATGATTTGTCCCAGAATTTGATGCAAGTCTCCTTTATGCATCTAATTCAGCTGAGAAGTCCTAGTCCTTTTCAACTGTCCATAATAAAAGACTCCTTCAATAATGGACGGTGCTTGGAATATCCTTATTATTATTTTTTAAAGTATTTTTTATTTTAAAATATATTAATTTTAAAAAAAATTCAAAAATTTTTAAAAATACTGCAAACACTGAACTTTTCTATTCCTCGCAGAATGAAAAAACAAATCAATTAATGCAAATAAAAACTTAATGAAAGATGCATGATTTTTTACAACTCTGGCCTGTCACGTCAGACTATTTCCAAGTCAGTTTTGTACAGTGAAAAATTCATGAAAAACTCGTTGTACAAGACATGATGGTGAATAGGGGTGAGAAAAAAACCGATAAATTGATTAAATAGAGAAAATCAGAAAAAAATAACCGAAAAAATCGAAACGAAAAAAACCAAATTAACCGATTAAAAACTTACAAAAAAATCCGGTTCGGTTCGGTTCGGTTTCCGTTTCTAAAGTCTGAAACCGATTGAACCGAACCGAACCGGTTCAATCAACCAGCATTTAAAAAAAAAACACAAGTATAAATACAAACTTCCTAACCCTAGCCGCCGCCCCCCCCACCCTCTCCCTTCTCTGTCTCTCACTTTACCCTCTTTAATTAGTCTGTCTATAAGATGTATAAAAGAAGAGGAGATCGTATGAAAAATATAACCGATTCTTTCGTTTCCTTGGGTCACTGGTCATCCGCCGGGAGTTTCTCCCCCCCCACCCCCTACCCTCTCCCTTCTCTGCATCTCTCTCACTTTACCCTCTGCCTTTGATTTTCCTCCCCTCCCTTATGGATCTGGTTCCTTTGGGTTTTAATTTTCTTGTTGAGTCTGTGCCACAAATGGAATTGGAATAGTAGATCCATTCCTTTTCTTTTGTTTTTCATATCCGTGGATTTCTACAACCCCCTGCCATTTGATTAATTACAATGAAATGGATGAACTTTCCCTTGAACAATCAACGCTATGTGCAGTTGGATGTTGTTGCGGTCAAGGTTGTAGGAGAAGCAGAGAGGACCATTGGGTTTGAACGGTTTGGAAGGGAAAAAAACCGAACCGAACCGAAATTAATCGGTTTGAACCGGTTTTACATTCGGTTCGGTTCAAAAAATTAAAAAAAAATAAAATCGGTTTGGTTGTTTATTTTGGTTTAAAACCGGACCGAACCGGAAATGCTCAGCCCTAATGGTGAAGTCGATCAACCTCATAACTTAGATTTTCTGGATGGTGGTTGATAGAGGTAAATTTAAATTTTTATAAAAATAAAAAATATTTAAGATAATATTATTAAAAAAACTGGTTTTCTTCACTAACAAAACTGGTTAAAATTGATGTTGGTAATAAAATAATTTAAAAATACATGTATTAATTTTTTATTTTACAATTACGTACATTATTGCACATTTTATTATTAATACATTTTAAAAAAACAATCATCTGAATTACAATACCAAATTTATTGTTTCATTAAACTTACTGTAATGTTATCACAAAAATAATCTATATAGGAAGCCCTCTTGTTTTAATGAGATTATGAACATTAAACCATATCAATTAAAAAAATTAATTAAGATGGGGATCAAGTTATATAAATAATTGGTGAGAATTAAAAAATATATATTTTTATAATTTATAAATATAAAACCTTGGATCTTTGCAAATTTTTAACCTATAAAAAAACTACCCAACATTAATTTTTTATTATTTTGATTTGGATAGCAAATTAACAAAACACAACTTAATGAAAAGTAGAGGAGAAACATAGCAAAACCATGATACAAACACACACATGACTTTCAAAAAGACGATAGCAAAACAAACGATCTCATGTCCTTGAAAGTCCATGCCTTTAAAATACTTTGGCATGGTTTGATCTCCGAGAGCAGAGTAACTACTGCACTAGTGATTAGTTAAGAACAAAGATGTTATACTATGTGAAGTAGTATATTAGAATAGGAAACCTAGTGGGATTTTTTGTTATACATAAAAGAACAATTATCAAGTATTGATGTATTTATATAAATTACAAATACTGTATATTTATTGAATTGGCTAGTTTTTTTTATTTTAGAATTCTGAGTGATAGTTTGATTTTGAAACTTTTTTTTTATGGTGAATGAGTTCTTGTCAAAATAACAAAGCATAGAACACATTGAATGTTCTTGAAATCTAATTACTTATTTTTAAAGCGGTGTGAAGCATTTATGTTTCTTTGTTTGAGTTATTTTTTCAGTAGTTGCTAATAAAGATGTCTAGTGTCTTGCTACTACTCAAGTGGAAGAGGACTGATACTTATCACTTAAAGATTTTCACTACAACAATAAGAATCGAAGAATGATAATTAATGATAGCTTTACTATGTCAGTATTGTCTCTTTATTTTTTGTCCCTCTAAATTCTAAATAAAGTTCAAAATTTTTTTTCTCCAATAACGCAGATATAAATGGCCTAGTTTCAACCTATGAAATCTATCATATATCATCAACAAGAATTTGTTATATAATTTTCTAATAAGTTTAAACTTGATTGATTCCTTTATAAAGTTAGCAAGGTCTAACTACATGACATGAAAGATAAAAAAAACATTTTAGCTTATATGACTTTCAAATGCAGGGACAAATCCAACGGAAAAAAAGGGCAAAGACATAGTAAAAAGAAAACATGTTTTTGTGAAGATATAAAAAAAGCAATTAAAAAACATGAACTATCCTCCCAATTCAAAGAATATCAATACTCAATCAATAAAAATGATTATATAAAAAACCATAGATATTTTAGATCTTTTAAAGTCGTAATCGATTTAGAAAGTCATTTTTTTTAAATAAAAGCTGTCATAGCATGGAGAAAGATCATAAAATGGTGATGTAACTTTGTTTAGTGATTTATGCATGAATGTGAGTTGAGATTATCTAAATTTTGATTATTGATACATATGAAAAAACGTTAAAAGTGGTGAAGAAGAAAAGATGATTATAATCTACTGAAATCAATTGTTGGTTAAGATTAATAAAGAACAGGGAAAAGGAAAAAGCAATATAAATGTTATAGTTAAAATAGTCAGAAGACATGAAAAATTTAAAAGTAATATGCTATGACAACAAATAAATACCTTTCTTTAGAATCTGATTGAAAGGCCAGTGTTTTTTTTTCATGTTGAATGTGGATGTCTTGGTAAGATATTGAAAGCAGAGGAGAGATTGTTGGTGGAGTGTATGATGGAAGAAGAGTTATGTGTTTGTCTTGTTGTGAAGTAGTTAGGTTGTCTTGTGATTGTGAGATAGAGTTATATGCAATTAAGTTGTTGAATTGTTGAATTTGTGATGGCTCAATAAGTTCCGGTTCATCATCATCAGTAAATACATAGGTGACACCAATATCACACATATTGTTTGTAGATTTGAATCATCCAAACTTAAGCTGGAAAACGTTAAACTTGTTTAGTTTTTCTGTAAAAGGGGGAGGAAGTATGTGAGGATCTTGGTATTTCTGATCATAGACAAAATGATGGGTTGTAAAACCAAAAAAACTCCTAGTTGTTTTTCCCATCAGAACAAAACTGGAAACATCGTTTCTATCTGTGGCGAAACATTTTATCTTGAACCTGTATAAAGTAATTCATTGTATATAAAAAATAGTTTAAGAATTTGAAAAGGAATTTATTATTGTTTAGGGAGGGAGAAACTCTTGTAGACATTAGGAAAAGAAACTGGGATTGTAGGTAAAAGCGTTATTGAAATTGGTAGAAAGAGATGCAATCTAAAAATTCTTAAATTTGATGAGAGACGAATCAAGATCATTAATCACAGGCATATTAGGAATATTCCCTTCTCTAATATCAAGAATCCAATCAGCAAAAATACAAAGATGTGTTTTTTATTCACTATTCAAATTATTATCCGATAGCCTCATATTTTCTTTCAAGGTAAGAATTGCAAATTTTAACCATAATCGTGAGCTCGTTAAGGAGGCATAAATTATTTCTTCTTTTATTCCCACAGGAATAACAAGTATGATTTGATGAAAGTCTCCACCAAGTAATATAATTTTGCCACCATATAGCATGCAATGGTCATTAACGTTTGAAGAGCCAAGTATATCTTGCATTGTCCTATCTAATGCTTCAAAGTAACATCTATTATTCATTGGTGCTTCATCCCATACTATTAACAAAGCTGTTTCTATAAGCTTTGATAGATGTGTATTTTTTTTTATTTCACAGGTTGAATTATCATCCATATTCAATGGAATTTTAAATCTTGAGTTGGTTGTTCTCAGTGTTTTAAGACCCGGCCCGGCCCGGCGGGTCGACCCGGGACCCGGGCGACTCGGGTCTGTGGCCGGGCCGGGTCCAAGCAAAAAACCGGCTGGGAATTGGCCCGGTCGACCCAGAGGGTTGACCCGGGACCCGGCTGGCCCGGCCAAACCCGGCTGAGACCCAGGTATATTTTTTTTTATATCCTCATGCCCGAAACGACGTCGTTTTGGCCTTTACAATTAAAAAGCCAAAACGACAACAGCAGAGGGACGAATGCATTGCAATTTACAAAGCACCGAACTGCAGAAATGAGAAGAAGACCTAATTAATTTCAAGAAATTTTCAAACCCATTTCACTCTCAATCGCGAAGAAGAGCAGAAGACTCTTGAATCCTTGATCGCCGTTTCAATTCTGAGCATAAGGTTAGATGAGTTTTTATTGGTTTCTTTCTTCTTTCGCCTTTCGCTATCCTCTGTTTCATCTTTTTCCCTCTCGGTTGAACTTGCAGGAGAGTATAACAGTGGCATCGGTTCTTCCCTCTGTTGACCCATCAATTCTTCCCATCGATTGACCCATCGATTCTTCCCACAGGTATGTATCTCGTTTTCTTTGTTCTTTTATTTTTCTGCGATTTCAAAGCCTCGGTCAGAGACCTTTACAGTCACCTCCTTTATCTTTATAGTTAGTGGTTCTATCTTAGTTTCTTTCCATTTTCGTTTTAGATTATTATTTTGTTTTTTCGACAGTACTGGACTGTGAAAACTGAAATGTGAACATTTCGTTCTTTAATTTTTGTAGCTGTGAATATTCTGCAAGTAGCTGTGAATATTGTTGTTAATTTTTTGTTGTCCCTGTTCGTTTACTTCTGCTTAAGTTGATATTGGTTGTCCTGTTCGTTTGCTTCTGCTTCTGCTTCTGTGATGTTGATATATTGATTTTATGAATGGTGTTGGCCATTTCAGTTTTCTGTGATGTTGATATAATGGTTGGCCGTTTAACTGAATTTGTGAGAATTAGTTATTAGTTATTGTTGAACTGAAAGTGTCTATGAACTGAAGTTATTGAACTTGTTGAGTTCTAAGTTAAGACAGGATAAAGTATTGTGTGCAGTAGCATGAAATCAGAATTTTGTTATAGAAATGAATTGAAACTTTAATTATGGTAGTAATTAGTAATCTCGTTGAAAGAATTTTCCAATGATATCTTATAAATTATGCCAGGTCCTTAAAATGTCTTCACATGATGGTAGTACTCCAAGTAGTGATCCTTCAACGGCCCAATCATCTCAACCTTCAATTTCCATGTCAAGTGGTAGTAGAGGAAGAATAGATTTGGCATGGGGTCATTGTAGAGAAGCTCCTGAACTTAATGTTGGATGTAAAAAAACTAAATTAGTATGTTTATATTGTGCTAAAGTATTTGCGGGTGGTGGCATTAATCGATTTAAGCAACACTTAGCTGGAGCTAAAGGAGAAGTTGAACAATGTCGCAAATGTCCTCCTGATATTCGACATCAAATGCTTTTGAACCTTAAAGGAAATGTTGAAACAAAAAAAAGAGTTAGAGAAATGCAAGCAGATTTCAATCCATTTAATGCACAACAATGAGAGCATGAAGAGATGATGATTAGGCAATTAGAAGATGATGGTGATGATGATGATGAGGAGGAGGAGGATGAGGATGTCAATACTAAAAAACATATGTTACCACCGAAGGTTGCAAAAAAGAAAAAGATTCAAAGCATCAGCACTGTAAAATAATCAACTACAAGTTATGGAAAGCAAAAGAAATCTGCAACATTAGGGACATATTTCATGCCGAGAACAACTCCTGGTGCTCAAAAATCTCTTCAGAATTGTTGGCAAAGGAAAGAAGCAGTTGAATGGTGTGATCTTGTTTTAGCGAAGTGGATGTTTGATGCATGTGTGCCATTTAATGCTGTTAACTCTGTGTATTATCAGCATGCCATAGATGTTGTAACAGCCATGGGTCCTGGTTATAAAGGACCAAACTTGCATGTTATCCGTGGTTATTACTTGGCAAAAGCGCTTGAAGAAGTGAAGATTTATGTTGAGAGTTATCGAGAGATTTGGAAGAAGACTGGTTGCACATTAATGGCTGATGGATGGACTGATCAGAAGAGGAGGACTTTAATTAACTTCTTAGTATATTGTCCTAAAGGAACAATTTTTTTGAAAACCGTGGATGTATCAGATGTCTCAAAGACTGCTAGATTGTTGTATCAGTTGTTTAGAGAGGTTGTTTTATATGTTGGGGTAGAAAACATTGTGCATATGGTGACTAATAATGCTGCAAATTATGTTGCTGCTGGCAGGTTATTGATGGAAGAATTTCCTTCAATATTGTGGTCTCCTTGTGCTGCTCATTGCATCAACCTCATACTCCAGGACATTGGTAAATTGCAGTCAGTTTGTTGTGTTGTTGAGCATGCTTCTGGTATCACAAAGTACATTTATAATCATTGTTATCCATTGTATTTGATGAGGAAGTTCACTAGAGGAAAAGAAATACTTCGTCCAGCTCCTACTCGTTTTGCCACCAATTTCATTGCATTGCAAAGCATTTTAGCTCATAAAGATGAGTTGAGAGCTATGGTGACATCTAGGGAATGGGTCTCATCTGCTTATGCAAAAGATATCAAAGGAAAAAAGTTTGTTGACAGTGTGCTAGACTCCTTGTTTTGGGAAGAATGTGTAATAATTGTGCGAATGAGTGAACCTTTAGTTCGAGTTCTACGATTGGTTGATGGTGATCATAAACCTTCGATGGGATATTTATATGATGTTATTCATCATGCAAAAGAAGAAATGATGAGGAGATTTCAAAAGAGAAAGCCTAGAGTGAAACCTTTCATAGACATTATCAATAATCGGTGGGATGGACAATTTTATAGAAATCTTTTTGCAGCGGCATTTTGGTTGAATCCTCAATTTCAATATGATGCAAATATAATGGATAAACATATGAGCACCATTTCTAGACTTCTAGATGTTCTTGAGAAGTATGCACATGGAAATCTACCATTGCAAAGTAAGATTACAAGTGAGATGAAGTTTTTTAGGAATGTTGGCCGAGCGTCTGCAATAAATAATCGCACCCTTATGCCTCCAGGTGTATAATTTTTATATTTAAAAATATTATTTGACATAGTCTTACACAATTGACATAGTTTTACATTACTTATTATTTTTTTGTATAGATGAATGGTGGATGACATATGGAATCAGCGCTCCAAATCTACAACAATTAGCTATACGAGTGTTAAGTCAAACTTGCAGTTCTTCGGGATGTGAGAGAAATTGGAGTATGTTTGAACATATTCATTCCAAGAAGAGAAATAGATTGGAGCACCAAAGGCTTAATGACCTTGTTTACGTTCACTGCAATCTAAGATTGAAGCAAAAGTATTTTTCTTTTCTCTAATTCCTTAAATATTATTTTATCTTGTTTAGTAGCATTATTAATACTTATATTGTGTTTACCTTCACTTTTAATATATAGGAATTATTGGAAAGGAAGAAATTATGATCCAATTAATGTTGAGATAATTTTTGACATTGAAAATTGGGTAGTCGAAGATGACCCATCAATCTTGACAACGGAAGAAGTAGAGAGTTTTCACCAAGCTCTATCAACTATGACCATACAAGATACTTTAAATGATGGTAATTAATGATTGATTATTTAGTAATAAATATTATTTAAAATAAAGTATTGTTTAACACATAATATTTATTTGTTAATTATGTTTGAAATGTAGATGTCATAAATGTTAATGAGATTGAAGATGATTGTGATGATGAAGTTTCAAAGGAGCATGCTGATGATTTATTAGGTGTTGACAAGATTGGCTCATTTCCATCGACATTTGATCCAAATTTTGCTGCCATAGACACAGAAGAACTTAATGTGTTCATTCAACAAAAGTGAATGTGTTGTTGATTTAGAATTTATGTTGTTGGATGTTTTGTTTAAAATATTTTAGAATTTAATTTATGTTGTTGGATGTTTTGTTTAAAATATTTTAGAATTTATATTTGGTTTGTGTTTTGGATATTGAATTAAATTTATGTTGTTGGTTTAAAATTTAAATTTGGTTTATGTAAGTGTTGCATTGTAAATTTATAACTAGTTAGGTGTTTTATATATGTGGTATTTTTTTTTGGGTTGACCCGGGTCAACCCATCTGACCCGTGATCCAATCACTGGACCGGGTCAATGACCGGGTCGGGTTTTAAAACTATGGTTGTTCTACCACCAAGTAGTAATAATAGAACAATCTTGGATAAGGTAACAACTAAAACAATCAATCCTTCAAAGCGGATACGATTGATTTTTTTGAAAGGAAAACATCAATAACATAATAATAAATATGTCTTTAATCATTGTTTAATTTAGGAAAAGAAATGGAATGCTGGTTTTTAAGATCATACTTCAACTCTTCTCTTAACATCTTGTTTTGTATCTTGGTCATTAATCTACTATTAGGCATAGGTAGAGTATGCCTAAAAAGAGATGTAGCTGAAGCATTGAACAACAACTTTAATTCACAGAGCATATAATTTTGGATTTCATCGTCAGATAACCATAGATTTGGCATTTGATAGAAAGATCTTAATCTTGAAATAATATTGCCGTACATATATTGCTAAAATGTTGAAAATAATAACTTCGGATCAGCAACTTCATAGAAAACAATGATGTTGGCAAAAAGTTATCTTGATTGTGAAGATGAATCAGTGAAAATGGTTTCTTGTAAAGCTTCTATCCATTCTCTGTCATCTCTAAAAAGGCCTAACGCTTCACAAGTGATAAGAAAATTTTTAGTATGTATATTTTTCACTATTCATGCTTGATTTTGAAATATTTTGGATGTGTTGCACAAGTTAATTAGAATTTTGGATCCCTTTTTGAACTACTGACCTCGTGGAAAATTAATATGTTTTCAGATATTAGGTTATTGAGTAGGCAGAATTCGACAGTAAAACCGAACATTGATTGATTTTGGGCCGTAAAGGAAGTTATACAACTCATTTCCAGACATTCATCACCATTTTCAAATATATGAGATGAAGGTCTACAAAACATATTAAAGGCATAGAACTTAGTTTTGGTTATTTTGAAGCCCAAAAAGCGAGTCGAAAAGTAGGGATTGAATCAGACCCGAACTTCCTGTACTCCAAATGCTATCTCGGGTTATGGCCTGTATCTCAAGTCTCCGAGGTCTAAAAATTACAAGATCGATGTCATTGGAAAGAAGATTCGATTTTCTAAAATTTCTCCAGAAATAGAGATCTTTGAATCCGCACGTTTCCTGCCTCTTACATGGCCTACAATACCTGGATAGGAAAGGAATACAAAATAGAGAAGAAAATTTTCTTCTTTCCATCTGGTGTAAAAGGGCCAGAATATAAAAGAGAAAAAAAAAGAGGTTCAGTTGGAACACACAGAGAGACATAAAGAAGCCACATAATACACAAAAAATAGGAGAGGAGGCGACACAAAACAGAGGCGGGAGACAAAAAACAGAGAAAACAGGGGACAAAAATCATAGAAGATTTAAGGACACCTATCTATTCTACTGTCATTCTCTGCTTTTTGAGTGATGTTCATCGTATCAAGTTTGTTTCCCTTTAATTTAACTATGGAGTAGACTTTTATTCTGGGATTTTTAATGTAACCTTACTACGAATATGTGATTAGTACTTAAAAGTGTATTTTTATCAAGATTTTATATCATCATTTTGCACTTGAAGTATCAATTACTCCTTAACTAGAGCATGTTTTATAATAACAGATCTGAGAATATAAGATAGCTTTAATTTATGGTAAATGTTCATTTTAAATGCAGACATATCTCACAATTCAAAGGATTGATTGATGTGATTAACTATTGAAAGTGAAAGGACAAAGAAACAACTAAGCTTAGAAAGGAGATACCAATTCAATTCAAATTGGAACATTGTTCAGTTATTGGGTCATATCTGGAGCTGTAGATCTTGGATTTCAGCTTAATTTATATGGATGGAAAGCTAAGAAATAGGCCTATAATGTTCATGAATAGTGTAAGACCCAAATCTGCCGTTTTCAAATTCAAAGTTTAGCCACAAAAGAGAAGTCAGAATCTATCCTGTAATCCAGCCCAAACACTGCTTAGAATTTTACCCATATCTAGAGTTCTAGAAGGTCAAATGACATGAAATTTGGTGGGTAGAAGGAAAAGATAATTTCCAACAACTTGCATGTAGACGATTTGCTCAAATTCAGATGGTACCAATGACATTTCGTCCAAACAAGAGCTTGAGGTCTATCCACCACGTTCACCAACAGCACTACTCAGTATGTTAGCCATATATCGAGCTCTAGTGATTCAAATGCTCTGAAAGTTTATGGGTGGAAAAATAGGATGATTGCCAACAACTTTCATGAAGAACACTTTGTCAAATTCTGATTAGATCAATGTCATTTCATCCAGCCAAAGTGTTTGAGTGCTGCTGTCCACCAAGTCCACTAAATCAATAGTTGGCCACTACATCAATATTCAATTACCAAATGAATAGTTCTGAGTTTTAGCCTATAAAAAGAGGCATTTTCCATTCATTTAGCAATCTTGGTTCTAAGATCAAGATCATGTTCTTGCTCTCTCTTTATTGTTGCTTAAGTTTTATTTTCATTATTCTCTTGTTCATGCTTTTCATTTTCTTTACTATACTTAGTTAATTTATATCATGTTTATGTTCTTATATTGTTTATTTATGTTTTTTTTCTTCATGATGTCTAGCTAAGTTAATTATGTCAAGGTGACAAGGTTTCACTAATGATGTTAGGATAAGTATAATATAAATTCAACATGGACTTTAATGTTTATATCCAAGAAAGTTTGCTATTAACATGTCTTATCATTTTTATCTTATTAATTGTTAATACCTTGCTTGTTAAATGGTTAATCTAGATTTGTGTTGTATAACACTTGGTACATCAAATACTTGATCCTTCATAGTCTTCAGCCGACATCGTTATTATGAGAGGAACTTGATTTGTTGTCAACATAAGTTAGCATCATGAATACCTGATAAAATTTATAAGTATGGTGTTACATAAATAAGATGATTAATATGATTATGTTGATAATTTATAAAAAGTTTATACTTTACTTATCTCTAATACTATTAGTGGATCCTCTAACCTTGACATTTGTTTTTATCATTGTTTAATCTTCACATTTATCTTACATCTCAAAGTCCTCTTTAACTCATCATCACCATCATCATCATCTTCATTGTTGTTCTCATTATTATTATTATTATTATTATTATTATTATTATTAATTATACTTTATATAGTTCACCTCCCTGTGGTTCGACCCCGGTCTTGCCGGGTTATTTATTACTGTGACACTCCTGCACTTGGGATAAGACATCAACTCTTTGACCGTGTCAATATGTGAACAATTTTTTTGATTGAATTATTACATTAAGTTGTTGAGTATTTCATTATATGTTTAATGCTTGTGTATGTTCGGCCAACATCTGAATGATTTGGAATTCAATTTGAGACTGAGAAGTGATAATTGTTTTAGCTATTTTTTGAAATACCTTAAGAAATCTATAGGATAGAGATATTATAGAAAAGTTTGTAATCGTTAAAGGTTTTACGGTACTTAATAAATTTCAATAAATTCAGAACTTTTGTAGAGTATATGAAGTTAGCTCGTTGAAATAATTCATTGATACTGAGGGAGATTAATGTTTAAATTAGAAAAACCTGATTATCAACGCTAGGAGTACTTAATTCAATTGAGAAAGTTCACATATAAATAGTTACGATAAGTCAGAAATCCTAGAACCAGTAGAATAATTCATTAATATTCAATCAATTGGTTGTTTGTTTTTAATTATTAATTTTTGTTTTGAAAACTATCTCAGTCAATTCCTCAAATAGATCATAATTTAAAAGACTTTGGTATTAGTAGTTTTTGCAAATCCTCGTGGGACGATACTCTACCCATCACTTTATTACTTATTACGACTTGTTACGATTCGTGCACTTGCAAAATTAAGCAACAATAAGCTACCTGATATGTCAATTGAAGAATACCATCAATAATTTTTAAATGATCAAAGCTCTCTACTCCTTTGACATTGTTAAACATGATTGTTAGAAAATATAATTCCCCAGCAGGTTGATGAACATAGGCAATTCTGTCATTGGATATACCTTTTATTTGTAAGCTCTATACCTTTTAACCAGGAACCCAAACATATCTTGAAGGGAATTCTGAATAATAGAGAGATCGAGTTTCAAAATCAATTTTATTACATTTGAACCACTTTGTAAACATTGTTCTATCAAGATTAGGTCTCCTTAAGAGAGATAGCAATGACATATTGTTTGAGAAAATAATAGGGTGTTACAATGACAAGTGTATCTGTAAACACTCAACAAGAGGATCACAAAGATGAATTGGGAACTATAAGAGGCGTCATACAACCTCATAAAGACATATGAAATGACAGTTGGAATATGCTTATATTTCATCATGGTTTTACTCGTATACTTTGAAAAGATATTTTGTAAGTGTTGATTGACAACAAACTTCTATATTGATGTGAGCATTGTAGCGAATAAGGAGTTCTTTATTATAAGGCACAACATAATCATTATCAAGTATCACCTTTAATGAAAGTTTTTGGAAGAGTTAGAACATTTATAATAAATAAAACCATTATTATCAAATGTTGTTTCAAATTTAAAACATTTTGGGAAATGTTTGGAACAGGAACCAAACTTCATGCATTGGGCATTTAGATAAGTCATACCACATGGGTCATGAATAATAAATTGAGAAACAATGTCATAACATATATGATCTTTCTCTTTGTCTTGTATTTCAGCATATATAATTGAATCAACATCTTTAACAGCATGGCACTTGAACTCATGTTGAAGCCAAATGAGCAGATGGCAACGAAGAAAGCTTATTTTTTGGAATTCAATGGCACAAATATCTATTAAAAATTGCAAAGTAAAATAGTTAAAGCAATTTTTTATGTTAATGAAAGTATTAAGGGGAAAAATATAAAGAGAGTAACAAAAGAATAGAAAAAAAAGGGCAGAAAGATGATTTACCAACAATGGTTTTCCAAAAAGGTTTTCCTGATTTAATATAAGATATCATATCATTAAGTTTAACTCAAAAAAGACGAGAGATAATGTCTATTTTATCGTTGTGTGTAGAGTTTCTTCTTTTCTTGAGTTCTCTTTGAATTTCAGGCCAATTAAGATTGCAAGTGAATGTAATAAACAAATTTGAATTACTATAAGTACGATAAATTATCATTGCATCTTGATAGTTATTAATAATATATCTAACACTCCATGTAAATGACGGTGGAATAATGATTTTTCCAACATTTGCATTGATAGAATTGCCTTATAAGACTGCATCATGGATTTCTTTGTAAAGCTCGGTTCTTAAGCTATTTTGGTTCACTCTAGTATAGTCGAGATGATCTTCCTCAACATTAACAAAAGCATCAACAAATAAAGAATTTTTGAAATAAAAGACCTCCTTTGAGTAGAGTGCAATCTTCATCACTTCGATCTTCAATGAGGTAGGCATAATAAGCTCGCATTGTTATTCGACGTCTTTTACACGAGCTTGGACAATAATTTTCATCAAGACTCAAGTTATTATGGAATCCATCTTTACCACAAGGAAAAAGAAGTGGGTAATGCAACACTATAAATTTTGGTTGTAATTTAGAAATTTATTAAAAAGAACCGGAATGGCAATCAATGATGATATTGTGTTTAGAGAATAAATAACCAATATCACTAACAACTAAGCCACTAATATCAGTTAACATGGGATCAACATATTATCTTACATCATTCAACCTTTAACCAAATAGTCATAACTTATAATTACAATTATCACTATGAAGAATACTATCTCTAGTACATCGAAGTAACTTAACCAAGTCATTTGTTAAATTAAGCATTTCAATTAGGCATTTGACAATATATACATCTAGTGAATGTTCACACCCTTCTCCATCAAATGTACGGAGCCTATTAAAAATCTCATTTATTGTGTTGACATTTATAAAGAATACAAAGCAGGTTTTGACATTTTAACCCTAGTTAAATTAGGTTATTTTTTTTATTTTTTTTTTCTAAAATGTTATCTTGGTGTCATGATTGAGGTCACAAGTCCTTCAACATTGGATTTATTTTTAATTGGATTGTCCTCGTCTCATGACCTAAGTCACGAGTTTATCGGATTAACCCAATTGACTCTGTTTTTTTTGTTTTTTTATAATTGACTTTTTCCCCTTAATTTCATCATTTAATAATATATTTGATCGAAAATTAGGTTTCATAATTTATTTTATTTTTATTTTTATTATGTTATTTTAAACTCATGACCGAATAATAGTTTTAATGAGTTAACCCGGGTTGACTTGACTTAATTTTTATATTATTTTTTAATTAAAAATTTCATCATTTAATATTAGATCCAATAAAGACAATTAAGAATTAAGCTTAGTAGACAATATCAATATGATTTTGCCTTTTTTTTCCACAACTGCAAAACAGAACTTCTTGCACAGACCCTCCATTTAAAGCTTCTGTTTGTATGCCAGACACAAGGTGTTTTTTTTTTAAAAAAGTCAATGTTGTATTACAATTATAAACATAGCTGATCAATATATTTTAGAAAAAAGATTTGATTCTTTCAAGCAAAAAAAATTGTGAAATGTTGAAAGCTTAGAAATGACAACAACATCCTTTGTCTTTAATTTCATGCTATTCATTCGAATTGATGGACAACATTTATTATTGTTTCTTCGCTGACACAAAACTCTCTTGCTGCTATTACAAGCACAATATAAAAATTGTTCTTACATGTCCTTTCTGTCGGTTTCAAATGCAATAATAAAGTCTATAGGAGAAGATCCAATAAGTTAACATATGTCCTAAAACTGAACAACATATCGTTGTACCTGTCATAACCAGTTATGATTTTTGAAATTATTATTGTGATTGTGGTTTAAAATATTTTTTATTTAAAAATATATTAAAATAATATTTTTTTATTTTAAAAAAATTATTTTTGAAATCAACACATCAAAACGATTTAAAAATATAAAAAAATATCAAAAAAATAATTAAATTTTAAAAAAATATGATTTCAATCGTGTTTCAAAACACGGCTTAATATGAGACTATGAAAATTGAGGTGTGATTCACGCAGTGACATCCAATTCATTCTATTAATACCAATTAAATTATAAAAAATAACATAACATATCATGCACAAGTTTAGTTAGGAAAACCATATGCTTTTGGTTTCCATTTTTTTTCAGTCGTTTTCTATTAGTATAAAATCACTTACATGTATTTTCTATTAGTGAATACATGGGTTTTTTAAATAAAAAAAATTAGACAGGTATTTGTTATTTAGCTTTTTAAATATGATCAACGAAATAATTAATCTTCTTTAATCATGTAAGTTTTTATTCTTATAATGTCTCTACAATATCAATATTTTTCACACAATTAATTATGTTTAGTTTAAGTTTTTATTCATCAGCATAATTATTATGTCCTCATGTAATATTAACTCTATCACACATTTAATTTCTATTACTTATTTAACATTAGTTCATAATTATAACACCTTCAAACATATTATTTATTTTCAAGTTACGTTATCTTCATTTTATTTTATAATAAAATATGTATCAAATTGATTGAATTAACCTAGAGATTCTTTTCTACTAACAAATTAAGATGAATTCAAAATTTAATGCATGCATCATTTTTTTATATATATATAGGTAATATCATGCGTAGTAAGTAATATACTAAATTTTATTTTCATAAACTACTAAGATAAAATCTTTAAATATTGCATTCATTACTTCTAACAAATCAATTTATCTTAGGTGAACTAGATTACTAATTTACTAAGGCAACAATCATTAACAAACTAATAAAAATTTCGTGAATTATGTTTTTTTAATGTAATGTTCTATTATCAGTATCTTGAGACTAAAAAATTTATTCTTTCCTAATTAAACTAACAATGACCAGAATGTCATGATTAATGGTACAATTACTTGTAATAGGCTATTTATTACATTTAATATGACTTCTGAAAAAATGACCTATTTAATGTAAATAAGGTCCTTTAATCTATTTCTATTGATTATTTTTTAAAAAAAGGTGTTTCTGTTGATTAATTCTTTTTAAAGGTCTAAATGTAATAATATGACATAATTATTAGAAATTTTATATTTGAACAAAATTTGAAATATTGACAAAACAATTAAATAACATGGGACGAGTTTAACTATTCATAACTATTCATATGAATATTAAATCATGTTGATATATTTTTAATTGTTTTATAACATATGTGTCTCATAGCTCTAGAAGTTAACAATTGTCTATTATAATGAGTATGAGTTGAGGTTGCCACTTCGAGTATCGGGGCCAGTATTATTGTTTTTTATGCAATAAATTATTTATTTTTTTAAAAAAAAAGTGAATACCAAGTCAATTATCCCTTATAAAAAAAAATATATAAGATCAGGTTTACGGGTTGTGCCACTCAGGACCATGTATCTAGATTTTTTTAATTTTATTATTTAATATTAAATATTTTATAAAATTTTATCATTTAATATTAACATTAATATGTTGGGTCTAAAAAAGTCTAATAAATTTACGTGAAATTAAGCTTTTCAACCAAGAATTAATATTCCTATCTATATAGATATTGATCGAATTAAAAAGAGATTTTGTTCATAAATGAAAACTGAACATAAAATACCCTTAATTATTTATATTCATTGAAAACAACAGTACACTTGAAGATCTCTTGGCACATTAATATGGTCATTTAAGACACGTATTTTCATATAATAAAAGTCTATATATGTAAAAAAGAATAATAATAAATCTTATAAATTGATAAAAACAAGTAACAACCTGATGATATGTAAGGTGTAATTCTGACTTGTTACATAAATAAATAAATAATTGCATTAAATGCTATTGGAGTTGGCAAACCCCTTTGGTGTATTTATTTTTCTTGTATCATTAAATTACTTTATTTTTGAATTTCTTCAACTCTAACCATATATTTAGCCATTCCTTTTCGTGTGAAAATGTAAAAGCACTATTAAAAATTTAATTTTCCATACACTTAATTAACGTAACTTTCTTTTCTAAAATTTCTGTTGTGAATGAGAAATTTACGTTGTTTAATTTTTTATTTTTTTAAAAAAGAAATTTATTTCATGTAATTTCTATATTTTTTCAGTGATGTTCTCAAGATATCACATATAAAGTTATCAAACATTGCCGATCTAGCTCAAGATTTAGTTATAAGTTCGGCGTGTTAATTTATTGACTCAAAATAGACTCAAAATACTATTATTTCAAGATTTTTTTAAAAAATAATAATATTGTTTTGATAATTTTAATTTTAAAAAAAAATAAAATCAAAACTTGACTGAACACAATTTGATTATCAATGATCACAGGTATGGCAAGCATATAACTGGATATCACAAGCAGCTAGAACAACATCCCACTTTACATTACAGCATGCAGAACTCTCTATCCATCATATTCACTTTCACCTTAGGTTTTATTATCCCCAAGTATATACAAAATAATAATCAATAATCCAATGGGCAAAATTTCTAAGCTAACAATGGATATCATGACCAAGGTGTATACATGTTGACTAAAATACGAACATTCACATGCTTGAGCCAAAAGCAACAAGGGAACTACAACGAGATGGGGCTCGAAAAAACAATGACACAAAAATGCCTTGCCTCTGTGAACATAAAAGGATGAAAATGTGAAAAACAGTGACAAGAAGGGTGAATAAATGAATGCTACTACCTTTTCTTCTATCTGACATTCCTTGTAAATAAGCCTTGCATGCTACAAATCAAAACTGTTGTGGAGTTGCCAAGACCACAGCCATTTTCTTTTACATTTCAACTAGGAAGAACTTTGGCTTTAGGCAAATAAAATAAAATTGCACAAGCTTATGCATCTCTTCCAAGCAACCCTGCTCAGTTGCTTTTTCTAAATGAATTTGTGATTCTGTTCCAGGAGGTAAAAACCTGCCCCTCAATGATAACTTCGTATATGTGCTTGCTCCTGCATGCACTTCTGTGTCCGAGATCATTTGCATTCACCACCTTTTCAAAAATCAGGCAGTTGAAGAATGCGCTTCACTACGAAACTGAGGCAGTTGCAGACTACACTGTCCAAGGAATAAGAAACATGCAGCTGGATAATCAAATAACCAACTCAAGGCCAAGATGCTGCAATACCTCTCCTCAGTGTGGTCCTATGGAGGGTCCATCACATTAGATGGTGCATGATAGGCAACCGTGTCCAATTGCCAAAATCATCAGTAAGGCATTACGTATGGCAGTGCATAAACATCAGCCGTCTCAATCTGCAGAGCTTCTGACCACACCATTGGCGTCTCATCGACCCCTGATAACCCAACCTTGGGCTTCTTCGCTTGGGAATTGGTGCTCTGAAATAGCCATTCTTGATCCTCAAATTCTAACCACTCTTCCATTTTGGGTACTGTAAGCACCTCAGGCAGATACTTGGAATCTGGGTGGGGTTGTTTCCTAGACACTTCAGCTATTTGATCAGTTTGTGCAGATGAATCCAAAGGTTTTGTTAAAGACTTCGTTAAAGAACTAGGTAGTGATTCAGTTGTTGAGGAGATGGATGGAGCTTGAGCTTCTATCAAACCATTTATCAGGTGTCCTTTATTACCCACCTTTTCGGTACAGACAGCCTCTTGTCTACCTTTTATAACTGCGGTGGAAATTTGCCATGTTCCCAACATTCTTCCATTCTCAGCTGATAGAGGCAAGGAAGAAGTAGGCCTTGGCAACTTATTAGGCTTAATATCATTAGCTGCAAAAGAAAACAAGAGGGAAGCAGAATGCATTAGCTGATAAAAAGCATGTGAAGTTTGGATTTGCCTAACATAATGGACTAATCTCTGAACATTTCTGGTGAATCAATATCAAAACTTGAAAATCAACACCTTTAAGAAAATATGATAAATCCATCATATCTGGTTGAAAGAAACATTGGTTCACAGAATTTCAATAATAGTCATTTTGACTCACCATGCAAAAATCCATTCATGTCCAAGCCCTTTCGTTTCTTTATATTTACTTCATCGACAGCACTATGAGTGCTCTCCTCGAGAAGATGTGAGGTTTTTACAGTATGGTTACCTACAACGTCAGACATATTGCTTTCCTTCAATTTAACTGAATCTTTCTTCTTATGCTCACTTTTCTCCTTTGCTTTCTCCTTCTTTTTCTTGACCTTAACCCTGACTTTATCCTTCTCTTTACCTTTTTTCTCTTTATCCTCCCGTCTATCCTTGTGTTTATCATCAGTTTCCTTTTGTTTGGTCTGATATTTCTCTTCCATCTTCTTCTCAATGTCTTTCTCCAGTGGTCTGAGCATTCCATCAATTCTAGCCAGAAATGTTCCAGAAAGGCTCTGAACACTTCCAGTAAATCTTGCCTCATCCCTGATTCCATGCCCATCCAACATTGTATCATCATCTCGCTTGTTCTTTTCTTTTCTTCAACCCAATTTCCAGAGGCCTTCACCACCAGTCTGACCATTCCCTCGTCCCTTTTTGCATCTGTACCAGGTAACTTCTCAAAGAACTGGTTTCTGTCTTCAGCTCTGGCTCTCTTGCCCAGCTCACGGACAAATTTAGATTCCTTAGGTTGGTGAAACAAAGTGCTGTTTTGAATTAGCTTCTGACCGTTGTAACCTGATAATTGTCCAGCAAATTTTTTGTCATTAGGTACACTATTTTTATCCACATCAATTTCCCTTCCCCTTCTGAGTGCACACCTCCCCACCATTACCCTCAGATTTCTCTCCAAATTTCCAGCCATCCAAGGCTTTATCTCCATTGATATGCTTAGATTGCCCAGGAAGTTTCCCTTCGCCTGAGGCTTTATCTCCACCATTGTCAAGCCTAGCTTGCCCCGGAAGTCTCTTTTCATCTGAGGCACTACTTTTTTCCTTATCCTTATCTCTGTCTTCCTTTTTCTCTCTATGCTTTTCCTTTTTGTTTTTCTTATCCCTATGCTTTTCATCGCTCCTATCTTTCTCCCTCTTTTCTTTATCTTCTCTTTTTTCTCTATCTTTCTTCTCCTTCTTGTGCTTCTTTTCTCTGTCCTTCTCCTGAAATTTTCAGAAAGCAATAATAAATAATTCAACTCAAGAGAATCAGAGACAGTGTGTTCACTGATTACGCCGGAGTCCGTTACATAGGCATATCACGTAAATATATATTCAGCTGTTTCACTACCCAAAACATGAATTCAAAATGCAAATAAGACAAATCAAAACTTTTATGCAGAAACCCGCCATAAGCATTATCCATGTGAGAAGCAGAATGCCTGGTAACTCTGTGTGCCTAAATTTATCAGTTGCCAACTTCATCATGCTAAAAAGAATTACAAGAAATGAGGTCAGAGACGTGAAAGAGATGAGAAACACCCATTACAGCACATTTCGACGTCAAACATAATCTAGACAAACATTTCCTTCTGCTAAGACCTCTACAAAGAGGGAGCCGGGGAAAGGGCCCTTTATGAATTCGACTAAGTTCAAAATTATAATCATCATATCCACCTAAAATAGAACCCTACCCTCCCAGGCAAAGAAATTTCCATCCTTTTCACAATGCTCAGAAAGTAGCTTAAATATAGAGTTATAATGCCATCTTCCATTTCTTTCTGGACACTGAAAGCCTGAAACCATTCCATGAAATGATATCATTACAATCCCAAATATAAAACCTCATGAAGAACATGATTATGACATACTTATAAAATGAACAGAATCCCTAATATTTGAAGCAAAGCCCACTCATCTGCATTCTAGCCCCAATATCTGCAACCTCACATGCCTGAATAGGTATTGCAGAGATAAAAAAAATCTACATGCACCCAAATAACAGAGCTAAAATAGGAAGATCATAAAACTTGACGGGATATAAATGGCCACAGAGCCAAATATGAGCAAGAAAATAAACTACTTCATTTTTGGAGTAGCATCATACTGATATGGAAATATAAAAAGGAGTCCCATCCTCCATCCCCTGGAAAATCTACAAGAAAAACAAGGTAAACATTCCACCTGTTCATCCATCAAAAGCAAATCTAAGGAGCATCATTGCAAGAGACAGATCTCCACATCTGACTCGCAATGCATATAAATACTAGCATTTACTTGGAGACTTATAAACTGCTGAAATTGAAGTTCTTGATGCGTTCAGCAGACTATGCATCTCCAAAACAGAGTTATGGATGTTTAAAAAAAAACATAAAATGGCAAATACAGTTTTTTTTCTTCCAATTTTGCAAGCCCGTCTCGTTTTTTTTAACCTTAGAACTTGACAAAGTAAAAGAGGCCACCTAAATGGACACAAATTCACTAGCAGGCTCACAAACCTCATCTCCCTAATTTTCAGTAGAAATTGTAGATACATACAATCAATCCACTCCTTACACATGGGATTCACTAAAATAGGAATAGCAGAAAACCAAAGATGTACTCAAGAACTCAAACAACAAGAGCTAACTAGTTAACAATCATATTCAGAATCCCTTATTTAAGGCAGGTTGATTCATCACATTTCCAGGGTGAATAGATGCAAGCAACAAGCAGGCACTAAAGAAACATTTTAATTTGAGCCAGCACCAGTAGGTGTATGTTCTGATCTCATATTTACTACTTGGTTCCAGCTTGCAAGAATCTTTATTATTATTATTATTATTATTATTATTATTATTATTATTATTATAAACATGCAATTACTGGTTCCTCCTCCATATAGGATTAACAGATAAACGGCTTAAACCAAGGACTTACCCATGAACTAAAACACCAATAGCAAAATAGTAAGCAACCATTCTCCAAAATCTCCATTTAAGACATATTGCCCATCTCCACACACCTTGGAACAAACAAACAAATCTAATAATTGAATTTTAGTTAAAAAAGTTCTAGAAAAACTGCTAGTACTTTATCTTATAATCCATTTATTAATCTGTGTATCCTGAAAGGACAATCTACTTTCAATAATCAGACCATAATTAAACAGAAATGTTGTAAAGCCTATTTAAGCTAAAGTACTGGACCAAGTAATACCACCCTAATCAGTGTGAATTTCCTAAACCATAACAATAAGATTTCATATTACACATATCTCATCAGGAAAATCGAAACAGCATATGAGATTACGATTTAAGAATCAAATATGTATGTATTTCTCTACCTCCACAAGTTTTCTTTAATGGCAGTTTAACACTCTATAGAGCAAATACCGCATAAGTTAAAAAGCAAAATTCCATACAATAAGTAAAGATAGATATTATAAGTCTTCAATCCCAGAAGGCTCTCAGCACAATGGACCTTGAAAATGAATTTTCAGAAATTTTAGACGTTAAACCTGTTAACTTTCAATCCTGTTTCTCATTTTTGTGCAGGATTAAGGCAGACAGATGTTATAAAGCAGGAACATCAATGTTTCATAGAAACTTCAATCCCGTGAAGGACCTCAGCTGAAAAGAATTTTAAGGAATTATAGACGTGAAACTCATTTAACTTTTCTATCCTGTCAGATATTTTTGTACAAGATGCACCCAACATCTTGATGAGGCAAGAACATCAATGTTCCATTGAGGCTTAAGGGAAATAAGGGGCAAATCCAGGTGTGCTAAACCACATAAATCCAAGAGTTCTCATTTACTGCTTTCATTAGAAATAAGAAGCCATTAGATATTTACAATGCTGTAAAACCCTAAACATAACAAACAGTGTGGTTTCCAATTGAAAAGTTGGAAATGCTGATATTACAGCTGTCACATACTTGAACATTTAAACTTTTATATCTCAAGTTTCTCCTCATTTTTCCTGTTCTTTTTTTGAATAATGAGTAGGGAGCCATATCCACTTTCATTTTTTGGGGGTACTCCTTCAACTCTGTTTGCATTGGTTTTGGGTAGTCTGTTCAACCTGTCCTCGCTCTCCTCCATTACTACAGGACCTAGTATCTAAGTTATCCTATTCCTTTATTATTCTCTGAATAAAAACAGCTTGAACATCACATTTTCAAATGTAAATTACAGAATGCTTTATGACTTGCCCATTCTTTTCCATAAAAGGGTCCTGCTCTAATTATTTCATGCTAGTTTCTCAGTAGGTATTAAATTCAACCAAAAAATTACAACACATTCCAACTTACACAGAATTCTTTTTCTTGCCATTTGATATTCCACACCCTGAAACCATTTATCCATCCAAACCTATAAAGGAACGTGTGATTTGAATTCCTGACCATAACAAGTGTACAGCAAATCTAATCTCATAAGCAACCATAACTAAATAAGATTTTACAAGTAACCAGCATTGCAAATTGAGGTGGTTATTTAACAAGATACAAAATTGGTCAACTCAATAATAAAAAAATGGCACCGAACAATTCTCATTCATTCAAATTAATGACACAGAGCCAACAATAAAGGCTTTCAATTAATCAGGGCTCTACAAGGTTAGAGCATCTCATTGTAGATATAATTTCCTGACTCATGGAAGTCGATCATCTGATGACAAATATAAAGGTAACTTTCTAAGTTTTGACTTTTTTTAGAACAAAGCTTTCCTTCACTGCACTATATTGAAGAGCTTTCTATAATTTTGGAACTCAGTTTTATAGTCTTCTTGTAAATTATAAGCTCATCTGAGCTAATAATACAAAAACAAAAATTCTCGTGAGAAAACATCACAAGAATCTAGGATGAAATTCATGCATGGACAAAATTAACAGCACTTAAAAGTTTCTGTAACTACCATAATCAGGATGCATAATACTTCAATAACATAACCGAGAAGGCAATAGCCAGACAGATACTAAAGAATAACAAATACAAACATGAATCGATCAATTAATAAGAAGCCTGTAACCACAACTACGTATAGGAGGAACAGAAAATGCCAGTCATTTCATCCACCATGATCATTTAGCATCCAACAGCATAACGCTTTGTACATACAACGAAGATCTTATCTTTGTTTAAGCAAAGCCTGCGAAAATGAATGTGCTTCATTTGGAAAGGAGTACTTTTTCTGTATCCTCGGGTAAAACTATTACATGATAAGTCTAAGAGTGAATGAATTTAAGACAAGACACGAAAGACTTCTAGGAAGTATTTACTACCATTGGAAAACCAAATTGGTTGCCATTGGAATTGATTCAATTAAATGCGAATCAGAAAAGAATTCCTTTTGATTGCTCTAATAAATATCATGCCAAATATGCAATGTCATTCAATAAAGGCAAGTGTATGAACCTTTTCTAGTAGGTCAACATCATCACTTCTGGCCTTCTTTTCATATCCTGGTGGTGGAAATGGAAAGCAACGCGACATTGAACAGAATCCCAAAACACAAAACAGTGACGCCTTTCACCAAAGAAAATGATTGAATTACTTTCCAAAAGCACTGTTCTGAAAAGGGAATGGACCGGTAACTATGCTCCTGTCCATACACCATGTCCCCACATTCATTACCAGGTTCAACACCTCCTCATGAAGTTGTATATCACATCCAACAGCCACGAGTTCCAAATCCACCAAAATCCCCTTCAATAACAAAGCTCAAACTAATCCACTCGATCAAATCTTCTAGTATAGTACACTATACTGCAATAATTCAACAAAAACTCCGTTGCAAAAGTAACCTTGAAGTGTTTTCCTTCTTGATGAACAACTTTACTCAAATTATGTTGAACCTAAAGGTTTCTAGAGAAATGAAATTGTCCACTGAAATCCGATCTTCAGCGTTGCCTTCTGTGGCAATAAAGAACCATAACCTCCTTACCCTTGAAAGGAAACCCTAATGCACAAATCATTCCCAAGTTCAAGATCAAGCATAAAACAGCCAAAAACCCAGAAACCTGTACCCTCCAATACAACAAAAAAAAAGTAATTCTTGATCACTTCCAGACAATCCTAAATGCGCAATCCTCTTCCATGCCCAAAAACAAGCAATGCTCAACAATACCACTCCATGCAATTTCAAATTAACGATAGGCAATAATTGTCTAATCCACAAGTGCAACCACTTGAAAGACAGCTCATTCCCTGACTTGCTCTTGAATCAAAACCCTAATCAGTCCAAAATCAAGAAATTCAATAAGTTCCCAGTTATGATCCAGCAAACCCTACAAAAATACAAACTTTGCAACAAGCACATAAAATCCACTTCTCAAACCCCAAAAAAAACCTTGAATTCAGCTCTAAGAAAACCCCGAAAGAAACAAAGAAGCTTGTAGAATAAATGAAGAATAAAGGGAATATGAGAGAAGCCCTTTTCTTTTTAATACCTAATCAGAAATGGGTATCAATCAAAAGCCAGAAAGAAAGCTTGATTCAAAGAGTAAACTTGAAGAAAACAAATCATACACAATTTAGACAAAAAAGAAAAAAAAAGTTGTCTGAAATCACTATATCTATCTATCAGATTACCTTGTCCGCTACAACAAACAGAACATTATTGTAGAGGAACAAGATCTTTCGCTTTCTTTATAGAATTTCGTGAACAGAAACAATGAAAGAATTTGATCTTTTTTCGTGTTTCTGTCTTGGTTTTTTCTCTGTTTCTGCTACTGTTGTTGCTCTCTTCTAATAGAGAAAGAGGGGTTTCCTTTTATTTCTTTTGTTTGTCTACGGAAGTTACACGCAAGAATGAAAAGGAAGAAGAAAAATTAGTAATCATTGAGATATGAGTTTATAGGTATTTGATGACACAATTCTTAAAAATTTGGAATTAATTTTTCATTTAAATTATATTTGAGAATTTATTAATTTTTTTAATATGTTAATTTATCATGAGAGTGTATTTTAGATATCATATAATAATAGATTTAATTTTAATTGAAGCAAGTTGTTCTGGGAATACTTTTATTATGTTAGTTTGTTAATTTTTTTTTATTTAGTTACCAGATATTTATGATACGGATCTCGGGTTTAACGGGTTAATTTGGTTTAACGAGTTAACCTGAATTTTTTTTTGTTTTTTTTAAATTATTTTTTTCGTTTAGTTTAATTTGTTAATGTTAAATTTCTTTTTATTTAGTTTTTTTTCTTAGAGATTTTTTTTCTTTTATTTTTTATTTTTAATTAATTTTATTTAATTAATTTAGTTTATTAATATTAAATTTTTTTTTAAGTAGTTATTGGCTGATGCCTTTAGTTTTTTTTATGTCTTTGACTATGGACTGCACAGTGCAGTCCACAGTAAAAAGGCTAATGCCTTTTGTTTTTTTAATTAATTTTTTTCGTTTAATTTAAATTGTTAATGTTAAATTTTTTTCTATTTAGTTATCAAACTTTCATTACACGGATTTCGGGTTTGACAGGTTAACCTGGTTTGACGAGTTAGCCCAGTTAATTATGGGTTAACCCATTAATTTGTTTTTTTTTTTAATTATTAAACTTTCACAATGCGAATTCAAGGTATGACGGGTTAACCTAATTTGAAGGGTTAACCCAATTAATTTTTTTTCATTAGTTTTTTTTTCCTGTTGGTTTTTTTTCTTTTTAACTAATCTATTTAATTATCACACTTTTATGACACGACCTTGCAGTCAGACTCATGTCCAATGCTATTGGATCTGGTATTGCAGTCCATACACTTTTATGTTAAAGGTTAACTCAAGTTTAATGTTATTATTAATATTATAAGCATTACTCTTGGGTCAGGCGTTGCAACAAAACTTGAGACTCTTGGGTATAATTTTACAAAAAAACCTAACACTTTTAAATCTTAATTATTTTTAAAATGTAAAAAATAATTGATCCGCGGCATCGCGCGGAGTATGTAACTAATAACTAACTATTTTGGTATGCATTGTAATTATATCTCTCCTTATTCTATCACATGTCTCGTATACCTAAATTAAAAATTAATTTTTATCATATCTTCACATGTATATATATATATATATATATATATATATATATATATATATATATATATATATATATATATATATAAAACATGACACGCAGCATGCATCCTTAACTGTACAAGGCCAATAAGGACAGGAGACCAATTTTTAAATGTACTTTGCCAAGTAGGAGCAGAGTGAGTTAGTTCCATGAGCAAAGTTGTGACTGAAGTCACTTGTGTGACAACTGACAGAGAAAGACACTGAAATGCTTGAGAGTTTTTTCTTTTTTCTTCAACTAAAATAGTTGACCCATTTTGATTGGATGAACTATCACCGACCGATGAGGAATAAGTTTTAGCAAACCGGTTTTCACAACACAACTCCTCCGGGTGTTTCTTCTTGTATTTGACGTGGACTTAGTGTTTAGAAACGTTGTCGTGTTTATATTTTAAAAAAATTTAAAAGTTTTTTAAAAAAATTAATTTTTTTATATGTTTTTAAACGTTTTAATAAGTTAATTTTAAAAAATAAAAAAAATTATTTTAATATATCGTAGTGGAGATGTGTTAATGACGATGAAGGATCGCTTTCTTGTACTTGTAGACTAGAAAACTTTACGATGAAGAAATTCCTAGACTCTTATTGCACGTGACCATTCAAATGATAGCCCGCCGTGATGCTATTCATGACATCATATTCCTGCCTACGTGGAAATCAAAATCTCTTTTGGAAGTGATAATGCCCTCATACTGTGTCGTGTGTGTGTGTGTAATAATCTAATTCTCTTTTAATTGTTAACTCATTTATTATTTTAACGTCAATTAATAAATAAAAGCAACTGTCTGTCAGTTTATATTAAAAAAATCATTTTATACCGTATTATTTAGTTTTATTTTATTAATAAAATAGGTTTTTTCTCTATTTTTATCGAATTATTTGTCAAAAATAATTCTTTCTTTATTTTTATGGTTATTTTATTTGTTAATATATCTAAGTGATTGTTTATTTATTTTTTAAATATATTTGACTACTTTCATGTATAGATAAAATTATTTTTTTATTTTATCTATTTTATAAATTTAACTATTAATGTAAATTATTTTTTGTTATTTTTCAATTATTTTCCAAATAATCAAATAATTTTATATTACAATAAAAATATTTTTTTAATAATTTTGTTTGTTTGTTTTTTTTTGTGTTTTTTTGAATTTATGGATAATGAAGAATGGGTTACGTCGTAAAAATGTTATAAAGTCTTATCTCATGGGACAAAGTAAGTTGGTCTTAAAAACGTTTAGATGAGTTTTTATCTCATGGGACAAAGTAGGTTTGTCTTGGAAGAATGGTGGGATATAAACTTAAACTTCAAGATATGATAAAAAAAAAAAAAAAAAAAAACTATTTCTTGTCTTGTTATATATGTAATATGCATTACATTCATTTGTTTTTGTGTTTAGAATTGAGTTTTAAAAATGTGTTTGGTTGAAAAAAATATTAAATTAATATTTTTATTTAGTGTTTTAAGATGATTTTAATTTATTAAAATTAAAAATTAAAAATATATTTTTAAATGAAAAGTCATTTCACCACAATATTAAAAATATTTTATTTTTCATTTGAACAAGTTTCTTAGTTTCCGTTCGGTATTGCAATCTAATTATATTTTTAAATTTATTTTACTTTTTTAGCTTTAAACTATTATTGTTATTGTATTTTTAGATCAGTTTGATATGCGATAGAAAATATATATATATATATATATATATATATATATATATATATATATATATATATATATTATTTTTATGTATTTCCAAGCAAAAGATACTTTAAAAAATAATATCTACCACACCCCCAAACATATGCTTTTGAGTAGAAAGATTTTCAGTGTTGTCTTACAAAACTATTAAAATCTTACATAAATTTTAATGGTAAAATCCCATGCCATTGCAAGGATGAAAGCACGAGAAGAAATAGTTGATAGTTAGGGAGAAATAATCTCTTATTTATTTATTCGAATATTAATACTATAATTTAACAAGGCATATTCATTTTCACCTCAAATATTGAACAAAATTTCTAAGCCGTAAGAAATATACCGTGATAAAATTTATCCAAGAAACAATTTTAGGAGACAAACGCAAAACAATGAAAAGACGATCAATCATAAAGCAGAGACCAAGGTGTACGTGTGTCGACAGGACCAAAACGAGGTAGGAGACTTGGCAAGAAAAAAAATTGAAAGTGGTGAATAAATGAATGCTGCTACTTTTCTTCTATATAATGTTTTCTGTAAATTAAGCCTCGTATGTTACAAATCAAAATTTTTGTGGAGTTGCCAAGACCACAGCCATTTCCTCTTACATCTTTCAACTGGAAAGAGCTTTGGCTAAAGGCAAATGGAATAAAATTGCACAGGCTCGTGCATCTCTTCCAAGCAACCCTGCTAAATTACTTTTTCTGAATGAATTAGTGATACTGTGCCGGAAGGAAAGGAGGAAAAACCTGCCCTTCAACAATACCTTTCTATTCGTGCTCGCTCCGGCATGCAATGAAGTGTCTGAGATCATTAGCTTGCATTCACCACCTTTTCAAAACTCAGGCAGTTAAAGAATGCACACCACTACTGCCTCGATACTCTGGCAGTTGCAAACCAAACTGTCCAAGGAATCAGAAAAATGCAGCTTGAGAATCGAATAACCAACCCAATGCCCAAATGTTGCCATACCTCTCCTCGATGTGGTTCTACGTAGGGTCCAACACATTAGATTGTTCCGGATTGTCAACCATGTCCAATTGCTGAAATCATCAATAGGGAATCACGTATGGCAGCGCATAAACATCAGCCCACTCAAAGTGTAGAGCTTCTGACCACACCGGTGGTGTCTCGTCGACCCCTGAAAATCCAACCTTGGGCTTCTTTGCTTGGGAATTGGTGCTCTGAAATAGCCATTCTTGGTCCTCAAAATCAGAACAATCTTCCATTTTGGGCACTGTAAGCACACAAGGCAGATACTTGGAATCTGGATGGGGTTGTTTCTTAGACACTTCAGCTATTTGATCCGTTTGTGCAGTTGAATGCAACGGCTTCATTAAAGAGATAGATAGCGGCTGAGTTGTTGAGGAGATTGACAGAGCTTGAGCTTCTACCAAACCATTTATCTTGCGTCCTTTATTATCCACCTTATCATTATTGACAGCCTCCTGCTTACCTCGTATAGCTGCAGTGGGATTTTGGCAAGTTCCCAACATCCTTCCACTCTCAGCTGATAGAGGCAAGGACAAAGCCGGTCTTGGCAAATTATCCGGCTTAATATCATTGGCTGCAATGGAAAACAAAATGGAAGCAGATGCATCAACTTAAAAAAGTATGTGGAGTCTGGACTTGCTACACAAGCTGTTAATCTCTGTGAAGGCATTTCTGATCAATCAATATCAGAACTTGAAAATCTACACCTTGAATATGAGAAACGGGATTAAAAGAAACATTTGTTGACAAGGTTTCAACAATAGTCATTTGAATTTGACTCACCATGCAAAAATCCATTTGTGTCTGAGTCCTTTCGTTTCTTGATATTTACTTCGTGAACAGCACTATTAGTGATCTCCTTCGGAAGATGAGAGGGTTTTACAGTATTATTAGCTACAGCATCAGACCTACCACTTTCCTTCAATTTATCTTGCTCGTTCTTCTTATGCTCACTTTTCTCCTTTGGTTTCTCCTCCCTTTTCTTCTCCTTATCCCTGACTTTCTCCTTCTCTTTGCCTTTTTTCTTTATACTTGCGTTTATGATTGCTTTCCTTTTGTTTGGACTTATCCTTCCCTTCCATCTTCTCAATGTCTTTCTCCAGTGTTCTTGGCGTCTCATCACATCTACCTTGAAATGTTGCAGAAAGGCTCTGAGTACTGCCATTAAATCTTGCTTCATCCCTGATTCCTTGACCATCCATGTTTCCACCATCATCTCTCTTGTTCTTTTCTTTTCCATCAACCCAGTTGCTAGGGGCTTTCGCCACCAGTCTGACCATTCCCTCATCCCCTTTTGCATCTTTACCAGGAAACTTCTCAGAGAACTGGTTTTTGTCTTCATCTCTGGCTCTCTTTCCCAGCTCTTGTACAAATTTAGAATCCCTATTATGGTGAGATAAATTGCTGTTAATTTGAATGAGCTTCTGACCATTGTAACCTGAAAATTGGCCAGCAAATTTCTTCTCACCAGAGATGCTATTCCTCTCCTCATTCCTTTCCTTACCCTTCTGAGCAATAATCTCTCCACCATTACCCTCAGATTTCTCTGGAAATTTCCTGCCATCCAAGGCTTTATCTCCATTGATATGCTTAGATTGCCCAGGAAGTTTCCTTTCACCTGAGGCTTTATCTCCTCCATTGTCAAGCTTAGCTTGCCCCGGAAGTCTCTTTTCATCTGATGCGCTACTTTTTTCTCTATCCTTCTCCTTTTTCTCTCTATGCTTTTCCTTTTTGTCTTTCTTATCCCTATGCTTTCCATCACTCCTATCTTTCTCCCTCTTTTCTTTATCTTCTCTCTTCTCTTTATCTTTCTTCTCCTTCTTGGGCTTCTTCTCTCTCTCCTTCTCCTGAAAATTATGGAAAGTGATATGAAATCATTCATCTCAAGAGAATCACAGAAACAAAGGAATCCATCACATAGGTAAATCATGTAAAATATAGTCAACCCTTTTACTACCCAAAACTTGAGAACAAAATGCAAACAAGACAAGTCAAAACTTTGACATGGAAGCCTGCTCTAAGCATCATCCATGAAACAAGGAGAATGCCAGGTACCTCCTGTGTGCCTAAATTATAACTCATTCATTTATCATTGCCAAATTCATCACAATGAAAATCATACAAGAAAATAGGTCAGAGAGGTGAAAGAGATAAGAAACAGCATCCAGGAGCAAGTAATACCCCTGTAGACAGAAATGCCAGAAATAGTCCACCCACCCAAACAATTCCTTCTTCCGAGACCTCTAAGAGGTTGCAGCCAAGGACAGGGAAACTCTATTGACTGCAAGTTCAAAATTCTAACGATCTTATCTGCCTCAAATAAAAACCTGCTCTCCCAGGCAAAGATATTCCCATCCTTTCCAAAAAGCCCACAAAGTAGCTCAAATATAGAGTTATAATGGCATCTTTCCATTTCTTTCCACGTAATAAAAGTTGGCAACCATCAGATGGAATAGTATCATTACAACCCCGAACAAAAAAGCTTATGCAGAACATGAGTTATGCCATACTTGTGCAATGGACATGATCCCTGATATTTGAAGCGAAGTACACTTATCTGCAATCTAGCCCCAATACTTGCAACCTTACATTTCTGAACAGGTATTCTAGAACTATAAAATCTCTTTGAACCCCAAATATTAAACTAAAATAGTAAAATCATAAAACGTGATGTGATATAAATGGCCACCAACACCAAATATGAGCGAGAAAATAAACTGCTCTGTTTCTGGAGTAGCATCATACTGATAAGGAAATATAAAAAGGACTCAGAACATCTACCCTGTAAAATCTACACAAAAAAAAAAGCTAAACATTCAGCCTGTCCATTCATCAAATAATTTTTCTAGCATAAGCAAATCTGAGAAGCAACATTGTTGCAAGCCTGCAAGAGCCAGTTCAAAGTAAAAGAGGCCACCAAAATGGACACAAATTCATTTGTAGACCCACAAACTTCATCTCCCCTAATTTCAAGTAGAAATTACAGATAGATATAATTAATTCTACCCTTTCAATTGGAATTCACTAAAACAGGAATTGCAGAAAACCAAAGATTTGTGCGTGAACTCAAACACCAAGCACAAAATTGTTAAAAACCACCACTTAATTCCTTATTTAAGGCCGGTTAATTCATTGCACTTTCCAGGGTAAACAGATGCATACAAAAAGCAGACACTAAGGAACATTTTAATTGGAGCCAACACAAGAAAGTGTGTTTTTATCTCATATTAATTATATATTTTCAGCTTGTAAGAATCTCTATTATTATTATTATTATTATTATTATTATTATTATTATTATTATTATTATAGACATGAAACTTTCCATATAGGATTCAGAGAAACAGGACTTACCAAGGATTTACCCAAGAATGTTTACCAAAGCAAAACAGTGAACAACCATTCTCAAAACTCTCTATTCGTTCAAATTAGTGGCACAAAAAAAAAAGGCTTTCCATTGATTAAGGTGACAAATAAAAAGGTACATTATAAGTTTCAAGTTTTTGAGAACAAAGCTTTCCTTTACTGCACTACATTAAAGATTAAAAAAAAAAAATGGAACTCAATTCCATAGTCTTTCCATAATTAATATGCTTGTCTGAGCTAATAATACAAATAAAAAATTCTTGTAGAAAACATCATAACAATCAGGGGTCAGATTCATAGAAGAAAAAATACCAGGACTTCTTCCTGATTTCTGATGGAAGAAATTTCTGCAAATACCAAACTAAGGATGCTTAATACTCCATTGACATAGCTGAGAAGGCAATGGCCAGACAAATTAAAAAACTACAAATAGAATTGTGAACCAATAAATCAACGTGGTGTACATGACCAAAACAATCTACGGCACAAACAAGGAGACAAAATCCAGACTGAGCTTAAAAATAACAAATAAAACCATGAATCAATCAATTTATCAGAAGCATGTAACCACAACTATCTGTAGCAGGTAAATGCCACTTTGTCATCTCATCCAACAAGACCTTTTAGCTCCAAACAAACAGTAGAATTCTTTGTTCACATACAACTAAGATCTTATCTTAGTTTACACAGTGTCCGAAAATGAATGTGCTTCATTCAGAAAGGAATATTGTTTCTGTATGCTCAGTAAAACTATTAAGTGACAAGTCTAAGAGTAATTAAATTCAAGACAAGGCAGCAAAGACTCTTAAGTATTTAATACCAATGGAAAAACAAAATGGTTCTCGTTGGATTGTTTCGATTGAAAGCAAATCAGAATAGAATTCCTTTTGATGGGTATAATAAATATTGTGCTGATTATGCATTGTCATTCAGTGAAAGGCAAGTGTTAACCTTCTTTAGTAAATCAACATCGTCACTCCTGGCCTTCTTTTCATATCCTGGTGGTGGGAAGGGAAAGCAACGCGACATTGAACAGAAACCCAAAACACAAAACAGCAATGCCTTTCACCAAAGAAAATGATTGAATTACTTTCCAGTAGCACTGTTCCGAAAAGGGAATGTACCAGTAACTATGCTCCTGTCCATGCACCATGTCCCCACATTCATTTCCAGCTTCAACACTTCTCCATGAACTCGTATATCACATCCAACAGCCACGAGTTCCAAACCCACCAAAATTCCCTTCACCGTAATGCACACACCAGTGAGACGGAATTCACGGGAAATTAATTTCAATGCAGTACTTTGCCGTTAAAAACAATTAACTTCAATAGCCAAGCTCAAAACTAATCTGCTCGGTTGAATCTGCTATTATACTACACTTTACTGCAATAGTTCAACAAAAACTCAGTTGCAATAACTTTGAGAAGTTTTCCTTCTTGACGAAGAACTATACTCAAATTATGTTAAACCAAAAGGTTTCTTGAGAAATGAAAATTGCCCACTACAATCTGATCTTCTATGATGCCTTCTGTGCCAACAAAGAATCATCACCTCCTTTCCCTTACAACCAAACCCTGGTACACAAATCATTCCCAAGTTCAAGATCAAGCACGAAATATCCAAAGCCCAGAATCCCTTACCCTCCAAGACAACAGAAACACAAATTATTGATCACTGCCAAACAATCCTAAATGTACAATCTTCTTCCATGCCCCAAAAACAAGCAATGCTCAACAATACCACTCCATGCAATCTCAAATTTGCGACAAGCAAAAATTGTCCAATCCACAACTCAAATCACTTGAAAGACAGCTCATTTCCTGCTGTGCTCTTGAATCAAAAACCCTAATCAGTCCAAGATAAAGAAATTCAATAAGTTCCCAATTACGATCCGGCAAAACCCTAACAAGAATAGACCAATAAGCACATAAAATCCAGTTCTCAAACCCCCAAAAAAACCCTTAAATTCAGCTCCAAAGAAAACAAAGAAACAAAGAAACTTGTAGAATATATAAAGAATAAAGGGAATACATGAGAGACCCTTTTCTTATTAGTACCTAAGTGTAAATGGGTATCAATCAAAAGCCAAAAAGAAAGCTTGATTCAAGGAGTAAACTTGAAGAAAACAAATAACACGCAATTTAGACCAAGAAAATAAAGGGTTGTCTCAAAATCAATAAATCCATCTAATCAGATTACCTTGTCCGCTACAACAAACAGAATATTATTGTAGAGGAACAAGATCTTTCCCTTTCTTTATTGAGTATCGTGAGCTGAAACAACAACAAGCCTTGATCTTTTTTTCGTGTTTCTGCTTAGTTTTTTTTTCTCTGTTTTTGCTATTGTTCTTCTCGGAAAGGGGTTTCTTTTATTTGTCTTCGGAAGTAACACGCGAGAGAGAGAGAGAAGAGGCAGCAAAGGAAAAAACGAGACGGGAAGGGGGACTTAGGTCCATATAATTTTGTGACTCTCTCTCTCTCTAACTTGTGTGTGACAAAGAAAGAGAGAGAATTGCTTTGAGAGGATGTGTGTTTTCCTCGACTCTTCTTCCAAATATTTTTGCTCACGCTCTAGTTGTCTATCTTCAATTTACGCACCTATATTGAGAATGTTTCTCGCATTGCAAGTGGACTACATTTTATGGGATTGTTTTTAAAGATGATCTTGTTGCAATTGAAGGCTAGAAAGCTTTCACGTGAAGAATTCCTAGTTTCTAAACCATGTGATCACTTCCACCTGTCACCTGTCAGCTGTCAGCTGTCAGCAATATGATAGGTGCGGTTTTTTAAAAATATTTTTTATTTTTAAATATAGAAAGCTTTTGTCTAAATATCTTTCTCTCTATTTATATTTATATTGTTTGGGATCCTCTATAAAGTTGAAAAAATTAGACTAAAAAAAATATTAGACAATTATATTATTTTTTTCTGACCATTAATACCTGATTAATTAATTTCATCTTTTTAATGTGTATGATATCTTCCAATAATTTTTCAATTGTTTGATCTCACATTAGTCCCTTTGTTCTCTTTTTCTTCTAGTTCACTTCCTCAACTAGTTATTCTTTTTCTTTTTTATTATTTACTTTAAAAATATATTTTAAAAATACACGAAAAAATTAGGGGCTAAAAAATAGGTTATGAAAATTGGAGGTAAAAAATGATTTATGACAATCATCATGATATTTACAAGTTAATGTTTTATATATAGAATTTATTTATTTTTATTAAGTATAAGATATGTCCACAATACACTTATATATATAAAAAAAAATATATAGTGTTATTTAAAATTTAAATATGATAGGATAATATGAGCAAATCCTTATACCATCTTAATCAACACCTCGAAAATAATGATAATGGTTCTGAAAATAAACATTGATGAATTTTAAAGTCATTAGTTTGATAGAACTGAAGAAAAATGAAATTAACGAATGTTTCAAGTTAGACAAAAAAATGTTTTAGATTATGATATAATGTAACGTAGGTTGTATTTGGTTATTGTTCCACGACATAAAAAATTATATAGAAAAAATATAAAAATATACATGATTGAAGAGTTAAGGATAAAAAATATAAAATAAATTTATCTTTATAATATTTTTTAAATAAATTTTTTAACTTTCAAAATATGAAGTGCAAAGAAACATGTTTCATCTATCCTTGTTATCTTTTTTTTTTTAATCTTGAAATAGTAAACAAACATCACCTTAATAATTGTGCACTATTGTATCTAATTCATATCAAATATAGTTTTTTATTATCTTGAAATTATATAAGGCCTCGTTTGTTTGCTGGAAAGTAGTTTTCTTTTGAAAAGTGAATTACTTTTCTGATGTTTGGTAGTGTAATGAAAAATAAGTTGGAAAACATTTTCCGGTATTTGGTTATGTCATGGAAAATGAGCTGAAAAATAACTTATTAATATTTTATTTTTCTCAAGTTTATTAAAATAATAAGGAACAAATCTTACAAACTAAAAGTTGAATGAGAATGAAATTGAAAAAAATATAATTTTATAAATTATCTCAAATAAAATAAATAATAATCAAACTAATAGATATCAAATCTAAAAAATTAAAAATGAAGAAATTAAAATAATAATAATAATCAACATTTCATAAATTATTTCAAATAAAATAAGTAACAATCAAAAAAATTAGGACCAGATTTTATAGATAAAAAATTTCGATAAAAAAATAATAAGGAAAAAGCAAATAGCAATTATAAAAATAATGACTAAAGTTAATATAAAAATTAAATTTTAAGAGAAGAAATTGAAAAATAAATATTCAAAACAATATATATATATATATAGCAATCAAAAGTTTGATGATGAAATTTGATATAATCAATAAATAATGATATTTCTAAATTTTTCACAACTTTCAGAAAGTGTTTTCCGCCCAAATTTTCCAGGAAAACACTTTGCTGAAAACCAGGCCAAATTTTTCTTTGACTGGAAAGTGTTTTCCGTTGACCAACTTTTCTAATGACAAACAAACACAGGAAATTTTGAAAAGTGATTTTCAGGAAATCATTTTCCGGAAAACAAACACGGCCAAAAGAAAAAACATTTTCCTGGAAACCAAGCTAAATTTTCCTTTGACTGAAAAGTATTTTCCGTTGACCAACTTTTCTAATGATAAACAAACACAGGAAAATTTGAAAAGTGGTTTCCTGGAAAGTACTTTCCGGGAAACAAATATGGCCTAAAAATATATTAGAGTTCAATTTTATTCAATTAAAGTTTTTAAGAGATAAAACAAATTATAACTTCACTCAGTTTCTTAAGATGTTTTATTGTTTATATGAACAATAAAATACCTTAATATATTTCTTAAATTGTGTTATATCAATTTTGCAACGTAGTTGAGTTGGTTAGCGTTGGTGTACACAAATGTTATCTCCATAGTTTTAAAACCTGGTCTGGCCCGGCGGGTCAATCCGGGACTAGAACCGGGCCACATAAATGAAGCCGTGTTTGGTCTTTTTCTATTTTTGTTTTAATTTTTTCCTTTGTGTTCTTTGGTTTTTTTTCACTTCAACAAAAATTTACCAGATTTATTTTGTTTGCTTTTTATTTTCACATAATTCTTAAATACTATTATAATTTGTATTTGAATTCTAATAATATTTTTCTCAATTATTATATATATGGAAGCACAAATATCATTTTAATTGTGACAAATAAAAGATCATTTATTACTCTTTTTTTTTTTTTTTAAGGAGTGGATGATATAAATGAAGCATGATAGGTGAGCGGGTACGACCTTTTTTCTACTTTTTCATTTTTCCTCTGTTTTCTTTGGGTTTTTTTGTCACCCTAATAAAAAAAAATTCAGATTTGCATACTCTTTATTTTTATCATAATTCTTAAACACTATTATAAATTTTGATTTAAATTCTTTTTTTTTCAATTGTTATGTATATGATATAATAATAATAATAATAAATTATTCATGAAAACTTGATTCTATTTTTTTTAAAAAAATAAATAGGTTTTAAACATGATTTTATCATATTTATAATTTTAAAAAACATTATATTAAAACTAATATATTTAAGTTCCATGGGTTGTGTTATTCGTAGGTTTTTCAATAATTTGCAAGGATGAGATCATGAATCATCTTGATACGGAAAAAAAATCATGAAATTATCAAGGCAATTCCACATCCAACTTGTAGATTCAAATCAATGATGATATTTCAAAGATTATATCAAGCTCTAGTTTAAAACTTCTCAAAATAAGCCGAGTGGGATATGCTTACAAGGTCACCATTTAATAATTTCATACAAGGTTGGTAGCTCAATCATAAGCCAGTTTTCACTCATTTTATTAAATCCTTAATAATGTGAATTACTTTATTTTAATAACTTAGAAAAAATTGGCACAATCTCCTTATTAAAGCCTATTTAAAAGTATGATTGTGGTTGTTTTTCACAATGTTTTTCATGTCAAAATACATTAAAATAATTTTTTTTATTTTTTAAAAATTATTTTTGAGATCAGCGTATTAAAACAATTCAAAATATATAAAAAAAATTAAATTTTTTTAAAAAAACCGGTATCTAATTTATCAAAATGGACATATTCAATATTGTGGTCTCTATTATTTGAACTCTTTAAAATAAAAAATAAAAATAAAATAATGATATATTTTTGTTTATTTTAACATAGTAATTTATCTTTGAGATAATTAAAAATGTAAATTTACTGCCACCATGCACAATTAGGTTGAAAATACCGTACTTCAATTCTTTTTAATAAAAACTTTTTGAACATATTTATGCAGAATCATTGTCTTGCACACTAGAGCAATGAGTGATCAAGCAGCAGGAAATTTGATTTTGATGCTCTTTGTATGGGTTGAGAGCAATTGCACGCGCTATTTACAGCGCGTGGTTAACACAAGCTCAATAATAGAAGAGTTTTACACTAAGAAGCCATTAAGCTAGGAGCACGTGGGTAGGTCCCATTTGTCACCACCGTACCAATCAGCATCAGCACGTGGCACCTCCCTAGCCTATCAAAGCATCTATCTGTCCATACACGTGTCATCATATCACAACGTGCAAAAGAAGATAATCCATCCATTCCATGACACGAGTCTTCTTCTCTTCAGTGCCGATGGTATCTTTTATACTGGAGCACGCACGTGGAGCACGGTTGCCTGGCATGTTTTGCCCTAAAGGGAAAGGAAAAGGAAAATCTTTCTTCGAGCCCAAAATTCCTTTCCCTAAGAAAAGTTTTACATCATTAAGATTAAGATTTTTTTTTAATGGTATGATTTAATTTTTTTAAAATTATTTTTTATCTTAATAAAAATTAAATTAATGTTTTTTAAAATAATCTGTTTTTATAATTCTACATGCTAATATAAAAAAAATAAAAAAATTAATTTTATGTGTTTTTAATTATAAAATATTTTTATAAAAATATAATACACCTTAATATCGAAAACACACTAAATACATAGTGAGGTAAGAGGAATGTATGCATGGCTCCTTCATTGTTATGTTTATGAACAAGTATGATTGTTTGAGACAAGGAGACAAAGATGGAGATGTTTATGTGTTGGCTCTTTCTATACACTACAATATGATGATCATTTTTATAATATTGTGTTTTTTGTTGTTGTTATAACTACAAATAATATTGTTAATGATAATTTATTAAAATTTAAAAGATATGGCAAAAACATTGTTCATATGTGCATTATTCACCATTTCATATTTCACTGCAGGTCTGCTATTTAAAATTTTATATTTTTTAAATTTAGTTTTGAATTTTTTTTTTGCATGATTGTATTATTTTAGGGCCAAATTCAAGGACAATTGAATCATATTTATTAACTAAGAATAAAATAAAAAAAGGGACCGGAATATAAAAAGCTTAAAAAATGGGTAACAGTTTTAAAGTTCACACAAAAAGTTTAATTTAGTCCTCAAAATTTACAAATTATACATACGCGGTACCTCAATATTTTTTCAATTCAATATTAAAACAAAGTTCATTTTTATTATTTTCTAGTCGAGAGATGAGAGATAAATTGCTAGATTCCGGTGGTAGAAAGAGAGAAAATATTGTTGGCACCGATTAAGGTCATCAAAATAGTCAATTTTTGTGTCAAATGATTTCATATGATGAGAGGAGTTCAACATATGTGTTTTTCTTTTACCTTGAAAGTGCCTAAAAAATAGATCTGACACTAGGAAGATTTTTATTTTCAGGTTTTGGGATGGTTTCATGGGTTTTTTGAGGTTATGGATGGATTTATCAAGATTTCTATGGTGTTTTTTAGGTGTTCTAGATCAAAAATAAATTTTTACATATAAAATATTCAACCTTGATTTTATAGTCACCACAGTGGCTGAAATTTAGGCTAAGACAGGTGGTGCATCGTCTAACTTATTTTTTTCCAGAAAACATTGAGGTGGACGACATGTCATCTGCTGTATTTATATTTTTTAAAAAAATTAACCAGACATTGGCTTGACTTGCCAAACCTAGTGGCGTCTGGACTCTTTCTCTTTTTTTTTTTTGTATTTTTTTTTTGTAATTTTGGCTTTTAAAAAAATCATGTTTTTTTTACATGTGTTTTTGAATTTATATTTAAAGTAATATCCCTTCTCTCTAACTTTTTTATTTTTGTATTTAGTATTTTTTTAAAATAGTGATTGTTTTTTTTAAGTATTTTGTATGTATTTAGTTTTTGAATAGATTTTTCAAATTCATCTATATTTTTTTTATGTTTTATATAATTGAATTTTGTTTTTATAAATAAAAAAATATCTATTTTTAGATAGTATTTCTAATAAGCGCAACATTATGATATATATTTTTCCCTTTGAATTTATTCAATTAATTTTATGTGCATGTCTACTTTCACTATCATTTGATTAAATAATAAAATAATTTTAATAAGCAGTGTCATTAAACACAATCGAGTAAACATATTGTCCTGCAATATTAAATATATTGATCTACATCTGTCTTTCGACCTTTTCATATATGTATTTAGTTATTGTTAATGATTTTTTTTATTTGTTGAAAAAAATAATTCTTGATTTATTTAATTAGATGCGTGCATAAGCTTTTCAATTTATACATGTTGGAAAACTTATATGTTAATTTTTTTGGTTAGAAAACAAAATATTTGTCCCACAACGGCCTTGAGTTAAATAGCTGATGGAGCTATATATAGACACACACAGATGTATAGGGTTGAGAGGTTTGGAAGTATGGTTTCGGTTGTTTTTCAAAATGCTTTTCACTCAGAAATGCATCATAATAATATATTTTTTATTTTTTAAAAATTATTTTTGATATCAGCGCATCAAAATAATTTAAAAATAATAAAAAATATTAATTTTAATAAAAAATAAATAAAATTTTAAATTTTTTGGGAACGTGGTCCAACCGCGATCCCAAACAATCCCTAAGACTGATTCATAGGAGATAAATTGAGCAATTGATTTAAAAGAAAAAAACTGGTGAATTGACATTTGATTTAAATTGATCGATTAATACATTTTAACTATGTCGTGCTTAGTAAAAATATTGGTGAATCCAATCTAATCCCTCTTTCGAGTGAATTTGGTGAGAACCATCATAAGTCACGACCTCTATAATTGCAAAATAATTAAAATTGAATCGATTGTCTTTGGTTCTCAAAGGGATATTCCTCCAATTAAGATCGAGTTTTTTTTTTTTTTAATTAAAATATCTTCACGGGTGAAGATTTAGGGATACGAGAGAGCTATCTTAATTATAATTAGCATTATGTTTTAGCATTTTTTTTGATATCTTAATATTAAATATTAAAAAAGTATTATTTTAAAATATATCTAAATAAAAAATATTTTAAAAAATAACAAAAAAAAATCAAACAAAAAAAAGATATAAATTTAAGTTCAATTTGTTTTTTTGGAATTGACAATCTCCCCTGAAAAGAGTTCTGCTGATTCAGCTCGAGCCCCCCGGTGGTGTCTCGCCAAGAAAAAACAGAGAAGATCTCAAACTGTCAACATTGATTTGGAGCTGAAAAGGGAACATTCAGCCCTTTCCCACATGTATATGCTGCTAATATTTGTCACGTATAGATTTGATTGAGTACATGAGTTTTCTATTCTATTGCTCTCCCAGCCACAATTTATGGAAAATCTATCTTATTTTCTTCATAAAAGAAAGGAGGGCACGCCCAATGATTTCACTTCAGGTGCCCTGTCGAGAAAGGAGGGCACGCCCAATGTTGTAGAAAGTTGAAACAACGGATGAAAAAAATAAACAGTAAAGCACTAATTTGGGCAGCTGTTCTATTATCTCTTCACTCTCTCTCTCTCTCTCAATGGCAAATAGTAGGGCATCGAATTGGTTTCAGATGGGAGTTTAGGCAACCTACGCAGCATGGTTACTTCTGTCTTGTTTGTTGTTTTCATTCTAAGCTGTCCAATGTAGACTAGGCAGCTTCGAATAAATATCCATCAGCAAGAACCTGCATCTCTTCCACTTTCTATGCGAGTTGCATTTTTTATGCTTGGAGATTCCTTCCTAGCAACAAATGACACTGGTGATTGTTGGAATTGGTTATAAATTATAAGCCAGTCAAATCTGAAGCACGTAATTAGTCATTAGCTTGAATAAGATATCTACCAAATTGGCTTTATGTTTCTTCAAACAACTTGACACCATAGGCTCTCAAAGTCGACCCATGAAGTCATGCCAGGTTTAACGGCTATGGTTTCATGTTCCATGGGCCCAGGCTATGTTTTGATCTGGTTTGACTATTGGTGCTTAGTTAGGAGTATCTTGAACTCAAATTATTTGGAATTCTTGAAATATTACATACAAATTAACTCAGATAAATCTAGTAAGAAAAAAAACATGATAGACTTATGGCCACATGGAAAGGAGGATACGACTCACCTTCTGTCCTTAGAGCCTTGCCAGTGAAATTCTAAATTTATTTATGTAGTTCTGTGACATATAATCAACATATGAACAGCAAAGAAGAAAAACGAAGAAAGAAAGGAGGAGGTTACTAAAATATAACCTATAGAAGCTGCTTCATTTCATTGTTTCCTCAGCTGCCCCCATCATCAAACATTAGGGGAAACAAGACTTTCTATGAAGGTAGAAAGTTGAATTGTGAATCTCTTAAATGCATCTTCTCTTGGGTTATAAAGGACTCTGTCCCCTCCATCAAAACATTGCCTTCCTCTGTAACATATACTAGATCAACCCAATATTTACATCTGCGCAACTCATCAATGCGAAACCTGCTCAAAAGAGTCCAAGAAGCCTCAGGACCATGTTTCTTCATTATCCATGCTTGAAAATAAGATGAATAGATAGATCCATAAAAAGTGGTGTCCAAGCATAGGCAGTCTCTTGAGACTTTCAAATCGGTGCTCAAGTAAGCATGGTTAATTATATCCGGCACCGGCACTGTCTCCAGGAATTTAGATCAAATGAATCTGTCACGAGTTTTTTGTTTGGTACACTTTCCTTTTGAGCTAGCCAACTCAAAACCCCATTCGCATAAGTGCCTGCACCCTGAAGGACAACACTAGATTCCAGGTCCTGAATTGTCCTCCACATGTTACTTTTCAAGGTCAAGACATCTACTTTAGCTCTATAATTAGAACTATTGTTAGTATAGGTAGAGATGGAACCTCTTACTATTTTGTAATCATCAAGCCGTAAATCATAACCACATCTGGAAAAAAACTAACCATTAGGCACGGGCAATTCCTTGGAGTCTCTTGTAGCTAGATTCCATACAATGATGTGGTTTTCAGAGTCAAAGACTGCACAAACCAAGCCAGTACAAGATCCCACGATTTCAAACTCAGATTCAAGATTCCTCCCAGGAATATTGCCGAGCTGGGTTGTCACGAGATTGTCATCATCATCAGTATATGCTTCAGGGTCTATAAATAGGAAGGGAGAGGTGAAGAGAGGGATTCTATGGTGGTTAACATCGTTATCTTGCTTTGAACGTTTGAGGTGGATCTTGGCAAATTCAGGACTGGAGATTCGAGAATGTCATGGCTTGGATACACACTTGAAACGAACCAAACACTTGACAGGTGATATCTCTTCTAATTTTTTTTAGTCCAGATAGTTAATAGTTTATATTGTATTTTTAATTAGTCAAAACTGTTTATAGCTATTACTTATAATTTTTTTTAAAAAAAGAATTTGAACTCTTCAATTTTTAAATAAATATCTTTTTAAAAATAAAAAAAATATCTTATAAAAAGTATTTTATAAATTCAATAGAAAATGAGAGATTATAAACTTTTATTAAAGCTCTCTGATATATGCAAAGCTATCTTATTTTCTTAAAAAAAAATATGAAAGGAGGACACGTCCAGTGATTTCACTTCACGTGCCCTGTCAATTATAGTACTAGTTATTAACTGACTGAAGAATTGAATCTTACACAAAGATAGCTTTGAAAAGATAGTTTCAGTTTTAAATTAAAAAAATTTTATGTCTTTTTGAATTTAAATATTCAAAAATATATAAAAAAAATACAGTGTACACACACCCATATTTTTTTACAATTACAAATATTTACATAATATTCTAATTACCACAAACCATAACAAAAAGATAAAAAATTGTCTAAGATGGTGTTTTGCTACGCAGCTGCAGCATTTTAATTAAAATACAGTTTGCAGCTATTTAATAATAAAAAAAATTATTGTTCATGGATTCTATATGTTTTTTACATTCGAAACACAAGTAATGAAAAGCAACGAATTCATGTTTCTCATTTACTGTGCATGCTAATTGTACTGTTCATTTAACAGTACAATTAGTATGAACAATGTACATTAATACATTGTTTATGTGAACAGTATAATTCATTTATATTGTTCATGTGTTTTTTAGTGTATTAAATTTTTTAACATTTTTTTTAAAAAAACACTAATTTAAAATGAATTAAATTCACTAGCACTGTGATATGAAGAATATTTTTTACCCGAAAAACTAATATAGAATGAATTAAATTCACTCGCACTGTAATATCAATTTTATACCTAATAATATTTTATCTACGCTCAAAAAATTATGAAATTGTAGTTCTTATCGGATGAATTTTGTACATAATAAAATTATAAATAGTTTAATGGAATAATAAAAAATATTTTATATACCGACTTTTTTATTGCATGATGTAATATGAGCAATTAATTCTACAATATTTAAATTTAAAACTATCAATATTAATATATATTTTTTAAAATTATTTTATAACTGTAATTTCAAAAGCATTTTTAACCAAACACGTTAAACTATTTTTTCTTCGATTTTAATTTTAAACACAGTTTTCAACACAAACCTATTTTTTAAAAAAAACCTAACATAAAAATACTTTTTATAAAATAATTTTTTTAAATAGCTGCGTAATATCAAAGATACCTAAATCCTAAAATGAACCTTCTGAAGGCTAAGAGCCCGTTTAGAAGTATTTTTTTAAAAGCCTGAAAAAATTTAAAAATTTTTTTTACTTTGAAGTAATATATTTTTAATGTTTTCAAATTATTTTGAAGTGTAAATTTTAAAAATATTTTTTAAAAAATAAAAAATATTATTGATATATTTTTTTAAATAAAAAACATTTTAAAATACAATCTAAATAAACACGTGGATCCACGCGCTATCATTGATTGAAGGGCAAAAACTAATGGATCTAGTGCTCCTCGGTCTCATCTTCGCTCCAACGCCGGCGGTGCTCCTTCACATTCTCTGAAGAAGGAGATCTGCCCTTCCAAAGCTCTGGTCCTCTCTCTCCCTCTTTCTTTGTTTCGACTTTCGACTCTCTCACTCTCTCCACCGGTTCGTCGGTGTCTTTCTCTGTGCTGTAGTTGATGACTAGGTTCGAGGTTGTCAGTGGCCGCGATGGACGTTGTAGGAAGAGGTGTTGGGGTATGTTGTCGGCCATTGATTTGAAATGGAGAATAGCTGTCGATGGATGAGTTTAATGCCAGATTAAGGGGAATTGTTGGTGTCGATGGATGGTGTTGGTTGTTGCTTTCTGGTAGGGTATTGGTCGCCATAAAGTGGCGCTTCTTTCTATGGTGGCGGCGCCTCTTTTTGTGACCAGAAAACAAAGAACGAATGGCTAGAAACAACGCCGGTGATGGGAAGGAGATGAAATGGGCTAGATTAGGTGCGGCCGATCATACAGTATTGGTGTGAGCTCACATTACTGGATGGTCCAAATCACTTCATGTTTGATCCAATGGTCACGAACAAATCAAACAAAACTGATCAATGGCCTGATTTGTTGAGTCTAAGGTCTAGTGTAGGAAAGCCTCTTCTAAACTTTGATCAAGCAGCTGAAATTCATTTAGCCCACTTGATCTGACGGCTTAGAAGAAAAATACCATTACGCAGTAGAGAAAAAGTTTGTTGTTGTTTTTTTTTTTTTGTTGGCTTCTCTTACTATTTCCCCCCTTCCTTTCTTTTGTGTGTAGTATAACCTATCTTAATATAGGTAAATAAATTTTTTATTAATCATCGAATTTCAAAAATAAATTTCAATTATTTATTTAATAACTTGAAGGCAAAGTAAAGAAAAATAAACCGTGGGATTAAGAGAATGATTGCTTTGTGAGAGGATTGCCAATTTTTAAATTTGTCTTCTCCCTTTCACAATTACAATTAATTTATTAAAAAAATTAAATGTATTTTTTTAAAAATTATTTGAAAAAGACACTGCAAACACGTCAAAAAAATATTTTTGAATATTTTTGTTGATTTTTGTTATTTTTTGTTTTTTTTTAAATTTTATCAAAAATTAGGTAAAAATAGTTGGGTCATATACTGGTCATATAGATTTAATATCCTTTTCTTTTAATTTTAACCTTCAATATTAAGAGGGATTTAATATTTTTTTTAATTTTTTTCTATAAAATTATCCTGATGTAAATAACAGTTTTAACAAGTTAACCCGAGTTGATTTAGATTAATTATTTTTTGGGATGCTTTTTCTAATTGATTTTATTTTTTATTTCATCCTTAAAATTGGGTTGGTTTGAATATTGAACTTCGTAATTTTTTCTTTCTCTTTTTATAGGGTTATCTTAATATCATGACCCGAATCACGAGTTTGAGAGGTTACTCAAGTTGACTCTTTTTTTTTAATTGAATATTTTCTTAATTTAGCTTCATAGTTTTTTTATTTACTTTCTACGGAGTTATTCTGATCTCATGACCTGAGTTACGGATTTGACCGGTTAACTCGGGTTGCTCGATTCATTTTTTAAATGAATTTTTTTTTAATTTCACCCTCCAACAACTCGATCTTCTTTTTTTATTTAGTTTTTTTTATTTTATTATTTAATATTAGGTTATTTGAGAATTAAACTTCTTGATTTTTTAAATTTTCTTTATATGGAGTTATCTGGTCTCATGGATTCAGTTTTTTTTCTTCTTGATTTCAACCTTCAACATTGGATATGTTGAAAATGGAATTTTGTAATTTTTTTTATATTTTATGAAGTTATCCTAGTCTCATGACTTACATCACGAGTTTAATAGGCTAGTCCAGGTTGCTTCGAGTTTTTTTTATCCTTTTTTTATTATTTTTTTCGATTTCATCCTTTGACATTGGGTTGGTTGTAATTTGATCTTCATAATTTTTTTATTTGCTTTTCATGAGATTATCTTGATCTCATAACTTAGGTTGTTGGTTTGGTTTGACAAGTTAACATGAGTTGATCTAGGTAGGGTTTTTTTGTTCTTTTTCAAATATAATATTTTTTTTTCAATTTCTTCCCTCAACATTAAGTTGATTAGGAATTGACATTTATAATTTATTTTGATTTTTTTTATATAGTTATCATGATCTCATTACCGGGATCAAAGATTTGATAGGTTAACCTAAATCAATCCAATATATTATCGTTTTAATATTTAATAACAAATGTCATCCAATATATAACGGTATCAATATTTTCTTAAAAAATTATTTAATATGTATTATATTTTAAATTCATGATTAATTATTTTATATAAAATATATTAGTAACATTTAGTATTTTATATATAAAAAAAATCTCATCCGTAAAATAACATGCGCAGAGAATCAAGTTGAGAAGCTAAGGACTGTCTAATTGGCCACTAGACTGAGAGAGTGTTTGTTTTTGCTGTAGTTGTTGTGGTTGCGGTTGGAAAAAAGTGATTTAAAAAAAAGTACTTTTTCTGTGGTTTGTGTATATATTTTGTGTGTTTGGTTAAAAGTGTGGTGTGACTTTATTGTGGTAAAAACATGTTTGGTTAAAACTGTGGTTGCGGTTGATATAGTACCTAAAATGACTAAAAAGGACATAAATGAAATAATTCTTTGTGTTAAGAGGAAATACAACATTTTGTCCAAATACATACCGGTAAAAAAATAAATTGTTATTTGTTATTACAAAATAAACATCATTGTCCCATCAAACTATTTGCAATGCCATCACGAATATAATCCATACGCGACGCCCTTTGGTGCCCTCGTGGTTGTGATTGTGTAACGACATCGAGAAAAGTATCAGGAGGAACAAAATTTGGATGACTATCAAACGTGTTGAATGCAACATCTTGGCTCGACTTCCGCCGAATGTAGTTATACAGCGCCATTGATGCGACAACAATTTTAACTTGTGATTCATAAGGAAACTCAGGCATGTTTTGCAAGATTCGCCATCTTTTCTTCCAAACTCCAAATGTACGTTCGATTACACATCGTAAGGATGAATGGACTCGGTTGAATAGTTCCTCCCGACTTCGCGGTTGTTCTCGTCGATGAAATTCTGGAAGATGATATCTCTCCCCTCTATATGGACCCAAGTAACCGTACTCATTCGGATATCCTGAATCAACGAGATAATACTTCCCTGCATAAAATTAATTATTGTTTAACGCTTACTTCTTATTTCATATAAAAGAAAATTAGACCAACTAATCAACAACCCTATGTTTGGCGGATGAATACCTTCCGGTGGCCTCAGAAATTGTATGTTTGTATTCCGACCGCCTCATAAAATATTCTTGTATCATGTGCACTACCTTCCTACCCAGCCCAAACAAATGTAAATTGCATGTCAAAGCTACATGCTGCCATTATATTTTGCGTCGGTACACCTTTTCTACCAATAAATAGGATTTGATTTTCTTGTGATACACATGCACGTACATGTGTTCCATCAATCGCTCCAATGCAATTCTACAAAAACAAAAAAATTTGTTGCCGAATATTTTTAATTCTACTTAAATCTTTGATTGTAACCTTTTGAAATATAATAACAACTTGTAAAAAGTATTTTTTTTTACCTTGAAATGGGGCATGTATCTCGGATTCATTGCAATTTCCAGTGGTGTTCTTTGTGAATTCGGATCTACCGGTCCGATTAAATCAGGCGACTAGCACGGACGTAAGCGAAGAACTTCGTTGAAATTTCTGGACACGGTTTCACCTGAATGTTGAAACCTCTCCTGAACTTCCCTGTTCGAAGCGCCTAGAGCTAAAGTGTAGAGAAACGTGCCTACCTGCTCAATAACACTCATCCGTTTAGACGGTTTCAACCCGTACATTGTTTCCAACTCAAGAGACAAACTCTTAAATGTGTCTGCATCCATCCGAAACATGTTCACACAACGCACCCAATGCCCATTTAAAATTTCAATCAACCATCGCATTCCAGTGTTGTATGAAACCATACATGGTTCTTTATAAACATACGCATTGTGATACAAAGCCAGTGCTCCAGCAGTGCTTATGACTAATTTAGTGTGATCACACTCTCTATGCCAAAATAAATCGCCACTGTCATTATCATCCTGTTGATTTTGGTCGTCGTCCTGCAACTCGTTGTTATTGTTCCCATAACCAGCATCGAAACTACCTCCAAAACCACTTCCATAACTTGTACCAGCAAACCCATCAGACACATACCGGCCAACATTATTCATAACATGTTCATAATGGTCATCAAAAAGCGCATTAAACCAATTCGCATCCATATCTACAAACACAACTGAATATCAATTTTGAACCTGCATAGTAGCGATAAAAAAAAATGTTCATGGAATAATATGTGTTGAATATTTTTGACGTTAATGGCGGCCTTAACACAAAACATTTACGTTTGAGCAATCCCTAATAATCGAACATATTTTACTTATATGAAACTCATTTAATATTTTCCAGCACAACCATTATTTCAATTCTCAAAACATTATTCATACACATGGGAATGCTTGAAATATTTGTTGGCAGCCGGAAAAGTATAAAAACTTATCATTCAGCTTATAAATTGAAAAACACATAAATGAACTTGCTTTGTTGACTATAAACAGTAGCCCTATCAGCTTTACCCTCTGAATTTGTTTACAAAACATAAAGATGAAGCTTTATTAACTAAACAGCGACCCTCAAATGAATAACTAACCTTCTAAATTCAATGCACTTGACTTGGCAGTGTAAAACAGCAACAAAACCTTCTCAAAACAGCTTACAATACACATGGGAATGCTTGCAATATTTGTGGGCAGCCAATTAAAATGTTTTGGAATGATAATGCAGCTTAAATAGAAACCACACACACAACACAAACCACAACTCTTGACTGACATACCCATTAGCAACCCGAATGTGTACTATGAACAACCATTCAACCCAGCAACTCCCATTCAAACCATTCAACCCAGCAACTCCCAGTTAAACCATTATCAGCCATTCAAGTTAGCAATAATAATTCACAGCAGTATCAGCCATTCAAGTGAGCAACAATAATTCACAGCAGTTTCAGCAATTCAAGTCAACAACAATCATACACAGCAATAACTAACATTCAACAAATTAGCATCCATTCAACTCAGAAATCAACCATCAAAGTCGTTAAATTACAATATCCAATTCAAGGCTGAAAAAGCAAACTCAACACAAAGTTTTTCAGCCTTTCAAACAAGTCTATAGAAGTCAACATGAAACCTAAAAGTACAGCTTGTAACAGGTACAACAACAGCTGTTACAGACATCTCAAACATAACCAATTAGCCTACAGCTACAAATACAAGGAAGTGCTCAACATATCATACGTTACAAATTAGAAACCTGGGAAAAATCAGCAATGGCAGAACCGTTTGCATCAACCATTTGGCAACAACACAGCCGCAGCAACACCTCATGCATTGCACATCACCATAAGGATTGGTATTGTAATCTTTTAACTGCGAAAAACACATAACCATGCAATATGTTAACGACTCATTGACATAAAAACCAAACATGGTAAGTGTGTTAAACATTGAAACAACACTTCAAATATGAAATGCATGCAATACTTACCAAAACATATAACACACAACAAAATGTACTTGCTGCTACATATAACATACAATAATATACATAACTCTAAGTGTTCCCTATATCAAATGTACACTTACATCAAGGTCTGTAGCTTGCCCTTCGATCGAACATTAATTTCAGCCACTGATTTTTTCGGTCCAAATCACCAATTGCTGCCCACATTTCTCTCCTACTTCTAACCATAAAAAACTCAGTTGCAAAACAATACAGCTCACTGCTGAACACCACTTCCTCAATGGAGTGAAACTCCGTCATCACCTCTTCTATACTAAATCCTTTTTTTTTATCAAAAACACTTGACGTGCATTCACTCTTGCTAGACACACTATCAACCAACTTATCTAAACGCGAAAACAATTGCGATCCCCTTCCGGCACCTCTTTTTTTTTTCTTATTTTTTTGGGAACTTTGTTGCACACCTTTTCTCTTCCCACTACTACCAGTGGGATTGCTTGTGCTGTTGGCAAAAGTGACACCAGTAACCATATTATTGACATCGGCAACAAAATTTGGTAGACTATCCTCTTCAGAATCTCCACTACCTTCCTCAATATGAGGGTCCTCATTAACTGCATTAGTTTGCCTTTCACTTACACCATCTTCATCAGCATTCAGACCCTGTGATGGAGCCCAAGCATACTGACCAGTAGCAACAGTGTTTGTAAACATGATATCATATTTACAACACAATGTGGGATCGATTCCAGCATGCCTAAACTTTCTTGCTCCGCGTATCTCCTACAAGAAGGGATAATCAAGAAAAAAAATGCATCAAAAAATAATGTAACAGCACTCAATTAAATAGTTTTTTACAGCTTTAAACAAACTGGAAAAAAACAGACCTGGCTTTTAGCTTTCCACCATTCATCAGGTGCCGAAATTGTTCCAAGTTCAGCACTCCAGCCTACTCCTGTTTCAGAAATCAACCTTTTCCATATTCTCCAATCTTTTTTAATTTCGTCCCATTTATTCTTTAATTGTGCTTTCGTTAATGCATGTCTAGTTTGATCCTTAAAGCCATTATTAACATATTTCCACCCAGCTTTGTCGAAATGTGTGTTGGGTCACATACCTTGCTCAATTGCTTTAATACATATGTCACAAAAAGAGTGCAAGATCTCTCTAGTCCAACAAGCCTTATCTTGTGATTGAGAATCGTCCATGTTCTTGGTTAAAATGTTTTGTCTAATATATAATTAAAGCGTTAATTTCCTAGAGGCACTGTAAAGGACATGAAATGCATAATCTATCTTAATTAAATCACCAACTTAAATAAAACATGCAATTTAAGAACATAGACTTACATAATCAGCTTAACACTTTAATTGGCAGGTTTATTTACTTTTATGTTTCTACAAGCCAATGTTTTCATTTCCTACGCATAATCTGTCAATTATGTAATATTATATTAGATGCTGAGATTTCTTATATATAATTTTCTCATGTGTTTAATGACATAATCAGACGTTGTATAGAGCAGATAACTGGCTTCAGTCCCATTTTCAGCAGCTTGATATTCACACAGGTTTTATGTTTATACCCATTTAACTGAGACAATAAAACTAACAATTAAACACATGTAAAGCACATCAACTGAAAATGTAATTGTTGAACCGAAACAGAGCTTAAAAATCTAACAATTACACAAATGTAAAACCTGGAAATTCTCAGAAAATGTTCAATTAAACACAAAAATGTTCAACCGAAACAGACATAATCAAATGTAACAATTACAGACATGTTAATTCTTAGAAAACACACAGCAACTGAAAAGTAAAGATTAAATACTTGTGCAACCGAAACAGAGCAACTTACCTTGAATTTACTTGTGCACCGCCACAGAGATTGGTAAGATGCTTGTGCTTGAGCTTTCCAGGAGACTGATTTCTATGCCCTCTTTGGTTCTGGCAAAGAAAACAGTGTGAAGAGGAAATTATAGTTAGAGAAAGCCATTTTGTATGTTTGTGGCAGCAAATAAGGCATGATTTATACAGTTGTTTGGGTACAATTACAAGATAATTACCTTTGTGAGTGCGTGTCTTCTTCAACCACGCAAGAAGTTCATCCGGGCAGCAGATCGGTGGCAGATGGGCTTGATCTACACTCGGCTACAAACACTGGTGACTGGGTTCGGTCTCTGTGAGAGCATGGAGAGTGTGTGTAGGTGTGTTTGACACGACGAAGCTGCAAGGAGGATGATGAATTTTGAGACAAGGGAAGCTGTGGTGGAGGAGAGCTCGGCTGCTTGGAAGGCGAATGTGGAGGAGGATAGACGACAGTTGAGGAGGACAGATAGGGCTAATTAATTTTTTTTGGTAAAGGAAAGTTATGTTGCTTTTTTTCTGAACAGCAGCCACGACAAAAGCAAGGTAGAGTTGCTTTTGCTAATCCAGCGTTTGCAACACAATTTTGTGTGGGCCCTATGTTCTTAAAACCGTGGGCAGCTGTTAACCAAACAGCTTGTAAAATGCAACCACAGGAAACGTGGACGCTACCATGTAGCCAAACGGCCTCTGAATAAATTCTATTACGAACATCTCCTTTCGTATATACTTTAAAAACTTTGATTTTTTTTTTTCATTTGCATAAAATTTAATTGCACTTTTTTTAGAAGCACATACTTTGTTTTTTTGTTCTGGAGAAGCACATCATCAGAAATAAAATCCCTTTTCTTTTGAATATTCTCACAAAATGAAGGCAAATAAAGTAAAACCCTAAAGATGACCATTTTCATTTGTTGCAAGTTATTCCATGTCTTGTAAAAATCTGAAGTCATTGTAAGGCATGTAAAGAAATCAACTCAGAATTTTGAAATATCCAGCTCAAAGTCACTTTTATATTGTCTTTTTAATGACTTCGAAAACACAAAAACCCTTCAAAGTTCATGACATGACGTTAAAAATAGGCTTGGTTTAAGGATGCATGGATATTGGTGTAATTTGTAAATGAATAAAGAAAAAAAAAAGATATCTCACATTGAAAATTAAGAAATATTACCTCTTAATGTTTTTAAGTGAGTTTTTATTGTGTGGTGAATTAAGCTATGGTAGACAAACTCCTCTATTTAGCTTCCTGATGTTATTATATGGATATTTATAATATCAAAAGATAACATTTGAAACTTGAAACTTGAAACTTAATATGAATAATTATACTGTTTCATGAATAGTCAAATTGTTTCATGAACAATCATCTTATTTCATCAACACTTATATTGTTTGATGAACAATCATAGTATTTCATCAATAGTCATATTGTTCATCAACACTTATATTGTTTGATGAACAATCATAGTATTTCATCAATAGTCATATTGTTTGATGAACAATTATACTGTTTCATTGTTACAAGAAAAAAATACATATATTCTTTTCTTGATCTTATTTTTTCTTTCTTTTAGAAGTTTAGAGGGATTAGTTGTATCTTAAAGATATTGTTTCAATGTAGAACAAATAAACACCTTAAAAATAATATTTTCACGTCTGTAAATCAATTCTATATTTGTTTCTGTTCTAAATATTTCTAACAAGTACCCGTAAACAAAAACCCTTCAAATCACATTATGCAGCTTCAAGATGCCACATCAAATTTTGAATTTATTCAATGCAGCATCACACCAGCTGCGCGCATCCATAATAAGCATCCCTCATGCTAAGAAACTAGGTATAGAGCAAGGAGAACAATCTTAACTGGAAAGTAGAAACCAAAAAGGAAAGGAATTCTTAAACTCTAGAGATAATATCTATTTAGATATATTTTACTTACAAAGGGGTAGATATCTCCAGTAGTCATCGTCAATCAGACCTCGAAGTGGCACCATCGCTAGGAATTTCTCCCCTGCCAAATCAAATGAAACTATTGCTAAACTTTTTACTTGCACCATTTGATACAATTTTAATAGTGTGAATGGCTTGTAGAAGACAATTCACACTATTTTAAAGAGATTAAAACTTGCTGTAATGTATGAGCTGTGTATATGTTTACACATATGTATCTGCTGTGTCTACACAAAAGGGAAGAAACTGCGCAAACTCTATCAGATACACAAAAGGGATTAAAACTTCATCTGCTATCTCTTGGAAGAGAGTCCTTGGTGCTGCTGCAGCTGCTGCAGCTGGTGGACAGTGTTGTTGTTTCAACATGACAACGGGTTTCTCCTCTGCCAAATCAAATGAAACTATTGATTACTTTTTACTTGCACCATTTTCCTGTCTGACTAGCCAATGCAAAACCCCATTTGATAATCTGCCCGGACAATCCATGACAACACTACAACGATGGCCTTGAATTGTTCTCCACACATTGCTTTTTAAGGCAAACACATCCGCTTTAGTTTCAGGCTTAGAGGCATCAGTAATGTTGGAGAAAGTAGAGATGGAACCTCTTAATGTTCTGTAATCATCAAGCAGGAAATCATAACCAAATCCATTAAAGAACGTATCAGCTTCCAAATAATCCTACATGGCCAATTCCCTGGACTCTCTAGTTGATGGATTCCAAGCGTAGATGAGCAGATTACGAGCAAAATTCCACACACCAAGCCATTACAAAATCCCAAGATTTCAATAAAAGAATATCCAGGTGATAACTTAACGGGCTAAAAAAACCTCAAATGCCCAATTATTAAAAAACATGGGTCCAGTAATATATCTGAGCTCAACTAGTGCTCACGAGCCCATCATCCAAACTGAGCCGACAACACTGAGCTCAACTCTTATCGGCAAGAATGGTAAAATATTATGACAATTTCAGACGCATTAAACATATATCGGGCAACCATTCAACATTCATACTGCTATCTTTCCACATGTATCATTACCAACCCTAGAGGTAAGCAATGCTAGCAACTCTCCTAAATCCAAGAGGGCTATAATAACATATTTAAGCTCATAAGTTACCTAACATGGAAATTAATCTTTGAACTTTTAATGGTTTAAAGCAACAACAGCTATAATTTAGTAACTTTTAATGGTTTAACCCACCCGCACCAATAAAAAGGTGATTGTCGCGTCTACAAGGGGCTACTATTGCTGTGAAAACTAGCGGCGCCATGGAAGGGGAGAAAGGGGTTGTTCGTGTGATGGAAAATGGAGGAGGAGAGGAGCAAAGCACACTGGAGCCCATAAATATATATTGGAACTTCTTCACCAATCTCAGGTGAAACAATGACTCCAAACCATCAAAGATTTTGTTACCACAACACAAGAACTCTCTTATCGAGATCCTTTGTCAAAATATAGTGAATATAATTGATAATGGAACAATATAATTGCATTCCAGAGACATGTAACGAGACTTTATTTTAAAAATATATTTTTATATCCATTTGATATATTTTAAAAAAATAATTTTAACAAAGTAGAATAATGAAGAATAAATTATTTTTCTCAATCACTAAACCTCCTGCAAGGAACTGAATATATACTTTAAATTACCAACAGTAATTATATAAGCACCACGCGTATCACACTAGAAAAAAAAAAAACTTGCTAACACTGTGCTTAATCAAAGTTTAGTTAATGCTGAAGTTATCATACATGTTTCCACAAGTTGACTTAATTACTTATGATTAAGTTTTTTTATAAAAAAAATTAATTTTAATAATAATAAACTAAAGCAATTAAAAAATATAAATAAATAATAACTTAAAACTAAAAAAATTCAAAACTTTTTAGAAGTCCCAAAAACCCCATCCATCTTAAACCCTAGCGACTATAAATTCAGCAAGATATCGTTATAGTGCCGCTCATAATTCTGAATCTCTTAAACCCTAGCCGCTTCCCTTATTTCACTCTCTCCCAATACTAAAACCCTTTGCCTCTTTTCTTCTTCCAAGGTATAATCTTTACCTTCTTTCCTTCAGCCCTAGTTTATATCTCAACTCTTTTTGTTTCCCTTTCTCCTTTGACAATATGTTTTCTTGTATTTGACTGTTTGATGCTGGTGTTTTATGTAAAAATTTATGTTTTTAATGATTTTTTTGGATCATGCATAGTTTGTTTTTTAGTAAAGTTTCGTTCTTTCTGTCTTATCTATGATATTGTTTTGTTGTGTACTAAACTGGGTTTGTTGGGTTTTACTCTTAAAGGGTTTTGTTTTGAGATTTGGTTTGTGTATTTTGGTTTTGGGTTATGTTTTGTTTTCTACACTTAATTCTTTGTCTTTGCTTAAGCCTCAGTTTATAGATGAACTCTTTTTGTTTCCCTTTCTCTCGAGACTTTATTTTTCCTTGTACTTGAATGTTTGATGCTGCTGTTTTATTTAAAAAGTAATGTTTTTTTTATGATGTTTTATGGCTCATACATAGTTTGATTTTGTTTTAGTAAAGTTTCGTTCTCTCTGTCTTCGAGGATTTTGTTTTGAGATTTTGTTTTGAGATTTAGTTTGTGTGTTTTGGTTTTGGGTTATGTTTTGTTTGCCGCGTGATTGATTCTGTCTTTTTTATAAGATTTTTCTCTGTTTGAATTGTGATTTATTTTTTCGATTATTAATGATAGCCTTTTAGAGTGTTTTATTTTATTTTAACCTGGGCTGCTTATGGAGTGTGAATGGTGTGGGTGGAGGCTCATTTAATATCTTAGAGTTTTGGTTTTCCGAGTGTTTTTTGTGTTCTGAATAATCCATTTTGTTCTTGTCAATGTTTTCGGTTTGTGTTTTTTTTTTTTTTTTAAGTTAGCTATTTGATCTCTTAAGAAATAATGAATATAAAAATCGACATCATTATTTACTGTGGCTTTGAGATATTGCATGATTATGAATTGGCTTCCTATGTTTTGAGCTTGTTTGGGTTACATATTGTTAATGCTTGATACTGATGCTGTGATATCGCTATGGTTTAGTCCATAATTGAAATGGCATTCTTTAACAAGCTCGGGAGCCTAGCGAGGCAGTCAATTTCCCAGAAGGGGCAAGTTCCAATGGTGTCCATGTTGAACACTATTCGCTGCATGTCGTCATCCAAGCTTTTCATTGGAGGTATTAATGAACAATTGCATTTTGAATGCTCCAAATGGTGTTGATGAATACTTGATGTTTGAATGATACAAGTTCATGTGTGTTTTGGATTAATGCTCTGCTGTTGTCTATCTTGTCTGTGTTTTAGGGCTTCCATGGTCAACTGATGATCATACTCTTAAGGAAGCATTTTCTGGCTATGGGGAAGTGATAGAGGGTAAGTTTGAGCATGTGTGGTTGAACCAGTTATTTAGTAAGGTTTTCTTTTAGTAAACCTCGTTCACAAACATGAGCACACTATTTTTCTCTGGCTGTAAAATGATGACTGAGCCTGGTGGATTAGCCATGTCAAAGTTTTCCTGATCTGATTCTACTATGACAATTTCAGAAAGATATAAGTGTCATTTTAGTTGGATTTTTAAAGTTTTAATGACAGTAATTGAGTTTAGTGTGGCTGCTGTTGCAAAACGTTCTTTACTCTGCTGGGTTCTGTTTTACAGCAAGGGTTATCATGGATAGAGAGACTGGGAGATCTCGTGGATTTGGGTTTGTTAGTTATGATAGCAGTGAATCTGCCAGTGAAGCACAATCAGCAATGGATGGCCAGGTCAGAAATAGAATGTTTTTGAGGGAGTTGATTGCCCTGATTACTGAACTATGTATTGACTGATCATGCTGATTTTGCAGGAGCTGGGTGGGAGAAATGTTCGCGTGTCCTTTGCTGAGGAAAGGAGCCGGCCACCACGATCTTACAATGACGATTACCAAGGGAATCGTGGTTATGATAATTGAAGTTGATGAACTACAGCTTTATGCGCTGCCAAGGCCCTAAATAGCCTTGCTGCTTTATCTAGTTGCTTCTAGCGGAGTAGAGATTGAATTTTTATGTTCTTGATCATTTTGAAGTAAATCCCAACTTTATCCATGTTTTGGTCGATGATTACATTTTACAGAAATAAAGTTTCGATGTACACTTAATATTCTTTATTAATCTCTAAAAAATCTGCTAAATTATAATTATTGTCAGTATAGCTGCCATAACTACGACTTTTACCTTATGTGGAGAGGTTTGTTGAAGTGAGGCTGAAATGGCCTTCATCAGAAGGATCATACCAGGTAGAATTATCAGCCTTGTTTTGCTTTGACAGGGTTTATAGGCAACAGTTTAAAATGAAGCAAATAGAAGTTAGAATGTAAGCTAAATTATAATATATATAAATGTGTGTTTTTTGGTATCATGATTTTTCTAAATTAATAAATGAAAAAAATATTGTTTTTGCTAAATAAAAAATATATATATGAATCTAGGAGATGTTAATGCCAATTGGTTTCGTGTTCTTGTTACTTGAAAATCCTACAAAGAAAAAGTGACGTATTTAAAAAGGTTTAAATTGTAAAATATTATTCTTTTTCTTTAATCCCTAAAAATACCTCAAATTAAGTTCATATGATCATAATGTATATTAATTGACCCAACCCACATGATCAGGGACATAATGAAAGTCAAATCTCTGGTTATCAGTGTAATTGAAAAAAAATTGGTCAAATCTCTTGTTTATCTTAATGGTGAAACTAAAAAAAAAAATAAATCAAATATAATATAATTAAAAAATTAAGAATCACTTTATAATTTTACAAGCTAGCAATTAACGGCCACGAGAAAGCACCGCATGCACCTTGAGAAGGGCATGGATGCCAATCATTTTATTTATTTATTAAAATACCAAAACATCTTTGAACTCATGCGATAACTCAAAAAAAAAAAGATAAAAAACAAAAAATATCACTTTAGGGAAAAAATAAAGGACCCTGAGGACTATAAAATAATAACACTTTATAAAAATTCCAAAACACTTCTAATTGAGTGTTAAATCATTTGGTTTTTAAAATAATCATTTTAATATGGATTGCACTATTTACAATCCATACTAGAGACTTATATGGTTATTAATATCAGTGTCCGTGAGATTAATTGAAATACGTATAAACTGGCCCGGACACCCATTTTAATTAAAAAAAATAGTTAACACATGTTATTGTTTTCATAAATTGCGCTTAAATAATTAGTTATAAAAAGTGATTATGTTTTTTTTTATATAAAAATATATTAGTATTATAATACGTTTTAATAGAATTCTAAGTCAATTTAATGTATTATATAACACGAGAAGAAATCAAACATTATAAATACATTTTTGATTTGCATAATTTTTTTAATTAAATAGTGAAAGAATGTTATCTACATTTAATAAAATAAATTAAAAATAATATATGAACCTATAAATTTAAAAAAACAAATACTCAATAGAGACTTAAAATAAAAAAAATGATGATTGAAATCGGTAAAGGGGGTTGAAACGAAATGCTGAAATTTTTATTAGGATATGAAAATTTGGTTTTTTTTTTTTTTTTGTTGAATTGAGTTAGGCCAAGAGGAAGAGGGTTGGATAGGCCTAGCATTTATTTGGTAGGGAAAGGCACCGCACCGCCAATGACCATTGATATGCTGCCTTGCCTTGTCCGTCAACTCATCCCCGTGACACGTTGCCGCTGTATCCACCGCCGATGTTTATCTAGCAGAAGCAACCAGAAATGGATTGAAAAACAAATTATTCCTCTACAGTTCCATCCTACAATCCATTAAATTCACTATTATACCCTCTCCGCCGTGTTAATGACAATACCACCCTTGACAAACATCTTAAACCCTATAACTTGGATTGTGTTTGATGCCGCGCTATAATTGTTTTTTTTTTTTTTTTAAATTATTTTGTTTTAAATTAATCATTTTGTTTTAAATTATTTCAATATACTGTTTTTAAAAATAATTTTGTTTTTTAAAAATATTATTTTAATATATTTATTAAAAAAACATTTCTAAACAGTCACTTCAGCAATATATCTTTCTAGAGGCCTCGCTCTGATTCTCTCTTAAACCCTAGCTGCTTCCCTCCTTTCACTCCCAAAACTAAAACCCTTTCCCTCTTTCTTCTTTGAAGGTATAATCCTTACCCTCTTTGCTTAAGCCCCAGTTTACAGGTCAACTCTTTTTGTTTCCCTTTGTCTTGAGACTTTATGTTTTCTTGTATTTGACTGTTTGATGCTGGTGTTTTATGTAAAAAGTTGATGTTTTTAATGATGTTTTATGGATCATACATGGTTTGTTTTTGTTTAAGTTTCCTTCTTTCTGTCTTATCTCTGATATTGTTTTGCTGTTTACTAAACTGGGTTTGTTGGGTTGTATTCTTAAAAAGGTTTTGTTTTGAGATTTGGTTTGCGTATTTTTGTTTTGGGTTATGTTTTGTTTGCCACGCGATTGACTCTTTGTATTTCCTTAAGCCCCAGTTTATAGATGAACTCTTTTTGTTTCCCTTTCTCTTGAGACTATGTTTCCTTGTATTTGATGTTTGATGCCGGTTTTATGTAAAAAGTTTTTTTTTATGGTGTTTTATGGATCACAAATAGATTGTTTTTGTTTCAGTAAAGTTTCGTTCTTTCTTTCATAATCTCTGATATTGTTTGGCTGTGTACTAAACTGGGCTTGTTGGTTTGTCTTCTTAAAGGGTCTTGTTTTGATATTTGGTTTGTGTTTTTTGGTTTTGGGTTATGTTTTGCTTGCCACGTGATTGATTCTGTCTTGTCTATAAGATTATCTTCTCTGTTTGAATGTTAATTTATTTTTCAGATTATTAATGATAGCCTTTTAGAGTGTTTTATTTTATTTCTTAACTTGGGCTGCATATGGAGTGTGAATGGTGTGAGTGCAGGCTCAACTAATCTTTTAGAGTTTTTTGGTTTTCTGAGTGATTTTTGTGTTCTGAATAATCCATTTTGTTCTTGTCAATGTTTTCAGTTTGTGTTTTTTTATTCGAAGTTAACTTCTTGATCTCTTAATAAACAATGAATTTGAAAATCGACCCCATTATTTACTGTGGCTTTGAGATATTGCATGATTATGAATTGGTTTACTATGTTTTGAGTTTGTTTGGGTTGAATATTGTTAATGCTTGATACTGATTCTGTGATATCACTGTGGTGCAGTCCATAATTGAAATGGCATTCTTTAACAAGCTCGGGAGCCTAGCGAGGCAGTCAATTTCCCAGAAGGGGCAAGTTCCAATGGTGTCCATGTTGAACTCTATTCGCTGCATGTCTTCATCCAAGCTTTTCATTGGAGGTACTGATGATTAATTGCTGTTTGAATGCTACAAGTGGTATTGATGAATACATGATGTTTGGATGATACAAGTTCATGTGTGTTTTGCATTAATGCTCTGCTGTTGTCTATCTTGTCTGTGTTTTAGGGCTTCCATGGTCAACTGATGACCAAACCCTTAAAGATGCATTTTCTGGCTTTGGGGAAGTGACAGAGGGTAAGTTTGATCATGTGTAGTTGAACCAGTTATGTAGCAAAGGGTTCTTTTATTAAATCTCATTGTTGAATCAAACATGAGCACAATATTTTTCTCTGAGGCTGTTAAATGATGACTGAGACTGGTGGATTATATTTTCAGTTGATGTCTTTCAAACTAAACTTTGGCATTTGGATTTGTTGCTATTTGATTTGGTGGTTTGGATACTACAATTTGTGAGGTTTATCTTTAATGTGGCAATTGCTGATTACTGCTTGTCCATGTATGGAGTGACAAGTGCTAATAGCTTCTTGTAATTGTCATGTAACATGTGGGTTTTGCTTTAGTTCTTAGATGTGAATCGGTGTTAATGTATTTTTACATGTGAAATGACAGTGGTCCGGTTCTGTTCAATTATTAGGTTTCAAAATTAATGTTATTTTCCATGTCAAAGTTTTCCTGATCTGATTCTGCTTTGACAATTTCAGAAAGATGAGTGTTATTTTTAATGACTGTAATTGTGAGTTTAGTGTGGTAGCTGTTGCTCAACGTTCTTTACTTGGCTGGGTGGTGCTGTCAATGTTGGGATTCACAATCTGGTTCTGTTTTACAGCAAGGGTTATCATGGATAGAGAGACTGGGAGGTCTCGTGGATTTGGGTTTGTTCATTACGACAGCGTTGAAAATGCCAGCGAAGCACTTTCAGCAATGGATGGCCAGGTCAGAAATAGAATGTTTTTGAGGGAGTTGAATGCTCTGATTCCTGAATTATATACTGACTGACACATGCTGATGTTGCAGAATTTGGGAGGAAGAACTGTTCGAGTGAGCTTTGCCGAGGAAAGGAGACCACCACAATCCTACAATGACAATCGCCAAGGGAGTCCACCACAATCCTACAATGACAATCGCCAAGGGAGTCGAGGTTTTGATAATTGAAGTGGATGGATAACAGCTTTATGCGCTACTAACGCCCTAAATGGCCTTTCTTCTGTAGCTAGTTGGTTCTAGTCGGAATAGGGATTGCATTTTTATTTTTCTTAAATGTTTCTATAACTTGTGAAATTATGTTGTGATTTTGGCAATTGGGTGCTGGTTACTTGGTTTTTCTGACTGGGTAAATTCCATCATGCTGGATGATGGAGGCACAGTTAACGTTTTCGTTGTTATGGAAGCATATTGATCGCAAGTGTTAAAATGCCCGGGGAATTTGCATGATATGGTCTGCAAATCAGTGGGACTATTAAGCAATGAAAAAACTCCCCACTAATCCATCGATCACGGGTATAATATTGAAAAAACCTCATAGAAAAAGGAATTGAAAAAATAAAAGCATAAAAGTCAATTTTTATTTTATTAAATCTTTTAAGGGTAAAATAAAAAAAAAAACCCCTCAAAGATTCGGCTTTGCAAGCCCATGGCCCCATTGTGACAGATTAGGAGATCGATGAAACGATATCTAATCTTTGTTTTGATGAACCACCAAGCCTGGTAAAATATAGTGCGAACAACTCTGAGAGGAATAGTATAAATAATCAGGTTCAAAGATTATTCATTTGAGTGTTGCAAATTTCAGGGGCAATTAAAGATTTATATAATGATTTATATAATTGATAATTTTAAAACCCGTAAAATTAGTCAAAATGTATATAAGCTGATTCAAACATCAACGTTAACACGCATAAAAAAAAACTTAAAGTGAAGATGGTTAACTATTAATTAAGATATAGTGGTTAATTAATTAGTTTTCATAAACTAAATGATTATGAAGCTACAATTAACTTAAAAAAAAGCAAATAAAATTCATTAAACGATGCCACCAGCAAAATCCAGTCACTATCGTGAATCGTCGACTCCATTCGTGGGCCTTTCTTGGTTACTAAGGAGCCCATTGGCTCATTTGAAAACCAGACTATCTACAACCTCTCAAGTGATCCACCAATAATTAAGATGGTTATTGCCCAACTCTCCAGAAAACAACAAAATAAAATACAAATGTAAAAAGTTGAATCATATCAAGAAAATTGAAATAATCCATAAAAAATATAAAAGAAACATTGGTAACTAATAATTTTTTTTGAAAAGCCATGTCTTGCACACTTATTTCAATGTTATAGACATGTTTATATTTATTTACAAGGTTTTATGACCTTATTTTATATTTTAGATTTTACAAGCTATTATTGTTTTTTTAGATTTTTAAACTTTCTTCAATTTTTCAGTTTTTTTAATGTTTGTATTCGTTTTTTTTTAATATATATTTTTTCTTATTTCTTAAGTTAAATTTACATTTTTATAATATTTTTGAAAACCAGTTTTTCTTTTAGTTATTCCAGCGTATTTTGTACATATAGAAGAAAACATGAAAAATATAAGATCACACGAGAATAAAAGAAAATAAATTAATTTTTTTTCTAATTTATAAGTTCTCTGTCTTGAGAATATTTAAGTATGCGTTTACAAAGTGTAAGCAATGATCGGTTTTATATTTACAAGTAATTAGCAATTAAGTAGTTGAGGATTATCTTTAACGATCATAATTAGTCTTTCATTAATCTAGAACTCATATTTCAGATCTTGTTAACTAGATTATAAATCAAATAAAGACATTTTATCCTTTTTTTTAGAAAGATTAAAAATCACTCTGATTCTAAAACTCTAGAGTCTAGATCTTTGAAATATGAGGTCAACCTATCATATTATATTTAAAATTAACATGAGGTCTGTGTGTTTCTGCGTTTCAAAAATATTTTTAAAAAAAATTTAATTTTTTTATTAACTTTAAATTAAATTAATATGTTTTTAGTATTATCAAATCATTTTAATGTGTTGGTGTCAAAAATAATTTTTAAAAAATTAAAAAAATATCATTAAGATATATTTTATCACGAAAAATTATTTAAAAAATCACTACAGCAACACTATCAAACAAGGTCTTACATTTTTTTTTTTTATAAGCACGATTAGGGCTGATATTTAGGGAATAAGTATAGCAAAACATATGGTACCAGCTCAATTATCCATGCAATTACTGGAATTAGAATCTTGAAAAATCAAATATATATCCCATGACTCATGGAAGTGTCGGTGAGCACCAATGACTGATCATGAAACCAGACAGCACACAAGGTGGGGTCTAGCCATGCAAGAACAACATGCAAAAAGAGAAAACAATAATATGGGTGGAATGCGTGGTTGTGCGAGTCGGGTAGTTGGCAGGTCTTTTTCTTGCATTACTGTAGTCATGTTCTTAATTATTTATTGCTTAGATTATACGACAAATAATCGAAAGGAATGCCACTTTCTCATGCTTATCTCCTTTGTTTTTCTTTTTTTCCTCTTCTAGGTCAGTCCACTCTCTGCTTTACTTTGTGTCACTTCTTCAAAGTACTGCCTCCTTACGTTAATCAATCACCTTCACGTGATGATAGTGTAAGAAAATGACGTCTCCCAGTTAACTTCCATGCTCCTTAATTTCTTCCCAGATGTCCAACCACCTGGGGAACGTTTGCATGAGGTGAAAACACAGGCTACCCGAGAAACGAGCTCTGGCTGGTTTGTTTGGAGGTCAAATCAGTGCGCCATTTTTTCTCAGTTTTCCCCCTCCAAGAGCTTGAGATTGGATTCCAACCATTTATTTAACACCCTGAGATGTCTTTCTTAAGCAGAAATTAAGCATTAGCTTCTTTAATACTGCCAGAGCTGACGCTTGCTGATAGCACAAAATGACATCGATCTCAGCTAGTTATCTCTCAGTCTTGAATCGCCCTCAAGTGCTTATCGATTGGTCATATATATACATGTTCTTCATCAGATAACATTTTCCAGCTAATTAGTCTGTACGTATATACCAAGATTAAATCCAATTTTCAAATTTAAACAAAGGCATATATACCGTCCATATATATATATATATATATATATATGATCTTGAAGTGGGGAATCAAGGTGGGAAGTAAACGAATCTGCCTACTTATCCAATCCACAAGATTTCACCAATTGCTCATAAAATGGCAAAATAACTACATGGCCGACATAACAGTATTTCTACCCAAATTCCCATCGAATTTGCTTGACATCTAAAGCTTGACTTATACGGCAGTATGGCAGGCATTTGACAACTAGCGAGTCATTTTTTATTTACATTCCTCAGGATCTTAAAGATGCATTCAATCCTAGCAAGCTGTGTGTTTGGATTTATGCCTCCTTTTTCTCTGCTTGCAGTTCAGTTTCTTCAACGCGTTTTTGTAATAATCCTCATACATGCTGTCTTCATTACGCTGCTTCTAATTGAAACTGAATGTTGACTTTTGCCTGCTTTTGTTGATGCTGTTTTTTCCCTCGGTTGGTGAAGCTCGTCTCCGATGGGACAATCGGTTGGTGTTTAAGATTTTTAGATCCACTTTTTTAATTTAAATCTTTTAAGGAATAAATAGAAGTTTACGGAAAGAAAATAGCTTGCTATTGTTCATCAGAATCCAAACCTTGAGCTGTGTTTGTTTGCTTATATTTTTAAATCACAATAGCTGGATCACATATCTCAGTGGAAATTTCCTAGCTAGAGGAGGGCGCCACCACAATTTTGTCTCCAGACGAGAGATACCACCGTTGACCATTACACAGCTAGGTCAAAATAACATTTACTAATCCAAGGTCACTTTCTAGAGCATGTGAAAGGATTTAATTAGATCACCTTTGACATGATTTTTATAATTTTTTTTATTCTTGATTTAAAAAAATGTTATACTTAAAAATGACTTTTAACTTAAATAAATAAAAAAATTAATTCAAAATCGAGTTAATATTTTTATTTAATTAAAAACTAAAATTCCGAACTTTAAATTTACAAATTCTAGCTTGTACAATAAATCTTAAAAAAAAGTTGTTATGGGTTATTTTTATAAAACATAATTCTAACTTCGATCATTTTAGCTCATTTTTATAATAAGTTATTTATGAAAAATAGTTTTTGGATTATAACTGAAAATTAAAAATCATAATTAAGAACCATATAAAATATTTTTTTTTATATTAAACTTAGTATTCGAATCAACTTACAAACTGGTGAAAAATATCATCAGAACAACAGTTAGCTGTGATGTCATACGAACGTCAAGAAATTTCAAATCCCCTGTGGTAGTCCTAAAGCTGTGTTCTTAATTGGTGTCAATTAAACCTTGGATCCCGCAGAAGCTCAGCTGAAATTTCGAATGCCGAAAAATTTCAAATCCCTTGTGGAAATCCTAAAACTGTGTTCTTAAATCTGTGAGACCTTGGATCCCACAGAAGTTAAACCCAGCTGAAGTTTCCCATTGACCTGATCTTCTGACTTCTTCTGACAGGGCTAGCTACAGTTTCCCAGGCATTAATTTGGGGAGGAGACACTTCATGCCGCTGCATTTTCTTTCTCGACAGATAGATAGATAGATTACTAGGTTTATCAATTTAAATGCTACTACATTAGATCATGTCACAAAAGTTTTCTAATGACACCACAGTACTTTCTCAGTTTTTTTATTTTGCAATTAAATACTGTTATATGCCTCTAATTTAATGCAAGGTTATATGATTTAAATCGGCTTGGTGGGTTGACTGGTACCCAACCGACTTGATATCTAAAACGATTTAGGCTAAATAAAAAATAAAAAAAATAAACTAATCTATGATCTAATCAACCAAATGAAAACCCATTGATTTGTTTTTATTAAAAACAATATTTTTTTATATAAAAAAAATTGAATGATGCCTTCCGACATGGGAGCAGGCCTTGTCCTGTGTTGTGACTAATAAGAATGATATATAATATTCAATGTTTGTTTTTGTATCTTAAGATTGTTTTTAAAAAATTTAAATTTTTTTATTTTTTTACTTTAAATTAATGTTTTTTTGATATTTTTAACTGCAACAATTTATACATGTTAATTTGTCCCAATAATTAATTATAATTTTCCTTCAACATGAAGTAATTTGGATGAGTACTATATTCTTAAAGCTTCAATATCACCCCTTGGCAAAAATGTCAACAAGAAAACACCCAGCTATCATAATACTTTACTGGCCCTTCTAATGGCTTCTTCTTGCTTGAAGTTTTTGGCAAAACAGACAAAGGACGACCGTGACTGTGAATTGTATTGACTACTCTGGTGGCCTTTGAAAAAAATGTAAACAAAAAACACTAATATTATGAGAATTTTTTATACAATGTCAGTTGTCAATGTCATTAAACTTAGAAAAATCGGTAAATTTTCAAATTTCTTGTCTTGGTTTTTTTTTTTAATGGTAGCACAAGTTTTTAATTAAACCATTTATAAGCTAATTTAATGTAAATTAATTGATTTTATGAATTTAAAGGTAAGCTAAATGACCATAAAAACATAGACTTAGCTGGGTTTAATAAAAAAAATTTAAACAGTTTTTACTTAATTAAATGATAAACATTAGATACTTGTAATTTCAAGAATCAATTATAAAATAGATGTTTGTTCAAGGCCATGATAACTCTAAACAAAGTAGGAAAAAAATTCGTTTATGAAGTCTATTTCTCAACTAATCTAACATCGAAGAATAAAATTAGAAAAAAAAATAAAATATTTTTTTAATTATTATTATCAACATTAAATAAATGATCAAATTGCTCAAAAGATGACGACTAAGCTCTTGAAGTCAAATTTAAAAAGTGAAATTAAAAAAAAAAACTTTATACCCAAGTTAAGTGTTGTTTTGCATTGGACATTTTAGTAACTTAACTTTGCAAAAAAAAAGCAAAAAGATAACATTAACCTCAATCAATTATAAAATAGTTAATGTATAATAATTGAAGGAGGGCGAGTATGAAAGTTATTATAGGAAAAACCAGTAAATTTACTATTTCAACTCATAATAATTGATCCGGACGAATCTTCTAAATCTAAGTTAATATTTCAAATTCACAACATGAAATTGAAAACTCGAGTCAATTAAGAATCTCAATTGTTAACCAATTTAATACTAACTAAAGGAAAAAAGAAAAAAAAATGAGCATCATATAGACAATCCACTTTCAAAAATTGATTACATGATTAAGGATTGTGTTAGTTGTTGCCCTTCACTCATCTTCAATCTTGTAATCAAGTAGACATGCAAACCCAACCTTGACTAGCGTGCATAGAATGGGTTTTTTTTGTCACGTCGAAGAGGATATTTTTCAACTAACCTTTACGCTTTGAGGTTAAATTCTTCTTCGAGTGGATTTTAAGCTAACCATCTATATCCTCCTGATAAACACATAAAAAAGAAAAAAGAAAAAAAAAGAATTTCTTACTAAATCTCCCTGGAATTTGTAAAATAGGGATAAATCAATGTCTATATTTGTATAGTTCTAGACCGTGATATTTGATGTCATATTCCAAACAAATAATCCTGTAATTTATTATTCAAAAACATATTGTTTAATTATTAAAATTAAAATATTAAATTATTTTACATTATATATTAACTAAATTCTTGGATATTACATGATTTTATGTCCCATCTTGGCTATACCACCTGAATTTACTGCAAGGATTATGATATTACATGATTAAAGATTTAACCACTATATATGTACTCATCGTTATTACCTAATTTGACAATTAAGGAATTGATTTAGGGATAGACATGGAAGGGAAAGACTTGAACTCTCTTTCCTCATGATGCTTGTAAACAACATGAAAAAGGCACCTAGAAAAAAAAAGAAAAAAAAGAAAATATAAAACCTTTTATCTATACAGTGTACGATATTTTTCAAAAATATATTAAAATATATATATATATATATATATATATATATTTTAATATTTTTAATATTAATCCATCAAAATCATAGTAATTAGATAGCACCCTTTTAAAACAAATATATTCTTAAAATGGAAACGCAGTAACAAACGGGGGCTTTAAAAAGAAGAAAAGGCTAATTATAACCAAACAAAGAAAATTCGAGGCAAAAAAGCATCAAAATAATTAAAAAGAAAAAAGAATCTTAATGTGATCATTGTTGTTCAATCACAAATTTCTTTAATATGAATTCTATTGGTTGAGATCTGCATCCCCTTTTGAGCAGAAGTCTCATACCAAATTATTACATCCTCCAACTTCACAGATCTTACACCTTGCCCCCCTGTCCTTTTTTTCTTCTCTTGATTCACATTTATATCTTCTTCTTCTGTATCAAATCTATTTCTATATGCTACAACATCAGCGACAGCTGCCACAATTTTAACCAATACATCGAAGGACCACGACAATAACTTGAACCCAATAAAAGAGAGCGTAGAACTCATTTAATTCACAAAAAAAGGGGGGAAGAAAAGGAAAAGACCAACCATGTGATGATGATCATGGATGGACCCTTAAGCTGATTCCTCGGGATGCTCACTGTTGAAAGCACTGCCCTTCTTTACCCTTGTCTGAATCCCATAATAATTAACATACCACTTGACAAATTTCCTCAACCCAGTAGCCAAATCTGTGGTGGGTTTGTACCCAAAATCCTTGAATGCCAAAGTAACATTAGCATGTGTGTAAGGCACATCCCCATTTCTTGGCATCTTGATCACATGCTTCTTTGCTTTTGTACTCAATAGTCCTTCCAAAATTGACACCAAATTCGCAACAGGAACTGGTGAGGTGTTGCCAAGGTTGTAAACTCTCAACTGTGCAGGCCCTTTCTTTTTTCCACCACTTCCTGTGCTCTTCTCAGCTGTGTCCAATGCCCCGAGACACCCTTTAACAACATCATCAATGTAAGTGAAGTCACGAGCCACTTGCTTGTCATCTTGAGTTTGGTAGACATCAATTGGTTTACCTTGCAAGATATCTTTTGTGAAGAAGAAATAAGCCATATCAGGTCTACCCCATGGACCATAAACTGTGAAGAATCTTAATCCAGTGAGTGAAAGACCATAAATATGATTATAAGTATGTGCAATCTCTTCTCCTGCTTTCTTGGTAGCTGCATAAAGACTTGCTGGCTGATCTGTTCTATCCAATTCTGAGAAGGGTACTTGAGTGTTCAGTCCATAAACTGAACTTGATGATGCCCAGACAATAGCTGGCTGTGGACTTGCAGCTTTTGCAACTTCAAGAAGATTGACAAAACCTGCAATGTTTGAGCTCACGTAGGATTGTGGGTTTTGCATGGCATAACGAACCCCAGCTTGTGCAGCAAGATGGAGGATGTGTGTGAAAGGAACAACATCAAAAAGCTTTCTTAACAATGAGGCATCATTCAAGTCACCTTCAACAATGAAAACTTCATGTCTCAACAGAAGTTTCTGTCTTGCTCTTTTTAGTGTTGGGTCATAGTAACTGTTGAAGTTATCTAAACCAAGAACCCCATCACCTCTTTTCTTCAAGGCAAGAGAGCAATGAGAACCAACAAAACCAGCTGCCCCAGTCACTAAAACAGAGAGCCCATTTCGCCTTTTTGGAGTGGAGGAGTGGCGGACTTGCTTTTCCCAGGCAGCGCCACCGGCGCCTGAGGAGGTGAAGAAGGCAGTGGAAAGGAAGTTGTGGTGGTGGAGATGGGCATGATTGGGAATATTATCAGAAAGTGGAGGGTAATTGAGGGTAAAAAAGAGAATCAACACAAGAGCAATAAGGAGCGTAGCACGGAAGAGAAGTTTAGAGGAGGCATTCAGTACTTTTGTACTATGTAGCCTGCGAAGGTAACTATTGTAACGCTCAAGCTTTATGGTCTTGCTTGTGTCTGGTGGCGAAGCCATTTCTTTGTGTCAAAGAAAGAAATCAACAAGTGGTATTGCTATCAAGGAAGACGGTGAGCGGTGGTCTTGCTGTTGTTAAGGTTTCAAGGGGAAGAAATCAAAGGGCTAAATGTGAGAGAGCTGAATTTCGAGTTAGAGCCCTGAATTTGTGAAGAGTGGAGATAGAAGATTATATAAAGGAAAGAGAGTGAGTGGGGATGGGGTGGTGTTGGTTGGAGACCACTTTGCGCGTCTTTAACACATACTCTCTTTCTACTAGCTAGGCTAGGCTACTAGCTGCTTACAGATGGAAAAGTGGGGGAAAAGAAATATATTAAAAAAAAGATTTAAGAAAATGCCCTTATTTTCAGGTCTTAATTACAGAGGAATATCCATCCCATCCTTCGCAATTATTAAGTAATGGAAACTAGAAAGTGCCAGCTACTCTGGTCTGTAGAAAACCTCACTCACATGTGAGTTCTTGCTCATATTCAGGTTCAGGATTGATGCGAACACTACTCCCGTTTTATTTAACTAATTTGGTTATTTTTTTATTTTTGTTTTTCAAATCCTATTCAGACATGATTAGTGTACTAGACTTGACAAAATGGGTTTTTACCTTAATCGGCTGTTTCTGGGGTCAACTGGGTTTCATGCAGATAATAAGGGCATGGATTTATGCAATTTTTTAATACTAATAGGCACCGTGTTATTTTCAAGAAGTCCATTCACCTCGTGGACGGGGTGATTGACAATCCTGTTGCTAGCCAAGTAGGTCTGATTATAATTATATTTTATTTAGTTTTGAAGTCTTTCTTTAATCAATATATATATATATATATAGACCATAAATACATTAAGTAAATTTTTCTCTCATAGTTATTAAATCCAGTGGATCAATCTAGGATATAACCAATTCATCCTTTAGCCTTGGCTGGCTAGGTTTGATCAAATCCACCTATCTTAACTTGATTGATTTAATAAATTGAATTGTGACCTTGTTGATTTAATTAAAATTTAGTTTATTTTTTTTTTAAAAAAAATTAGACGGAATGATATTGTTTTGATTGAGCTTCATCAACTCGAGTGAATTTATCCTAATCATAATCCAGACATAAATATCATGTTTAATTACTATGTTACTAACACCACTTCCACATTCACCTCATGGATGAATAATTTCCTGCATTTTTGGTGCGGATATCTTTTTTCTTTAATTCTCATTAACATACGATAAAGAGAAAGGTATGCTGATATTAATTGGGTTTTTGTTTTGGATGAAATCGATCGAGTGCCTTTTACTGGTGTTCTTGTATCTTATTGAAAAAAGAGAAAGCATTGATCTTTAGCTACAGTATAACGAAAATGGATATTTTTCATTTTGTAATCTCTTTCTCTCCATCTCTTTGGATTAGATATATAATCTCTTGTTTCATGCTTGAACAAGAATGGTTAATCATCTAGAAAGACACAGAAACTCGTTAATAAAGAAGATCAAGCTCGAACTGCTCTAAATCAAAGAAAAAAGATCAAAAGATTGATATTTTTGGCCGAAGAGAAGAAGAAAGGTTAGAGAAGCAAATCCACGCGGTAAAGTTGTCGTTGATTACAAATGAATGCTGTTTCTCGTCTGACTGGTGGTTACCGACAAGAGCGTTAAAGCCTCTAACTATCTTTTACTTTAGATTTTGTCCTTTGTTAAGGATCAAATGGTGCAATCTATCCTTTCTTTAAGCACTTGTACGTATTTGATGTAGAGTTAGGCTAGTCAAAGTGGGAAATCGTTTTTTGAAGAATAAATCTGTTTACTAGTCGGTGGCCTAAATTACGGATCTAAACTGGTGGGCTGGAATTAGGTTAATTATGTCCCATTTTCATCAATGGATGTCATTATTACCTATTCATTCTTTATTTAGAAATGTTTTTGTCGGTATTTTAGCAGTGAAGGAACCTTCGAGATGTAACGTTCGTGGTAATAACATATGTTTTATATATCATAAAAGAAAATTATAATTTATGTACATTAATTCATTCATTCAAGTGCTAAGAACTCGATTACAAACAAACTAAACATGTTTTATCGAAGCGGTCCAATAGTTCATAATTTTTTAAAATATTTTCTTCTTCTTATTTTTTTTTATTTTAGTTATATTGTAATCTTTTAGATGTACATGCAGGGGCAGAACAAGGGAAGGCAAACAGGACCCGGGCCTTGCAAAACATTTTATTTTTTATATTTAGTATTTAAATATGGAATAGTATAAGATTTTTATTTTAAATAAATAAGCTTTTTAATAATATATTTTGTTGTATTAATTTTAATTTTCTTTATCAAATGCTATCAGCTCCGTCCTGTATGCATGGTTATTCATTATACATTTCTTTGATAATGTATATTAAATATTTCTATGTTAGTAAACTTGGTAACACAACACTAATTATGAATGGAGCAGAATAAAAAAAAAAAACAAGGGAATTCGTTCGGAAAATTACTCCATTAAATTCAACCTCAACATCAACTGGGGAATTGTAGAAAAAATCATGACATATCTAAATTTCCTTTTTACCATAACAAAAGTTCTTATAGCATGAAGGTGATCTTTAATTTAATTGATAAGTCTTGTCTATATATATATATATATATAGAGAGAGAGAGAGAGAGAGAGAGATTTCATCATCTTAGCCAAAAAATTTGGTCTTAGAATCTAGAACAATATTGTTGGGATTGGATCTTGTAAATCCTAACAAAATGGTGGGCAATTTGTAGTGATTGTCAAGGAAGTTGTGAGAAAATGGACCTCAATATTCTTGCTTTCCGACACTACAGACCCAAGAAAATGGAGATCTATCTGTCTCTAGCTTAGGTTAATAATAATGATGATGATGATTATGATGAGTAGATCTATCTCTGGTATGGATTAAAATTTAAAGTTTTAGGCAAGTTGATTTCATCACATGAATTCATACATCCTAGAATCAATGTCCAAAAAATCACAAGGGTACTGTAATGGGACCCTACATAAATATTGTGTCCTTTTCGAACCGGTGGGAGAAGCCGGGAGGAAAGAGCCAACAATGGGAAGGGAAGGGAAGGGAAGGGGAAGGTTGGTAGGGTACCTTGTTATACGGGGCTCTCTACAAAATACCCCTTACTTGTAAGGTCGGTCTCCCTAATCACATGGAAAGATAAAGACAAATAAAGAAAGAGACATATAAATCAAGGGAGACAAAACAAGAAAATCACAATTTAATATATGATAGATATTCTTTACCAAAGTAAACAAAGACTAATTGGTATTTTGATATGGACATAGAGTTGAAATGTCAAAAGATCTAATAGAGATAGTGGACTGGCTTCTGGCATTTGTAAGTATGCTATGGTACGTTAGTACTTGATAATAAGTTCATTTTCATGAATTTAGGGCATTCACAATCTGTTCTATTTGTACTTGGAAACACTGGACAAGATGTGTCCCAATGAGATGCATCGCATCTATCCTTGTATATCTACATGCTGTGGTCATCTTTCTCCTTGTCTGTGGGCTGGTGTTGGATGGCTTTTGACCAATCTGGGTTGGCTGTGTTCTTGGATAGATTTTGCGAGTGAAACAGCTATGAGATGGGTCAAAACCAATTTACTAATCGAGGTCCTTTTAGATTGAATTTTAGCATCTGCAAATTGTGTCCCAAGTTTAATTACTTTTCTTCTTCTTCTTTTTTGGAAGTTTCCCAGTATTTTAAGAGGCAGTAAAGACATGACCGGTCTGGGGGATAGTTAGTTTGGAAATTTTTTTTTTTAGACAGAATAAGAGATCAAATTCATCTTGCATGGCAATCTTCTAGACCTAGACCTCAGTCCAGAGGTTCCGGCCGGTCCTTTGCCTGTGCTAACATGGTGGGGGTGGCTCTACTCCGAATGCATCATCTTCGTTTATGATTTTTTAAGCTTTATAATATCGGCTTAATTGATGCTGACAAGCTTCTTTAATCTCTAATGTTTTACAACCCTAAATTATAAAGAAAGAAATTAGAACTCTAAATCTAATAACCCTTAACCATAGAAAAAATATATATTTTAATTAGTAAAATCCTAATTAAATTAAAAATTATAATTTAAATAAGAAAAAAATCCAATTACAAGTAGAAAAACAAATAATATTCTAAATCTAGCTTGTTAAGCTAGGACGCTACGTGTCAATAACACAGTACAATATAGCAATATAAAAAAATGCTTGATAAATGTAGATAGCAGTTGGTGGCATAGCCGGAGCTGCTTATCAGTAACCTGTTCACTGAGGGGGAAAAGAGAACAGCGATGTGAGTGTATACGACGAATGCAAGTAATGCCATGAAAGACGTAAATCCTTCCTGTTGCATTATTACATGAGTTGAATGATTTGTGGCTACATTTTGCCCACAGGACATGTACATTATTATCATTATGCAAACGGTAGGGTTAGAGAATAGACTTGGAATTATGCTCTTGAAAAGCTGGGAATGGAAGCAAAAGATGCCAGTTGGAAGCCTCATCTTGACCCCTTCTTTCTCCCCAATTAAATTGAAGTATGATGATATTTATTGGTGGGGACGACTCCGGTTAGCAATGGACTCTCCTCTTAATTAGCCCTCTTAGTCCATGCTTTTTTTTAGCATCAAAGGAAAATGCCTGTTGTATTAACTATATAAACTAAAAGAATAGTGCGTTTTATTGTAGCATTACTCATCAGATACTATTCATTGAATTAATGTTTTGTTTTATTCTTTTTCAATTGATTTTTTTTTAATTTTGTTTTTTAATATTAAATTTTTTTATTTAGTTATCACACTTTTATGATACGGATTATGATACGGATTGTGGATTTAGTATGTTAAGTTGATTTGATGGATTAGCGCGGTTAACTCAAGTTTTTTTTTAAATAATTTTGTTTTCAATTTCATCTATTAATATTGAGTTGGTTGAGAATTTTATTTTATAATATTTTTTTGTTTACTTTTTATTATGTTATTCTGACCTTATGACTCGAAAATGGTGCTTAAAGAGTTAACTCGAGTAGACTCTGGTTGTTTTTTGTCTTATTTTTTATTGAATTTTTTTTTCAATTTCATTATTCAACACTAGGCCAGTTGAGAATTGAGATTCATAATCTGTTTTTACTTGCTTTTTATGGGGATATCTTGGTCTTATGATTAAGGTCGTCGGTTTTGGTATTTTAACCATGGTTGAATCGAGTTGTTTTTTATTTTTTTTTCTAAAAGGTTATCTCGGTCTCATGATCTTGGTCATGGGTCCTTCAACATTGAATTTTTTTTATTAGGTTGTCCTCATCTCTTGACACAAGTCACATGTTTGGTAGGTTAACCTAATTGACTTAGTTTTTTTATTGATTTTTTTTTTAATTTCATCATTTAATATTGTGTTTCATTGAGAATTAAGTTTCATAATTTATTTTGTTTGCTTTTTATTAGGGTATCTCGGCTTCATGACCCAAGAATAATGCTTTATGGATTAACCCGGGTTCGCTTGTCTTATTTTTTGTGTCATTTTCTTAGTTAATATTTTTGCAAATTCCATTATTCAACATTAGGTCTAACAAGAACGAAAAATTCCATTATTCAACATTGGGTCCATCAGGAGCGAAAAATTTCATCATTCAACATAGGGTCCAACAGGAGCAAATATAAATTGAACTTTATAATTTGTTTTGATTTGCTTTCTATGGGGTTATCTCAGTCTCATGATCAAAGTTGAAACTGATCCGATGTGATTCAGTTGTCTTGGTGGGTCCAAAAGTAATCCAGATGATCGGTAAAAATATAATTTAACTCAAAATAAATATTTAAGATGAGATTTTGTCATAAACATTGAGATAACAACATAAGGGATCGATTCGGATCAACCCGGGTTAATCTGTCAATCCGCATGCCAAGTCATGAGATGATGATAACCCTATAGAAAGTAAATCAAAACAAAATATGAAAGTCAATTTCTAATAAACTCAATGTTGAAGGATTAAAGTAGAAAAAAAGTCAATTAAGAAAAAATAACCAGAGTCAACCCGATTTAATCTTCCAAAATGAGCGACCCAGGTTATAAGACCGGAATAACTCAATAGAAAAAAAATTATGAAGCTTGATTCTCAGTTAACTTAGCATTGAAAGATGAAATTGAAAAAATAGTAATGATAAAGGACATAAAAAAACAACTCGAGTTAACTAAGATTAACCCGTCAAAACAGTGACCCGAGTCATGAGATAGGGATAACCTCATAAACAACAGATCAAAACAAATCACGAAGCCTAATTCCCAATCAATCTAATTTTAAAGGATGAAATTAAAAAAAAATTAATTAGAAAAAAAAAACTGAAATCAACCGAGTTAACTTGTTAAAGTCATGGTTCGAGTCATAACTCTAGAATAACCTTATAAATAATTAAATTGAAAAGAAGTTAATAAATTTAATATTTAAGGATAAAATTATTTTTTAAAAAAATATAAATTAAAAAAAAGGAAAAAAAAGAAGAAAATACTATTATAATGAATAGATGAGAGGTAGATAAATAAACCCTCCTTCGTTTTTTTTGTTAATTGATTAATAAATATCACGTTGTGGAGATTGTAAATTTGAGCGTGGTGATGTGGAGGGAGAACTTCAACAGATTTCTTGCATGAAAATAATTTATTGATTTCTAACTTTAAGGCTTATTTGCAAGCAAAATAAAAATTGAGAATCCAACAATCTAAATGTTGATAGCCTGTTTAATAAGAGAAATTTAATTTTAATACTTACAAAGTAATTAAAACATGGTTATAAAACTAGTCCCGACCCATAACTTAGTTCAACCTAAATCATTTAAAATAACATGTTTTAAATATTTCTTTTAAAATTAAAATGTTTCCATTTATTTTTTTAAATCAAAACAGGTTTTATTTATATTTTGACCAGATCAACAAGATTTTATTAAGTTAATTACCATAGTTTAATATGAAATTTAGTTCAAGCTTGATGTCGAGTGAATAAATTATCCAATTAATTTTTTAGATTAAACTGATTTTAAATAAAATTAATCAAGGTTGGAAAATTTATTTTTTTTCGTTTATCTAAAATTAATGTTTATATATATATATATATATATATATATATATATATATATATATATATAAAATCATGTAATCAATTTGGCAATAGTTTGACCCTTACTTGTACGAAAACAACCTGGAACTCATTAAAAAAAAAAGAATCTATAACATTTTAAATTCTTTTTTGTGAAGCATCCTTAATTCTTTGTCAATTAGTAATATTAGATACTATTATGGTAACGATTTTTTTTTAAATTGTTTTTTATTTGAAAATATATTAAAATAATATTTTTTTAAAAAAAATTATTTTTGACATCATCACATTGAAACAATCCAAAAATATATATAAAATTATTTGAAGAAAAATTTATATTTACTTTTAAAAACACAAAAACAAACACTTGCTTATATTGATAAACTAGTACATGGTATTTCTGCTAAACATCTAACGAAATGGTTGAAAATTGTAAACAAGAAAAACAATAAATTAGAAGAAAATGAATTAATATACTCCTACCTTGTGTGTTTAATATTGTAATATAAAATGTTTTTCAAAAAGTATTTTTCTTTAAAAATAATTTTATTCAGATTTGTTTTTTATATTACAACATCAAAACCATCAGAAAATACAAAAGTATTTATGGAATCAATTACCAGATCAACAAGATCTTATGGAGTCAATTACCATCAGTTTAACATGAAATTTAGTTCAAGCCAGATCTCGAGTGAATGAATTGCCTAATTAATTTATTAGATTAAATCGAGTTTAATAAAACTCATCAAGGTTGGAAATCTAATTTTTTTTAAAAAAAAATCATCTAATAAAATTAAACAATGTGGCAATAGTTTTACCCTTGTACGAAAACAACTTGGAACTCATTGAAAAAAAAAAAAAATCCATAACATTTCAAATTCTTTTTTGTGAAGCAAATTCTTTGTCAATTACTAATTTTAGTCTTTGTGTAGTATTGCAGTAATAATTTTATTTAAATTATTTTTTAGTTGAAAATATATTAAAATAATATTTTTTTTATTTTTTAAAATTTATTTTTAATATCATTACACCAAAACAATCCAAAAATATAAAACAATTAATTTGAATATTTTTTTTAAACATGTTACTGCTGCGAAAACAAACACTTGCTTATATGGATAAACAAGTACCTGGTATTTCTGCTAAACATCTAATGAAATGGTTGAAAACTATAAAAAAAAAACAATTAATTAGAATAAAATGAATTAATACAATCTTACCATGTGTTTAATATTATGATCTAAAATATTTTTCAAAAATATTTTTCTTGTAAAAATATTTTTAAATAATTTTTTTTCAAATTTATTTTTACATTACCACATCAAAACTATTAAAAAGCACTAAAAAAACATTAAATTTAATATTTTTTCAAGCCAAAACATACTTAAACACAATTTTAACTCATAATGCCAAACAACCTAACTAGCATTTAATATAACACAATTTTAACTATAATGCCAAACAACTATAGATTTAATATTGTTTAAAAATATTTTTATTTGAAAATATATTAAAATAATAAAAAGAAAAACAACTTAACATCACCATATTAAAACTATAAAACACCATTAAAAATTAATTTAATATATCTAAAAACAATAAATACCATATTTCCAAACACTGTGAGTTTACACTGAAACTTGAAAGTCACTAGTCGTTTTCGAGTAGTAATTATAGAGTACCGAGAGAAGAAAAACTCTCTCTTTCTCTATCTATCTATTCCCTCTCCACCACAACAAATGTCGGCAGCATTCCTTTCACAACCTTCTCAAGTCTTGTCATGTTAGATTCCATTGACATACACTCCAATTTTAAATTATTGGATTGGTTAATCGAATACTCATCGCATTACGAAGACTCGACATTTGCAGAGGAGACCCAGAAGGTTGAAGAAATGCTATACAGCAGGCAATTATTGTGATAGAAATATTTCAGATCCATCCAGAAGAAATATTGTCCTCATACTGTATTGTCCAGTCATTTTTCTGAAATTTTACAGTTTTGAAATGGGATATAATTAAAATATTATAATTATAAATCATAATATTTTTAAATTGTATTATTTAATTAAAAAATTTTCATCATGTATTACTTTGTTATTTTTTTCAATTCTAATTACACAATTTATACAGAAATATTCCATAAAAATGTTGGACACTTTATATTGGAAAAAATAAATGAAGTAATTTATTTGATTTTTAGGGTTTTACGATTCAATAACTTCTTTATTTTTAATCAATCAATCTAATAACTTCTGGAAGCCAGCGACCTAGTCGTTGAACTTTGGCCAAACTTACGTGTTTCTTTGACTTGGAAAATGTAAATATTAGAACTCTAAATAATTGTAAGAAAAAACAAGGAAAGGAAATTAAAATACGCAGTCGATGGTTTTGTCAAGCAATTTAATAGATTAAAAGGGATTAAGAAGGCTTGCAACGTGCAGGACAAAACAAGGGTCGTCCCCTTCGTTGCTTGATTGCCTGCAAAAGAAGAAGAAAAGACTCAAAGTGAATGAAGTGCCATGCCAATACATACAGGTATAGACTCTAGCAGGCTCATAAATAAAAGATATATATCTACGCGTAGGTTTTACTCATCTTTTTTTCTCCCAACATTAGTTCTATAGGAATTAAAAGCGTCAATTATACCATTTATTTAGTAGGTTCATTGAACAAGATAGAAACATTCGTATACGATGGAGAGACTTCAATTTGCTTATCCTTTTCGAGAAGAATAAAAAAAATTATAACCATCCTCAATTGTTTATTATCATCCAGTTAGATAGCACTACTGAATCTTGTTTGTCTCACTAGCCTTTACTTGTTTTGAATATCTCTTGGTCAATAACCTTCAAACTTGCTCGTTTGCTTGTAGAAAGACTAGAGAATTTTTTACATACATTAAATTTCATATTTGACCAAGCTAGTTTTAATTGAGAAGTGCATCAAACTCACAATTTCATGCCCACAATCTGTAGGATTTGACTAAAACATGGAATTGAAAATCCTCCCTGCTAAAAATTTGTCAAATATAAAAGGAAACACTGATGAAATTTTTTTTTATTAATAGATTGCGGTGAATTTTATCGACGGACCTCTCCATCACTATATCTCTTGGTACTAAATACCGACAAAAACATTTCGTCGGTATATACTGAGGGAATTGTAATGAAAAAAGAATGAACAAAAAAACCAAAACAGTACGATGACGTATAACTTTTACCAACGGCTTTACCGATGAAACTAACCCGACGGTAAAGTCCGTTCGTAGATATACCGACAGAATTACAGACGGTATTACATTGGAATTTAAAAAGACAAATTGTACGGTGACATGGAACGTTTTACCAATAGAATGACCAATGAAATGATCGATGAAATAATTTCATCGAAAAATCGATCTGTAATGTTTAATTTATGACCTAACGTTCGACCCTCCTCTCTCATCTATCATTTTTTATCTTGCTCCTTATGCATTTTTTTTTTTGCAACAAACAACAGAAACAACCACCCATCTTAATCTTCACACAACTCAACCTCCCACAACAAATCCAGTTGCCACAACAGTACTTGATTTGTAAACATTCATGTTCTTATTCAAATTTTATTGAGAATTCTCCACCTTAAGTAAGTAAATCTATCTTTTTATTTATTTAAACATAATTTTAAAATGTTAATTTTTTTTTTTGCATATTTTTGTAGTATATGTATTTTATTTGGGTGTTTACTTATTTTATAGTTTTTTCTCATACAAATTTATTGAATGAATTTATGATTTATACATATTAGGGTTAGTTTTAGATTTTGTAAAATTTTATTTGTTTGTAAATTGATGAAACTTATGTTGAATTTTTTACTTAAGAGTTTTGTAATGAAATAAATAATGACTTATTTAACGGGTCCATTTTATTTCCTTGTCAATTTTATTGCCGAGTTGAAATTTTCGATAAATGTGTAAAAATTTAAATTTATGTAGATAATTGATGATGAATTAAGAGTGCTATTAAAATAGATTGAATAAGTTTGAGCTAAACCAATATTTTTATAAATTTATTTAGTTAACGTAGGTAATTAATACATGGTGTCATCATTATTTAAATAGGTTTGATATAAGTAATGAATGATCGTTCATGGATATATTGAGATTCACCCCAAGGGTTGCGAAGGATGTATTATTGTAATGGGGTTCATGGTTTTATTAATTACACATTATTTAATTCGAGAAATATTAGTGGAGGCGGTATTAGATATTAATGAAAAACATGTAAGAATAATAAATTTCTAGATCCAGATATTGCAACGATGCATCTTCTACAAAAAAAGGTTCATGGAGAAATACATGTGTTAGTATGCATATAAAAAATCATAGGTTCCTCACGATACCATGGTAGAAAGATGGTTGGGTCAACTTTTAGTGCTAACAACATGGATGAAGTTATAGATGACAATAATATTCCTTTTATGAATATGGTTATGGATGTGATTAGAATGAATCGAGATTATTTTTGTTAATGTCTAATCATAGATGAAGAACCTAATGAAGAAATGACCAGGTTTTTTGATCTTTTAAAAGATTCTGACAAACCATTATAGGATGATTGCATAAATTACAGTAAATTATCGGTAATTGCACAGGTGTTCACTATCAAGTCAGATCATGGGTTAAGTGAGGTCGGTTATAACTGAATTGTCGAATGAGTGGGAAGCATTTTACCTGAAGGAAACAAGCTGAAATAGAACTTATATGCTGCTAAATCCATGATGAAACCTCTCGTTCTAGGATACCAAAAAATTAATATGTGTTTAAATTTCTGCATGTTGTATCACTTTGAAAATACAGAGTTGACCGAGTGCGAAACATTTAACTATGTGAGCATTCTCATTATAAACCCAGAACTGGCAAGGGAAGAACTCTTGTCACACACAAAAAACTTAGATATTTCTCAATCACATCTAGACTGTTGAGCATATGACATGAAACCAATCACATGATGCGGTGGATGAAATGATGGTGCACATGGTGCGTCTTCTATTGGTGAAGCCTAGAAACACTTTAACAATGTGCATCCTCAGTTTTTAGTGGAATCAATGAACGTGTTTCTTGGATTATGTATAGACGAATTTAATTCATTTAGGTCATTTTCTGCTCCTAATTTTTGTTGATCGGTGATACTCACGGTTTACAATATGTCATCGGGGATGTGTATGATGCTAGAAATCATGTTTTATCTATGGTCATACCCGGTCTTAATAGTTCGGGTTGAAATATATATGTTTATCTTTGACTGTTGATTGATGAGTTGAAGTAATTCTGGGAATCTAGGGCTTTGACTTATGATGTATCGAAGAAACAAAATTTTTTGATGAAGGCAATTTTTATGTGGATTATCAATGATTTTCCCTGCTTATGGAGTGGTTTTTAATTGGAGCACGCATGAAAAATTAGCATATCTATACTGTATGGAAAATACTGAGGCATTCACGCTAACAAACAACAGTAAAATGTCTTTTTTTACTACCACATATACTTTTTTCCAACAAATCATAAGTACAGAAAGAACAAGAAGCATAGTTATCAGACCCGGCCTGACTCGGTGGGTCAATCCGAGACCTGGGTGCTCTGGGTCATGGCCGAGTCTGTTTTATTAAAAAGTCGAGCTTGTAATTGGCCCGGGGAAAATTGTTCGACTCGCCAGGTCAACCCAAAACCCGAGAGACTTGGTAAAACCTGGTAGAGACCCTCTTTCTTTCAAATATGTTTTTTCTCCTAGCCAGAAATCCCTCTTTTTTTCATATTTTTCAGTTAGTTACTAATCCATTTCGAAGTTCATTATATAAATATTAGAATAATATTTTATTTTTTCAATGTAGGATTTGAAGCCTTTTAGTAAATACTCTATGTTCAAAAGAAAAACGTTATGTTTTTTCAATGTGGGATTTGAAGCCTTTTAATATATATACTCTATGTTCATAAGAAAAAAATTATGTTTTTTCAATGTAGGATAAAAAAACCTTTTGAAATAATTTTTTAAATTTCATTATTTACAACATGTATAATCTATATTCATATGGATTATTTCTTAATTTTTTTCATATGAAATATTAAAATCTCATACATTTTTTTTAAAATTTTTCTAGGTTGACTCGGGTCAACCGTGTAACTTAGGACCTGACTTTTTAGCCTGGTCAACCCCTGGGTCGGGTTTGATAATTATGATAAGAAGGACTACTTTATTAGCAAAGTTGAAAAGGATGTTGCATCGCCACTTCTTTTGGATGAGAAATTGCATGATGTGGTGCAGAAGTAAGGTGACATTGTGTTTGGTTTTCAATCGGGTAAACAAAAGTTTCCTGATTTTGATTTAACCCACAATTAAGTTAAACAAAGTATTTTTTTGAGAGCTTTCTTATTGAAATAACAATCTCCTCTGCCATAACCTTGATATCATACACATAAAAAAGAACATGTTGAGAGCTTTCATATTGAAATAACAATCTCCTCTGTTATGGATGTGAAAGGGAATACAAAAGGACAACATCAAGGCTGGAATGAATATAGCTTTGTTTTGAAAACATAAAAATATGGAGTTAGTTTATGTTGGGTTACACAGGTCACAAAGTTCAGAGTCAACTTCACCTTAGATAAAAATGTATAATTAATTGTCTACCCATGGCTTAAAAGTCCGTGTTTTCCTAATGGATATGCTTCAAACATATCAAGATTGATGAATTTAGAGGATTGCAGATTGTATAGAATGAATAGCTATGATTGCCATAATTTTATGCAAACACTCATTCCATTAGCTTACCGGGATTTATTGTCAAAGGGCATATGGGATACACTCATAAAGATCAGTTATTTTTTTAAAGATATATGCTCCAACAAGTTATAAACACAACATATAGAGATGTTTGGAATAAATATCCTCCAAACAATATGTAAACTTGAGATGATATTCCTCTCATCATCTTTCAACTCATTTAAGCATTTACCTATACATTTACCATTTTTGAGGCCAAAGAAAGATGTATCATTCGAGAGGTTAGGGATATCCATGTATGGTAAATTTAGATGTATCCATTTGAGAAGGTAAAAAAAGGTAATTAGGCTTTGAAATGTATGGTATTTATATAATTTTTTTGTCTTTTTTGTATACTTTAAAACATTCATTTAATTTCATGCAGATATTTGTTTAACCTTAAGAAAAAAGTAAAAAACAAGGCACATAATGAGGCTTTGAAATGTGAGGCGACAATATTTATCTCATACTATTTCAAGCCTCAATTAAGAACAAAAATCAACTGTGTTTCAAGGCATGACGATGGTAGTGAAGTGCCTTCAAGTAGGAACTTGTTAATATTCTTTCATCCTAGATAACTCGTACCAAAAAATATTGTAAGGGGAAGATATTTTCTAAAATAGAATTCACATAAGCACATAATTATGTGCTATTTAACTGCGATGAACTGAGACATTTTATTCATTAAGTATACTACTTAACATGTCATTATTTTCGAACAATTTATCTCTAATAATATTATAAATTGATACATTGTTAAATAGCTTGTAGGACACATCATTTATATTTACTATCTTAAGATTCACAGTTGAATGAATCTCAAATCTTTGAATTACAAGATGAATAATTTTTTCACAATTGGTAACATATAGATTGTGTGATTTTTTGAACAAGGCAAAAAAAAAAGCAAAAATATATGCGAAAGAAAGCAAGCTTGCAGCCCGGAATGACATGACGATTATGAAGGATTTCAGACCGCCATATATCTCGGTGGTTGTGTGGGAGGAGTACATTCAGCATGTGAAGTCCGCGCAAATCACGCGATGGTCACAGTCCGGTGTGGAGAACCAAACTGTCCTGTTCACAGTTTCAAAACCACACATACCAGCGACTTTGTTTGGTTCGTTTCACATGCGAAGCGAATGATAAGATTTTTTTATTTCTTCCATTTTTTATTTTTTATTTTTATAAATATATTTAACTGACAATATTTTTATCTTGCAGGCTACAATTCATGTACGCGAGTCAAGTTCAGTGGATCTCTTTGTTGAAATGCATGTGTAGAGTGATGACTGCCAAAAAAAGGTGCAGCAGTTCGTGGATAGCTGAGCTCAGCACTTTGTGGTATGTTAGTTTTCAACCATTAATTTTATTAAGTTATAATTTTCTTCAATTTGATGAATTTATTATTTCTTTCCAGGATACATATAACAACCACTTGAATGAGAGATACGGGGACAATCTTTCGACCCGTCCGGATCTTGATCCAGATTTGTGGTTGGAGGCAGGATAGCCCGGTGGGCTCGATAGAAACTTGCAGATGACCCGTAGTGTTTTGACCGTTTGATGCTCACAATTGGTCCCAAACACTCAAATTGAATGCTTGTGATTGGTCCTGAGAACTTACAGACAGGGTTATTGACGGACCATGTCCGTCGATATATTCCAGAGAGTTGAAAAGGAATTATTTCAAATGTCACTACTACTGCTAACTCTTCGATGGAATTATAGATGATATTTCGTTGGTGATATGTTATATTTACTGACCGATATACTGACGAACATATAAAAACACCAATGAAATTGCATGTGGTATTTTTGTCATTTATATGGCAAACTTCCTGAGGAAAATACCGATGGAATGAAATGGATCAATTTTTTTTTGTGCGCTTTGTCCGTCTCTAAATCCATCGATAAATTTATTACCGATGAATTTACCGACAGACCATAAATTACCGACGAGAGTTTTTTCAATGGACTGGTTCCGTCAGTGAACCTATTGGTAAAATACTTATCAACAACTGTGAGTTTAAATACTAATTACAATTTTCGTCGATAAAACTGTTAAATCTGGTGGTGCCTCATGGTTATACATGTTGATGCTCAATATTGTTATATGTATAGTTTCATGTCACCATGTACATTTGATTTACTTGTGGAGTGTTGCAAAAGCAAGGAATTGAGAGAGACCATGTACATTTGATTTACTTGTGGAGTGTTGCAAAAGCAAGGAATTGAGAGAGAGAGAGAGAGGTTTACCAGATAGCCAAAATGGTATTTGATGAATGGGTTTGCCCACTGCTTATGATGGATTGGACTATTCTTGATGTGTCCTTACCTGTAAAACAAAGTTCTTTGTGTGTTCCGATGATTAGATTAGTTTAGTGATGGAGTTTAATGGTGTAGAAAACTTTTATTTATCGGATTCCTTTTACCTGTATCGTTGAGTATAAAAATACCTCCCCTCACTTACCTGCGAAGACAAAATCAAGGCAAGAAATCTCATGCCTTTTGGCAGTAAAAAACAATGTTCTGATTGTTCGCGGTATCGATCAATAAACAGAGGCATTATCAAAAACACTCGAAGGAGAGCCACAGGAAATCCAAGTGGGCATAGCCATCTATTTTTTAGCCTTGTGATGTTTACTTGCACGTAGCCGCCTTTGCATCTTTTTCACAGAACTGTTTGTTTTTTGGCTGTGTGCATGCGCCTTGGCTTTGCCAAATTGTAAATAAATCCTCACTCTTGTTTTAACTATCTATTATGATTGAGGGAAATTGAGTATGATTAATGCATAGTATGATGTGACAGAAAATTTCATTTTCTTTCTTGTGTCATAGTAGTTTCCTGCCTTCAATAGGAATGGCATCGCTTGATGTCTCTCACATGGTGGCCCAAAGCCTGAAAGAAAGTGAGAGTTACATGAAATTGCAATGAGCTCATTGCATGCATATCTTTCCATCTTCATTTCAAATGGCAAAGATAGTCATGAACTTGAGAGATGAGAGGCATGGGGTTTCCTGAATGATGCCAGTGTCCCATAGGACCTCTAATTTTTTTCCCTTTTTTTTAGTTTCACGCTGGAAGAGAAAATTTAGGTGCAGCCCGAATCATTTAAAAAAAAAAACCTTTAAAAAACAAAATAAAATGGAAGTGCTAGCTATCATCATTCTACCCCACAAACATTACTTGTATTCAAAGCTAGGATTTCCTGGCGGACCTGACCTCTCCCCTTGGTTTCACAAAAGGGGCAACAACAACCACATTCTGAATTTAATATCGACCATGTGAACATTCAAAATGCAAGATTAATATGCTGATGAAGAGAATTTATTGTGTAACTGCCAAGAATCAAAATCCCAGAACCCAGTTTGTGGATTTAATTTTTTTTTAAAAAAAAAATAGATAACTCTGTTCCCAATTGGGTCCTCAGAGTATACAGAAATTCGCAATTGAGTACACAAATCCCAATTGGGAACTCGATCAAATATCTTTATATAAAGAGAAGGAACTCGATTTTAGTTGACGTGCAAGTAGGCCTGAGTGGCCAGGTAAAAAAAATTATGGTAGGGGAAAGAGGACAAATTCATCTCAATTACTGCTGAAATGGTTACACATGAAAAACAATGATAATTTAAAAGAAGAAAATTGACAGCTACACTTGAGAGAAGGGACAAATCATCTCAAGTGCCGGAATGGACAGTTTACACATGATTAAAAAACTATGAAAAGAGATAATTGACAACAGTACCTTACCACGAGTGACAAACAAATCCTCTTTTTACTACATGCTGGAACCTCGTTTTTTAGACTTTTTCCTTGTCCATAAATTTGTGTACAGTACAGCAGCAAATCTTTACGGCTGCAAAGGTCACTGAATCAACCGATGAATTTGATGGTTTCATGACTTTTATTTTTTCCATAGAGAACAAGAGAGTGATGGGCATAAAGGGTTTCCAACACCTTGTGTCTCTTTTAGCACCATGTGCCAGGCATGTGAGATGTTGGATTTTCCCATTGATTTCAACCGGGAAATTAGGGGGTCCATGGTTCCATGATTAAGACACATGATAGTATTCAAGATTTTGCTTTTGAAATACATTTTGAACGTACTGTGTGATTTGGTGATCTCAGTGGAGAAAATAACCCCTTGTGTCCCATGCATGTCACTTCTTTCTCTTCGAAGCTTTCCAAGATGTAGCCAAGTTTTTCCGCTCTAAGGCCCAACTAGGTACGGATGGTGGTCCTATCCAGTTGAAGAAAAGAACGAGAGATTCAAGAAGAGAAGAATGCAGCCATTTCAAGAATTCAGCTTATGAACTGAGACTAATAAGAAAAAGTGGAAAGATTGGGAGTAAACTCCTTTTGAGGTAATAATTCTTCATGATAAACAAATGATGGTGCAAAAAAAATTAGCATGATGTGATCATTTGTACAGTTGTGTACATACAGTTATGTTGATTCAACTTTCTCACTTGTATGGTCAGTGGGGCATCCTTTGCGTCTGGGAGGCTCTTTAACACCTGTTTAACAACAAGAAAATTGATGTCGGTAACCTCACCAACAGCAGTAGGCTCTTTAACACCTGTTTAACAACAAGAAAATTGATGTCAGTAACCTCACCAACAGCAGTGGTAAACGTGATAGTAGGGAAATAATATTATGTATGTGAAAGAAGATTCATGGATATTTACTTGGTATAGTTTCCAAGAAACCATGGCATCAGTGGCAGCATATTGTAGGTTGTTCTTTTGATAAAACATCTGCTTCTCAGTTTCCAAGTCTGATTCTGTTGCGCTTTCGAAGCTGTGAAGTTTCGGTAACTTAATTAGAATTTCTGAACAAAACGCATAGCCAAAATAACTTGGAGAAAATTAGGCTCCATTTCAATCCACTAGAAAAACTACATACCAAGAGAGGGAAAATAGAAGACCAGAAGAGGTTGAAACAAAAATGAGAAAACAAGAGTAATGGTAGAGCAAGGATAACTCCATTGCTTTTGTATATCAAAGTAGAAATATATTGATCAAAGAAGAAGGTGCACGTAACATTCAGAGATCTAGAGATTCTTTGAAACAACAACGAAGAAGAGAACTCCAAACTAAGGAATACTCCATTCTCTCTGAATACCAGTCACTGAAACACTTCTGAAAGCCTGAAAGCATCATACCACAAGGATGCAAGAAACACCATGCCATCCACTAACAGCTTCTCAATGAGAGAATTGAAACTTGAAAGTTGTAGCATTCTCCTCCATCCAAACACACATATGACCACACAATCAGCACAGAACAATAAAATTCTGGTAATTTTTCCTCCAAATCCACTATAGCATATTGGCAGCAAATCCCGCAACCTACCAGGAACCACCTAAGACTCACATCTGCTAGCTTGAGTCCTCTTTGTGCAATGCTTCAGCATGTCCAAGATTTCCATTTTCACAACCCTACTCCACAAATACCATCCAACTTGTCAATGGAGAAACAATTGGCTCACGGCCTCCACAGTGTTTGGTAACTCATAGATCTGATGTTAGGAGACAGAGCCTGGTGATGACAACTCCATTGTTCATTACTAACCTTCATAATGATGCAGATATGACATGTGCTCGATGTCCAAACTAATATAAGCACATAATTCTAAAACTATTTGCATCAAAATGCACTATAGAAGAACTTAAGAGCAGGACCAAAATCTCACAGAAGTGAATTCCCTTTTCTGGCCTTTTAAGAATTTGAGGAACAATCACTGTTGAATTCAAAAATTTAACCAGATTGTGAATAGGATCCGGCCAGTGCAAATTGCCTTAACCTATTAGCATAAATATGCATTCTAGACAGGGGACAAAATCCTGTAGTTGTTAAACCTTCAGTGATGCCTTGCATGGAGTCTGCATAAGAAATACAATCAAAGCTTTTCCTTTCTATTTCATTTTTTCTTCATTATGGCGAAGGCAACAAAAAGTTCTCCTAGAAATGCATAGGATACGTATATTCTGAACGGTCAAGGCAAGTTTGGATTTATTTCAAAAACAGGCTGGTCCAACATTACCATAGAACAATGTGGGCACCAATTTATATTCCCACTATTTTTTTGATACTGTTGACGGTCCAGTGACTTGATAAAATTGCAAAACAAACATAAACAATCAGGAATAAGCTTTCGAAAATGCAAATCAGAGAACCAAATAGATGTCCTTTACTCAGAAGGCATCTCAGCAAGATGTGTAGATACCTCTTTGCAAACAAGAATCTTTGCTAGAGCTCTTTGCTAGAGCGAAGACCCCAAGTTTTAGGTTCTCCACCAAGCTTTTGATTTGCATGATAGGAAAGGTCCTCCACTGATTTAACTGAGACATTATAATCTCTAAGAACCTCAGCACAGTCACCGCTTATGCCAACACCAACCTGCACACATGCCACACATTCAGAATAGAAAATTAAATCTGTAATTAAAAAAATTATATATATATATCAAATGTACATAAATGAAATACAGAAACTAGTGCAAGAGATCTCACTAACTTTTACAAGTGTAGAATCCTCTAGAAGAAACTGCAGACTTGTGATTCCAGAATGAAAATTATGCATCGCATGACAAAGGCTGGTGTTCCCACATATCTGCATAACTGCAGCTTTTCCAGGCAACACACCTGCAGAGATCGAGGTTACTGTTCAAAGTGATGATCCATCAAGAAAAATCTATTTCCTAAAGGGAAAGGCAGCACGGGAAGGAAAATGCTTGCAGAGAACAAGATTTGATTCATTTTTCAATGTAAACACAGTAGGAATGCATTTTTTGTCACCTCACCCCCTAATCAATTTTTCAACATTAGTTTAACATGCCACTCGGCAAAATTGAGGAGTTCCACAATTCAAATAACTCAGTGTTAGTGATAAGTCAGGGTCATTTGTATTAGAAACATAATTGAAAATTCTGCTAGAACATTTGACAGTGCGCAAAGCACTGCAACAAAATGCCATGGAACCCTGCCTTCTCCTCCAGGAGCACTGGGAAGGCAAGGAAGACAAAACTAACATTTTAAGTAATGTACTCTGGTTTTAAGGAAATGGGTGCATAATCTAAGGTTGAAGTGAATGAGCAACTGTCAACTGCATTTATTTGATGACATGCTGCAGGATAACAGTTGCCTGGTTGGTTATAAATTTCATGGTTCTAATGCACAGTGAAGGTGTCTATAACAAGCTACAATCCATAAATGAAACTTGAGCATCATCAAAGAACAAGATTGTAGTATATGAGTAGGAGATAAATTTCCTCCATGCCATAGAGGAAGTGGCAAATGGAATAGTAAACCTAAGCACTCTACAACTAGAGAATGCATAGGAGAAGAAAACATGGCATATAATAATCAATAAGCCTAATCAGTTTGTAAATCAAGTTCACATTCCAAAAGTTTTCCTCTGACTCCAAGAAAGCTTTAGGATAACACATTAAACAACAAGCATAAGCTCCATATATTTGATGAATCATAATTGCTTAAGCATCATTATTATTGAGAGAGAATAAGATCAATGACAAGGATTTTTGAAAGAAAAGGAACAAAAAACATGCATAGGAAGGTCCTATTTATCTTATAATTCTAATAATAAAAGTGAAATAGCTTCCATAGAATAATAGAAGGTCCAATTTATCTTATAATTCCCTCCATTCAAAACATTGATGAAAACAACTAACAAACAAACCTTTGTAAATGTGGTTTTCCACTCAATATCAAAACCAACAATAACTTGACCCATTTAACCCTTTTTTACTTTAAGACTCTGTAAAAGCTCCTTTGCAGCCTTTTCTACCTCCATAGAAGTTCTGCTATACAAAATTTGACCCCTGAACTTCAATGCAGGATATCTCATCTTCACACTACCTGCTACACAAAGTACAATAAATACATTAAAATCCCACAAATAATCAGCTTGAATAACAAAATGTATGTGTTAAAGCTATGTAACTTAATTAAAAGTTCAAAGCTTTGTACAAAATTAAGGACCTCGGTGACAATTCATAAGCAATGCACATAGAAAAATGAATAGGGAACCTGCAAGCGTGACTTTTTGGGGGGGCTATGAACAGTGATCATATGTAACCAGAAATTTAGTAAAAATTATATGAACATAACCGACATCGAAATTGTTCCAATCACACAATTATCGACTGCCAAAAATAAAGTAACGCAGCATTTCTAAATTCTAAATTTCATTTTTTTTTCTTAGATCTTAACTACCAAACGAACCTTACAACAATGAGCTGCAAAAGTACTAACAAAACGAACCCAAATTTATAACTTATTCCAAAAAAAGCATATTGCTGTTAACATTTGAAAGGATAAATCAAAACCCAGAATTTTCTAAAGGGATATACAAATGGTTTAGAAATATATAAAATTAAAGTAAAATTAAAAAAAAAAAAGTTCTTTTACCTTGACAGGGAGAGAGAGAGAGAGAGAGAAGAGAACTGGGAAATTGGTGTCGAGTTCTTGGAAGTTATTGATCCTTTTGTGGACTTGAATGTCGTTTCTTGATTATAGTTGCTGTTGATGGTGATGGCAACGACGACGGTGTTCAAAGTCTCTCATGGAAATGAAGAATTCCAGGGAGAAGAGGAATTAGGGTTCAATTGATTCAAAAGAAATCACTCTCCCACCTGATGTTGAAAAAACGCACCGTGTTATTAATTTGTGTCAAACGCTGCGTTTAGTCTTGTTGTTTTGTTCTTGTTAGTTATGTTGTCACGTGTTGGCTTAGAATAGAAGAATAATTGGTAGTGTTCCATAAGGACTGTGGACATTCCGGATGTTTAGTCTAGCCGTTTAATTGTGTTTTTAAAATTTTGGAGTTTTTTTAATTTTAAGTTCTTTTGTTATGGGTTTTTTGATAGTTTTAGTGTGTTAATATTAAAAATAAAATTTAAAAAATAAAAAAAATATTATTATGATGTATTTACAAGTAAAAAATACTTTTAAAAACAATTTATATCACATTCTCAAACAAACCTGTAATAGAATTGAGAGGAAAGAGAAACATTATGAAAATGATGAATTAACTAATCCTTCCCCCCCCTTTCTTTATAGGTATATTGCCTATAATCTTCTAGATTTAGAAAATTACCAAAAAACTTTCCATTGAATCCTCTGGATAATCTCTAGATAAGCACTTATAGAATTTAGCTTACACCAAGTAGTATCAGAGCCCCATGTCTTTGGATTCGAGAAATGGCTCTTAATATTTGATCTTGAGACCCGAAAAGATTAGAAGATTCTCTTGAATTTGTCACTAAAAAACAAGCATTTAAGTATGAGCAATGATGAAAATGCTGGAATCATATAATAAAAAATTGGAAGTTATAAAGTCTATCCACGATGCCAAGTTTAGAGAGTTGAAAATACCCATCAATGGTTTATCATATCAATAAACATCAATCATATAGGCTTTACAACAAACAATGGGAGAATCTAGTGTTACTAGGGATAGGTTAACCCATATCATGGTGACTTTGCTACTAAAACTTTTAGAACCGGTGATGAAGGTTGTCAACACTACAAAACATATAAACTAAATGAGATTTCCCTTGTTTTAATGGTGATAATATGAACAAAACTTTGACATGGAAGAGATTGATGATTCTGAGAAACTTACACTAGCTTCATACTATCTAGATAACATGGCCTTATGTTGGCATCAAAAGTATATGAGAAGCTTGGAAGGTCAGGAGGTGACATGTGGAGAATATATGAAAGCTTTATGTATTAGGTTTGGGGGTCAAACGGACTTACTGGAAGAACTTATAGATCTAAGATAAGTTAGGAGTTTATAAGTATATATACAAGATTTTTTATGTCCTATGGAATAGGGTATAAATTAATGAAAAGCAAGCCATGTTAATCTTCATAAGAGGATTGTAGATGAAGATCAGAAACCTGGTCAACATGTTTGAACTTAAAGCTCTTAAACAAGCCTATTACCTAACTCGTTTACAAAACAATACATATCTCATAGACATTTCCACAACCATTTTAAATATTCATCCCAAACCATTATACAAACTACCCAAACCAAATTTAATCATTCTTGGTCTCATCCCATAAACTTAACTCCATAAACACCAATACATAAAAACCATCTTAAGTTGGCTTATTGTCTACTCCTATCCAAAACTATGTCCACAAACCAAACTTAAAACCTACCAAATCACTAGGGATCAAGGGGCTGGAGGAAAGACAAGCCAGAGGGTTATGTTTCTAGTGTGATGAAAGATTTGTACTTTGATACGAATGTAGAATTAAAAAATTATACTTACTATATATCGTGGAGGATGAAGAACATAATGATGAAGGCGCAAGTGAAATGAATGAGACTAATGCAAAAGCAATAACACCATACATTTCCTTCAATGCCTTGGAAGACATAGTGGAAGTCCATACCTTGAGGGTGACTGTAAAGGTAAAGAAACACTATATCTTTGTTGTAATCGACTTTAGCAGTACTCATAATTTTTAAATGCAGAATTAACTAAGAAACTACAATGTGACTTAACACCTATCAAACTTTTAATAGTTGAGGCAACAAATGATGGAACTATATGTTGTATAGCTATATATAGAAACTCTAAGTGGAAAATACAAGGGATGAATTTTATGGTTGATGTCTTTATTGTATATTTAAACAATTATAACATGGTGTTAGGCATTAAATGGTTTGCTAAATTAGGCAACATTTTATCTAACTATAAGAACTTATAGATGTCATTTAATTGGCTAGGTTAAAAAGTGTTGCTTAAAGGAAATAGGACTGCTAGACTATAAACTATCATATTTGAGCAGCTTAATGACTTACTAAATAATCCATCATAACTTATAGAAGTGATCATGTATAGTATGAAGATCTTAGAGGATATTGATTATGTAATGTGTTCCATATTGACCACCTCACATTCTAAATGGTAATGAATATTGTCTTAGATGAATTATTGAAGTGTTAACAAGAGGTGTTTAAGGAACCTAAAGGATTGCCACCAACTATAGCTCATGACCATATTATACCTCTGAAGAACAAAGTTCAATCTATCAAATTAAGACCTTGCAAATATTTTGGGTTACAAAAGAATGTATTAAAGAAGATGGTTTCTGAAATGATAAAAATAGTGGTAATTCAGCAGAGCAATAGTCCATTTGTTTCTCTAGTAGCTCTAGTTAAAAATAAGGATAACTCATGGATATTTTGTATAAACTATAGGGTTATAAAAAAACTCACCATTAAAGATAAGTTTTCTATGCCTTTAGTGGATGAATTATTAAATAAATTGGAAGGTGCAACAACATTTATAAGTTGGATTTAAGGTCTGGGTACCATCAGATTAGAAGGGAAAAATAAGATGTATTCAAACCAATATTTAAAACTCACAATGACCACTATAAATTTCTAGTGATCTCATTTGAGCTGACAAATGCCCTTAATACCTTTCAAAGTCTAAAAAATAAAGTGTTTAGGAAACATTTAAAGCAATTTTTATAGACTATAAGGTCATCAACAAACTCACCATAAAAAATAAGTTCCATATAGCTTTAGTGGATGGATTATTAAAGGAATTGGTAGGTGCAACAATATTTTATAAGTTGAATTTGAAGTATGGATACCATTAGATTAAATTGAAAAATAAGATGTATTTAAAACAACATTTAGCACTCACAATAGCTACTATAAATTTCTAGTGATATCTTTTGGGTTAACAAATGCCTTTATTACCTTTCAGAGACTAATAAATAAAGTGTTCATGAAACATATAAGATAGTTTATACTGGTCTTTTTTTATGATATTTTAATATATAGTCAGTCATTGGTAGAACATCTAAAGCATTTGAGAACAATTTTTGAGTTGCTGAAACTACATCAATTAGTTACTAAAAAAGTAAATGTGTGTTTAACAGTAGCCATGTATAATATTTGGGTCATGTAATATCCAAAGAAATAGTTGATATCGATGCTAAAAAGATTCAAGTTATGGTTGATTAGCCAATGCCTAAAAATATTAAATAACTATGTGAATTTATTGGCCTTACTGGTTATTATAAAAGGTTTGTTAGGGGTCATGTATCTATACGCGAGCCACTAACGTAATTGCTAAAGAAAGATGTATTTATATGGATTGATAAAGCATTAGAATCTTTTAGATACTTGAAAGAGGTAATGACTCAGCCTCTTATTTTAACACCACCCAACCTCAATAAGTTGATGATATGTAGCAATTCCTTTGGTTTACTGGACTGTGAGTTTATCACCATATGCACCCTGAAGCCACACAATAGTTCTTACTATAACATTCTTAATGATAAAAGCTAATGAAAGATTAGAAGCATGCAAGGAAAGAAAAATCAAACCATATGCTTGTTTTAGGGTTGGTTTCCCTAGAATAGAGATAAATACAAAGATAAGAGAGAAAAATTAAAAAACAAATTGGGATAATTACAAAAAAAAACTCATATATTTTAGTCCATTTCTTATTTTCAATCTAAGATTTGAGAAATTATTGTTTTTCTCCATGGTCAACGGGATAAATCAAATTAAACAAAAAAACATTTTTGACCTTGTATATAATAAATGTAAATCCTAAAATTTTTCATAAACCTTGTTTCTATTTCCCTAAGCTAAAGTTTGAATATTTATTTTTAAGTAATATCCTCACTTGCATGCCATTATAAAAAAAAAGCTAAAAATTTTAACTAACTTGACAAATCCAAGGATAAATTGAGAGCATTAATACTTTAAGCAAATGAGTTGAATTTTTCTAGTATTGCCTTCTAATAATAAAGATCTAAATTATCATGACTCAAGATAATGATCTTAACTTCTACTATGATCTAACTCAAGAAAATATTAATAACTATATAAATTAATTTTATGGGATTAAATTAATATTAATGAATCAATATGTTAAAAATAAATATTATGTGAATTTAAAATTCATAAGATATTAAGAATAGCCATTTAAAAAAAAAAGGTCTTGTATGCTGACATTTTTATCATTTGAATGTGTTGAATGATGTGTACTAAATGAGTTCAATAATATAGAAATGGTGAAATCAAAGTTTAAATTGGTGGAATCTTGTTTGTTTAAAGAAAATTTGAGTAAATTTCAATTTATTTTAATTCATAATCTCAATAACATTAAAAATTATATTATTTACCTAAAAGTTACAATATTTAGTCATTACATAATCTAATTATTTGTATTTCAGGGTGTTAGCAACGGTTAGCTTGTCACATGAAATGGTACATATATGGTTACATATTAAAGATGAAGTTTTATTCCTTGGGAAGAAATCCCATCATATCATTTTGTTATTAATTTGTTATAAATTAATTAAACATGAATTTAGAAACAAAAGTGGTAAAAGAAATTTGCAAGGTAATTATACGTAAATGGTTAGAATATAAAATCCACCACGATTATATGAGCTAGTGCTTTTAAATGCAAGCTTTTTAACTAAAAGGCTATAATAATATCAATATCTTGTACGATTAAAAATCGATGGCCTTGATTGTTTATATGCTTCAGGTACCACCTTTTTTTTAATATTTATCTTTTTAAGACAAAATCTGCCACGGAGCTATAACCCTAAACCCGAGGCAATACCTTTTGATTATGAGCCATGATAATATCAATATCATACATCGATTAGGATAAATCCTAGGCAGTTTATAAGCTCATGATATAACTTCTTTTTTTACGAGGTGTTTTTTTGGAAGAAAAAAAACCCCATCGTGATCTAGTGCTTTTAACTCCAAAGCCTTTTTTACTAAGAGGCTATAATGATTTCAATATCCCATATGATTAAAAATCGATGGCCTTCAAGACCCTTGAAATTAGTCGAGAGACGTGCAAACTGGTCCGGATACCTATGTTAATCAAAAAAACAAATTGATGGCCTTTGTTATAACTGATTTATGAGTTATTCCCCCCCAATTTATCTTTTTTCAAAATAAAAATTAAAAAAAATAAAATAACAATAGCAAAAGGACTCACATTTTGGAAAAAGTTAGCTAAGAAAGGATTTTAAATATAAAAAAATCAAGCTGCAATTTTAGATGAAATCGAGAGCCTAATTGTATTCCATTATATCCAAAATTGGAGAGACAATGTAGATTCAAGATCAAATTAAATGATTATTGGACGAATCTACATAAAAATTAAGTTCATGGGCATAATTAGATTTTTAATAGGTGAATTTGATTTAATCACGGGCTAAATTAAAAGTTTAATTATATTTAAGAATTAATTTGGGTCCAATTAAAGAATTTAATTAGATGCAATGACTTAATTATACTTTAAATGGGTCGAATTAATTTTGTTAGGGATTTAATTGGTGAAAAATTAAGATTGAAAGCCTACTTTGGGCTTAATTGAGAAGATTGGAATTTTAAGAGGTCAAACTTAAATTTTACAAAGTCAATTGGTTCAAATCAAGGGTAAAACCATAAAAAATCAAACTTTTAGGGTCAATTAAAGGTTAAATTAAAGAAATTCACAGCCAAAAATCATTTTACAAAAGGCGTCGAACTATGAGGGCTCAATTGATTGAAATAATGGGTGAAATTTAAGAAAATTAAAAGTTTAATGATCAATTTGCATAAATCTGAAACCAACAACCACAATGAAAAAAATGTTAAAATTTGGGGCTGATGTTGAAGTTTTTCAGGGGCAAAATTGCATAAAATTAAAAGTTCAAGGCCAATTAAGAATGCAATTAAAAGAAATCAAAAGCTGAGGGACTAAATTGTCCTTTTGTTAAACCTTAAATTAAAACCCTAAAGGACTAAACGATGTTGTTTTGACAACAAAAAAAAGGACAGACTAGCCGACTTGTCGTCTAGTCTACTATTCATCTTTTTTTTTTCCACTCGAAAAAGCTTTATGAGTTGCTAATCTTCAATGATATTTAATGTTTCATCTCTCAACTAAACTGGACAAGCTATACACTAACATGACGGCATAACACTTAACCATACCCTAGTATGGTTTTTTTTGGCCGATTTACACCACAACAGCCTCGTCGCTGCCCCAAAAAGACAACACAAACAGCCTTGAGTTGTTAAAATCTGACAATTCATGATGACAACTTTGAACCAACAATTGAGATCCTTACGGTTTGAATCAAGGGACAAGATTTGTCCCCAAAAGAGATAAAATGCCCCTCTTCCACCCCCTATAAATAGGGGGTGGATTCCATTCCTTGAGCATGAAGAAATCTGACGCCAAAGTTGGGGAAATTAGTTTTTTACCCCATTTTTTCCCTCCCTTCTCGGCCACCTCTTTTCCCTATTCCTCTATTATGTCTTCATTGTCCTTGCCTCCACCGGTCACACATTAAGCAACCCAACACAACCAAGAACATTGTCGATAACTTTTCTAGCTAGGTAAGCCTTCCTTCTTGTCTTTTATTTTCTTCTTCTTCATACCTTTGCAACCACTACATGTAATGATAACTTAATTAATATATAATGATAGGTTGGACCCATTTCAACCTAGCCCAATTAAAAAAGGATGTTTTCGAGCCCCAGTCGGCCCAACCAAACTTGGTTTAGGATCGGAGCCCATGTCCACATGGATGGGTCGGGCCCGGCCCAAATAAAAAAAAGAGAAAAGCCAGGTTTGTTAAGCCATCAGTCGGCCCAACCCGACCCAACAGGTTCGGCCCAGATGGTTGGGCCAGGCTTAGCCTATATAAAAATAAAAATATGATAATAAAAATATTTATATAAAAAACAAAAAAAATCCAAAAAATTTCAATAGTCCTTTTAAATATATTTGTGATTTTCTCACATGTTTTTCTAATAATTTTGTATAATATCGGGATGTATATTTACACTGTAAAATACAAAATCGGTATTAAAATACCTGATTTTCTCTAAAATGTTTCTTAAAAAAAAATTAAATTAAATTCCTCTTTAAAGAAATACTTTGTTTTTGTGTTTACAACCAAATTCTAAAAGTTTTCCAAGCATATTTTCATAAAAAACAAATTGTAACTTTCTCATGTTTTAAAATGTAAAATGGATATCATAACTATTTTATGATTATTTGTTAATGTTTAGCCAAAATATCAAAAATCCTTCACTAATCATTTTGCACCTATGCCGCCAAATCTCTCCACCTCTAAGCGTATTTCTTTATGCTTTCTTTGTCTCCTTTCTGCAGATTAGACAAGTTGGTTCTGTTAGGAGCAATGTCCATGTTGTACTTGTATTGTTTGACGAAAGCATCTATTAAATCTTTTCATCCGCGAATCTTGGTGTTATCTAGTCTCATATACCAACTCAATGCAGCCCCACTCAAACTATCCTAGAAAATGTGAATCGGTAGCTTCTCATCATGTACTACTTCTGTCATTTTGTTGCAGTAGGATTAGAGATGGGTAGTGGGGCATTGTGTTCCAGCGTATTTGATGAATTCAGGAACTCATAACTTTTTTGGTATTACCACATTCGAGATTAGACACATCTTTGCGGCATTTACTAGGTCATACAAGTCTACCCCTTCAATAGCCCTTATCCTGGCTTCTAGTGTTGTCATTTTATCTTGATCAATATCGTTAGATGATCTTATTATATGGTTTTCATTTATGAATGTATTTATGATTATGGGTGCCGGTACTGGTGTCATTAATTGCACAAATGCTGGATTATATTGGGGATCCTGAGCTTGTTCTCCTATTACTTCTTCAGGCTGAGTTGCTGTTTGATTTTGAACTAAAATGGCGGGTCTATTAGAAAGACCCTTACCAAAGGCATTACGTAGTGCTTACTCGAGTAAATTGGTGAGGTGAGCCACACTAAATTTTAAAAATCCAACTCTTTCTGATAGTGTGAGAGCATCACAGTGAGTACGCTCTTTATTTTCCATGTTTCTTAGTTGGAGTTGGGTGTTGTCGATTTTTCGAATTTGAGCTTTTTGTGAGCCTATATTTCAACCTAATGTATGTATGTATGTATGTATGTCATTTAAACTGAATGTAAATGTATACAAATGCATGTACATGCATATTAGGTATGAGTTAACCTATTCAAATGGCTAATTTATGACTTCTTTGTTGAATATGGGCAAAAATCCATAGTTTGATTAATCTAAAAGATCTTTCCCAAGTCTTTATCTTAGTTAAATCCCATACACATAGAATTTATTCACGATAATCTCCCAACCTTGGTCTTTGGGCAATTACATCATCTTAGATTCTTACCCATATTCAGAAAGAAAAAAAATCATGGTTTTAGCTCAGAAAATCTTGTAGAGTTTAGGATTATTGATTAGGTCTGCCTTGATGCAAAATAAATTATTAGGGAATCCATACCCTAAAGGTTCTAGGCCATTACATGGAGGAACCTGGTCTTAAAAGGTCCATGAACTGCCTAGTGACCACCTTACGTGAAGGCAGTATAAGGGTTTACAAGGAATGGTTGAGGCACGGTGTGACTGTCATTACCAAGTAAACAATCAATTCATAGTTGGATGTTTCACAAATCTGAACCTCAATTGAAAGTTATGAGGCAAACCATTACTCCCCATCTAACCTAAAAATAAGTTTATTTACAAAAATTAAAATGCACGAAGGCATTAATTCATACCCAACATACTTATGCATGAAGTAGTATAAAAATGCACGTTAAATGTGCTAAAATTAAATAGACAAAAACAAACACGCAAACAATCAAACAAGCAAACCTTAGTCTAACCAAACAAGGTGTTCCCCAATGGAGTCGCATCCTGTCATGGGGCAGGTATGTCTCTTGAGATGTGTGTGTTGAGAAGGGGGTTTAGGTGTAATAAAAAAGTTATGATTATAAGGTTCAGGAGTTGTCAATTGGTATCATGGTTATTAGGAAACCTATGATCTACGAGAGTCCAGGTAAGAGACTGGTTGTGTAAGGGAAAAATGCATCACCCTCAGTGCACCCTACCTAAGGTAAGTTACATTGTTATTTGATTGTTTTTCTAAGTCATGTTTCTGTCCATTGGTCTTTTCTAAGGTTCAAGATATATCTTCCTTCGCGAAGAAGTCTCTACCTTATTAGGTTAAATCCTAACCATTCTACGGTCTAAATTTTAGTACCACATTTATTTCGCACTTTGTATCTTTAATACTTGAGTGCATATTTTACAATTTAATTTTATATCCTCAAATATTAAAGTCTACAGCTAAATCCTAACACTTTAAATATAAAGTGAACAAAATAATTAGTGAAGAATTTTTGATATTTTGACCAAACCCAAACAGATAATTATAAAATGGTTATGATATCAATTTTACATTTTAAAACATGAGAAAGATGCCATTTTTGTTTTTTATGAAAATATGCTTGGAAAAGTTTTAGAATTTGACTATATGCACGAAAACAAAATATTTTTTTGTTTTTTAAGAGGAAATTAATTAATTTTTTTTTTGAATTTTCAATTTTTTTAAGAAAAGTTTTGAAGAAAACTGATTATTTTAATTTTGGATCTATATCTTACAATTGTAAATATACTTCGATATTATGTAAAATTATTGGAAAAACATGCGAGAAAATGACAAATATTATGAAAGGACTCTTGGATTTTTTTTGGATTTTTTTTTATATATTATTATTATTATTATTATTATATAGGTTGGGCTCGACCCGACCATCTGGGCCGAACCCAGTCGGGTCGGGTTAGGTCGACTGGTGGCCCAACAAACCTGGTTTCTCTCCTTTTTTGGTCTGGGCCGTGTTGGCCCAGCCATGTGGGCATGGGCTTCAATCTCAGACCTAGTTTAGTGGGGCCGGTTGAGGCCCGACAACACTCGTTTTTCTTAATTGGGTTGGGTTGAAACAGGTCCAACTCATCATTATATGCAAATTTTGCATGCAGTAGCTGGGGGGATATAGAGAAAAAGAAGAAAAAAGATAGGGGGAAGGTTTACCTGGCCAAAAAAGTTGTTGGTGACGTTCCTAGTGGAGTTGGGTTATCCAATGTGTGATCGATAAAGGCAATAATGGCAAAGACATGACGAGGGAATAAGGAAAAGAGGTGGCCGAGAGTGGAGGAAAAAAAACTGGGGTAAAAAACTGATTTTTCCTAACTTTGTCCTCAAATTTCTTCATGTTTAGGACATGAAATCCACCCCTATTTATAGAAGGTAGAAGAGGGATATTTTATCCTTTTTAGGGATAAATCTTGGCCAAAAGGATCTCAACCGTTGGTTTAAAGTTGCCATCATGAATCGTCAGATTTTGACAACTCAAGGCTGTCTGAGTTGGTCTCGTTAGGGCGCCGCCGAGGCCGTTATGGTGTCAATTGATCAGAAAGAACCATACCATGGTATGGTCAAGTGTTAGGCCATCATGTTGGTGTATGCTTTAACCAGTTTGGTTGAGAGATGAAGCATTAAATGCAACTACAAATAGCCATACGGACAACTTTTTTGGGTGAAAATGAAGAAAAAGATGAACAGTAGATCAGACAACAAGTTGTCTGTCCATCTTTTATTGGTCAAAACATTGTCATTTTGTCCTTTAGGGTTTTTAATTTAAGGATTTAACAAAAGGTTAATTTAGTCCCTCGACTTTTGATTTCTTTTAGTTGCATCCCTAATTGACCTTGAACTTTTAATTTTGCCCCCGAAAAACTTCAACATCGGACCTAATATGTGGTTAAGGTAGCGCAGGTCTGGCACACATGCCAGACCCAATACGCTTGGACTTAGTAGTGTGCCAAACCCAAGATAGCGTGGGTGTGGCACATATGATAGACCCAAGGCGTTTGGACTTGGCAATCAACCAAGCCCAAGATAACGTGGGTCTTGCATGCATGCCAGGCCCAAAGAGTTTGGACTTGATAGTTAGCCAAGTCCAAGATAATTACCATACTCTCATGGCATGTCCAAGGGAGTGACTAACCTTCATTGGGTCTAACCTCGGGGAAGAACTCAGTCTTATAGGCTTAGCTACACTTGACGTCTTAAACTCGAATCTCCCTACACCTTTTTAGGTGTATAAAGTCATTCAAGGACCCACCATATTCCCATCAGGTAAGGGATATTTATCCCTCATTAAATGTTATTAGGATAATTACACTGCAAGCCCTTTTCTTTTTTACCAAAGGACAAAATTTATAGGCTATAAATACACCATGAAAGCTTCATAACAAGGTTCATAATCTCCAATTCTATACTGCATTTATATTTTCATAACATCTCTCTCTAGAATATTCTTGTATTTTCTCTCTCTAAAAAGATACTTATTTATGCATCAGAGAGTTCTTACCTCCACCAAAGGGGATCTTTTGCAGGTATTAGCCACAAACAGCTTTGGTCAATCAAGGACCAAATATAAACTTTCAACTACCTTGGCAAGGAAAAATGAAGGAGATTGTCAGGACCAATTGATTAAGCAATTATCCAACCTGGGAGCTTTATTCTCAAACTAGTTGGATTTTTAGGACATCATCAATAATCATATGCTTATATATAATCACGGTTGTGAATGTCTAGCAATAATGAATTTATAAAATAACAAGCATAAAATCTCAAGACTACAAGTATAAATCATTAAAATATTGTTTATAATGTTCTTGACATAACAATTGTCAACTATTTAGCAGCTTGGACTTAAAGTGAACGAGTCTTAGTTATTTTTGTTTTGATTCTAGTTATTCAACACAAGTCATGTCCATTGATGATCCATTTTATATAGTTGGATCATTATCAAAACACAAATGTTTCACCATTAGTACAAGATCAACTCCTCTAATTTAGAACTTGAAGTTTAATAGATTCAATATTTGAATTCACATTTATACTCTATCACATTACTATAATATGTTGCCTTTTTAACAAGAATACATGAGGAAACTTACTTATCTTGCTCTGATCTTTTATTATGTGTTGGTGTTTTTCTTGGATTGTATTTTTGATGTAATATTATTAATAATGCATTGGATGAAGAAAGAGGATATGACGAGGAGAAAAAAATCCCTAGTTATCTTTTAAAAATCACCTATACCCTAATCTACATTAAGGTAGTGTTTAGAAACGCGGTTGAAACCGTATTTTTTAAAAATTAAGAATTTTTGTTTTTATTTATAATTAAATTTTTGTATATTTTTTTTATTATTTTGATACACAGATATCAAAAATAATTTTTAAAAAATAAAAAATATATTATTTTAATATATTTCTAAACAAAAAAAATACTTTGAACTACAATCATTACCCCAAACTCTCCATAACCACCACTGAAATGGATTTTGAATTAATAACATGCTTTTACAAAAACTCTCGTAAAACCATATATAAAAAAAAAAAAGGAAAGAAAAAACCCAGCCTTCTTTAACGCAACATGAATTACTGTGGAGCAAACTTGTTTTATTCTAGGTCTATGCTCTTCATTTGTCGAAGAAGTATATCTTCGCGCCCTCCTATTTCGAACAAAGACAACTTGCTCAGGATGAAATCCATGGTCAGGAACTCCATTGCTCGTCGTGTTGTTCCTAATCAACGAAACTTCAATTTCCAAATTCAAAACAAACAACAAACCTTAAACACTGACTCCATACAGTCGTCATGCACGAGAATTTTATGAATCCTTTTACCCTTTATGATTTAAGAAGTTTATTATATTTTATTTAAGATTTTAAATAGAGTCATTAAACCTATAGTTGACTTGGTGTAAGATCTCAATTATAAATAGAGTGAGTTAACCCCAATTTAGCCCGACCTTTCACCTTTTCTTTTTGTAATATTGTAATAGTTTTTAATTGTAATGTTAATTTAAAATAATATTAAGATATTGTATTATTATGTTTTTTTTTAACATATTTAAAGTTTTGATGATGATAAAAATAAAACACTAATAACATAAATTGCAATTTATTATACACACATGTATAGTCTTCCTTGAAAAACGGATGAATCCTTTAACATTTTACACTTATGGAAGTTTATTATATTTTATGTAGGAGTTAAAGTAAAGTTATCAAATCCAATTAAATGATTGATTGATTAATATAAGACTGGCCGGATAGTAGATTATGAATGGGTTAATCTAATTTTTTTAAGGAGAAAATAATATTATTTTAATTTTAAAATATTAATAAGTTTTAGTCGGTAACTTTTTTATTTTTTTATAACTCGATCCGAATTAAAATTTATAACTCTAATGCTACAAGTATGATCACTTTTATTTTTAGATATGATTCAAAATACGTTTTATTTAAAAAATATTATTTTTTAGTGTTTTAATAATTTTAATATAATAATATAAAAAAAACTTAAAAAATTATTCTGATAGAACTTTTTTTACTTTTTGTATAACCCAACCTAGACTAGGTTTTATTACTAGGGTTTAAAAGTGAAAGTGAAATTGAAGTGACTTTTGTTTTTTTTTTTTTTTTGTATTTTAAAAATAAATATTACTTAAAAAATATTAAATTAATATTTTTTATAATTTTAATATATTATATCAAAAATAAAAAAATATTTTTATATATTTTTAAACTAAAAACAACTCTCATCACAATTCTAAACATATAATATAATAAATAGGTACACTATAAAATATAAATTCATGACATGAACATCACAAGTCTCAAAAGTGCCAAAACCTCCCTCCTTTTCCAAATTTCAACACGCACCACCAACACAAACACTGAAACACTCCTTAAGAAACGACGATGCATTTCTCTCTTTCTTCTTCCCTCTCTCGCTAAAACTGAAACTGTTCCTCTTCTTCAATCAATCAATCAAAGATGAGTACAGTAGACAAGATGCTGATAAAAGGAATCCGGAGCTTCGACCCGGAAAACAAACACGTCATCACCTTCTTAAGGCCTCTTACTCTCATCGTCGGCCCCAACGGCGCTGGAAAAACCGTAATAATCATCACTATCATTTCCTTTCCTTATTAATTTCCTTTTTTTTACAAATATTATTTATTTTTACAGACGATAATAGAGTGCTTGAAAGTTGCATGCACCGGAGAGTTGCCTCCGAATGCTAGGTCTGGTCACAGTTTCATCCATGACCCTAAGGTAACTCTAACTTTTCTCTCTCTGTTTTTTTTTTTAATTTTGAGAGGACCGGTTGGTTAATTAGTTGATTATCCGTTGTTGTTAGGTTGCCGGTGAAACGGAGACGAAGGGGCAAATTAAGCTGCGGTTTAAGACCGCGGCCGCGAAGGATGTGGTGTGTATAAGGTCATTTCAGTTGACACAAAAGGCTTCAAAAATGGAGTATAAAGCCATCGAGAGTGTGCTTCAAACGATCAATCCACATACTGGAGAGGTAACATTTCTATGAATTCTTGTTGTTTTGTTAGAATTGAAGGTTTCACGGAGAAAAAAATTGATAGCAGCCTGTTAGGGTTCAGATTATTAGTGTAAGGCTAATGGATATTCTTTCATGGCAAAATTAGGGTAGTTGTGATGCAAATGTATGCGTGTTTTTTTAACACTATCTTGTGTGAATCTTGATACGGTCGTCACTTTTTTTTCTTGGTTGTTGTTGGAATGCAGAAAGTCTGCCTTAGCTATAGATGTGCTGATATGGATCGAGAAATTCCTGCTTTGATGGGTGTCTCGAAGGCCATTCTAGAAAATGTTATATTCGTGCACCAGGATGAAGCTAATTGGCCTCTACAAGATCCTTCTACGTTAAAGAAGAAATTCGATGATATCTTCTCTGCTACTCGGTATTCTTTGAGCTTTTCCCCTGAAATATTGAGAAAAGATTTTATAGTTATCATCTGTCACTGAGTGTGCCGTTAGTTGCTACAGCCACTTGCTTTTTTCGTTGTGGTTAATTGTGTTTAATTGCCTCACTTGTATTCTCTTGCTTTAACTTGCTTTCTTTACTACACTGTATGATGGTCTCGAGTATATGAAATATGCATTCTAGAACACGTAAACAAGAAGTCTCTTAGTACCTTATTTAATTTTATCTCTGACTTTGCAAGCTTACTCATTTTTTTCTTGGAACAGAGAATGAACTTGATATTGTTTTAAAGTTTCACTCTACAGTAAATTGTAAGAGTGAAAGCTACAGTTGAAACACACATTATTAAATAAATGTTTGTAAGAAATGAGAGTGTAAAGATCAAAGATTGATATAGAGCTCAAGTATTCAAGTGATGTCTTTCTTGGTGATCAAGAGCATGAAAAGCATCCTATCTATATTTTAAATACCACTTATCAAAACAAAGCAGATTCAAAATGCTAATCTTTGCAAAATAATAACAGTTAGGGAAATTGTTTCCTGCTATTTGTTGATGTTTTAAGATTGAATGTGTTCATGACATGGATTATATATAAAAGAATGCAAAAAAGTTTATGCAATACAACATTGAAGCCATGCTCAATTAAACAGATATTTTATCACTTGGTGCCCACTTCATTTCATTTTGGTAAGCATTTTGCTGATCCTTAGCAAGAAGCTAATAATACTTTTGCCATGCTCAATTAAACAGATATACAAAAGCCTTGGAGGTCATCAAAAAGCTTCACAAGGATCAAGCTCAAGAGATAAAGACATACAAACTAAAATTAGAGAATCTTCAAACCTTGAAGGATGCTGCATATAAGGTTGTATTTCTTTTTTCCATCCTTTTCTTCTTATAGCAAGCTGGTCATATTTATTAGTTTTTCAGGTCTTATTTTTTCTACTTTTTTATTTACTATGGCAGTTCTTTTTGTTATTTCATGACGAATTGATAATCTGTCTTGCAAATGATCTTCTGACTGCTAAGAAAGTTGTAATATCATTGTTTATTTGGAATATATAGTATCTCTATTTCAATCCTTCAATCTCTCTCTTTCTCATGAAAGGCAGTGGCAACAGTGTATGCTTGCATTCTCTGTCAAACTAGTAGTGAAGAACCGGAGTGTGATCTCGTCTTTACATCAATGAACGAGACTATGGGCGGATTATAATTTCTCTTCTGCATTAGAACATGACATCACTGTTGACATTAAACTATTAGGAATATGACCTATAATGTTTCCTTTTGAAATGCATTTGGAAAATTCATTTACTTGGTCCGAATAACTGACATGGACAGTGATTTTCTTTTGCTTTGTAGTGTGCTTTCAGCACTTGTTTTTCTTATTATCAATAACTATGTAGGATCCAAAACTCAGATCTTCATTTGCTGTTCCAGTGAATTAAATATCATGGGCTGTGGATATCACTCAATAGTTTGTTAAATTTGAAGCTGTCAGGGTTTTCACTCTATTTTAGGCTTCATGTCATTTAAGCATTTAATTTTGATCAGGCTTCACCTGTAGAATCACAGCCTGTTGTGATAAGTATATCTTAAAAGTAATGTTGCCCTGTAGTGTGGATCCTGTGGCTTGGATTGTCTACTTTTAGAGATGAAGCATGGCTTGTATTAAGATTACAGATTGGAGGAAATGTAGGATTCTGTGCCTTTGTGTTGGTTTTGCTGTCATTTAGGTATGTTTGGATAACTAGGAGTCGTAGGGTTTTTAGCAATCTTTTCTTATCCAGACAAGTGGTGAGGGTTAGGACAATATTTCTTGCATCCTTGTGGTCTCGTGGCTCAGGAGCTTTTAGGGAGTTTCCCTAGCTGACTTTCAGGAGGATTGGACCATGCTTTATTTTTTTCTTAAGGACTTTCCTTTTCCCTTTGTTTGGAGGATGATTTATTCTCCAATAAGTTTTTGTACGTTCTTTTCTTTAATCAAACATTCTTCTTTTATAAAGAAAAGGCAAAAGTATTGGATGGAAGCTCTTAACTCATTATTTTGATTGAGCTGTCTATTTAAACATTGACTTAGTGCATGTTTCCTTTTCATTTTGCTAGATTGGGCCAAGTGATAGTGTAACACTTAATAAGCATAAAGTTGGTATGAAGCTGCTTCTATGTAGCACTTATTGATGTCAAGTTTTGTTTGTACAGCTTCGGGAAAGCATTGGTCAAGATCAAGAGAAAACAGAAATTTTAAAAGTCCAAAGTCAGGAGTTAGAAAGTAACCTTCAGAATTTGGATGCAAAAATTCATCATACTGAAGTAACTCTGAAAGATATGAGAAAATTACAGGACCAAATAACAATCAAGACTGCTGAAAGAAGCACTTTGTTCAGGGAGCAGCAGAGGCAGTATGCAGCTCTTGCTGAAGAAAATGAAGGTTTGCCATGCATGGGAACAGCAATATAGTTTTTCTGCATATCTCATATTCATATACACATATATTTAAAGTCTTAGATGTGTGTGCTTATTACCATGTCTTTAGAACCAATTCCTTGAGCAGTAAAGGAAGATGCTGATTTTCTGAAATCATTCTCTACTTATTTTTCATGTACAATTCTCTCTGTTTCAGACACTGATGAAGAACTACAGGAGTGGAAAACCAAGTTTGACGAAAAGATTGCAAGTTTGGAATCAAATATTTGCAAATTGGAGAGGGAAATGAATGACATGGAGACAAAGGGTTCTTTTCTTAAGCAAAACATTAATGAGTATATCCGAGAGATCAGCAGGCTTCAGACTGAAGCTGAGGTAATGCTAATGAAACTATTCACATTTGATATTTAAAAACTGTTTAATTTATGGCAGAGCTTGCAAATGACTCCCTTTCTTTTGAAAATTAGGCTCATGCATCCTTGAAGAATGAAAGAGATTCCAATATCCAAAAAATGTATACAAGACATAATCTAGGTCCTCTTCCTAATGCCCCATTCAGTGATGATGTTGCTTTGAACCTCACAAATAGATTAAAGTCAAGGTTGGTGGATCTTGATAAGGATCTACAAGATAAAAAGGTAACACCCCTCGATATACCATTCCTTTACCTGTGTGCCTATGTAAAACACAAATTGTATATGCAAGTTAAAGATTTCAAAGCGTTTCTTGTTCGCTTGAAGACTGAAATTACGCTCCATGAAATCTTTGAAGCTTTAAGACATGAACTTGATTTGTCTGTTATTTCAGACATCAAATGATACTGAAGTTAAGAGAGCAGAGAATTGCTACTGGGATGCCAATGAACGCTGGAAAAATACGGAGGCTCAAAAACAAGCTAAAGTAGAGATAAAGGTGCGCACTATTGGGGGTTTCTGGAAGGGTACATGTTTTATTTCCTAGAGTTGTAAGTTTTATGTGTGACTCTTGATATTGTAACTTTATGCAGAATAGCATTTTAAATCGCATTACAGAGAAGGAAAGGGAGCACTCTTCCTTTGAAGAACAAATTTCACATGTTAATCTTTCTCACATTGATGAAAAAGAAAAGAACATGGTGAGGATGTCTTTGCATAAGATGTACCCAAGTTTGCTTATTTTAACTGAAAACAATTGAAAGAGAAGCTCCTTGTGATTTTTTCAGCGAATTGAGGTTGAGAGAAAGACAAATCAGCTAGCTGAAAGAGAATTTGAATCACACATTCGACAAAAGCAGAGTGAGCTGTATGGCATAGAGCAACAGATTAAGGTTCTTAATCGAGAGAAAGACATTTTGGCTGGAGATTCTGAGGACAGAGTGAAACTGTCTCTAAAGAAAGTAGAGCTGGAAAACCATAAAAAGAAACATCGAAAAATGTTAGTTAGATCTTTCTTGCCTTACTTATAGGACCGGGCAATCCATACTCTTTTGTTTCTTCACGTTGTCTCCATCCCCCTCTCTCTCTTATCCCTCATAGCTATTTTTTTTTTTTCCAGAATTGATGAATGCAAGGATAAAATCAGAGGAGTGCTAAAAGGGAGGCTTCCTCCAGATAAGGATTTGAAGAAGGAAATTACTCAGACCCTAAGGTTATTCTATTCTCTTCAATTTGTTCTGTGCTCACAGATAACATCTGTACAAGAATCCGTTTGTGGATTTTATTGATGCCTTTTCGATTCATTTTTGGTTAGCAGAAAATTAAACATGTGATTGCTTGATTTTCTATAACTCTTTTTTTTTCTTTCAATTCTTGTCATTTGCCATACTGTAGCATAATTTTTCCCTTATTCATTATTATTGATAGTGCTCGTACAACCTCCTTCAAAAGTTGTGGCTTTGTATTGAACCCTAGTGAATTATATAAATTTTGAGATTTCAGATCTCTCCTCATAAGATGGTCTTTCAGAGCCTGCTATTGGTTTGTATGTGAGAGTTGCCTGGCAAGCTTTCTGGATGTTTTAACTTTTGTCAACACCTTCTTCAATGAGATATTGACAAGTTGATAGTGCTCCTGCTGCAGGGCTCTTGGGTTGGAGTTTGATGACTTGAATATGAAATCCCGTGAAGCTGAGAAGGAGGTAAATGTGTTGCAGATGAAAATACAAGAAGTTAATAATAACCTTTCCAAACAACGCAAGGACATGGACTGTGAGTATTGCTTCACATCTAAAAATGAAGTACTGCTTATGTTTATCCCGTGGATCAGTTAGAAATATTGTTACTAATTGTTGGTCATGCATTTCCTTGCTCTGTTAAAGAGTCTGATCTGAAATTGTTAATGAGAATTTATCCTCACTGTAGTGGCGGTTGCTTTTTGCAGGACTTCTTAGGCTACTTTAGTTTTTTAAGGGGGTCGAAGGGTATGTGTGTTTGGTGAGCAAATGGGACTGGAGTGTACTGTATGAGAAATGACTGGGCTTTCACACGAGGGTAGGTTGACCAAAATTGGGTGCCAGACAAGACAAAAACAAATTGCCTTGTGTGCTCCAAACAACATTACTAGTGGAGTCATCCTGTTCAGTCCCAGTACATATTGCTACCTCAGTTCCCTTTGTTTTATTTATGAATACTTTTGGGGCTAGGATTTTATGGCTGGTATTCTAATCTTTGTTTAAATAACAAATTTTTTGCCGTTCTTTTGAGAACTTTAGGGTTTGGATAGTTCAGAACATTTTCTCTCATAAAGCATAGGCTTCAGTGAAGTGTGCCTCCACTGAATTGTGCTCATGACTGTGATTTAAGAATCCCGGAACTCGGCATTTCCATTTTGCTTTTTCTTTCTTATAATCTCTTTGCTCATGGTGCTTAAAAATTGTTTTCTGACCTATTTATTGACACGTGGACTGGATATAATGTAGCTAGGAAGAGATTTATTGAATCCAAACTCCAGTCCTTGGATCAACTGTCATTTAGTGTTGATTTATATCTCAAAGCATTGGAGTCGTCCAAGGAGAAAAGAGATGTTCAGAAAAGGTTCCTCTTTTTGCTTTCTACATGATATAAACATTATGTGTATGGGCTATTGGACATGTTGACATGTAATTTCTGTGGCTATGAAGATACTAATATAGGGTATGGTGTATCACCTGCAGCAAGTACAATATTGCAGATGGTATGCGGCAGATGTTTGATCCTTTTGAACGAGTTGCCCGTGCTCATCATGTGTGCCCTTGCTGTGAACGCCCTTTCTCTGCCGAAGAGGAAGACGAATTTGTTAAAAAGGTTTGTTATATGTAATCCAATCACGCATTGTGCTGTGGTATGCATATCTAAGAGTATTATCCTATAGCGATACTCAGATAGCCTGAAACTTGAGAGGGAATGCTGTTTAAGCTTCATGTATTATTTTCTGAATATGCTGATATCTTCTGTGGCATGCAGCAAAGAGTGAAGGCTGCAAGTTCTGCAGAGCATATGAAAGTGTTGTCTATGGAATCTTCAAATGCAGACTCTCTTTTTCAGCAGTTGGACAAGCTTCGAATGGTTTATGAAGAATATACCAAAATTGGCAAGGAAACAATTCCTCTTGCTGAGAAAAACTTGAGTGAGCTAACTGAAGAGCTGGAGCAAAAGTCTCAAGCCCTTGATGATGTAAGTACAGTATTGTTTCTGGCACTTTTAACTTTTAAATAACTTTTGTCTGCTGAACTGGAATGCTGGACTTGTTATAATGGAGCTGTCTTTGGTTTTTATATGCTATAGCTCAGAACAAGTTTATACGTCACCCACGGGCATCAATGATATACTGTCTGCTCCTGGGAAAGCATGTGAACCATAGTCTCACTTAATTAATTAATCAATCCGTGAAAAAATGTTCTGTTCATAACTCTTTTTTCCTCCCTCTCTATTTGTTATCTAATATTTAGCTTTTAGATGTTAGACTGTATTATGTTGTCAAGAATTTTTAGCGATGATAAGGATAATGTAGTCATGACACTGGAGATCAGTGGTTATAACATGAGGGATTGATTTTTTTGAAGTGGGAGCATTTCAAGAACAAGAGAAAGTCCCCATGTCACGACTTTCATAATTTCCCTAGAGGACATTCGTTGAAAGGGCATGACACAAATATAAGCTCAACAAAATCCAGGGCTGACATTGCTGAAATTATTGGAGAACAGTTTCCTGGAAGATGAGGACTGTCTTATATATCTTTTGTTGAAGAAGCAATAGATGTCTCCCTGGATTGAACCTAATTGGATGGAAATCTACAATTGGATTTTGAATTTTTAGCAAAGACACGGGCGTCAGTATGCCTGGACTGCATCATCTGGAAGAGCCGAATAGACATAGTTCAAGACTGTAGAAATGCAGCTGCCTACTATCACACAAAAGTTGCACCTTGCAGAGAAAACTAGCGAAATTAAGTAAATAACCATGCAGCTGACCCAAAATAGGGAGTGCAGCCCCATGCGGTTGACTTTATTGTTGTTGGGTTGATGGGGTTATGCTCTATATAGTGGGTTGAACTTTATTTTGAAATAGCCCTTCCATAAAAGTCAAAAGTTTTTTCTTTTTTGCAATTTTTCATAATCCTTTTAATACAATTCTGGTATCATTTCCAATTGCATATGGTGTCATGGCAGCTAGTGGATAAGGAGGGCCTCAGAACTCAGACGTGCTCTGTTATCGTGGATTTATTATTCTTTAATGTGATATTTGGTGGCTAATCATTGATTTTGCTTGATGATTGTTTAGTTATGAGTATGACAGTGCAGAATGGTTTTGCTCATAGGTGTTGGGTGTTTTAGCTCAAACAAAGGCCGAAAAAGACTCAGTTGAGGCCTTGGTGCAACCTGTTGAAACAGCTGATAGGCTTTTCCAAGAAATTCAGACTTGGCAAAAGCAAGTCGATGATTTAGAATACAAGCTTGATTTTAGAGGGCAAGGTGTTAGAACCATGGAAGAAGTGCAGTCAGAGCTAAGTAGTTTGCAAGGCACAAAGTATAGCAGCTTATCCCTTAATTATCTATTTGATTTTTTTTTCCAGCATAATTATCAAGCATTTTCCAGTTAGTGACCGCCCACATTCTCAAAATACATGTTTTTTTTTTATCATTTTATTTTATTTTGATTTTCAGTTCTGAAGTTGCCATATCATTTCAGGATATATCAGTATTTTTTTTCTTCCTCTTTTTCCTTGAGCTTTATCTCTCTCTTGACAGGGATAATTTGCATAATGAAGTGGAGAAGTTAAGGGATGAGCAAAGGTACATGGAAAATGATTTATCACATATTCAAATTCGGTGGCATGCTCTGCGGGAGGAAAAAGTTACGGCAGCTAATATATTGCGTGATGTTAAAAAGTCAGAAGAAGAGTTAGAACGTTTGGTAGAGGAAAAACATCAAGTTGAGCTGGAAGAGAAGGTTGTCTTTATTTTCTTAATTGTTTATAATCCATGACTGTATATTTTCTATTTTCATTTAATTTTAAAATCTTGTGACTGTTTTGTTGAGCATCTGTTTTTGTCTGTTTCTAAAGATTTTAGAACTTCTGAAATGACAAAATGTGGATTTCAAAATTTTCATGATTGGTTTTATGTATTAACTTTCCATTTCAATTAAGTTTTTCCAGTTTGGTGGTCAATGCTTTGAGAGAATTTGACTGAATGCTTGATGCTGCGAGTTGTGACTTTCTTGGTGTAGTGCAGTAACCTGGAGTCCATGGCTATAACTTGCTCTGATAATTAGTTTACTAAATGCAGTCTTAATAAAAAACAATTCCTTTTGCTGTAATGTAATTGATTTTCTGTGGTCCCTTTCCAGCATTTGGCAGAGGCTGTTGGTCCTTTATCTAGGGAGAAAGAAAAATTACAGGGCGAACACAATGAGTTGAAAGTCCAACTTGAGCGGGAATACGAGGAACAAAAAAAACAGTTAGACGACTTTAAACAGGAGGTGGACACACTTGTTAGAATTGCATCAAAGATTAGAGAGTAAGCTCTATGAAACCGAGCTTTTCTCGGGTGTTGTATCTAAAGTCTCTATTTCTTGGTAATCAAAGCCCAAAGATCTATGAACTATCCCATGTTTAACCAGCCAAGCAGACAGAGGACCCTGTATAATTTTTCTCTCTTCCCCATTCTTGTTTGTACAAGCATTTCCTATTTCCAATGAAATTGAGGGGGATGATTTTCCTCATTTGCATTGATCATCAATTCTGTTTGCCAGGTATTATAATTTAAAGAAAGGTGAAAGATTGAAAGAAATGCAAGAAAAACTATCTTTATCCGAGTCCCAACTTCAAGGTTGTGATGCTAGGAAGCAGGAAATTTTAGCAGAACTCAATGACAGTAAAAATGCAGTGCGAAGTCAAGATAACCTTAGAAGAAGTATTGAGGACAACTTAAATTACAGGAAAATAAAGGCTGAAGTGGAAGAGCTTACCAGGGAGATTGAATCATTGGAAGAGAGAATACTGAAGATTGGTGGGTTTTCCTCATTTGAAGCTGAACTTGCAAAGCTATTACAAGAAAGAGAGAGACTTCTTTCAGAGGTATGTATGAAAAATAATATATCTTTCTATGAGACTGATATTTTATGTCCCTGCTGATGTACCTTCCTTTTCTTATTTGCCATTTTATTTTTAAGCTTGGTTAACCCACAAATCTGTCATAACAAAACTTTATACTGTTAATTTAAATAAGTATTAGGTTATAGAGTAGATCTAATTGAGACTATTATTGAATAATGCAATTTTGGTGTTTCGGGTTTGATTTGTTTAATGTATGGTGACCGGGCCTTTTCATGTTGTAACTTTATCTTAATACAATGGATTAATTGTTAGGATACACAATTTGATCTTATTGACGTCTGTTAAGGAATAACACAGTGGTTACGCTTTGGGTTTAGTGTATGGTGGCTATGGATCTTTTCATTGATAACTTAATTATTCTGGTCATATGTTTAGGGTTGTGTCAAAACCTGCTGCTTTGTTCCATGGATTAATCATTTGGTTTGTTTGTTACTTCATCTGCCTCTGTATTTTCTTGAGACTGAATTTGCCTTACACATACGAGGAACTTCAACGAAAAGTAGATTCTCTTTTGATGCAGTCCTAACCTTGGTGGCTTAAACACTGGTATTGCATACTCGAGTCTTGGCTACAAGAGAATTAGGAAATAATGTCTTCAAGTGTTTTATTAGAGGAGGTGTTGCTGGGTTTGAACCTGGGACACCCACTGGTACCATGGACGCTGCCCTCCCTGATAGTGAAAATGTGCAATGATATCTCTATCTTTTAACTCTAAAGTGTTCCATGTATGATTGTATCTTATAGGAAAATGGGCTCCTATTTTTTTGTATTGTGTTGCAGTCGAATGAATTAGGGAGATATGGAAACCGATATTCTTGGAGAAAGAGTAATGGTATTTGTTTAGTTGATTAATGTGCCAAGGATATTTTTGTTCCTTTTTGTCTAAACAGTTGAACAGGTTCCGTGGAACAATGTCTGTTTACCAGAACAATATTTCGAAGAATAAAATTGATCTTAAACAGGTGCAATACAAAGATATTGATAAGCGATACTTTGATCAGTTAATCCAGCTAAAGGTGGGACATTTTGCTAACTGCTTGGATGTGTTTTTTGTTACTCATCCCAATCTGTTGTTAACTTGGACATCTTGTTACAGACTACTGAAATGGCAAACAAGGACCTGGACAGATACTACAATGCACTTGACAAGTGAGCTTTTCCAATTAAGTTTTATATTGCCTTCTGGTTCATTTTGACACCTGTATTTATTATCAGGGATTAGTACATACTAAAATGAAAGCTATATAATACAATGCATCTGAAAGTCACTTGTGTCGTTTGCTGGATGTTATATAAGATATCTGTGTGCTGCATTCAAAACTCTTCAATTTGATATTATATAAGATATCCGCGTTTCATGTTGGGCTGTTGGCTGCACCTCACAAGTTCATACAGCAGCTTTGATCGTATGTTGTCATGACTTTTCTCAGTGCCTTGGTTCAATCTTGTATGGCTATGTCTTGTGTTTATAACAATCACTACTTAATGGTTTATGAACTCTCACCGAGAATTTTGCAGCACCACAATAGCTTGCAAATGCATATTTTACTTACCAAGGGAACAAAAAAAAAGTAGCAGATGGCCAAAAAAATTGGGGCTTCTAGGCTAGTGCTTTATTTTATTGCTCCTCCTTGATCTGTGGCTCATAAAATTGTGCATTGCTTCTTCATTGGACATGGTCTCTCTCTGTCTGTTTTATTATACTTGGAACTGGATGGGAATTGAACATGGGAATGCCTGTTACCCCTCAACTCCCGGACTCAACTCAACTGGTATGTTTGTTAAAAAAAAAAACTCATCTGGTATGTGGGTGAGAGGCATGCTTCGGAACCATTGCTCACTCTTTTCTGATGTTAAATCCTCTTTACCTTCAATAGAAGAATGCATTCTACATGGGAAAGGGACTTTTTTCAGCTAGTGTCTTCCTCTTTCTACTGACTAGAATTAACTGTCACTGTGTTGTTAGGGCACTCATGCGCTTCCACACAATGAAAATGGAGGAAATTAATAAAATCATTCGGGAATTGTGGCAACAAACATACAGAGGACAGGATATAGATTATATTAGCATACATTCAGATTCTGAAGGTGCTGGGACTCGTTCTTACAGCTACAAGGTAAAAAAGTAAAAACAACTCTAAAAACTGTGCTTGCTTCTCACAGTTAATTTTTTTCTGCCCTATGACTGCATATCATTCTTCCATTGCATTCAATGCAGGTTGTCATGCAGACAGGTGACGCTGAGCTTGAAATGAGAGGAAGGTGTAGTGCTGGTCAGAAGGTGAGTAATATTTGACTGCTATTTCCCTTCAGTTTTTACAACGAGGGAATTGAGAATTTATGGTTCATTCATAGGTCCTTGCTTCACTTATTATTCGGTTGGCTTTAGCCGAGACATTTTGCCTCCGCTGTGGAATACTAGCTCTAGATGAACCTACAACAAACTTGGATGGCCCAAATGCTGAGAGTCTTGCTGCAGCTCTCCTTAGGTAAGATCAGAATATGAAGTCCATAGGATAACTAATCACATTTTCCCATCAAACTGGGGGGGAGCTTATAGAATTATAATGAGATATTGTATTAACTCGTCTTCCTGTTTTTCATTTTCTCCAGAATCATGGAGGATAGGAAGGGCCAGGAGAATTTTCAACTGATTGTAATTACTCATGATGAGCGATTTGCTCAACTTATCGGTCAACGACAGCATGCAGAAAGATACTATCGAGTTGCAAAAGATGATCAGTATGGCTTTTTGATTTTACTCTGTTGTCCTATGTTACTGGGTCTGACCTGTTTTAGCTTTCCATTTGTTATTATATTTTATCTCTTAGTAATTTCTATCATTGAGACTAACTTCTCTTGCTCTCTTTTCAGTCAGCATAGCATAATTGAAGCCCAAGAGATTTTCGACTGACATTTCAAAATGAGGCAGAAACTCCCGTCATCCCATTGAATGTTCTGTTTGAAACGGAAGCAAAACCCAGAAACCATTTGTATGTAAAACTATTGTAGTTCTTAATTTAAATAGCATTGATCTTCCTCACAAATACGTTTTTTTTCTTTCTTTTTTCCTCCTGTTATTGAAAGCTATAACAGCAATCCGTCTTTATCCTCCTGCCTTTGTCCAATCAATGGCTGGGCTGCGGCTTCTCTGATATCCAAGACGTTTTAAGACTTGAGCTGAATGGGTGATCCTAACTCCCTTTATCCAGTGATGTGGATTTTGATACCATCTTCTGATATAATGCTGTTCTATAACGTCATCTGGCATCACCTCATGCCCCCCTTCTGATTAAACATTCTGATGAAACTAGCAGTCCCTACGGATCCCAGCATGAACAAGCAATGGAAGCATGAAGGAAAGTAAGTGAAAGGGCCTGAGAATGTCAATCAGAATCAAAATGCAGCTAGAAACGATGACAGAAAGCGATGAACTCGTCTCCGACTCCGTCTCTACAAAAGGAATGCTCTCGTTGTTGGATGCCGGCCTACAAAGCCTTCAGTGTTTATAGCAGCTGGCTGCATCAAGGGGTCCATCGCTAGATCAATACATGGTCATTCTAACCATTACCTACTTTGAGGCCTTTGGTCTGACCCAGTTAGAGGGAAGATACAAGAAGGAATGCACAGGAACATTGCCCTTTGATTTCCCATAGGAGCACATCTTCCAAATATAATTGGCAGTAGTCATGGTTGTTGATTCAAAGACACAGGTAGCCATTTCCAATTGTTGCTAGCATGAAAGCTTTATATAAAGCTATAACTCATTACTTTATTGGTTGGACAATCAAATACATCATAATATAATAGAACAGGCCATTGGAGGATGGAACATTATCAGAAACCCAAATGACATGACATTCATCCCAGCATGACAAAAAGAACTCATCCCACCATGACCAAAAAGAAAAAAAAAAAAGAGAACCAGCATAAAAGTCAAATTAAAATCAAAAGAAAAATTGAAAGCTAACTACAAGACCAACGGACGATGAAGAAGCTTCTCTTTTCCGGGGAGGAGGGGGGGTTTGAAGTTTTCGAAGACCGGAAGCTAATGATAATTGCATAGAAGCAAGACTTAAATCCTTGTTACTTCATCTCAGACATCAGAAACCCACCCAGGCATGACTGTCGAAGGAGCCTAATCCTTGTACTTCATCTCAGACATCTGAAACCCAGGCATGTCGAAGGAGCCAGAAAACTTTTCAACATCAGCCTTGAGTGCCTCAATGTCCTTGTTGTTCACCAGACCCTTGTTGAAGTCCTTCAAGAGCTTTCCATATTCCTTTTGGATGCTCAGCGTAATGGTCACAGCACGGTGGAGGAACTCTCCAATCTGTTCGAAATCCTTCTCTACCAAACCTCTTGAAGTCATGGCGGGGGTACCTGCCAACAAAAACTCCAATTAATAATCCGTAAATTGTTCGATGTCATTCATTGTCTAGACAGTGGGGATTAAAACGCCCACATGTTCAAAGAAAAAGAAAGACGTCTGTGTTTTAAAAAAATCGGAGAGAGCAGCCTCTGATTTGCCGAGAAACGGTTGCATGACTTCATAACTTTACCGAAACAATCAGCACTAGACAACGCATTCCAAGGGGGTGGTTCTTACCGATTCTTACTCCTCCCGGAGCCAAAGCACTGCTGTCACCAAACACGGCATTTTTGTTGACGGTGATGTTTGCAAGGTCACAGAGCTTTTCAACCTTGTTGCCTGAAAGAACAGTACAAAAGTATCAGATTTCACATCAGATGAAATCAACATGCATGACCAGCAAAGCCCTCAAACCGAGCAGTTCAATTCTTTTACCTGTCAATCCAAGGGGTCTAAGATCCCACAGAACGAGGTGGTTCTCAGTTCCTTCAGTAACAAGCTTGTATCCCTGGCCCATCAAGTAGTTTCCAAGGGCAACGGCATTTGCCTTGACTTGTTTGGCATAGGCCTTGAACCCAGGGGTTTGGACCTGTTTCAGGGCAACAGCCAGAGCACCGATCTGGTGATTGTGGGGACCACCCTGAAGAGATGGGAAAACAGCAAAGTTGACCTTGTCTTCGAAGTCATAAACCGCATTCTCTGGCTGACCCTTCTTTGGTGGTTTAGGTCCCTTACGATAGAAGATCATGCCAGCCCTAGGACCCCTCAAACTTTTGTGGGTGGTGGTGGTGACAATGTCACAGTACTCAAAGGGGTTGGCAGCTTCCTGCAACCAAAAACAGTATAGATTTAGACCAGATATAGACGTTTTACATTGGAATATGATAAAAGAAAAGATGAAACAACGCCATTCTTTCAACTGCAACAGAATTGCTAGATATAATAGTAGAAACTGAAATTCAATTTAATCTCGAACCATAATCACATGGAGTGCCTTTACCGTAAAACAAATTGAATTAAAAAAAATCAGGTTCCGTTAGCTTTGATATTTAATGATAAGCTACTAAACATTTATACATGCATACACATCGTCAGATCAGAGAATTTCACTAATTCAACACTATGCTCAGATCTAATTTGTAGCATTAAATTCGATAGAAATTGACTACATGATCCCCTTAGGGACATGTTTACTCTAGCATCTCCTGCATGCAGGATTAATGCCATGCAAATCAACTAGATTTTAAACTCTGATATTTTGAAAGCTTTCAATTTGCATTAAAAAAAACAACTGCAAAGGAAATGACAGACAAGTAAAAACAAGAAACTCGGAATCCAAATGCCGACCAATCTGGCAAATTCATAAACACATGCAACATCACATTACACAAATCCCAGATCTAGATATCAAATCACAAGCTTAATTCAGTGACCAAACGAGATCCAGGAGTTAAGAAACACCAGACTCGGGTCAAGTATTTCAGAACTTATCATCCTCTAAATAACCAAAAAACAAAACACCATCAAATCCAATACTAACAAATCACTGAATAAGAAGCAGAGACCCAACAACCAAAAGCGAAAAAGCAATATACATATATACCTGAGCAGCGACAAGGCCACTGATGTGAGCCATATCACAAAGCAAAAGAGCACCACACTTATCAGCGACAGATCTAAACCTTTTATAATCCCAATCTCTCGGATAAGCACTTCCACCACAAATAATAAGCTTAGGCCTAAAATCCAGAGCCTTCTCCTCCAATCTATCATAATCAATATACCCAGTTTGCGAATTCACCTTGTAAGGCAAACTCTCAAAATAAATACTGGTGGCTGAAATCTTCTTGCCCCCAGATGTGTAATACCCGTGAGTCAGATGCCCTCCAGAAGGCAAATCCAACCCCATGATTCTGTCATGGGGCTCAAGAACTGCTGTATAAGCAGCAAAATTTGCAGGAGAACCTGAATATGGCTGAACATTTACACCCCATTTTGTGGGGTCTAAATGAAAAGCTTCAAGAGCCCGAGATCTGCAGAGATTTTCAATCTGATCAATATATTCATTCCCGCCGTAGTAGCGGTTTCCTGGCATACCCTCTGAGTACTTATTAGTCAGAGCGCTGCCAAGGGCCTCTATAACGGCGAAAGATGTGAAATTTTCTGAAGCAATGAGCTCGATACCTCTGCATTGCCGGCGTTTTTCCTTCTCGATCAAGTCGTGGATTTCTGGGTCCACTGATTCCAGGGAGGTGTTTCCCCATGCAGTGACCGGATCCATTAGAGAGAGAGAGAGAGAGAGAGAGGGAGAGGGGAACTGGGGTTCGTGGGGGCAGAAGAAGAAGGTGGGCTGGGGAGTGGCAAGGGGAGAGGAGGATCTTGTTGAGTTTAAAAAGGAAGAGGAGTGGGTGAGGTTATAGAAAATTACAGTTTTGGGGTTATGGATTTATTTAGGTGGTATGAGGTGGGTAGATCGAGAGGAGAGGTGGTGTTCATGCTGCCACATAGAGGAAGGCTTTTTTAGCAAAGACTGGTGTTGTTTATGTCTTTTGCGAAGGTCAAGTGATTTATGAGTTTTGGAGGTTTGACTATAACTAGATTTGTCGGCCGCGCATTGCCCGCGGGCTGAGCGATTTTTTTTAATATAAAAAAAAAAAAGTTAGGGTAAAAAAATTTAAAGTTCCATTTTATTGATCCATCGATAATTTAAATAATATAAAAATAAAAATTTAGCAAAAATAAATAAATCAACAAAAAAATAAAAGAAATCAGACATGAGCTTACACATATTATCAAACAACACAATACTAATCTAATAGAAAATAAACCATAGAAAAAAATCAAAGCAAAACTCTAAAAAAAAATCAGCTTAAAAAAGAAAAAAAAATTAAACAAACTTAGGTGAACCTTTTAAACTTGGTCTAATTTATAAAACTTACAACTCGTTAAATCATGAACTCAGGTTCAATAAAGAAGCTTAACTTTCAATCGATTTAATTTTGAATGATGAAATTGTTGAAAAAATATTAATAAAAAAACTTGCAAAGGCAAAAGAAAAAATAATAACAAAAAGAATGAGGATAAAATTTGATAGAGAAAAAAATCTAAAGAGGATGAAATTTAAAAAAAATTAAAAACGATCCCAAATAAAATAATAACAATTAAAAAGAATGAGTAGCAAATTTAAAAGATTAAAAAATCATATGGGGTGATATTGAAAAACATTTGTTATTTGATAGATTATTTATAGATTAAAAAAGATAGTGGTGAAATTGAAAAAACAAATTATAGAGAGCTAACACAATATAATAAAATAAAAAAAATAAGTAAACAAAACCTAAAAAAAGATAAAACAATAAGAAAAAAATCAGCTTAAAAATTGTAAACAAAAGGACAAAAAAATTAAAAGAATGAGGACCAAATTGAAAAAAAAAATATATATATATATATATATATATATATATATATCACAAATTGAGATTGAAGAATGAAATTGAAAATAATTAAAATTTTTACAAAAAAATTAAGAATAAAAATTAAAAATCAAAAGAATAAAATTCAAATATCAATAATTCATAGGACAACTATCAAATTTTGAGTGCCCAATACAATTTACGAGGGAAGGAGAGAGAAAAAAATAAGGGTAAGTCATGCCCTACCTCAACAGGAAGAACATGTCGTAATGATTCCACGACACGGTGTAACGGCTTTTTGACAATCATGAGGTACCTTAGGCGCCTCCCACGTGTGTCAGTCATTTTTCTATTTTAATAATACTTTATGTTTATTAAAAGATCAAATTACTCTCGATTAATTTGATAATAACGAAAAAAATCAAGTTGAAAAGATGAAAAAAAACCCTTAAACACAGGTTTTTAAAATTTTGCTTTCAAGGTTAACCGAGTCATTTTATTGTACTTAAAAAAACACAATGACTAAAAAGTCCTTAAATGCTAGCTTTAGCAATTTTGCTTTTAAGGATAATTGAGTCATATCACCATGTTTAAAAAAATAAAAAGTCAATTTCATCTTCAATCAATCTAGTAATGATCAATGGGCGTTATGAAAATACCAAAATACCCCAACACACCATGGCCATTGGTTTTTTTAAAAGGGTAAAATGATAAAAACACTATTCTAGTGAATATCCTTTTAGTTTTAGCTTTCTTTTATGATTTGTGGAGGGCTATATTAAAAGTGAATTTAGGCTCCTTTTGTTTTTATGATGTGGAGTGGTGTGATCTGTATTTTATCATAATTATAAATTTAAAAGTGTTTGGTTAATCAACACATACCATAATTTTACATGGATCCCGCTAAAAATTCTCTCTCGAAACATTGGTTAAGAAAAATCTACATTTCATATTTTTTTAAAAAAACTTACCTTTTCAAATCATAACCGCAAAAGCTACCACGCACGTTGTAATAGCTTTTGCGTTAGGGTTTGAAAAATATAGGTTTTAAAAAATATGCATTTGGTTAAATTTTATGTAAGATGGATTTTAGTATGCAAAATACATGAAAAGCGAGTCTCCATGAATAAAAAAATGTTATTTTAGCTTTTACAAAATTAAGATTTGAAATGCAATTATATGTTGAGCCCGTTGCACAAAGTAGAAGTTATTTGGCTAATTAAATGCATGCATAGTCTTTTTTATTTACAATTAAAATTTTTTTAGTAAAAACATGCATTGAAAAAGCATGCATAGTTTTTTATCCAAAAAAAATTACTCGATCCATGGCTAAACGCCGGTTAAATAGCTAAAACATATACTAAAAGAAAACGGTGTTTCCTTGTAGAAATGGTAGGTTTGAAAAAAAATTAAATGTTTTTACTATAGCGGTATTGTAGCAGTGATAAATTTATAATTTTTAATTTTTACAAAACAAAATTTATTTAGATTGTTTTTCTTTTTTTTCTTTACACTTACCATATTTATCACTTTAAACTTTTCGTATTTATAACCAATCTTTTTGTTCTTATCTCCATATTTACACCATTTTTTTTATATATTCATTCTTTTGTAATTTTTTTACTATTTTTTTTGGAAGATTATTTTACAAAGACTAAAATGAAATAGTGTTTCACTATAGTAATTGCAACATTGTCTTATTTCTTTACCATGTTAAAAATTAACTTGAGATCTTACATGTCTTTATTAACACATATAATCTTCATTTTATTTTATTATATGTAAGTACCGGCTTTTTGATTTACAACTATATTTTTTTACTCGATGTCAAAAAACACATTAACAACAAATACATATTCATTTTTTTATGTTAAGAAAAATTATTTGACCTGCAGCGACACGAGTCAAATAGACGCGTCAACACTTTTTTTATGTATTTACTGGCACCATTGGTTCTCATTTTGTTTAATTAAATGCATGAATAGCTTTTCAATATATAATTATGATTATTATGTTTTTTTTTTTGTCAGAGAAGCCATTGAAAAAATCTCCATCTTGTTTTTTTACCAAAAAAAAATTATCAGATCAACAACAAAGCACGGATTAAATAACTAATATATTACTAGTAGTATATTTTTCCAAGTATTTCTCCCCTAATAAATTTGAATTTGCAATCGGATTTCCTTGGGGGGGAAAAGAATGAATGGTATCTAGTTAACACAACTGATATTTAAAAGTAGAGGACTAAATCTATGTTGAGGGTTGGATTTACATATGCTCGCTAGACGATCCATCTTTGGTTTGATTAATGGCGCTCGAGATCATGTGTTCTCTCCCAAAGGTGAGAAATCTTCACGCAAAAACTTGTTGGACAAATTATTCCTATTAACATTATTTTTCCAACATCATCATCATGTATAAATTAAAGTACTATAAACTACCCAGCCCTCCAAAAAAAAACAAAATTACGCATAGAATTTAGTTGGTTTTCTTATTTAATTTTATTATCAAGACAGAACTCTATGAAACTAACAACCTCAGCCCCAAGCTTTGGACTGAAATCTTTGAATTTTTGCTTTCTTTGCTGAAAATGGAGTCATACGAGGTTATGTGATATACAAATAATTAATATTATATTAAAAAAAAAGACCTTGAAGTGAAAAAGGAAGTAGACTAATCTGTCCTTAAATTTTAGGTTTAGTTTCTAACTGGGATTTGTGGCCTCCGCTTCATTATTGCAGGTCCTTTTTTTAGAAAAAAGTGAAAAGATACTAAAAACAAATATCATACTAATTAATAATTTAAATAATATGAATAAAAAAATAAAAAATAATAAATAAAATGACAAAAAAAAATAAAGAAAAAAAATTAAAAAAATAACATGAGCTCATCCGAAGTATAAAAAAACTCAATGTAGAAAGGTGAAACTGCAAAACAATAAAAAAGCAACACAGAAAACCACTTAAATTCGGTTGACTCACAAATTATGTTACAACGGACATAGGATTAGAATAACCTTGTAGAAAGAACCATAGGAAAAAAACGACCACTTGAAAGGAAAGAAAAGAAAAGAAAAGCACAAATATTAATTTTTAATGCATTAAATGTTAAACGATAAAATTAAAATAAATAAATTAAAAAATTAAAAAAAATAAATTCAACTCGCGCTAATCTTTGATACCGATGACTCTGGTCATGAATCTGAGACTAACCCTATAGAATTCAAACAAAAAAAATAACAAATCAAAACTCTAAAAAAATGGTAAAAAAAAAACATCAACTTAAAAAAAAAAGTAAACCCGAGCAAACCTTCTAAACTTGATTTAATATCTAAAACTTGCAACCCGTGACATCCTAGACTCGGGTTCAATCAAGAAATTTAATTCTCAACCAATTCAATTTTAAGAGATGATATCGTGAAAAAAAAAATATCAATAAACAAAAATAGGGATCAAATTTGATAGAAAGAAAAAAAATCATTGACGATGAAAATGTGAAAAAAAAATCTAAACAATAATTCCAAACGAAACAAATAACTATAAAAAATAGAGATCAAATCAGAAAGATAAAAAAACAGAAGAGGGTAGAATTGAAAAAAAAAATTATACTTTTATGATTAAAGTATGTTTAATCTTTAAAAAAATGTGACTAGGGGCATATACATGGTCAAGGAAAAAAGGCTGATAAATACACAAATAAAAAAATATGGAAAACAAAAAAGCTGATAAATGCACAAATAAAAAAAATGGAAAACAAAAAAAATACACGGTCAAAAATATAGAAGGTAGATAAAAAAAAATTAACCACTAATGATATAAATGCTTAATGATAAAATTGAAAAAAAAATAGCTTTAAAGAAAAAAATAAAAAAATCCCGAGCAAACCTTCTAAACTTGAGCAAAGGTCTCAAACACGCAACAAAGAGCAACAACAATTAAAAAGATCTAAGAAAATTGAGGTCATTTTAAAAAATAAATAAAAATAATTTAAAAATTATCTCAAATAAAATAAATAGTAATAAAAAATGAGAATTAAATTCAAAATAACAAAATAAAAGGGGATAAAATAGAAAAACAATTATAACCTTATAAATTATTTTAAAAAAATCATTTCAAATATTGAAGGAAAGTTTCGTGAAAAAAATATAAATTTAAAGAATTAGTAAAAAAAATACCCAACAAATAACAATACACAACAAGACCAAAGATAATCAAATCATCTTCCATACCAACAAACAATTCCACAAAAAACAAGCTAAAAAAGGAAACCAGTATTCAATTGAATAAATAGTGAAGGATGAAATGAGAAAATTTTTTTTATCTTAGATGAAGGAGAGAAAAAAACCAAGCAAACCTGAACAAACATCCTAGACCTAAACAGATCTCAAAAACTCACAACCTGTGAAACCCTGGTTCTAAATCCAATCAAGAAGTTTATTATAAACCATTTTAAAAATATCAATTGCAAAACTTGCCAAAGAAAAAAAAATAGCAAAAAATCAAATGAGAGTGAAGAATAAAGATTCATTTTGTTAGAAAAAAATAAAATGAGAGTGAAATTGTAAGAAAAAATCAATTTAAAAAATGATTTCAAATAAAAAAAATAGGAAACAAAAAAATAGGAAACAAATTTGAAAGATGAAAAAAATTAAGATGAAATTGAAAATAAATAACAATTTTATAAATTATTCAAGACAAAAAAAATCACAATAAAAAAAAGATACTAAATATGAAGAATCAACAAATAAAAGGGTTTTTCTTAAATTTTTAAGGAATTGACATGAAAACCTAAGGATGAAGAGAGAGAAGAAGGGGGAAGACATGGTCGTTATCGGTAAACTGCCGTGAATATTGGAACACACGGCGCCGCATCAAGTCAAGGGAGTCGAGATCTTCCAAACACCGCCCTGAAAAGCAGCATTTGATAGCTAGACAACGCGGGAGCTATCCACATACTGGCGTGTACATTGGATGCGCCATCAAGTTTTTGTTTAAATAATATTTAATATATGTGAATTACTATAATACCTTTGAGCAGCCTCTAAATTTATAATAAAACTAATGTAAAATTAACCAAAAACCTTTATGAGAGATTATTTTTGTCTCCAATATCATCAAAGTAATTAACTATTTTGAAATAGATGAAATGACTAAAACACCCCTGAATGAAAGACATTTAAGGCTGAAGTAATAGTTTTACTTTGAAAAAAAAATGACAAATATAACCCCATACAATATGTTAATGACAATTATGTCGTGTCATGGTGAAAAGACAATCTTTTCCCCAAAACCTAGTTCAATGATTTTTTTTCAATGACAAAATCATAATTACACTATTACAATGAATGGTAATTTGTGTCTTATTGCACAATAATTGTTGTAAGAGATTTAGTTTTTTTTGTTAATATATCCTTAGAAATCTAATTGTTTTTAATTTATCATTATATTTTATATAATTCTTTAATCTATCATTCTAGTATATACTGGATTATTAACCTACATTATGTTGTGGGTCGAATCAAGTATTTTAGAATATTAAAAAAAATATTCAGGAGTTGCTAATGTTTTTTTCTAATAGATAAAAATTTAAATCATGTGGTGGGTTGGGGGATGACTTGATGTGACTCGGCTAACTTTGCGGGTACAAAAATAATCCAAACAATAAATAAAAATGTAGTTTGACTCAAAAAATTCAAGATGATATCTTCTTTTTTTAATATTGAGACAATGACATATTAGATCGACCTAGATCAACACGGGTTCACCTTCCACATACATAACCCTGGTCAAAAGACCATGATAACCCTATAGAAAACAAATCAAAATAAATTATGAAACTTAATTCTCAATAAACTCAATATTAAAAGAAAGAATTGAAAAAAAAATCAACTAAAAAAAACCTTAGTCAATATTGGTTAACTTGTCAAACCTTATATCTGAGTCATGAGACCAAAATAACCCCATAAAAAGCAAATCAAAACAAATTATGAAACTCAATTCTCAATCAACTTGATGTTGAAGTATTAAATTGAAAAAAAATAATTAAAAAAAGAACACAATAAAATGACTTAAGTCAACCCACCAAATCATGACTTACGTAACCTCATAGAAACAAACCAAAAAATAATCTGAGTGAACTCGGAGTAACCTACCAAACCCGTAACTCGAATTATGAGGTTGAGATGACCAATAAAAAGCAAATCAAATAGATTATGAAGTACAATTTCCAATCAAACCATTATCGAATGATAAAATTGAAAAAACAATATCTAAGAAAATAAATAAATAATATTTAAGTCAACCCGGGTTAACCCGCCAAACTCGTGACTTGGGTCGTGAGACTAAGATAATCTCATAAAAAGCAAACTAAAATAAATCATAAAACCTAATTCCTAATTAATAAAATACTAAAGGATGAAATTGAAAAAAAATATAAAAAAACTCGAGTCATTTAGGTTAACCAGCCAAACCCATGGCTCGAGTCATGAGACTGATATAACCCTGAAGAAAGCAAATTAAAACAAACCATAAAACCTAATCCGAAACAAAGTAAAAATTAAAGAATAAAATTGGAAAAAAAAAGCACTATTGAAATGGATAGTGTTTTGTGAGATGAAGCACGGTAAAAGCACCACATCTTTAAGTGTTTTGTTAATATTCATGAGAACCAATGAAAATGAAAAAACTACAATTCGAGTATCAAAATTTTAATTTTTATTATGGTTAAGTGCTTAATATTTTATTATATCTAAAGTTAAAAGAGCTTACTGTTTCACTGTGCATTTTGCACAGTAAATTACCGATTTGCCCTAACTATTTAAGTCTTATAACAATCATTCAAGGGTAATTTAGTATTTTCTATGGGACTCACTAGTCTTTACAAGAATGAACAGGGTTAAATAGTCTTTTTGAATATTTATTGCACAATTAATTATTTTATTACCCTTGACAAAAAAAAAATTAAACTTTGGTCAAAGGGCTTTCTAGTCTTTAATTTAATTTTATAACAGTTAAATTACATCGTTGCCTTTAGAATTTAAAAAGCTCTGTCTTTGAATTAGGCGTTCTTTTGTCTTTTGCATTTGGTTATTTGGTAGTTATTGAGTGGTGTTAGGGGCATTTGGGTAATTTCATAAATAAGCCAAAAAAAGTTGGAAGTGCGTGAACAATGTCTGCCAGGTTTGGATAGTGCATGCGATGTTGTCCGGTAGCCAAAACCCTTGCTTTAAAGGCGGTGGTCGAGGCGTCTCAGCGTCCCCTTCACATACAAGCGACTCGTGTGTCTTAATTGTTACTGGTTGCGCATGTGGCCTTTTTCTTTTTCTTTTTCTCCCTCTCCTACGCGATTTTCTTTTTGCCTTCAAAAAATTAAATCAGCCCCTGAGGTTTGTTGTCCTTATATTTCATCCATATTCTCTTTATTACAATTTTTTTCATTTAAAATAATTTATGAAATTAAGGATTTTTTCAATTTCATCCCCAATAGATTTTCTCATTTGTTAGATTTGGTTCTCATTCTTTTAATTATTTTTTGTTTTATTTTAGATGATTTTTCAAATTGTTTTTATATATATAATTTCATCATTCTTGAGTTTTTTTCCTATCAAATCTAATTCTTTTTTTTATTGCTATTTTTTTACCTTGCAAGATTTTTTTAGATTTTTTTTTATTATTTCATCCTGTAACATTTAATTGGCCAGGTGTTTAGCTTCTTAGTTGAGTTCAAGTCTACAATTAAACGAGTTGTAGGTTTAAGAGATTAACTTTGATTTACAAAGTTGACACGGACTTCCTCGTTTTTTTCTTCCCTTTTTTAAAGTTTTTTTTTCATCTTTCAACATTTTGTTATTTTTTATTCATTTTTTATGAGATTTTTTAGTGCTTCTGAATATAAGACAAGTTGCCTTGGTTTTTAAATTTAGCCTTCTAAAGGATTTTTGTTTTTAAATTAAATTAAATTAATTGATCTCATCCTCTAACATTTAATTCTTTAGTTGTTGAGCTTTTGGGTTGAGTTCGGGTTGAGAATTTAACGGATTACAGGTTTGAGAGTTTAACTCAGGTTTATAAGGTTCACTTAGGCTTGCTTTATTTTTTTTTTTTTTTGCTCTTTACTTTGCGATCTCATCCTTGAACATTCTTTTTATTTATTTTCTATGAGATTTATCTTTCTTTTTTAAATAACAAGGATTGCCTCAAGTTTTTTTTTCAATCTTTGTTAAATTTAGAATTTTTAAATTGAATTTTTTTAATTAAATTAAATTTATTAATTTCATCCTCCGACATTTAATTTAATGGGTGTTGAGCTTTTTAGTTTAGCCCAAGTCATTAATTTAACATATTATGAGTTTGAGAGAATAACTTAGGTTTACAAGATTCACCTTGGTTTTTTCTTCTTTTTTTTTTAATTTTATTTTGTTTCATCCACCAACTTTTTTTTGTTTGCTGTATGTGGGATTTTCCTATTGTTTTGAAAGTAATAAGGGTTAACTCAGATTTTTTTTTACCTTTATTGAATCTAGCTTTTTAAAAAAGTATTTTATTTTTAAATTAAATTAAATTAATTGCACAGGAATAAGCATTAGATGCTTGATTTATGATGTTTTTTTTGCTTTCCGGGTTATTACTCTGACAACACGAGCAACCTCTTTCAGTTACCAAATTCTTAGATTTTTCTTACTCCCAAAACATTGATATCACATGAATAATTTTTTAGAAGCGATAAAAAATTATTCTACCTCACATCACATCGTAACACAAGCCATTTATCTATTTTTATATATTTGGAGTACCTAGTCTTTGATTTTAATTGATTTTAAAATGTTGACGTAGTTTGGATCAATTAACACATAACATTATGTAACTAATATACATGGTAAAAAGTGTGTACCATCCATATTTAATGAAAATAAAGTAGGTTCTGGAAATTTGAAAAAAAATAAAAATAAAAATAGTTAAAAAATAAAAAAAATAAAGTAATAAAAAATAAAAGATTAGAAATGGAAACTTCATTTTCATTTTTGATTTTTTTACAGTTTTTCCTTTTCCTTTTTAATTTCTGACACCTGTTTTCTTTTATATACTTTTTATAATTTCTTCTATCAATAAATATGAGCGAGATTTTTTTTTATCACATGGTAGTTGATCATGACCATGTCAACATTTTTAAAGCTCAAGTGATGAAGGGAACTTAAATATAAAAAAGAAAAAACAAAATATTGGGTATTCAATTAGATAGAATAAATGGTTAAGTATTCAAACAAAATAAAAATCAAAGGTTTGGCGCTTAAATTATGGTTTTTTCTAACAAGAACATGAAATTGTTAAAAAAAAATAAAGAGCAAGTAAGAACATGCGTATTCAGAATAAAACTTAAAAGAGAAATTCATACATTTTTTTATATATATTTTTCAATCCTTAGAATACAAGACTAGTAGTTTATTTATAAGAGAAGAATTGAGAACATTAAAGGATACTAGAAAATTCAAGTGTCATGGAAAACCAAGAGACTAAACCCACGAGTCATAAAATTTAAAAGATTTTAATGGACATTCAATATATATAACTATAGATTTTATAACACTTTCCCTTGAATAACTATTTATTAAAAATATGTCTCATTAAAACCCTGCAAAGAAAAACCTAATGAAAAAAAACCTAAGCAAAAGAAATAAAGTACAATATTTTTATGTGATTTCTGAATACATCAGAATTTAATAAAAAGTTTAATATAGATACTTCAAGATCTATATTTGAATGCTTTAGGATTCATAAAAATATCAAATTGCCTCATTAGAACCTTGCAAAGTAAAATCCAATAAGAAAAACCTAAGAAAAGGAAAAAGAATACAATATGCATTAACCTCAACTCAAAAGTACATGTCTTATGATAAATCTTTAAGATGCACATTACAATATTATGGACAAGCTTCTTAAAAGTTGAGGCGGGTAAAGACTTTGTAAATAAGTTTTTTAAATTATCATTTGACCTGATTTGTTTGATATCAATTTTTCCTTTTTGTTGAAGCCCATGAGTATAAAAGAACTTTGGTGAGATATGTTTTGTCTTGTCTTCTTTAATGTAGTCTCCTCTAAGTTGAGTGATGGAGGCAACATTATCTTCAAACAATATTGTGGGACTATCTTCAATGGTTGACAATCCAGAATTTTCTTTTATGTGTTGGATAATTGACCTTAGTCATATACAGTGTCGACTTGCTTCATAAATTGCAATAATTTCTGAATGATTTGATGAAGTAGCCACTAATGTTTGTTTGACAAATCTTCAGGAAATTACTGTACTTCCATAGGTAAATAGATAATTTGTTTGTGATCTTTCTTTGTAGGGATCAGAGAGATAACTTGCATCTGCATATTTAATCAATTATGAATTTGATTCACTATAAAATAACCTCATTTTAGTTGTTCCATGGAGATAACAAAGTATATATTTGACCTCATTTCAATGTTTTTTTATAGGAGTGGAATTGTATCTTACCAATAAATTGATTGCAAACGTTATATCTAATCTTGTACAATTTGCAAGATACATGAATGCTTCAATAGCATTGAGATATGGTACTTTTGGACTAAGAATTTCTTCTTCCTCTTTTAACAGTAAAAAGGGGTATTTCTTCTCATCAAGTAATCAAACAACCATAGGTGTATTCAAAGGATTAACATTGTCCATGTAAAGGTGCTTCATGACCTTTTTCGTATACGCCGATTGATGGACAAATATTCTATTTGAAAGATGTTCAATTTGTAAACCAAGATAAAATTTTGTCTTTCCGAGATCTTTCATCTCAAATTTATCTTTCAAATAGGTTGCAGTTTTTATGAGCTATTCAGGAGTACTAACAAGATTTAAATCATCAACATATACTATAACAATATCAAATCCAAATGTGGTTTTCTTAATAAAAATGCATGGAAAAATCTCATTATTTTCAAACCTTTTTTCTATGAGGTATTCATTAAGACAATTATACCATATTTGACCAGATTACTTCAACTCATATAAAGATTTTTATAGTTTAATAGAATAAACACTTCTGGGTTTATCCTACAAGGCTTCAAGCATTTTGAATCCTTCAGGGATTTTTATATGGATATGTTTATCTAATAATCCATATAGATATATTGTAACTACATTTATTAAACACATATCTAGAGTTTCTGAGACTACTAAACCAATCAAGAATCTAAAAGTGATTGCATCCATGACTGGAGAATAAGTTTTCTTATAATCAATGCCAGGTTTTTGTGAGAAACCTTGTGCAATAAGTTGCGCCTTATATCGAACAATTTCATTATTCTTATTTTGTTTTCTAACAAAAACCCACTTATATCCAATGGGTATAACACCTTTAAGTTTATGAACTACAGGTCCAAATACTTCACATTTTGCAAGTGAGTTTAACTCTTATTGGATTGCTTCTTTCCATATTAGCGAATCATTTCTATACCGACATTCTTCAACAGTTTATAGTTCAATTTCATCATCATTTCTGGTGATGCCAAAAGCAACCTTAAATGCATGTATGTCATTTATAACAATTTTATTTTGATCCAAAATCTCTCTTGTGTGAACATGGTTTATGGAGATCTTATTTTTTTAAGTACCTTTATCTCTTTAAGAGATGCCTTTTCAGGAGGAACAATATTAAAAGATGATTTTAACATGATATTTATCGTTTGTTTTATGGATGAGGAATCTTCAGGAGTACCATCATCTATTTGTTGTAATTTTTGTTTTCTATGATTTTTGTTCTTAGCACCAACAAGTCTTTCAAGTCTTTCCCTAATGATAGGAAAATGTTATCATCAAAATGACAGTTTTCAAAACGTGCTTTAAAAACATCACCGATTAAAGGTTCAAGGAATCTAAAAATAGATGGAGAATCAAAATCAACATAAATTTATATTCTATATTGTGGATCATTTTAGTCCTTTGTACAGGTGCTATAGGCATATAAACCGCACAACCCAAAGTCCTTCATAGCTAACTTTATGATAATAACTAATATGATATTACTAATTACTCTAAGATCACCATAAGTTTTTTGTTAATTCCTATTCTATTTCGATACTATTTTTGATATAATACTAACTCGTGCATATATCACCCTTTTAGTTTCGATGATTTGATTTAACAATATCATGAGAATAATAAATTAAAAACTCACTTATTTTACAGGAGTAATTGATTCAATTAAGGATAAACAATTATTATATTATATAAGGACAAACTAAGGACATTTTTTTCCTACAAATTTTATACATTTTTCATTGAGTCATAGCCTAAACTATCAAAACGAAGGCCACCACGCAGGATGTTAATGCTTCTCCTAATTGGATGGCTGGATGGTGTCCTCACCCCGTCGTTGTTAGAGTTGGTGAATGTTAGGGGGCATTGGTGTTGAAAAGTTTTTCCCTGTAGAAAAATTACATGGAAGTTGGTGGACTTGGGGTTGTTGAGGATCCTCTGGTCATTTTGATGAAACCAACTCTCCTGATAGCGACAACATATATCCTTTCTCTCCACCTCACTACTAAAATGTGAGTAAATTATAAAAATAGTCCCTCTAGTTTAAAAAAACAACTTAATTAGTCCTCCTTGTTTTGAAAACTAATTATTTAGTTATCTTGTCTTTTCATGTTTTTTTCTATTTTATTTTTTAAACAGAAAAAATATTGTTAGGATATTGATGAATAAAGATGAGATTTCTTTTAAGGTGTGTTTAGAAATGCAGTCCAACAACGTTTCTAGAAAATTTTGATTTTTTTTGCTTTAACTTAATTTTTTTTCTAGTGTTTTTGGATCGTTTTGATGTGCTGATATCAAAAATAAATTTTAAAAAAATATTATTTTAATGCAATTCCAATCGAAAAACATTTTAAAACATAAATTTTATCATATTCTCAAACATGCCCTTAAAATACAGTAATATTAATTAAGCATAGTTAACATTGTTAAGGGACCAAATAATTAGTTTCTCAAAACAAGGACAGATTAATTTGTTTCGTAAGACTAAAAGGACTAGTTTATAATTTACTCTAAGATGTCGGTAGCCTTTTCGTAAGGGAGTGTGCTAACAGATTATTTTCAAAGTATTTTTCACTGAGAAAAACATCAAAATAATAATTTTCATTTTAAAAAAATTATTTTTGTTATCACCAAGTCAAAATAATCTAAAAACATAAAAAAAAATATTTAACATAATTTTTTTTTCAAATTTTACCCAAATCCCATTTCAAACACAGTGCCAAATGGTGGCTGAGACTAGCTGAGAGCGACCAAATTTTAAACACACAAAGATATGTGTAAAAGTTGACAAATCAACTATATAGTCTATAAAGGCAAAACACTAAATTAGTGGGTGCATTTCTTAATTCTCATATACAAAATAGTGTGCGAATTTGGATGATTAAATTATTATTAATTTTTAGGACTTTTGGCAATTTCTCACCAACCCCCACTTGGGCCTTGGCTTTCATGAATGTCAATTTATCAACACAGGCTATACCTTATTAAAAAGGTAAAAAGAAACTCATAAATTTGGCTGCAGCTTTTTTTGACTGTTGTTGATAATTAGAAAACTTTTTTTTTTATTATTAGAGCCATTAACATAAACATTATAAATAATATAGAGGGAAAAAAACTAAAAAACTTGAAATATTATTTTTATATTTATATTATCTTTATATTTGTCTTTTTTGATGTCTCTATCTGAGATTGTTCCCCCATATTTTGACACATTTTTTATACCCTTTGCGTTAGGTTGCTAGTTACTCGAATTGATTCTTAAAATAGAGGACATAATAATATAGATTACAGGTCACTCAAGCTGATGTTTATTATAGAAAATTAATTAGCGAGAAACCCATGTCTAATTACCACCTCCAACAACAATAATTAATTCAATTCAATTCTAATTTTAAAAGATGTATCTCAATTAATTAGGTTCTGAATTTGCTATCTATAGATTACCAATTCGAGTCTCACAAACTTCAATATTATTGACGGCTTACATGGTCGTTAACTTCAAGACCCGTGAGATTGGTTAAGGTGCGCACAAACTGACTCAAACATCTATGTTAATAAAAAATATATAATAATAATAATAATAATAATAATAATAAATTAAATTCCTGAATTCTCTTTTCTACTATCTCAACGGGAAGTTTTGAATAAACTAGTAATAATATTGCAATTGCCATGGAAGAGAGCTACTCTTCATTGCGTAATCCAATACTCTTTAGGTCTCTCAATAAATAAATAAAAAAACATTATTATTATTATTATTATTATTATTATTATTGGATGAGGTTAAATGGGTTTATTATTCTCGATTCATCAGAATTGGCTAAAAAATACCCTAATTCTTAAAACAAAATAAAATATAGCATCCAAGTGTACAAGCCACTAGGCACGCGAAAAATCTAAAAACCCAAGGGTTGGTGAGCCCAGTTATTCCAAACTCCAAATGGTGTAGGGCTGCCCACGTTTAACAAATTAAAATGAATATAATATCCAAAAGAAAATGGTTCTTTATTCATCAAGTCCCTCACCTACTACGTACCAAATTCCTCTTCTGGTCCCTTTATCTTTGATTTTTTAAAAAAAAAATAATAATTAATAATAGTGATGATGGAACAGGAAAAATCGATTATTTTGTGGATTAATTAGCACGACCTAATCACTTCACTTTCTTGCCACTCCTCCTCCGTTCTGTGCCCTTTCTTTTGATGGGTACCATGTCGAGTTGTCGACAATAACAATGGTCTTACCAGTTTTTGTTTTTTGTTTGCTCTCTAAGGCAAGAGACTGCTGTTCCCTTCAAGCTGGAGACTCATTACATTGACCTACCGAGCCAAGATCACGTCTTATTTGGATTTTTTTATTTTCTTGAAAAAATAGAAAGAAAACAGGATCTAGATCTGAAACCAGCTTTCTTTTTTTATTATTATCATGTTTTTCGGGTCATGTCGCTGCTTGCTACCCACAGGGTTAATTCTTGGACCACCTTTATAAACAAGCAGGGGATTAAATATAAATTTATTGGTCCAGTTTGTAAGTCCAAATAAATCTGGCATTAGACTTGTCGGGTTTTTTTTTTTTTTTTTTTTTGCGGCAATGCAGATGACTGCCACCCACTTGCAGCAAGATGTGACATAAATGGAATACTAGTCGTTGTGTTTGTTAAAAAAGCTTCATTAACAAACAGTACTGAAATACTATAGCAAGCTTATTATTCATCATCTTACAAATTACATGAATTAGAATAGTCAAAATTTGCACTCAATTACTGGGAGGTTTGATTCGAAAGTTAGAGGAAAAAAGTGAAAATAATGGGTAGTTTTAAATTTTATATAAAAAATTTATTTTAGTCCTCAATTTTTTTTGGTTTACAGATAATATATCCTTTTAGTTTTCAAAAATTTAATTTTAATACCGAAATTCATTTCTCTTATTTTTCAGTCATTTTCTATAAGAGATAAGAGAAGAGATTGTTGAATTTCAACTTAAAGAGAAAAGGATATTGTTTACACCTACCATCAAAATTGTTGAAGTTTGTGCTAACAATTCCATTAAGTGATGAGAGTTTTATGGTGGTTGTTACGAAAATACTTGATTGAGAATATATTTTTATTTTATTTTTTTCTTAATTTATATATATATTTTCAATTTGAATTTCATCATTCAACATTCAGTTTATAAAGGATTAGGCTACATAATTTTTTTAATTTATTTTTATGATATTATCCCAAATTCATGACCCAAACCACGAGTTTGACAAGTTAACTCGATTGATTATAGTTTTTTCTCTTTTTTTTAATTGATTTTTTTTTCTCGATTTCATTATTCATCACTAGGTTAATATAGAATTAAACTTCGTAATTTATTCTCATCTCATGACTCGAGTTACAAGTTTAGCGGGGTAAACTTGATTACCTCGAGTTTTCTTTTTTTTGCCCTTTTTTTTAATCGTTTTTTTTCAATTTCATATTTGAACACTGAGTTAATTGAGAATTGAGTTTCATAATTTATTTCAATTTATTTTATAATGGGTTATCTTGGTTTCATGACCTTGATCATGAGTTTGGCAGATTGACCCAAGTTATGCTATCATCTTAATGTTTGACTCAAAATAAATATTTAAGATAGGGTTTTTTTAATAAACTTACTAAGATAATTGAGTCACATTAAATCAATTTTCACATAATCTTTTTCTACTATAAAAAATATTAATAATGTCAAAATATTTTTCCACATTGAAAAGGTAATCTCACCCCCAACATAGCAACGGTCAATTATCTATTACGGTGCTAAGAGTGTGTTTGGAAGAGTGGTAGCTTTTGTAACCGTGGTTGGTAAAAAGTACTTTTTAGAAAATCACTTTTTTGTGTGGTTTTGTTAAGTAAATATATGTTTGGTTATTATTGTGGTTACAATTAAAGTTGTCTAAAAAGCACTTGATATGTGTTTGGTTAAGTTGCTTTTGTAAGTGCTTCTATTAGTAAAATTACCTAGAAGGACATGTGTGAATTTTGTGAAGTTGTGAGTAAAATTTGCTAGGAAATTCTTTGAATAAATAAATAAAAAAAACAAATGTTACATTATTGTTGTCCTCCATTCATCCCATTAAACTATCCGCGATGCCATCACGCACATAATTCATTTGAGAAGGCCTATGGTTCCCTTGACTTTGAGAACGTGATACAACATCGGCTAAAAAATCATCAGGAATAAAATGAGGATTGCGATCATATTCTGTAAATGCAACATCTTCTTGTGACTTTCTTCTTATGTAGTTATGTAGTGTCATTGATGCCTCTACAATATGCACATGTGATTTGTACAGATATGCCGGTATGTTCTGTAAAATTCTCCATCGTTGTTTCCACACCCCAAATGCACGTTCAATGACATTGCAGAGTGATGAATGTGTACGATTGAATCGCTCCTCCCGACTTGTTGGTTGCCCTCGACGTCGAAACTCCTGGAAGTGATACCTCTCACCTTTATATGGACCGAGATATCCATACTCATTTGGGTACCCAACATCAACCAAATAATATTTACCTGAAATAACGATAAAGAAAATTATATCAAATGTAATAAAAAATACAAAATAAACATATTTAAAATATAAATATGTTTGAATGTAATTATTGTCCTATAAGTACCTTCAGGAGGTTTTAGAAATTTTATTCGTGGATTGTCAATAGCCTCCAAAAAAATACGAATATCATGAGCGCTCCCTTCATATCCTGCCCAAACAAACGTGAATTGCATATCAAAACTGCATGTTGCCATTACATTCTGTGTCGGCACACCTTTTCTCTCGATAAATGGTACTTGATTTTCATAAGAAACAGAAGCACGCACATGTGTCCCGTCGATCGCTCCAATGTAATTCTATAAAACAAAACAATAACCAGCATTTCAAACGTAATTAAAGATTAATAATATAATATTAATGTTGATCTCTATAATTGCTATAAAGACTGTCTGTCTGACCATAAAATGAGGCATAAATCTAGGATTCATCTCAATTTCTTGTGGAGTGTTTAAAAATTTAGAGTCCGCGGGCTTGATTATATCTGTCGCAAGCAAACAAATTGTCTTCAACACTTCATTAAAATAGCGACTCACGGTCTCACCCGAGTGTTGAAATCTTTCTTGGACTTGCCTATTTGTTGCACCTAATGCAATGGTGTACAAAAACATTGCCACCTTCTCAATAACACTTGTCCTTCTCGATGGTTTTAAGCCATATTGTGTTTCTAAGTCATAACAAAGGTTTTGTAACGTCGTTGTATCCATCCGAAACATGTTAAAACACCGTTTCCAGTGTCCTCGAACGACTTCAGTCAACCATCGCATCCCTGTGTTATGTGAAACCATACAAGGTTCCTTATGCACATAAGTAACATAGTACATGTGTAAAGCACCAACGGTACATAACAAGAGTTTTTCATCATCAAACTCTCGTTGCCAAAATGATTCATCCTCATCGTCAGTAGGTGTTGAATCCTCGTTTTCATCACTATCATCATCAGTTCCACTTGAATTATCCCCATCATCACCACCATCATTCACCCCTTCATTACCACAACCATTTTCATTACTAGCGACTCCACCACTACCACCAGTATTACTACAATTAATATGATCAATTATATGATTCATCACGGTATCATAATTGTCATCATAGTTAACACCAAGCATAGTATTAAGCCATTCATCTGCCATATCTTCCTACACAAATTGAATTGCAAACATTTATGTTCATTTCAAGTCATATTAAAAACAAAATTTCATCACTTTTATATTTAAATTGACAGCACTATTTATCACTTTAGAAAATATGGAAAAAATAATAATATCATGTTATAGATGAATAACATGTCTTTTAGCCATAACTTATATAAACAAATAAAACATCAATACCATAATGTTATGTTGCATAGCATTCAAATTCATGCATGGAACAAACAAGCATGAAAACAATAGTGTGAGGATAAACTATAATAAAGAATTGCATACAAACCACATCATTTTAACATGTTGTATTGAAAGACCAATGAACTTTGTTGACGTTAAATTAACAACAAATCAGTCTTGAATGAAAAAAATGAGATTAAAGACAAACAACTTACAACTACAGCTTCTGTTGCAGGAACTCTGAAGACCAAAAGTATAATTTTTGTAGTGTATTAAACGAGGCAGAATATTAAGAGTACATGTGAAGTAACAACATGCATTATATATAGGAAGCAATGTATCTCACTGTCAAAACTTTTACAATTTCAAACAATACACATGCTCAACAACAGTGAAGAATATGCTTGACTGTAGTACTGAAAAGCGTTTACAAATTGAGAATCTTTTTGCTTTTCCTTTTCAGGTGCCTGTACTCACGCACTGTTTCAATATAGCAGCCTTAGATACATATCGACCAAGAACCCTGCGACTCACATTTCCGCATTTGTAAAGAAAAAAAAGTAGCTGTAAAAAACTTGCATAAGTACATCATTACTGTAAAGAAAACAATGGATGGAATATAACAACAGCTCTTTTCTATTTTCTAATTGATGTGAAACTTGATTCCATAACCTCCTGTTGCCAAAGCCCCACTTGCCATAGGTCCCTCTATTTGTACACGTTTCTACTCCTCTGTTTCCGTCACTCTTCCAGCATGCTCTGATGTTTCTAGCATACCAACACACCAATACCAACATAAAACAGGAACAACATTCACTAACAGCATACCTCAGAACAACACTACCAGTATAAGCAAGCACAAACAATTTGTTCCAGCATAAGTCTTAACAGTAGCAGCATAACCATAAGCATTCACACATGACATACAATCACATATTGTTCCAGCATAAGTCTTAACAGTCATTATAGGTATCCCTCAACATAATAGCATATTATCCCTCAATATAACATAAGACAACACAACAATTTTACAATAATCCATAAAATGTTAAAAAAGGTTTGGTTAGCAATCCGCAAACATAATTTAAACTGCTTGTTCTCTATAAAATCAGCACCACTCTTCATGCTTCAATCCAGCAGCCTTAAGCGTCATTGTCCCAATATTGGACACCTGTACATGATTTGGCAGAAAAACAAAATCCCATATTCATCTAGTTGTTAAAGCAATTGAATACATAAACTACGATACATTAGTACAGCAATACTGACTGTAATTTAGTGGTTTTGACGTCTCTGGTACATTTTTTTAAGCCATTGATACTTCCTATCAATATCTCCGATTGAGGCCCACATCTCTCTTTTCGTCCTGTTAGACAAGTACTCAGTTGCAAAATAGTAGAAGTCATCACCGAAATCAATTCCGGGTATGGAATGGACCTCTGCCATCACCTCACGTACACTACACCCTATATTATCCCGACTATCATTCTTCTTGGAAACATGATCAAATAGTTCATCAAAACGTGACAGCAATCGATCACCTACTCCGGAAGGTTTTTTGCTTTTCTTTGTACTTTGCACACCACATTGTTCTCTTGCTTTTCTCTTTCCACTGCTATTTGTGGTACTGCTATTTCCTATATTCACGCCAGCAACTAAATTGCAAACATCATCTGTGAAATTAGGAATAACATCCTCCTCCGAATCTCCACTTCCTTCCTCCAAATTTTCTTCTTCATTAACATTACCATCCGGAGTGCTTTGACCAGCAACATAATCATCAAATGAATATTCGGAAAATGGCGTCCAAGCGTAATGTCCGGTCGCCACAACATTGTTGAACATTAAATCAAACTTACTACAAAGTCACGGTTCAATCCCAGAATGTCTAAACTTTTTAGAACCTCTGATTTCCTAAAAACAAGTGTATGAAACATCAAATGCATAAACTAAATAACACATGGTACATTGTTTAAGAAATAGGACAAGACAAAGCAAAAAATATAGATAAAAAAAGGTATCAATAACTCACCTGAGCTTTTTTTGCCCACCACTCATCACTAGCACTAATAGTTCCAAAATCACTATTCCATCCTACACCTGTTTTTAGCACAATCCCATTTGTTTTTAAGTTGAGTCTTAGTAAAAGCATAACCAATTTTCTCTTTAAAGGCAGCCAGAACAAATTTCCATCCGACCTTATCAAAATGAGTGTTTGGCCTCATTCCTCTATCAATAGCAACAATACAAATATCACAAAATGTATGCACCATCTCTTTAGTCCAAGATGCTTTATCCGAGCTTTCAGTACCTTCCATTGATAATTTTGTTTCTAACATAATTCATCAACCAACACAAGGATACATGAGCCTTTAAACTTTATAGTGGGTATTAAAGATATTATATGCAAATAAACTTTTACGAATTGATATTAAGAAATGTGATAATGCTGCCATCAATGCAGTTGATTTAAAAATATATCCCTATTGTGTTTATTTATGCTACACACACACACACACTAATGATAATAATGAATTGAATGACCAGTCTTTAAACATGAATGAATAAAATATCCTGTTTATGCAAAGAGGACATGCCATCTTCGGTTCAAAGGCAACAAGGTAAGCAGTATAGATCCATATATTTCAGACCATAGAGCAGAACAAGGTCCATTTATGATAACCAAATTCATATCATTGTCAGACTCCCCAATATCACAAGATCCATATATTTCATAACATAAGGCAGAACATATTATAAGAAACTGAAGGCAATTCAAGGAAACGATAGTTGCAGATATTTCATATCATTAAACACAACAAATTTTTACTGCAGTCATGGTCTCAGGGGACCTAACGGATACCCTTTTTGGTTTGTGGATAGAAGCACACGTATTTCTAGACTGGAAAACACTATTCATTAAACCAATTTGATTTGTCACAAACACAAATCCAAAGTGCTGCCATCTATATATCAGTTTCACCTATAATTATTGAATATCAGACCCCATCCCATTAATTAGTGCGTGTATACACCATCATTCACCTCTAGATCAAAGTGACAACACAATCATGCAATAGCCTTAAACAATGTTCTGATAATCCACAAACGACACACAATTTTACTAGCTTGCCTGTAACTCAAACATTGCAAACTTACTTGTCTATTATGCAGTTTAGAACAGGCTAATCGAAGACATCAGGGCCGCGACTTTATCAAATGGACCGAAGCATATCTGCAACATAACAAGCAAATTAGTACATGCTAATAATAGGGGAACTTCAGATTAAGCAATGACGAACAAGATTAAGCAGGGTTTTGCAACAAAAAGCTGTTGGGTTAGTAGATCAACCAAGAAGGAAAACAGATCGCGAAGGCTAAACACATGGTGGTGACATATCCAAGTTCATCGTTAAACAGTAGAGAAGACCAACACTTTTACTACATGAAAAAAGCAAACAAGAACTGAAGGAATGAACTTACCACGTTTATGGCGAAGCTCGGGTTGGGTGTGGCTGGTAATCGCAAATAGTTGACATGGGGTAGCTTTTATACACCGGAAATTAACTGGGTTTCTCAATCTGTAAAGAAGAAAACTGAAATAACGGGGTGAAGGCTCGCAGATGAGGGGGTTAATGTGAAGAAACCAACAGAAGCTTTGAGAAACTGGTACAAATCAAAATTGATTTGTTTAGGAGGACAGTTTTGTCCAATAAATGCAACGGTATTAAGCTATCTTAATTGCAATGTTTGGATATGTATAATTATCAGCTTTTCACGTGAAAAGCTGATAATTTTTACTTTTCCTTAACCTGTGGTCACACCACTATTTTCATGTGGGGTCCACAGGTTTAGCTAAATATTAACCTTTTACCAAACAATATAATCACTGCGTTTGGGGGAGCCACAGAAGCCACCACTCTCCCAAACGCCCTCTAAATATCCATGTAAAGATGGGGGTAGAAACGGATACAACAACTATCAACTCGTATATGCATAAATTGTAATCTTTTTTAAAAATGACACTTTCTAAAAAAATGGAAATTATCCCATGGGATTTTTATTTTTTTGAAAATACTATCTTCATGGATTGCGTTGTTAAAAACAACAAAATTTAAAAAAAATAATATTTTTAATTTTTATTAAAAAAATCTCATCTTAAATATTTATTTTAAATTCAACTATATTTTTTATAAATTATTCAGGTTATATTTGAATCTGCTAAAGTAATTGAATCATATTAAATCAATTTTTATATAATTTAATTTTTTCATCAAAAAAATATTAACAATATCAAAAACAATTTATATTAAAATAAATTAATCCAGCCTACAATATAACATCAACCAATTAAATTGAGTTTAGCGGGGTAAATTTGATTGACTCGAGTTTTCTTTTTTTTGCTCTTTTTTTAATCGTTTTTTTTCAATTTCATATTTGAGCACTGAGTTAATTGAGAATTGAGTTTCATAATTTATTTTAATTTATTTTATAATGGGTTATCTCGGTTTCATGACCTTGATCATGAGTTTGGTAAATTAACCAAAGTTATGCTATCATCTTAATGTTTGACTCAAAATAAATATTTAAGATAAGGTTTTTTTAATAAACTTACTAAGATAATTGAATTACATTAAATCAATTTTCACATAATTTTTTTTTTACTATAAAAAATATTAATAAGGTCAAAATATTTTTTCACATTGAAAAAGTAATCTCACCCCCCAACATAGCAACGGTCAATTATCTATTACGGTGCTAAATATCCATATAAAGATGGGGTAGAAACGGATACAACAACTATCAACTCGTATTTGCATAAATTGGAATCTTTTGAAAAATGACACGTTCTCAAAAAACAAAATTGGAAATCACCACAAGGAAATTTTTGCGTGGAAATAGCATCTTCATGGGTTGAGTTGTTCAAAACAACGAAATTCAAAAAAAAAAAAATTTGAAATTTGACTCCATGACTGAAAACCCGATCTACACCATATTTAAAATTAAACCGACCACATAGCGACACTCGATAATTACGGTTTAAGCCCCTCCTTCTCTGCTCACAATCTTGCTAAAATAGATTTCTTTAATTATTAACCCGAGTAGATTTGTTTTTTTTAACATCATCCGTTTAAATTTTATAAATTTTAAAATCATTAGAGATTTATATTATTGTTAATTTTAATATCCGTAAAATTAATCGAGGTACGTCTAAACTGGCCTGAACACCCATATTAATAAAAAAAACAAAAATTCTCTAATTATTGGGTATTGACATCTGACTTTCTCCGCCGCTCCTATATATTTCAACTATGAAATATTATCAAACAAAGCTTTGAAAGTGTTTGTTTGGAAATGTGATCCAACCCGCGTTTTTAAAAGTCTTAAATTTTTTTATTTAAAATTAATATTTTTTAATATTTTTTTGATCGTTTTGATGCGCTGATATCAAAAATAATTTTTTAAAAATAAAAAAATATTATTTTAATGCATTTTTGAATGAAAAACACTTTAAAAAACAACTACAATCATACTTCCAAACACACCCAATAAATTGCATCGTTGTTCCTCCTAAAAATTTTATTTTTCAAGTTCTTTTTTTCAGCCTATGCTAATATGAAAAAAAAAAAGTTATTTTGAGAAAACAACCTATAAATTGGTTTTCTTTATCTAAAAATATCATAATAAAATTTAATGAATGAAGAAATACTGTGAACCTCCTTTTCAACAGAGTCCGTCTCCAAATAAAGGCTGACACAAAAAATTAAAAATTATCTTTTACACATACAAAGTCAAGATATATAAATTGGGAGTTCACAGAAGTAAAAGCAAATCACGTGTCACCCAATTAAATATATCTCCGCTAGTAAGGTTTTTTTTTAAAAAAAAATTAATAATTTTTTGATATTGATACATTAAATTCATTAAAAGATAACTAAAAATATTAATTTAATATTTTTTAAATGAAAAATATTTTAAAAAATAGAAGTTATTACAGACAAATGGACAATCAAAAATAAAATTAATATTAAGAATATTTAAAAAAATATAATTTATAAAGTAATTTTTGAAAAACAACTAGTAACATTATATTAATTACTCTCAATAACATAATTTAAAGAAATAAAAATATATGGAGATGAGATATTTTTATTATTTTTAATAAGATATAAATTTTATATTTTATTTTATTTTTATATGTGTCTTTTAAAATATATATATATATATATATATATATATATATTTCAAAAGGTAATTATTATGATACCAGTTTTATACTCTCTTATCCCGTAAGATTTTTCTAATCTAACACTATTAATTTCAAAATAAACCAGTACTGTTTTTTTTTAAGTGTCGGCGTGGTAATGGCGGTGCCACCCACAACCCCACCATCACATGGTGATAATCCGCTGCACACTGGCAGTGGTAGGAGTGGGACCTTTCCTATTCCATGTAATCAAACACCGTCACGTTTTAACACTTTCCATCTATAGAAATATTTCATGACATTAATAATTTTTTTTCTTTATTCACTGACTGAATTCACAGATATTCTCATTTTTTTTTATTGTTTTCTTCATAGTCCACCGACGGTCCTTGATGATCCTACTTGCCTTCAGATCTTGTTTTATGCAGTACACCCTTATCTTTCTTAGCTTAGCTGTAATCCCATTTTGAACCCCAATATCTTAGCTAGGTTGTGATACTGGGCCCTACATAGGAACGAAGCTAGAATTATTTATTAAAAAAAACTAAAATTAATATAATAAGACATAATATTTATTTTAATTTATTATATAAAAGTTGTAAAAAAAATATGTATAATTTAGTTTTATTTAAATAATTTATTATAAATATATAATAACTTTTGTATAAGGTAAAAGGTTCGAAACAATACCAAATTAAATCAAAGCAACAAAGTTAATTTCATCTTCATAATATATTCATCATTTTAATATTGTTGGTCTTTATACCTATCAAATATAAACATACAAAGTATATAAGAAACATTAGTTAAAGTGAAGCATTATTTATATTCGATAAACTTTGAAATAAAGCAAAAAATAATAAAGAATGATTCTCACTAATCAACACGGGTTCTTTGTAAACTGAAACGCATTGGAGTTGTTCAACTATAACTTTAACATTATATATTAGAGTTGGTTCACTAGGCTACGAGTTATCAGTATTTTAAAAAAAATCAAATTCTTCTGATTTTATTCATGGTTCAACCTAAACTCCAAACATATATTGTGAGAAAAAAATTGATAATTTTGGTGGCTCTGTTAAAAACAAAACATTAAAAAAAATCCAAGTATAATCAAAACAAACCAATAATATATATATAATTAATTAGAAAAAAAAACACTATAACAATAATTCAAAAAACAATTGGTAAAACTAGCAGATATGAGAGAAAAAATAAAGCAAAAATAGTAGAATTATATAAAAAAAAAACCTCATCAAATTATCAACAAACATATCAAAACAAAACAAAAATAGATTTTAAATTTAAGTGACCTTGTTTTGTTTGATGAAAAATAAATTAATTGGTGACTCTACTTCAATTTTTTCATTAACAAATTTTACTTGTAATTTATATGTATATATTTTTTTAACTTGGTTATACATAAAGTAATGATTTTATATTTATAGGATTTATATTAGAGCTGTGCAAAATAATTCAAAGAAAATCAAATTGAAAAATCACACTTAATTATTGTAAAAAAACTCACCTTTTTAGAATAAAAAACCTAACTCACATTTTTAGAATAAAAATCCTCCTCCACGCTTAATTACCCCAATAATTAATATATATATATATATATATATATATATATATATATATATATATATATTAGGTGGGGCCCGGGGCCCTTCCTTCCGCTCCTGCCTTCACGGTTGCCCCCATAAAATCAAATATGATTGTGTATGCAATTATCAACCAGAGTCGACAATATTATTTTATTTTTTAATATACATAAATAAATTGTTCTTCCCAAATAAATTAAATTCATACTCATCAAGAAAGAAATATCAATTTTAGTCGTTTTCTTAAACTCGGTACGAGAAAATATCCAAATTTCAAGTTGAGGGGTTAATTCATATCAATTCAAAACATTTTATTTTTTTTTTAAAAATAGTATCAAAACAAAGTTATTTTAACAAAAAAAAATCAACAAATCTTTAACTGATTTTATTGGGTTGATCAACTTGAATTTTTTTATTAGGTTTACATGATTAATTCCTTTTAATATTTTTCTTTAACTTGGAGTAGTTTATATCCTGGATCAATTAGGTTTGCCATCCACTCATCATATCAATCTGAGTTTTATAAATATAATTTTAATAGATTGATGGTTACCAGATAATAGCATTTTGTCTTGCTATTAAAAAAAAAAACTATCATGAATTATTTAAATAAAACTTTATAAAATTTATCTCATATCAATTTAAAAAACAAATTTAGTTACAACACGTAAAAATATATAAAGAATATCCATTAATCATAAATAATGATGACAATGTGTTAAAAGTGGACATTAATGTTGATTTAGTATGATAAAATCAATGTTGTTCTCAGTAAATTAAAATGTTTGATTTTGCAATTAACTCTTACTAAGATAAATATTAACATGAACTAAGTTACGTGGAAAAGTACTGTAGTAATGAAAAGTATTTTTTCAATTTGACCCTTTAAAAAACATACACTAACTTATCAAATGAGGAGTCATTAATTTTTTTTATTAGGACATATTAGTAATAAAATAATTAGAGATAAACCTAATTTTTAACTTCTATTATAGATAGTTAAATGATTTAATTATCTTAATAAGCCAAAAAAAAAAAAACTTGCATCCAAAAGCATTTTAGATATTTTAATTTTCTAAACACATTAAAATTACTCATCCGGCCTTCCTAGGAAGAGACAAAAATAAATCTTCATTCCAAGAAGATTTTTTTGGCTCTTTTATTTTGTTATAATCAAGTTTACATGTTAACAAATTGATCTTTCACATTTATATAATATTAATAAAAAGGAATAGTGGTTAGCTAAAGGATTAAAGTATTTTACTATCTATATTTTATATTTAATTTAATCTTTATTTTTTTTATTGCTATTTATTTTTTTATCTTTTTTTATTGATTTTTTCTTTAATTTCATCCCAAATCATTAGGTTTTATTTTATTTTTATATTAAATTTAATCCTCATTCTTTTAATATTTTTACTATTTTTTTTCAATTTCATCCATTATCATTTTTTTTTCATGTTGGATTTGGCCTTCATTTCTTTTTTAATAATGTTTATTTTATTTTGGATCTTTTTTATTGCATTTTGTTTTATATATTTCATCAATTAATATGTTCTTTTACTAAGCCATGAGTTTCGAATGTCAATACGGGTTAACTTTGATCTTTTTATAGATCCTTTTATAAAATTGATTTTTTTTCAAGTCCATTTTTTAATATTTTATTTTCATGGAATTGATCTTCATGCTCTTTTTTTTTTTCACTTTTCTTTATATAAAATTATTCAAATCCTATATTGATAGTCACAGGGTTGATAGGTTGGTGTTGACTTATATTTTTGTTGTTGTTTTTTTATTAGTTTTTTAAATTTAATGCCTCAGGAATTTTTTTGTTGAGAGTTTTACTTTGTTGTTTTTTTAAGTTTGCCTTTATCGTTGTCAAGCCCGATCTCATGACCATGATTATGAGTTTTGAAGGTTAAAATTAGTTAACATTACTCTTTTATTATTTTTATTTTTTAGTTTTATCCTCCAATGTTTTTGTATAGCTGGTCTTTGTGTTTTTTTTTTTTCTCACTTTGTTATCTATGGAGTTATCAAAATCTTATTTTTATGGTCACGAGACTAGAAAGTTAACCATGTTTGACTCATATATATATATATATATATATATATATATATATATATATATATATATATATATATATGTTTTGAGAATAATATTTTTCAAAAAACCCTGTCACCATTACACCATCACAAACTGAATTGCATGCTCTACTCCATCGGTTGAGCCGCCACATGATGTTTTAGAAGACATGGTGGTTGACCATCTGGCACATGTGCAGCATGAGCCAACAATTTTTCTTCTATAATATTTATTACTTGTTAAAAAATTGATTTACCCCCCCCTCCCCTCTCATGCAAATTTAGAATAACTAAAAATCCACGAGAAAAAAATGAAAAAACCCATGCAAAATGTTTGTGATTTTTTTTCTTTCAAGGGAACTATCTTGAGAAAAGTAAAAAGACAATGAATCCTTTGTTCTTTTTTAAAAATACAATCCAACCTCTTGAGAAAATCATTGTGCCTTTAAGTTTTCTCTTCCTTGGCTGTCATTGTGAAGTGAAAAAATATTATTATATTATAACAATCCATATTATAATGTATTTACCTTTATAATAAATAATTATAAAGGTAAATAACTAGTCCTATCTCAAAAACATATATATACAATGAAATTTATAATATTAAAATTACTTACTTAACTTCAATAACAAACAATAAAGTAAATCATTGCATTTTAATAATCCAGAATGATAAATCTTTTTTTTTTCCATTACATCTCGCATTTAGTTTTCAATATTAGATATCTTGATATTCTTTATCATTATAAACCTTGGTCAACCAAATCAATTCCAATCAAATTTCATTGTTATTTGGTACAAATTTAGAGGGTTGTAATTTGATATTTACAAGATTTAACTTTATATCACACTATGAAAAGTAAAATCCTCATATTTTTTTTATTCAATGAAATTAAGTTTATTTACATACCTTAATTAAAAATACAAATATTATACCAATGAGAATAAAAAGATTTTTTTTTTAATCTCATTAAATTTTGAACAAGCTGAGTATGTTTGTTAATCTTATGAGCTCTATTAACAATAATAATAATTTTGAGGGGTATATCTTAATTGATTAGATTTTAAGTTTGTTTTTTAAAAGTTTTCAGTTCGAATATTACAAATCTCATGGCTATTGAAAACTTAAATGATTGTTAACTTCAAGATCTCAAGAGATTAATTGAGATGCGTGTAAACTGGTCCAAATACTTAAAGTTAAAAAAAAATTAACAATAAAAAATACCTTCAATATTATCATGTCAACCTTTTATACTATTTTTTTTATAAATTCTTTAATCCAACTATATATAGTCTATTTTTCAACATATTATAAACTAAAATTCTTTTTATACCAAAAATTATATAGTTAAAATTCAACTGAAAAATGTTCCGAAAACTGTAAAAATTATATTTTTTAAACCTGGTCCAGTGATTGATCCAGTTCAGGGTCCAAGTTTCGGGTTTTGATCGGGTTATCGGGTTGGCCGAGTCAATTCATATTTTAAAAAAATTCAAAACGACGTCGTTTTTAGTTAAAAAAAAATCAACGGGTTACAACTGAGTTTTTTCAGGTCAAACCATCGGGTCACACCGAATCATAACTTTTTCTATATTTTCATCAACCCGATCTGATTCTAGCTCCGGGTCGGCCCATCCGGTTCAAAACTACGGTAAAAACCTAGAATTAACGAAAAACATTGACCATCACCTTATCAGACCACGCTGTAACTGTAACTATGAACTGGTCTTTAGCATTTCCCTAAACAAACTGTAGTTCTGCTTTACCACATCCACCAAACTCCCTAAACCTCCTATTCAATCTCCGCCGTCCATTCCTCCTATTTATCCCCCACTCTTCCTCTTCTCTACACTCGTCCTTCCCTGCCCTCTCTTCTCAGCCGCATCCTTTTCCCTTTTCTAAGAGAGTGAAAGCAAGAAATTTCTTCTTCTCTTTCTCTCACAATGGCTTTGCTTGTAGAGAAAACAACAAGCGGTCGTGAGTACAAGGTCAAGGACATGTCTCAGGCTGACTTCGGCCGTCTCGAAATCGAACTGGCCGAAGTTGAAATGCCTGGTTTGATGTCCTGCCGTACTGAATTCGGCCCTTCCCAACCATTCAAGGGAGCCAAGATTACTGGTTCCCTTCACATGACTATCCAAACTGCTGTCTTGATTGAAACTTTAACTGCCTTAGGTGCTGAGGTTCGTTGGTGTTCTTGCAATATTTTCTCCACTCAAGATCATGCCGCTGCCGCTATTGCCCGTGATTCGGCTGCTGTTTTTGCCTGGAAAGGGGAGACCCTCCAGGAGTACTGGTGGTGCACTGAGAGAGCTCTTGACTGGGGCCCAGATGGTGGTCCTGATTTGATTGTTGATGATGGCGGTGATGCCACTCTCTTGATCCATGAAGGCGTGAAGGCTGAGGAGATTTATGAGAAGACTGGTGCTGTCCCAGATCCAGCTTCGACTGATAATGCTGAGTTCCAGATTGTTTTGACAATTATTAGAGATGGATTGAAGTCTGATCCTAAGAAGTATCACAAGATGAAGGAAAGATTGGTTGGTGTTTCGGAAGAAACTACAACTGGTGTTAAGAGATTGTATCAAATGCAGATTAATGGGACTTTACTTTTCCCTGCTATTAATGTCAACGACTCTGTCACCAAGAGCAAGGTATTGTTTTTTAAGATCTGGGTTTTTGTTGCTTAGATCTGTTGTGTGTTTAGTTATTGATTTATGTTTTAGATCTGATATGATTAGTGGGTTTTTGTTTTAGATCTGATATTAACTGGATCTGGTTCTAGTTTGATTCAATGGTGTCGATATTTCCACCTAGTTTCAACATAAATACTGTGAACTTGTTTGATAGATTTGCAATGTTGTGTGGTTATTGAGATATCTTAGAATCAAAGAGATATTATTGTCAATTATTGTGTGGGTTTTTTGTAAGATATTTTTTTTTGAGGTTTATGATGAAAAGATTCTTTCAAGTTCTAAGCTTTTGATTTGTTTAAGATGCAAAAATGTTCGACTTTAAGATCAGAATCATGCTAGTTGTTTTAGAATATTCTATGAGACTTTGGAACTTTCGCACGATTCTTATTTTATGAGAACTTGCAAGTTTGTTTTACTCGATTATTTAATCCAATTGGTGATTAGTACTACACGATTTTTATCAAGGTTCATTGCATGATTCATGTGTCGTGCTAGATGTTTTGAATATGGTTTTCAACTCTCAATCATCAGTTGTTGATTGATGACCTGTGAAATCTTGTATGTGATTCTGCACGATTCTTTTTCTCTGTTGTGGTCTAACAATTGCTCTTAATCTTTGTGTGTACAGTTTGACAACTTGTATGGATGCCGCCACTCTCTCCCTGATGGTTTGATGAGAGCTACTGATGTCATGATTGCCGGCAAGGTTGCTGTTGTCTGTGGTTATGGTGATGTTGGCAAGGGCTGTGCTGCTGCCATGAAGCAAGCTGGAGCTCGTGTGATTGTGACCGAGATTGATCCCATTTGCGCGCTACAGGCTCTCATGGAGGGTCTACAGGTCCTGACCCTTGAAGATGTCATCTCCGAGGCTGATATCTTTGTGACCACCACTGGTAACAAGGACATCATCATGGTTGATCACATGAGGAAGATGAAGAACAATGCCATTGTCTGCAACATCGGTCACTTCGATAATGAAATCGACATGCTTGGACTTGAGACCTTCCCTGGCGTGAAGCGCATCACCATCAAGCCCCAAACTGATAGGTGGGTCTTCCCCGACACCAACTCCGGCATCATCGTCCTGGCTGAGGGACGTCTCATGAACCTGGGATGTGCCACCGGTCACCCCAGCTTTGTGATGTCCTGCTCATTCACCAACCAGGTGATTGCCCAGCTTGAGCTGTGGAACGAGAGGAAAACCGGCAAGTACGAGAGGAAGGTCTATGTCTTGCCCAAGCACCTTGATGAGAAGGTTGCTTCCCTTCACCTTGGCAAGCTAGGAGCTAGGCTTACCAAGCTCTCCAAGGACCAGGCTGACTACATCAACGTGCCAATCGAGGGTCCATACAAGCCTGCTCAGTACAGGTACTGAGAGATGGAAGTTGAGGAAAAACGTGATTGGAAACGGCGCTATTGTTTCTTTAGTATTTTCATGATGATTTGTCCTATATTACTAGGCATCAATTTTTTTCCTAGGATTTGTGTTTTGGTGGTGGGGAAGACATGGGAGGAAAAGAAATGAAAGAAATGAAACGGTCTCTCTTGGAGACCACATGGGATTATCTAATAAGGTTTTGGATGGGGGGGTTGTGTGGGATAATATTGTAGCTGTTGCCGTTTGAGTTTCTTGCTGCAGCTTATCTTCTTTTTAATTATGAAAAATATAAAAAAAATAACCTTTTTGTTTCACTTATTGTCTCTTTTTTGGTTGCCCATCTTTCTTGGCTCACAGCATTTTCGTTGCTTGCTTTTGTGTTTGCCTTTTTAAAAATCAGTATAAATTTTCTAACAGTGATTTTAAAAGAGAGTTTTATCAGTATTTAAAACTTGTTAATTAAGTTTGTGTTTGACTTTGAGTCTTAACTTTTTTTTTTATTAAAATTTAAATTTTTTCTTAAATTATATATATTTTTAATGCTTTTAGATTTTTTTAGATTTTTTTAATATGTTATGTTAAAAATAATTTTTTTTAAAAAAATATATATTATTTTTATATTATAAAGGTAGAAATCATTTCAAAAAATAATCTTTATCACATTTAGCAAATACTTTACAATACCCTTGAAATAATAAAGAGTTTTTATTTAATATATTAAAATAATATATATTTTTAAATTTATTTTTGATATTAATAAATCAAAACACTTTAAAAATAAAAAAAAAACTCTAAATGTTTTCCTTAGATTAAATATTTTTTATTTTTTAAAATTTATTTTTGACTATTAACTAATCAAAACTATTCGAGCTTTTTTGTGGGTTTTTTTTTTCTTTCTTTACATAGCAAAAATAATTTTTTGCTTTCAAAGTCAATAAAGTATAGAATTATTGATCAGACGCTTTCTTGATTTAATATAAGCTTTTTTAACATATTTGCTCTATAGTAAAAAAATTTATTGTACTACTAGATAAGAGTTTTTTGGAGTTTTTGAATTTTAATTTACAATGCAATTACATCTTTAACCTTGAAAGAGACAAAACACAAGCTTAATATTTAAGGTATTTTTGTACTTTTATATAAGTATTTTGTATAATTGTCGGGATCATAAGGGATATTTTGATATTTTTACATCATGAATTTTTTAATGTTTAAAGCTGTTGGAGAGTGTTCGGCACGCCCCACCGCATGTGTGGTGTCCGCGCCACTGGGCAGCACATGTGAATTTGCCTTTCACATGATGGATATAATTTGTCTTTCAATGTCTCCATAGATGTGTCATGATGTCTTTTTTCATTTGAAGTAGCGTGTGATAGCTAACTATTGTCAGATTGTCATCTGTGATTATTTGATTTCCCCTTTTCTTTTTTCTCTTCAGACAGGTAATGTATATCATTGCTCTCTTTACTTTTTATTTTTCAATTCCAATTTTTATTGTATTAATTTTTATTTTGTTCCTTTTTTATTTATAGAAGTTTTTAATCTTTTCAATTTATTCTTTCAATTGTAATTTCGTATATGTCTGGTTTTTCATGTCGATTCTTATTTTTTTAAATTTCTAATTTTGTCCTCGACACTTTTGTTGAAGTTTTTTTTCTTTCAATTTCATTATTCAATCAATTTTTCAGTTGTTCTATTTTTTTTCAATTTGACCCTCATTCTTTTAATTTTTTTACCTTTTATTAAAGCTATTTTTTCAATTCAATTTAACCCTTTGATTGAAAACTTTTATTCCTCTAGTAAATGTTTTTTATCACCCTCATTTTTTGATTTTTTTGTGTAATTAATTTTTTTTTGTTTCATCTTTTGACATTTAATTTGTTAAGAATTCGGCTTCTTACGATCTTATTGTTTTGCATTAGTTTTTTTTAATATTGGCTTTGTGATTATTTTCAAGTTTTTTCTATGGATTTATTTCGGTCTCATGACCTAAATCACGATTTTTGCATATCTTTTTTTAAATATAAGTCTTGTTGTTCAGTTTTTATTTCATTTTTCAAGGTATTATTCTAATTCATCTATAATTTTTTTATACAAATAAAATTTATTTTTTAAAATAAAAAATATTTATTTTTAAATTATATTGTTGTCCAGCCTTGCGCAATATTTTTTATGGCATGGGTTTATTTTGTTAGGGTGATTTGTATTTGTCTTTCAAGTAGTCACGAGTTTTTTATAATATAGATTTATTTTTTTGTCTATTTAAACAAATAAGTTCAGTAAATACAATAGCATTTATATATTATTTTATATTATGAAATATTGCATAGATTGTTAATTTAAACTTTAAAATTTTTATATAAAAAATCATATTAAAATAACCTATATACACAATTGTTTTTTATAAAAAAATTATAACACATGGTGAATTGCGAGTTACATGGCTATTCTGCACTGAAATCAATTGGCTCAACGTCATGCGCTACTAAATATTTATTATAAGATATTTTTTTTATTATCAGAGTATAATTATAGTTATTTTTTAACATATTTTTTTATTTAGAAATATATTAAAATAATATTTTTTATTTTTTAAAAATTATTTTTATATCAGTATATTAAAATGATTTAAAAATATAAAACAAATTAATTTAAATAAATTTTATTTTTAAAATATTTTTAAAACGTAAAAATAAATAAAATAATTAATGAAAAAAAAAAAAAAGAAGCTGTGCCCCCGTGCTGCAACGCAATGTGGGTCTCTCAAGAGGTAGTTATTCTGGACTTTTCCAGTATAAACTTTATCAAGGCATTGCTGTGATGGAGGAAGAATGGAGTGAGGGACAAGGGAGTGGGTGTTTGTGGTTTGTTTTTCTTAATTATTTCCATGTTCTGGTGTTGGGTAGGTTTCGCATTTTATTGATGTTAGTTCGAGAGCTGATTTATTTCTTTAAAAAAAGAGATTGGAAGTAGATTTTTCTGGAAAGATTTTCACTGCAAAAAAACATTTGATGAACGCTATTTGTTGCTCGTTGGTATCCTGACTAGTGATATAGTTATTAAACCTGATTTAAAAGTAATCTGACTAAAGAACTAGGTTTCGAGTTATATAGATTAACCCAAGTCAACTCGTAAAAATAAAATAAAATTATGTTTGAAGTTTTAATATCTCAAATGAAAATTTTTTAAAATGAATATAGATTATATATAAAAAAAAATATAAGATTGAGTATTCATAAATTAATTTTATATTTTTTTTGAATTTATTAAAAAAATAAAATAAAATGTAAAAAAAAAAAAAATCAAGTCTCATCTAGATTACGCCGGTTCTTATGAGTTTCAGATTGACCCAACAAGTTACTCGAGTTTAATCACATCAATTACAGGCTTTATTTTTGTAATTTAAAAATTAATCAAGGCCTCCAGTCACCTGAAATCGAAGTCAACCCGGCGGGCCAAACTTATGTTCATAGCTATGGTTGAAACACCAATTGATGTTTTCAAGGCTGGCTTAAAAATTAAAGGTCAGTCGTGCATGCTTGGCGAGTATTCTTTCCAGGGTCCATTGGCTGCCTTGCTACTTGTTATGAAAATCGGATCTGTTTTCCTTTCATCTGAAGGGCAATGAAGACAAAACATGTTGTGGAGACTCGAAATGATTCTAAGGCAATTATTCAATTGTCTTTCAATAATGTCCATGGCCTGTTCCAGGGCACAGAAATCGGAAAAAACAATGATGAAGCTGGTAGTAAGACGCGGCTCGGGTCTTACATGGTTTCTTGGGCTGAACAATTTTTTTTTTCACTGTCGAGCTGGTAGTAAGACGCGGCTCGGGTCTTACATGGTTTAGTATAAAGGTAATTAGATCATCAAGTTAATTTTAAAATAATATGGTTTTGATTAAAAAAAATTATTTGAATTGATCCACCATTAATCAAGTTAGCAGGTCAACCTATTAGACCACCGAGCATGGCCAAATCAATGTAAAGATCAGTTTAAGTTATGTTTAAGATAGATTAGTGGCCTCTTCGTCAAGCTAGCTAGGATGTGTTGAGTTTAATAACTTTGAGAAAACTAATTCACAGACATGGTGTTGCCAAAGTGGAGTTTCAAGAAAATTTGGAGAAGCAATAGCAGGCAATCGATGAATAGAAGAGAAAAAAAACTTATCTTGAAAAGTAAATTGGTCTTGCATTTCAAGGTAGAACCTGCCATTTTGGTTACAGTAAATTGTGTTGGATTTACCTCAAATTCTGCTACATTTTGAAATACACAGCAGAATCTAGTCCCGAGGCCTAAAACTATGATCTTGAAAATGAATAGGGCTCGAACAAGAGTTTGGAGATATGTTTGATGTTTCCAAAGATGAACAGTCATATAACATTGGGTGAATGGGGAGGGCCTGGCTGTTTGAGGCAGCATGGTGATGTAGGCTGGCAGTCGGTCAGGGAAACAAGGCTGAATGAGCAAGAGATGGTGCGGCTAGCAAGGGATCAGCAGAAACAGTGAAACTGGAGAATCGCTGCCTTGAAAGGGGTTGCTCAACCATTGCTATGTAGCCACCAATTCAGGGACCTAAAGTCTAAAGATATAGCACCATGGGTCACAGTAAAGCAAGTAGGTAGCTTTTATTAGGGATTTGCAGAGAGAACCTTCAAGTTCAATGAAGGCAAAGGATCTGAAGTCTTAACAGTCTAGGAAGGAAATACGAACAAATTTCTGATATCTAATGGTCTACTCTCAAAACAAGTCTTGACACATTCTGACAAATAAACCATGATTGATGAATCCCACGAAGTCAATGTTAAGGAGTAACCATTAAATTCGATGGACATTCTTGCATGATTGATGATGTTTATCTTTCCTGGAATCATGATTTTACTCTGGAGAGGGTCTAAAGCCATGAAACTGAAGATTGCAGCAGGTCATGCCGAGGGTCATGATTCAAAACTGCCCTTATCTGTCTGTGATGGAGACAACAGACGCAGGATATAATATATGATGATGAAGATAGGCCAATCCTTCTGTTATTAAAAGCATAAAAATAAAGGGTAAGTTGCTGAGAATTGTGATAAAATTGGCATCTCGATTTAATATTTGTACATATTAAATATATTAAGTGAGTATATATAATAAAGTTCAAGGAATATAGAACTAACTAAATATGTTCTTGGAATTACATAATTTATATAATTACAAGGCAACCCATTAACTATGCTATTTTTCCTATTATTTTCTTCAAATTATGCTACCTTGTTATTTTTTCTGGTTGTGTGACTTGAAAAAAAAAACTTTTGATTTAAAGGGAAAACATGATCAACCTAGGGGCTGGTTTGAGATCATAAAGTCTGTTCTGTTGGTGCTTCAAGTTGCCTTTTTTGATGCAAATCTCGCTAGGAAATTGTCATAGGAGACTATTTTTTTTATCTAGTTTCTTGGTTTTTTTAGTTTATTTTTGTATTTTGCCTTTGTTCTTTGTCAATCCTTTTGAGCTGTTTGTTGCTGCAGTGTATTACTTTGTTTTATGTGTATTTATTATATTTTTTTCTTCAAAATTAGGGTGTATTAGTATTTGGGAGTTGTATAAACTTTTTCTTTTTGTTGTTGTTTTCCATTAAGGTAAGCTATTTTGCAGGTTTGTTTATTGGTCTTTTCCTCTTTTGTGCTTTGTATGTATCTTTTTCTCCCAGGGATTTTCATCATTTTTCATCTATATTGTTGCTTTGGTTATTATCTTGCCTTTTCTTTTCTCTTTGTTCGTCCATATTGTGTGCTTTTATGCTGACTCACGATTGTTTATTGACTTCTTATCCTGTGTCTCTTCAGAGGATTAAAACTATTATTGAATTTTTCTAGTTGCCATCTTTGTTATTTTTTAAAGTACATGCTATTTTCTTTATGTTTTTGTTTACGGTTCAAGTTTTGGAAAAGTATTGTATGATTTCCTCTTTGTTTTGATGTTGGTTGGAAGGAAAAGATATTGATGTTGTGAAATTGGTTATGTTTGATAGCATCGTTTCATTGTGAAAAGACATTATTAGGATTGTCTTCGAAACTGTTGTCTATGATGTTTTTGGGTGTCTGTATTTTGGTTCACTGCTGTCTTTTCTGCATATAATGCATCGTTTTTAGGCATTTTTTAGGATTAGTTTGGTTTCTGATGCTGCTGAGCTTTTTTTTCTAAGCAATGTTGTCATATAGCAATAAGTCTGCAGACCTTTAAAGATGATGACATATGGAAACAAACTTGATCTAGAAATGATAGGGGGTTGCTTCGAGTGTCATGTTCTTTACTTTAGAAGTTCGCCCCCTTTTAGTTTATGTGTTTTCTTGCATTGGATATTAATGTACTGATGGGTGGTTGAGGAGAACACTTGTGGCTTTAAGAGTTTAATAGCTCATTCACGCTATTTCGCACTAAGTTTTTCTCCTATTGTGTTTCTTTTGTAGCCTGCTTTGTTTAGTTCTTTCTTCTTCTTTTGCATTGTGCTGTGCGTGTAATAGATCCTTCATGTTATTTTGCTCTTTTACTTCTCTTTTTTGACATGCCTGCAGTGTTGGTGTGGTTATAATCAAGGTTGTTAAAATCACGAGTTGACTCTTAAAATCTTATGATTTTACAAGTCAACATGTATATAACATGTCAAATCGGGTTAAAACTCAAAATCGGTCAAAATCGGACTGATTTTTATGAGTTTGACCGATTTCGAGTTTTAACCCGTAAAAGTTAAAAAATTTACTGTCTCTCTATCCGAGTCCTTTGACACTCCACTATATAGTCCTCACTCCCCAGTCTCCCTTTTCCATGTTGCCCAAATCTCAAATTTTCAATCTTAGTAGACTAACACCAGCATTAGAGAATCTTGGGTATGAGAAAGCCTTATATTGTATTTTAAACCGGGAAGGCATGATCAGAGGATCAAAACCATGAGAAGACAGAGGTAGATGGTGAGGAATCAAAGGAGTAAAATAAGAGATATGAATACTTATATAGAGAGAAATACTGTGTTTTAGACTAACTATTTGTTGACTACAAAGAGATACGACAAAGACTTAGAGAGAACTTGAAATATATGTCTTGCTTAGTAGGATATTTGGACATTATTTTTAGGACTTGTTACTAACATAAAAAAGGTGGAAGGTGGAAGGTGAGGTGGCATGAGATTAAATTGATGTCATTTTATACGTTTTTGTTCTTGTTGTCACGAGTTCGTTGTATTGGTCTCTCTTAATTTTTTTTTGAAGTTGGTGATATACCTTAGAATGTTGTATCATCTCACTAGTTGTCTGCAGTATGTTTCAAGACCTATCCTCTAGAAAATGGTCTGAAACTCTATTAATAAAACATAGTTGTTCAATCTTATTTTTTTTTCTTTTCGTATTTTTAAGTTATTTAAACCATGTATGAATTTTTAATTGAATTATGTATTTTAAGGTGTTTTGACATTTGTATTATTTATTTCACTTTTATTTTAATTGTGTTATATTATTATTTACTACTTGACTGAAATTGTCAATGTATAATTAGTTAAAATATTTTTTTTGCAATTTTACAATTTTACGATCCAAGTTTATATTATATATTTCGTGTCGTGTAAAAAAAAAAGGTTTTTGACAACCTTGGTTATAATTAATGCCTTAGGCTATTGTTTCTGCCCAATATTTTCTTTTTAGGTTCTTTTTTTTTTCTAGTTTAACCTCCTGTTTGATCATTTGCTTATGTTCTGTCTTCAACTCCTCTGTTGCTCAAACTTTCGGACCCGTGGTTGCTGCTTTTTATGCTCCTCTTTTGCTTTATTTGTTTGTTTTTCCTTTTTGTCTTTTCTGCTTGACTTGATGTGTTTGCTTTTTAACATTTCTATTCTTATCATGTTATTGTCTATGCTGTGCTTTCAGTGGGAGACAAAGTACAAAAAGTTACTGCAAATTACATTGCTTGGAGATGGGTTAGTTGCTTCAACATTAGTTAGTTGCCTTCTTAACTCTTTACTCAGCTTTGTCAGTCCTTTGGGTTGCATTATAACACTTCCAACATGTCCCATCAATTCCTTTTCTTTTTAGGTTGACTGATCTTCTTCTTTCCTTTTTATCTCCAGGTTTACTGGTACAACCACCAAGTGTCTCGGTTGCATTTGACCTGTGCTCGAGATTACTGTCAGAATAAATTGAACTTTCTTCATATACAGGTAATCCTTATTTTGTTGTTACAGCTCTTACGTTGTTTTACATTCCTCTGTTTGCTCTTTTTATTTCCCTTTTTACCGCGATGCTCATTGCTGGACTAGCCATCTTCGTGGACTTGCTGTGATGTTCATTTCGGGCATTTATTTTACATATGTTGTGGCATTCATGACATGTTTTAGTTATCATATATTTTTAGTCATGTGCTTTCAACATGTTGATTAGATTTTCTTCCATGCATGTTGCTCATTTTTCATTTTCGCTCCTGTTGTTTTGCTTGTTGCACACCACTCTGTATGCAATATTTTACTTGTGCTAAGCTTATTTTTTCTTTAGCAATTATTGATGGCCTCCACTATGAAATCAGGGGTTTTTACACCTATGAGAACATACCATCAAATATGGTGATTGCCAATGATGTTGAACTTAAGTCAACTGTTAAAACCAATCAAATAGATCCACTTACCAATGTTGTGCCAAGATACTGCCTCAAGTTTACTGACTTTTCACATGTTCTCTCCCCGGGAAAAGGTTCAAAGATTTCTACAGGTTTGTACAAACCCTTACATTTTTTGCCAAGCTTATGCACTTCCCTTTTTTACAATTAAATATCCATGCAATATTAACATTTGTAATCCATGTTGTCATCAAGATGTTCTAGGAAGGATCAAAGCTACTCAACCGCTTGAACAAGTTTTGGTTTGAGGGAAAACAAAGAAGAACAAGAGGGAGTTTATACTTTATAACATAAGGTTAAGTCCATAACTTCACCAAATGTTTTCTATGCTTTGCTCCTTTTAAACTAAACTCTCGGTTTTTTTTGAAAGGGGTGATGAGATGCACATGACTCTGTGGGGCGACAACACAAGGAATTTTGATGAAGCCACTCTTCAAACACTCCAATCCCCCATCACAATTGCTTTCGCTGGTTTTTGTGTCACCGAGTACCAAGGTCAGATTTCATGTTCATAACCTGATATTATCTTATAATATAGATGTTCATATTATATTAGCTTTCTATTCCTAAATGTTCAAGCAATATTTTTAAAGTCATGTTTTATCTTGGAAAATGACTTTACATCATTGCACTTTACATTTTCACCTGTTGTTTTGTTTACATTCAGGCAGGCAAAACCTTAATGGATCAACTGCTTCTATTTGGTACTTTAACCCAGACACTCATGAAGCATTGGCTTATTACCATTAGTACGTTCTTTCATCCTTCTTCAAATCTATTTGTATTCAAAGCATACTTATTCAACTTTCTTCATTTTTTAACCCAACTTAACATGGAAACTTTCTAATCAGCTTTGGTAAGCTACCTGTTAAGGTTTACCAACTAACCTCATCATCCAATGTTGTTTTATCACTTGAAAAACATATGAATGAGAACAAGAAAATAATCAAGGAGATTCTTTGCATGAACCCATATGAACGTTAACTTTCTTTCTTTGAGCTTTAATCTCTTTGGACATGACACCAAACTTACAACATTATTCATTATGCTTTATAGCACTGTACTTCACTCATGCTTTTTTTCCAAACAACACACGTTTAAAGTGGCTCGACTTGTCTCTTACAGGATATGAGGTCCACATGCCACACATTTATAGCTGACTATGATATTTTCAATGGATGGTGGTATCCAAGTTGTCCTTACTGCAACAAAAAGCTTGGTGGCACCAAGAGAAATCCAGTATGCATGGATCATGATGCCATAACATCTTTACCCATGCCATGGTAAGTTGCATATAAATAGAATATGCCGCCACTCTTGCAAAGAATTACATTTGTTTATCTATCAAAACGCTTCAAACATATGCTCATCTACTGGTTCTTAAACTTCTATAAAATCTTGGCAGGTTTCGCTTTGACTGTGTAGCCGCTGACGAGGAAGATGTTACTAACTCTCTTATAGTTGGTTGGTTATCGCACATCATTATGTTTACTATAGAGAATTTAATGACCCCATGATTATTGCACCTCCGATGGCAAGTAAGCTCAACAAGGCATATATTTTTCAGCTGTGGTTTGGGGCTTTCAGATCAACAACCAATCGCTGCGAGATTATTGTACTAAATTACATTATCAATAACATCATACTGTTAACCTTAAATATTTATATTTTAATACTGTCAATATTAGCATTTTTCTTTTTTACAAAAGCAGAAAAATGAATTTTCCTCTCATAATTTTTTTGTTTTCATCATGTATTGTCCTTTGACCTATCTTTTCTTCCCTTTAACAGCTTTACATTATGATCACATTTACTTTCTCATTAGATTAATTTACCAACAACATCATTTAGACAACTTATTATGCATCAATTTTTTCATTTCCATCAAATTTTAGGTGATGACATTTTGCCATTGTCAATATAACAGATCTGCGTTCATTTAATGCAGTTTTCATGCTTCAGATGCTATGTTGCCAACACAAACATACATTTCATAAATATATGTATGCCTTCAGATATTTGGCCTTTCGATTTTAGATGATGGTTTTCTATGGATATCTTGGACCGTTTCCATGATGCAAGATAATCAATTCCATACCACCATGTGTATGATAATTATAGCCAGCAGACACTAATCACTATGTGTTCAAGCTACTGCTCAATCGATGACAGCTCTATCATCACTTTTGCTAAATAAGCTAAGAGTTCCTTTCTTTACTTGCATATGCTTTTATTTAGACCTTGTGTTTGACTTTATCATTTTTGCCCTTTTTTTTAGTGCAGGGACACAATCATGTTGTGTATATTTCCTTTCTAATTGTCAAAGTGGCTGCAACATGCACTAATGATCTTCCATCTGTCTTTTGCCTTGAAATTTCAACTTCTAGATCTGTCATGTTCTTACGAGAATAGTTTCATGTTGTTATTCCTTTCTAATTGTCAAAGTGGCTGCAACATGCACTAATGATCTTCCATCTGTCTTTTGCCTTGAAATTTTGACTTCTAGATCTGTCATGTTCTTACAAGAATCGTTTCATGTTGTTATCCTTAGAAAAATGCCCACCTAGTTTAATCTAAAATACAACTTTTTTTGTTAAAATCAAATGTAAAAAAATAACTTAAATTAATTCGCAAAAGTCATGGCAAACACAACCTAATAAAGCTTACAGACAAAGTTAAGTCTAGGAAAAGCATTTCTATGTAAAAGGGATACGTACAGATGATATCAAGTGATCACCATTTATCATGCCTGGAAATTTTACCTGTCATTACTACAGTTAAGGAGACATAAAATAAACAAGAAACTATCAGAAAGCTCTAAATCTAACTCTCACATTCTTGATAACAGTGATCTTGCTGCTATATAAAATCTTTAATGCAATTAGGATTTCAATGGCAGGGAGGGAGCACTTTCAATTGCAAAGGAATATGAGCCATGAAACATGATGGGTTGAATCAACTATACAACAAAACACACACACACACACACACACACAAGTATAGCAGGTTAACGGTGAAGAAAGATGGCACATTACACGCATATCTTTCCTTAAATGTTGAATTAACCACATTTTGCTTGCCATGCCTTCTTGAGTTTTATGAGCAAATAATGGTGAATAAAATTAAAAGAAACTGAAAAGGGAAGTAGAATTAACATAATGTTTCTTATTGTTGCTTTAGACTTGTAGTCACTGTTGATTGAAACAGATGATTTTAACCTTATCGACAAAACATAAATGACCATGGACGTGGGGGTAAAGTAACCTTTTTGTTGTTTTGTGCACATTAAAATAACTTATATAATCTTATAGGAAAAAATTAGTACTTTTTATTTTTATTTTTTTAATTTTAATTGCATAGTAAAATTATCATAATGTCCTTGAATTAAATTTGTTTTTGCCCTGGGTCAAAGGGTTTTTATGTATTTTCGATTTATTTTTTCATTATAAAATATGATAAAGGGAAATTTAATATTTTACCATAAATAAAATAATAATTAATTCGAAAAAGTAGTTGCGCATGAATGCTCCTAGATATTTTTTCAATGCCTTTGACATCATCCGACAACCAAAATCCAGCTTTCACGATATCATTTTATTCCTTATGATATTGTCTCCATTAATTAGTGGTGCATGTACCAAAAAAAAATATCAGGTTTTGTTCCGGTGGACATTTCTTTTATTCCTTTCTCTTCCTTGGTTTTATAGCCTTCCCATTACATTTTCAAAACATCCTTCCAATTTTTTTTTAGATTTGATTACTATTTTTTTTATTTTATTTTAAATAACCTATTGAATTGTATTGGAGTTTTCTTTCAATTTAACGATCATTTGAAGTTTTTTATCTTTTAGATTTAGTCCTTATTATTTTAATTATTAATTTTTTAAATCATTCTCTTAATTAAATTATTTTTTAATTACATCCTTTAATATTTTATATCTTTTTCTTAATTGAATCATTTCTTCAATTGCATCCCTCGATATCTTAGTTCATTTTATTTTATGTTAGATTTAGTCCTTATTCTTTTGATTACTATTTGTTTTGTTTTTATTTTTTTTATTGGAACTTTTTTTTTCAATTTCATCCCTCATCATTTTATTTATCGGGATTTTGTTAACTTTTCGGGTCACGAGTTTGAAAGATTAGACTGAGTTTGCTTAGATCTTTTTTTTTCCATATCCTTTTTTATGATTGATTTTTTCCAATTCCATCATTCTATGAGATTATCCCGACCTCATGTACAAGATCACAAGTTTTGCGTGTTAACCCAACTTGACCTGGTCTAATTTTTATTTTTTGTTGTTGTTGATACCTATTTTTATCATATTATCGAATTAATCGAGGTTTAACCTGGCTTTCAGATTTCACTTGCTTATTTAAAAGTGCTACTATTAGCTAAATATTTTTTTACATGATAAAAAGAATTTGGTACAACACATAGCTTTACACAGGCTACTAATCTAGTTCCTATCAACATATTTATTACAAAAAATACTAAAAAAGCTCAGTGTTTTCTTGTAGCCCCTCTCACAACTAACTGTGGATTCACATAATGAATTTACCAAATTGTCCTTAGAAGAGAGAAACACAAAGGCTGGCTTTAGGGATGTTTTTAGACTTTTACACGGGATATATTTGGTATTGTAGAATTGATGAGGGGCATGTGTGCCTTTATCTCTTTTGATTGCATCGTGTAAAATCCTAAATACCATTAGAAGCAGACTTTCAATGTGCTTTGGGAGAGGGGTTTTTTCGGTGTTTTATTTTTTTAGCACAGCAAAATTACCAAAATATCCTTAGATTTTAAAACAAATGCTTTTGACTTTAGAGGTATTGGCGTCTTTCGCACTTCAATTGTTTTGTAAATTTCGTGTGGGATTAGGGGTGTTTTGGTGTTTATTTAAAAAAATTTGTTGACTCATGATAAGAACACGTCAACATGTGGAGGTTATACACACTATTTGGGTGGCACGTGACACCTCCGGTATCCAAAAATACCCAACCGTCATCTTAGGCGAAGCATCTCGGGGCGGAGTGTCTTCTTGACCGACGTGTGTAGTTATAAGTGTCGTTGTTAGGTGACAACTAGATTTCTTTTTCTTCACCTTGTTTTCTCTCTCCTTTACCCACTCAAAGTTAAAAAATTTCCTAACATTTTGTATTATTTCAATTGCAGTCCTTATATTATTTTATTGTTCTGTATTTGCTTTAAATTCTTTTTATGATTTTTTTTTAATTTTATCTTTTATCATTTTATTTTATTTTTATTTTTATGTTAGATTTGTTACTCTTTTTTTTAATTGATATTTATTTTGCTTTTCATCATTCTTCTAATTGATTTTCTTTTCAATTTCATACATGATTTTTTTTTTAATTTGGTCCCCATTCTTTTAATTATAATTTCTTCTGGTTTCATTTATATTCTTGATTGATTTTTTTTTCCAGATTCATCCCTTATTGTTTGATTTTATTTGATTTTAATGCCAAGTTCGATCCCCATTTTTTCAATCCTGGTTTTTAAACCCAATTCAGGGGTTGACCTCGGGCAAGTTCCAGGTCATAGATAGAGTGAGTTGGTCAAGTTTACCTAGATCAACTTAGCCTAATTTTTTTTTCAAGTTTTAAAAAAAAATTACAAAGAAGTTGCGTCCTTATTTTCTTAATTATGGTTCTTAAACCCGGCTCTGAGGTCGACTTTGGGCAAGTTCGGGGTCACAGGTCGAGTGAGTTGGCCAGCGTTACCTGGGTAACAAATTTTTTATTTTAAAAATATGTAAAAATGACATTATTTTGGTCAAAAGTTTACAAAAAAAAATTCAATGGGTTTGAAGACAGGTTTTTTTTTTAAATTAAAAAGAATTTAACGAACAAAATTTGGTCCTCATTTTTTTATCATGGTTTTTAGACTTGGCTCGGGGGTTGACCCCAAGCAACTCTTGGGTCACAAGTCAAGTAAGTTGACTAGGATTATCCGGATAAATTGATTTTTTTATTTTGCAAGAATGTAAAATTATACATTTTTTTATAAAGATTTAACAAATAAAATCAACGAGTTTTGAAAAAATTTAACAAAAAAATTTAGTCTTTATTTCTTTGATCGTGATTTTTAATTAATTTTTTTTCTTGGTTTCATTTATTGGTATTTAGTTTATTGAGAATTTTACTTCATAATTTTTTCAGGTTTGCCTTCTATAATGTGGTGCCGGCCTCATAACCGAGGTTATGAGTTTAGAAAGTTACTTTTTATGGACTTCTATAGTTTTAGTGTATTTTTTTAAATTTAATTTTTTAATATTTGGTTGGTTACAAATTAGCTTTTGTTATTTTTTCTATTTTTTTAGGGTTATCCCAATCTCATATCTCGAGTTATTTTTTTAGATTTGATGGATTGACTTAGATCTTTTTCTGTTATCACTTTTTTTCTTGATATCCTAGATATCAATTTTTATTAATTCAATTTATTTATTATTATTTTTTAAAAAATATTATAAGATTAGCCGAGATTATTATATCCAATCAACTTAATAATCAGCGCGGCCCACAAAATATCAGTGCCATCTATCTAGCCTAACCTATACCTCATCCACAAGAGCTTCTGAATATTACATATGGCAAAAACACATAAATTATAGACAACTCTCAGCTGGGACACATGAAGCCTATAAACTGCTATGCAGACTATGCACTATGCAAGGAAGGAAAGAGAAAAAAGGTTAAAAAAAAAAAACTACAAAGCAGCAGGGCATCATATAGTGATTGCTTTCTCAAATCAAAGTTTTCTTAGAGTATTTATGGTGTCAGTAACTAGAAAATGTAGTGCAAGATCATAGGTGCTGATACTAAGGAAGTTTGGAATGGTAGAGAATAGCATGATGGCATCTACATTAGGGTATCCTATTTCCACTTCAGTAAGTCAATCACGGCAAAACTTGCATCTAAGCATAGAACTTCATCTAAATAAGAAGTTGTCGGGTGGGGTCTCCTCATAGCCTGAGTGTTTGGGCAGAAGAACATGGTGAGATTGCAGCGGATGTAAGATTGACAAGCCCTAAAGTTCGAAATCAGTTTTTCATCTCGTCTACTGATGCAATACTTCTCAACACATCATCTTCCTATGGGAATCCTTGAATCTTGGCAAACCTCAACCTTTCATTCCTTAGTTTCTCACAATCCATCTAGTAAGGTGGATGGATATTGAGGTTGAAATATAGAAATTGCATTTACTTTGCCTCTATAAACATATCTGGGAAAAAGAAAAGAAGGGTCTTGTTTATGATCATTTCCAATATTAAGTTTTGCTTCACAACCTTTCATTTCTTTAATTGATACAAAAATGATGCACTAAAAGGGTAAACCAGTGACTAGTTGATGAAAAGAAAGATAACCTCAAATCTTCCATAGAAGAATGCTGAGATTTCCAAAGGCATGACATCCTCAACTCCCCAAAATAAGCATCAACTAAATAATCTATAAAAAGACACCCCAGATCTCCCAAAAACTAGGCTAAGAATTTCATTAATATAGCAGATCAACACATGATTCTCTTGAATTTACATATACAACCATGAAAATCCCAAAGGGATACAAAATCAAGAAATGCAGTAGCTGATTACCAATTCCACAAGATCATGTCAATTATACTATTTTCTTCTAATTGTTAATGTCCTTGACGCTTCTTGCACACCTTGTAATGACCTCACAGCCTCTGTTATAAGGATGAGCCTGTCTAGCATTACAGTCATAGTATGATGCTCCTGGTTTATCACAGGGAACCATGTCCCTCCTCAGTGTCTCATAACTTATGTACTTCTTGTGCATCAGCAACACTCTCCTGCTGATCTCTGACTCCATTTCTGACTCTTCAAAGCACTCTCCAATTTTCTCTGAGCAACCCTTACTGACAATGGCATCAATCTCACTGGTTTTCAGTGAATTGAGGCCTGAAACTGAATCAGCATTGCAAATTGTGAAAAGGGTGAGGAGGAAAAGCAGTGAAAGGTAGAGTAGTGTGGGAGTATGAGGGAAAAGCTGGAGTTCGGACATTTCTTTTTGGTTTTCTTGAATTGGTTGGAGTTAATGTTTTCTTCTGGGTTAAATTTTCCTGTGGAGGCGTGTGAAAGTGAGATTTCATGTGGATGGAAGGGTCATTACATGGGACAAGACATTCAAATAGTTCCCTTCACATGTGTTGAGCAATGTTGATTTGGCTTCCACTTGCATATGATGTCAGTTTATCCTGCATAGGAGATCATAATCACTGACCACTTGACAATTAAAGTCCATTGTTGCTGTGATAGCTAAAAAGGGATTGTTTGGAATTGTAATTTTATTTTTCCTTACATCTAGAGTTTGTTTAATATTATAATAACTTTTTTACTGTGTTATGAGAAAAATAAGTTTTAAAAAATTATTTTTAATTATGATTAGTTTAATTAAAATATATATTTGATTAAAATTATAATTAAAATTGTTGTTCATAAAAAAAAATATTCAATGTCTTTAGTTAAAAATAAAGTTAAAATTGGTGTTGATAATAAAATGAACAAAAAGAAGATGTTGTAATTTTTTATTTTGTAATTATATTTATATGTATTTGATTATTAATGCATTGTAAAAACAGTTATGTGACGATGCTGTTTTATTGTTTCATTAAATTTACTACAATTTCATCACGAATATAATCCATATACAAAGAATTATATATTTTATTGTGATGTACTTGTTACTGAACTACAAAAACAAGAGTAATTAAATTTATTCATATGTTTTATTCTACTTTACCATTTAATAAATTAATATGAGTACGAATATCAATATAATTTTTTAAAAGACAATAATTATAAAAGAGCAAAACTATATATTTCTTGTTCAGAATCAAGAACCTCAAAGCTAAAAAAAAAACCCATAAATTTTTTAAGCTGAAAAACAAGTTTGAAGCTGAAAAGAAAATGATTTTATATAGTTGCAATCTAAGCTTTGTAATCTACACAAACCAAGCTTTGTGCTTCAAACAAGTTAATAAGAATTTCAAACTCTTCAAACCTGACATTTGTGCCAGTTGTTCTTGAACTAAGAAAAAAAAGGTGTTTTGACAGTCTTTTTTCGTAATGCAGGCGGTAAAAAAGGAGAGTGGACAGAAACGAAAGTTCCCCATTAAAAACAAGGTCAAACTTTTTTTTTGTTATTAACCAAACCACAAGTTCATTTTATAACCAAATAGTATATAATTAAGGCGGGGTAAAAAAGCAACAGCTCCCACAAAAATAAACAGTCACTTACAAGGAATGTCGAGTTAAAAAATATTTTTTTTGGTATTTTTTAGGCTAATATGATCAAAGAAACTTTAAAAATATTTAAAAGTAAATCTAAACCTTTTTTTTCAAAGATTATAGTATAATTTCAATGATTATTAGATCTCTTATAAGGAAAAAAAAACATAATCAGGTATGTTAGGATCTTGTATAGTAAAGAAAATGACTCAGATTTGAGCCAATATCTAATTAATTTTAGTGTTTATATTTTATTTGTAGTTATTTTTTAACTATTCTATTTCATAAGAATCAAGTTTACAACTATAATAATTAAAAAATTTTAAAAAAATTATTTTAAGAAATGTTCTAACAAAAAACACTTTACAGATAGTTGTGAACAACTAAAAATTAACTTGTTATGTATTAATCTTTGAATGTTATATATTTTATTTTGAATGTTTTTTTTTAATTTCATCCCATAGAATTTGATTTAATTTGATTTTTATACCAACTTTGATTCTTATTTTTTTAATTGTTATTTATTTTTCTCTTATTATTTTTTTAATTGAGATTTTTTATCTACTAGATTTGATCCCCATTCTTTTATTACTATTTATTTTATTTGAAATAATTTATGAAATTTATTTTTTTCAATTTCATTCTCTTTAATTTTTTATCTATCAGATTTATCATTATTTTCATTATTTTGTATTTTATTTGAAATAATTTATTAAATTAGATTATGTTTTTCAATTTCATCCTCCAATTTTTTTATTTGTCAGATTTGGTCTTTATTCTTTTAATAAATTTGAAAAAAATAAAATATTAATAAGTTATTTTTCAACTTATTTTTCATGACATATTTAAATACTATAAAGTATTTTTCAACTTATTTTTCATTATCTACTAGACATAAAAAAATAATTTCCTTTCTATAAAAAACACTTAAAAAAAAAACTACTTTCCTATTTGGTGAATTTGTTTATTCCTAGTCTTGATATTTTAGATTTTTTGAATTCAAGAAAAGAAAATAGGCTAAAAGTTTCATGTTAATTACAAGAAACTAAAAGATGTGGGGAAATCTTTGTATATATGCTTAAATTTACTATAGATTATAATAGTGAATTGATAATTTTGCCCTTGATAAAAGAATCTATAAAACTGGCCTTGGAAGGTAAAATAATATTTCATGGGGTTTATTTGTAATTCTATATTTGTTAAGGGGCATCTTGGTTTTCTCTCATTTTTTTTTGCATAGTAAATTACTTGATAACCTTGAAAGCAAAAATAAAAAAAAAACACTTGCGTGTGCTCTACGAGCATCTCGATTTCTTGATTTTTTTTAAGCACAATATAATAATTCAATTGATCTTAGAATCAAAATTTTCAAAGCATGGTTTTAGTGGCTTTTACATCATTTCATAAAGGTTTTTTTCATAGTAATTATTTAGTGCTAGGGGTAATGTTTTAATTTGATAACTAAAAAAAGAAGTTGTCGATGTATGCATCAGTCACTCCACTACCTTTTGACAATGTGTGCAACTAATTCTGACAGTTAAAAACTGTTGTTCGCCATGTCAACCCCACGACGTCCTCTTACTCATGCGATGATGCGTGTATGCTGTTTTCCAACAAGTTGTTGTCGATAATGTTTTTCTTTTTTTTCTCTTTCTCTATCATTCCTTGAAATTTGCGATGACCATTTAAAATTTCAAGGTAGTCTCCTTAGTTGCATGTTTTTAAGTGTTGATCCTTATTTTTATTTTTTTGTATTTTTTTTCTAGGCCCTCCTATATGTTCTTATTTTTTTAAAAATTTGCTATTCAATCTATATTTATTATTTTTTGTTTCTTCAATTTTGGTCCTAATTCTTTTTATTTCTTTTTTTTTTCTCATCCCTTTAGTGAACATTCAATTGCTTTCAATCTCATCTTTTGATAAAAAAAAACTAATTTTTTTTTTTTAACTTAGTTATCATTCTTATAGTGATTTCTTCTTTTAATTATTTTGTGAATTTGATTTTTCTTCTCAATTCAACCCTTCAATTTGAAATTATCCATCCTCTCATTTGTTCTTTTTTCTCTTCAAAATTCATCCTCATTCATTTAATTGCTATTCTTTTTTTTTAATCATTTTGTATATATATATTTTTTTCAATTTCATCATTTAACATTTGATTTATTGAAGATTGGACTTTGTAGTTTTTTAACTCTTGGTACTTATGATCAAATAGCTCGGGTCACGAGTTTTATAAACTAGCATGGGTTGATATCGATTTTTTTACTTATTTTTGTTTTTGATCTCATTACTTAGCATTGATTTTTTTTTTTTAACAAAGTATGCTTCGTGGTTTTCTTCATTTTTCTTTCTATCAGGTTATCTGATCTCATAAATTGAGTTGTGGGTTTTGCGTGTTGACCCGAGTGGACTCAAGCTTTTTTTGGCTTATAATTGCTAAAAATTTATCCTTTTGTATGAATGATTTTTTTTCTTTAATTTCATTGTTCAACATTTGATTAGTTGAAAATTAGACTTCAAGGGTTTTCAAATTTGTTTCGATGTGGGTTCTATAATTTTATCATGATTTCACACTTTGATCATGATTTTCATAGGTTAACTATTGTTACCTTGGATCGATCCAATGTGTTATCATCTGAATATTTTTTTCAAAAAATATGTTACAATTTAAGTATTCTAAGAGTATTTCGACCATTATGCATCAAATTTTTGACTTTATAATGTCTTAATGATTTTTAGGCCGGAAAAAAAAATGACCAGTGGTGTTCCGCGGGCTAAAAAGTTAGTTGATATCTAAGGATGAATATCTATTTCAGATATTGGTGAGGAAAAATAATATTGATATACAAAATATAATAATGATAAAATTCAGCCTTGCTAGTCAATCCTGTTACTCACCGATTTAGAGGTTAGTCTAGACCAAGTTTTATTTCAATTTGATTTTTTTCTTTGTCAAAACAATATTGTTTGTCTTTTAGAAAAAAAAAACAAAAATAGATCTGATTAATTTTTAAAAAAATTAAAATGGTATCATTTTGGTTAAAAAATTGGATTGGTCTACAAACCTTATTTCATCAAAATTTTGATATTTCTCAAGATTTTTTTTCCTTTCCTTTTACTTTCTTTCTCATTGTAATTTTTTTAGATCATTTAACAATTTAATAAAATTGCACATGCCGCTGGGGAGTTATAAATGTTAAACTGTTATTTTTTAAAATCTTTTTTCCCTGAGTTTGTAAAAACATAACTCGTGAAGTTTAAGTAGTTTCGTTCAAAGCTCTGATAAGGCAAAGGAACCCACTAAATTCTACCGAGAAGATGATTTGATGGCTTAAAGACATGAGCCAATGAGTCAGGGGTCACAGACATACAACTATTTGTTTTTTTTACAAAAGTATTTTTTAAAAAAATTAAAATATTTTTATATCGTTTTAACATTAAAAATAATTATTATAAAATAAAAAAATATTATTTTAATATATTTTTAAATAAAAAAATACTTTAAAAAACTTCAAAAATCATCTAATAAAGCTGCATGTCCATTATTTAGTTTGTGGGTAGAATGAGAGGGACCAAGCCACCGTCGCCCCTTGAGTAAACTTTATTGCAAAGTTTTGTCGTCAATCCATTGAACCCTCTCAGCTGCTGTAATTATTCTAGCTAGCTAGGAGCTAGCTAGTGTGTACTTTTGCTTTTCTGCCTCTCTAGGAACAAGTTTTGACTTTCGTGCCTGGGACTGCACTTGCACAGGTGTACAGTCAAATGTTTGCTTGGGCCTCAGCACATCTCATTTCTAGAACACAATATTTGGATTCGCAGATTCTACAGGGTTTTTTATTTTTTTTAAAAAATAATATATATTTTTGAAGTTATTTATTTTTTATAGTTTTGATGTTCTCATGTAAAAAATAAAATAATTTTTAAAATATTTTTTTTTAAAACACTTTCTGCCTTTGCTGCATGTTTTTTTAACTAAATCACTAAAAATCTTGATCGGTTTAACTAGAAACCCGACCATGGTGAAGTTTAAAGTTCTGAGGTTAGTAAGTACACTCTGCAAGGTTTAACAAAAGCCAACAAAAGGCACATTCGAAGAGTCCAAAGCCCAGACAGAAAGACATGCTTTTGGTTCTTTCAACTTGGATAGGAGAACACTCAAGCTTTGTATGTTATGTATAGGATTGATATGGCAATGCAGGATTTTACGAATAGGACTAGCTTCTTGCCATGGATCGACATTCTATCGTCGTGACAAACCACATTCAATATAGAAATTCTATGGTTTCTAGGCTTCCATATATGTGCATTTATGTGTTAACTGCCCCACTTTATAGGATTGAGGCAACTCAAATTCATTGGCCCCTTTCTGTTCTATTTTTCTTCATGTGATTGCTCCTTGACAAGAATTCTGCACAGAGGAGGTATAGATGGTTCTATGTAGAGGTTGAAGTTAAAAAACTGAACATCCAAAACAGTTGTAATGCAATTGTTAAAGTGGCATGATTGCATTATATAATTTGGGCCTTTTTCTTCAACGATATCCTCAATACTTGCTGTCCATATTAGGGTTTTCTTGTTTTTTTTATTTTTTTTGCGTGTGCATGTGATGCCATGACACTACCTTTAACACAAGGATCAACAACCCACTAAATTTAGTTTCTCTAGGTGGGCAATTGCATTGGGGAGGCTATCATTGCATACCATTAAGGATTCCCAGCTGGGGGATTGAACACATGCCTAACAGAGTATATGGAACTTATCTTTCAACGTGTAACATCATCACATGTGTAGAAAAGTTTAGAAGATGACAATTGCAGCACCCAAGTTCACACCACTAACAAAAGCACTAGACGGAGAGATTTTGAATAAATCAATGAACTAGTAGAAGTGATGCCAACTTTCTTTATGACAAGCAGCAATTTGAGGCATCTAGCTTTCGAAGGTTTCCTGTAATAACATATAGAGAATTCCCTCTCTTTTTTTCACTCCTTTTCAGGCAACAAGTTTTTCTGTCAACTACGAGGACCAAATCCAGGACAAGCTGTCCCAATCACATGGTTCCTAGGCTTTTTCTGGTCACAAAGAAAACGATATTGCAACAACAGTACCAACTATAAAGAACACCGTATCATGATGCATGACAAAACTTACAGCGCTAGAAATATCCTTCTTAGAAACAGCATCATCAGGGCTCTCTGACTCTTCTTTAAGCTTTGGTGCCGGAGCAGGTGCCGGTGGTGGAGGTTTAGGGGTAAATATATCCAAAGGAAGTAGCACCTTGTCAACCTGATAGATAGCAAGATGGGTGTCCGTGTATACAGTGTCGGAAATGGTGGTGTTGGTAAGTCCTGTAGATATGTTCAAGGAGTTCCCACTGGCGGTAACGTTAAGCTGAAACCTAGCACCAGAACCAGCGTGTGTTTTTAAAGGGCTACTCACGGTATCAAATTGGGAAGATGAGATGAACATAGGGACAATGTGAAACTGCATCAACTCGACCTTTTCTTGATCAGTTAAGGTGCGGAGAGTGCCTGTTTTAAGGGCTGAAAATGCACTATCACTTGGAGCTAAGATGGTCAAGCCATTGTTTGTGTTGCCAAGCTGGGAGTTTAGATTGCTATCCAATTGAGTGGATTTCAAGAGCCGGATGAAGGTCTTGAAGTGGCCAGCCTTTTTGAGTATTTTGATGACATTAGTGGGGCCGGGTGGTGCAGGAGCGGGCGCAGGTGATTGAGCTGTGATTGTGGTTAAATTGATGGAGAGAATAAGCAGATATAATGAGATCAAGAGGTGTTGTAATCGTTCCATCTTTTCAATGTTGTTTCCCAGTAGTGGTGACCTGTTTTGTTTGCAAAATGTTAATGTGGGAGTGCTTCTCTGCACAAGTGTTAGATTTACAAAGAGAGGCCTTTTATAATGGAGAGGACCGAGGAGAAAACGAAGTAGGTGTAACCTGCAATGTGATATTAGCAACAAAAATTAGGTGTTTGGTGCCTCACCTTTCACGAAAAAGGGAAAAAGAAAATCAATGGAGAGGGATATAACAGCTACCTGTTTGCTTAGAGTTGAAGGGAAATAGGGTTTTGTCAAATCTATAAAAGAGTATTTGTAAGCAAATGTGAGATTGTAAATACCAGAGTATCACTGTTTTTAGAAGTCATTATAGGGAGGGAAGGATGTACTAAGTTAAATTTTCAGGTATTATGGTTAGTTTTCATGGAATTTGACCACCAACTCTTGTATTTCAGAAAGTTTTGTTTCATGAAGGATGTAAACAGCAGCAGAATTTAAAACATGTGACTGAAAGTGTAAGGTTTTGACCACCAACAGAGTGTAAAATACCAAATCGCTTTTAAAATTTACACATGCGCCAAAGTAATATAGAACAAGCGTGTTATTGTCATTATAACTTTAGGGCATCAAGCAGGAAAAAGAGAAAGAACAAGTGGAATGTGCTCTTGGTTAATGGAAGTAGAAGACAATTTCAAACCAACAATAAGGATCAGCCATTGCCTACTACTATCCCACCATTTAAATCTGCACCATACCACACCCATAAAATTCAATTTCCCACATCAACACGCCAAATGAAAGCAATCTATTAGAAGGGTGGAACGGTATGAACAGTAATAGCAACTACAATTACTAGTGGCATGTCAAGTGTCAACATTATATTATTCAAACCAAATAGATGGTTTCATGTCAAGTTATATTCTAGATGTTGCCAATGGTAATTTTTTGAGAGCACTAAAGGTACTGGGAGAAACCTCTGCAAACCTTACGCTACACTCTAAGACAACTGTGATACTCACAGAGAGAGCTGCTCCATGTTTTTAGCATTTCGTGGCTCTCCGAAACCTATCCCTCTTTCTCGCTCATCATATGGGTTTGCTCTGTAATTAGAACTTGCCTCTTCATTATCAGAATAGCCCGGCCTTTCAGTTAGGAACTGTTCCCAGAAAACATCATTCACTCTAACTGGAGCTGATGCAGGTGCTTGATTGTTATTTGGGGTCTCCTGGGAATTGGATAAAGCTCTGCCCTCGTTACCCAGATTTATGTTGTTCTGACTAACTCGGATATCAAAATCCTTGTTACTCTCATTAAACCTTGATTCTGGAGATTTGCCAATTTCCTGGCCTAGTTGAGGTATCCTAGTTAAATAAGGATTTTTGTTGACTTGCAAAGGAGAAGATGCCAGACTAAGATTTAGCTGACAGGAAATGTGACCATCAACTTCTTCATTAGAAGTCAAATTCGACTGCAGTGAATGTAGTGCTGGGCTCCCATTTGCTGGTATGTCTCTTGGGACAGCTGGATTCACTTTAAATGCATACGATGCCCCTGTGTCTGAAAGTTCCAATGTTTCAGGTGCCAATAGTAAACCTGATGTCCTAGTCAGTGCATCTTTTGGATTCCCTTCAGATATTTTTCTTTGTGGGCTTCCCCCATCTTCATTGGAGCTCTGTGTGCTGTGTGAAACCAAATTAATATCTGAAACAGCTGGTGACAATTCCAGTCTCAACTTATCTGGGAAATCTTGATGGATGACATTCGACTCAGGTCTAGAACAACTGTGATTTTCCACAAGACTATTTTCTGCAATTGGCATTGGGTGATCAACTTGGGGCAATCGTCTCTTCTTGCTATAGGCTGAAAAATCCATAGCTTCAATCTTACGAGCAAGGTGTTCAACAAAAGTAGGGTTTTGAACAGCCTTCTCTAAGAACGACAGCAGCTTTTCCTGCCTCTGCTGCATAGTATCTATCTTCTGTGTTAGATCTTCAACCTGTAGCTTTGCAGATGACCGCTGCTGTTCAAACCCTAGAATACTTGCCTTGAGTTTAGCTTTATCACGTGCAAGCTTTTCTATTTCTTCCTCATATGCTGCTCTTTCTGGATCCACTAAAGAACCTTGAGGTTGACTATGACTGTGGATTGGTTTTCTTCGGTAGATATTCTTAAGCAGGTGCTTTTGATCTTTCACAAAATCTTCGTTGGCAAATTCCCATCTCTCAGGATCAATCTTTCTAAATCCCTGTCAACAGAAATTATGCCATGCTAAGTTAAGTTGGCTTTAAAAAACAAAATCCTCTACATGTAAACAATAAGCTAATTAAACCCAATACAGTCTCCCCTCTAATTTAGATAATACCTTAGAAAATGGGAAATTTATCTTACCAAAAAGCATACAAGATTGATGTTATTCCAACTGAAGAGCTGTTAACAATGTATATGGCAGTTTGCACACAGTCTGATAAGTGTTTTGTGAAGCAACATGTGACGAGAAACTTTTAAATCCAAAGGTAAAAGAGAGAGCATGAAAACAATACGAATTCTTCACTATGACAATCCATTTCAGACCCAACTATCATTGCTTACAAGGACCAAGTTGCATTCCATCTTCGAATATTAAGGCTCTTCCTTCATAGCTGACAATTAGAACATGCATAACATCTAGAAATTTGCAAATTTCGCTAAAATCAAACATCGTTAAACTTTCAAATCCATAGGTAAAAGAGAGAGCATGAAAACAATACGAAATCTTTTCTATGACAATCCATTTGAGACCCAACCATCATTGCCTACAAGAACAAAGTTGCATTCCATCTTTGAATATAAAGGCTCTTCCTTCATTACTGACAATTATAAAATGCATAACATGTAGAAATTTGCAAATTTCACTAAAATCAAACATCGTTAAGTTAATCCATTACCCACCAATATTTCCTGCCCATCATTTACTTATTTTTATCAAATAATTCACAACCATTCTTTCCAAATACATGTTCTGTACCAAAACCCAGCCATATTAGGAATGAATGAGCCAATACAGCAAACTAGTATTTTAGCATCTGATAAACGAGCTGATTCCGTCGTTATACATTCATTCATTCAATATTAAACCAGATCAGAGACACGCTTTGATTATGCCAAGGGCTCCTGCATCTAAAATAGATACTCAGACTACAAGTAGTCACTAATCTATACTCAGATTACAAGTATTCACTAATCTATCTTCCAATAAGGATTATTGATTCTTCCATTTCTAAATCTCCCCATCCCATCAAACCATTTCCTCAATCCGCGGCCAGCCTCTAAACCCAAACCCTGCACTTAAAAATGATCAACTCTCCAACGAAATGATCAACCATTTCTACACTCAAAAAGGCTCTAAAGAAAAAAATTTCTTCACTACCACTATTCAATCTACCATGATATCAAGAATTTCAATTTAGAAAAAACCCTTCGACGACTCATTTGCCACAAAGATTCAAACTTGTAATAACAAAACCAAAAAGGAAACAAAATTTAGAGCACTCACATAGGTATTTAATTGTCTGATAAAGCTAGAAAAATTATTGTGCTTGAAAAAGGTAGGGAGCAACAATCTGGCGAATTCTGGAGGGTTCCAAACAACAAAGCTGTTTTTATTCGAACTCCAAGACACGATCTCGTCGGTCGATGAATCATCCACCATGTCATATGTCTTTACCAAGAACGGCGCCGGTCCTCCTCCTCCACCACCACCTCCCGAGGTCGCTGACGATGGTCCTGCTTCCATTTTGATTGTTCTGTCGAAGAAAAGACGAGTACGTGTTGAATTTTGGGAATGTATTTGGAGAAATTGGAGCCTATGATATATATTCTTGTTGTTGTCCAGTTCGTTAGTACATGTTTTTAATGTGACACGTCAGTTTTTTGAGGACTTATTTTAGCATTTTTGGTTTGAAGATGCTAAACGGAAAATTAAAAAATTAAAAAAAAATATTATTTTAATTTTTAAATGTTTATTTTATATATTTCAAGCATTGTAATAAACAAAATGTTATTTTATTATTTCTTTATAAAAATACAATTCTTATATTTCTTGTAAGAATATCACTTTTTTCCGCTAGTTTTTTTCATGTTTTTTTAAATTTATGTTTTTTTTTTGTTTTTATAAGATTATTCTAGTTTTATTATTCGTGTAATGATTCCAGCGAGTTAACTAAGGTTAAATCAAGTTATTTTTTAATTATTTTTTTTAATTTTATCATTTAATATTAGATTGATTGAAAATCATTTAGGTTATTTTTATACCAGCAAAGTCAACCGAATCATATCAAGTATTTAAAATAGTTATGTATCTAATATACTAAAATACAATTAACTCTTCTAAAAAGCTTTTTATAATTTTAGTGCACATAAATAAATAAAAATAGTTATACTATTTAATAAACTATATTATCAATTTTTCTTCTCTAAATAGCATCTCCCCACTAAATTATAAAATGAGTTTTGTTTTTCCTTAAAAAACAACAAAAAAAATATCATGATTATATATAAAAAAATTCATGTGGGTCAACCCATGTTAATTAATGTTTTTCTTTAAAAAAAAACCTACAGTCAAGTTTAATAAAAATAAAAAGCAATGAACAGTTTATAACAGATGATAAAAGGGAGAAAAAAGAAAGTAATATTCAGTTTAGTTTGGTTAAATGAATCTGCTCTCCACGCTAATATCTAAAGTTGAAATCATAAATAGTTATAAAAAAAATTAAAATCATTCATAGTTATAAAATCATCGAATAATATTATATTATAATGCTTGGGAATTAACTAATTGTATTATATCAATTTTTTTTAAAAAAACCATTCTTAAAAAAAATCCAATAAGAGAAAAAGTTTAGATATAGATATTTTTATTAATTTTTATGCTTCTACATTTTATTTTCTCTTTTTTGTATATTTCTTTTCAAAATAAATCTAAAATAATAATTAATACTTATTAGGTATCATAAAAAAATTTAATATATATAAAAAATATATTTTTAAAAAATGTATTTGAACCTAACCGGAAAAGCATCATAAAGAATGAATAAATAGTAAAAAACGATAGACTGAGATGTTTTTATTTTAGGATTTGATTTTTTAAATTAATTGTTACATACTTAAAAATATAAAAAATTATATAGAAAAAATAATTAACGGGTAGAAACTTAAAATTATAAACTCAATTTTTTTTAGATTGTATGATATTAAGCATTCTCGTCTTTAAGACAATTGACCAAACGTGAACGCTGAGTTTGCTTAGGGTACTATTCCGGTGGACTCCATTCCACAAAAAACCTCATAATCTTAAAAAAAAACCTCTTTCAAAGATGAAGTTTTGTGTAACAAGATTCCACCTCCTATGAGAGAAAAAAGGAATTTGATAGTGTTATTTATTTGAAGCTGTTATTTTTTACATCAAAGAACTCCTCACATGATATTAAAAAGTTCAATTGTTTTATTATTATTTTTTTTTTGGATTTGAGGAAACCTCACCTCTCCAAAAAGCGTATTTTATGGATCTAGGTGAGGGAGTAAAATCCTGGTTGTCTCAAGTTCTTACAAGAGGTGCACGTCCTGATTCGAACTCGAAACCTACTATGTAAATCTCAAATCCTTTATCATTACGCTATGTCTATTAAGGACAATTGTTTCATACCTTGCGCAAAGCTAATTCATGTGCTGATTATATAGTTAAGCTTACAGCTAAAAATAACTCTGATTTATGTATTTAGAAGAACCCTTTTCCAGGAGTTTGCCATTTGTTGGTATCCGATTCTCTAGTTTTTTTTACCTTTGAATTATAGTTTTTTCTTTCTTTCCACTGTTGTACCAAAAAAAGAAGAAATCAAATCCTTGTAAACTTGGATTTATAAAACAAAGCACATTAAAATAAAGCCCCGTAATTCCCCAAATAAAAGAATAAAACAAAGCACATTAAATAAAATAGATTTGAGTCCTATTTGGTTAACTCAACAACCCTTGATAAAGAAATAAATAAAAAGCCAAAGCATTGCTAGTCACAACTCAAAGTTGAATCCCCTGTTCACTTTCCCTTCTTCTCCTCTCCAATCACAAGATTCATGTAGCAAACCTACCAATTACCATTGATTAATTAAAAAGAAAGGAGCAAACCAGAGTTTTTGTCTTGATTCTTTGAACAAACTTCTGGGAGAACAGTTAACCAAGAACTTGAAGCTCCTCTGATTCACTGCCTTGAATTTGATGCTTCAAAAGTTATTTCTTGGCAATAAAATAAAATATAACGGTGCCCCATTTCTTGTCTTTAATTCATCCACAAATTAACGGACGTTTGCTCCCTCCATCAAAAGAGTTAAGTACAGATCCAAAGAGAATACCCACCAGCCATCGCGCAAGCTTAGATCTTTCTTTTAACCTGAATGTTCTTGCCCTCTCGTCCACTTCACTAGCTATTGTTTGATGCATTATGTGAAGATGATGGAGAAACCAATAGTCAGAAAGTGCTGCAACAATCAACTCTGGTTGGTCATTCTCATCTCCTTTGTTTTATGCTTTGTTTTGCTCTGCTTTGATTATTCAGCTTTAACTGGAAACCAAGATGGGGTCACTGCTGTTTTGGTCAGTAATTATGAAAATCCAATCACCACCCAGAAATCAGAATCCCTTCAGTTCACTACTAGTCTCAATGAAACCCTCATTAGACCGAACAGAACAGATTTTATTACCAGACAATCTAGTAAAGATCAGCAAAGTGTGAAAGAGAAACCAGGTGCAGATTCTTGTTCAGGTGAGTACATTTATATTCATGATCTTCCTAGGCGGTTCAACCAAGAATTGATTGAGAGTTGCGAGTCAATCACTGTTGGGACTGAGCGTAATATGTGTCCTTACCTGGTTAACTCTGGTCTTGGTCACGAGGTAGAGAATTTTGAAGGGGTTTTGTTAAACAAAAGTTGGTACGCAACAAATCAGTTCTCGTTAGCAGTTATTTTCCACAACAAAATGAAGCAGTACAAGTGCTTAACCAATGATTCTTCACTTGCATCAGCTATTTATGTACCGTTTTATGCTGGTCTTGATGTTGGTAGATATCTTTGGGGTGTTAAAGCATCAATAAGAGATCAATCTTCTTTTGATTTTGTCAAGTGGATGGTTTCACAACCTGAGTGGAAAAAAATGTGGGGTAGAGACCATTTCTTGGTTGTTGGGAGGATTTCATGGGATTTTAGGAGACAAACTGATAACGAATCTGACTGGGGCAGCAAGCTTAGGTTCTTACCGGAATCTAACAACATGTCAATGTTGTCAATTGAGTCTAGTTCCTGGAACAATGATTATGCTATACCATATCCAACTTGTTTTCATCCCTCAAAAGACAGTGAGGTACTTCAATGGCAAGACAAAATGAGGAGGCAAAAAAGGCCTTACTTATTCTCATTTGCTGGTGCTCCAAGGCCTGATCTACAAGATTCGGTCCGGGGCAGGATCATTGAGGAATGCCAAGCTTCAAAGAATTTGTGCAAATTGCTAGAGTGTAGTTACGGTGTTAATGGTGCCATCACTTGTGATAATCCAGGCAATGTGATGAAGTTGTTTCAAAATTCAGTTTATTGCTTGCAACCTGCAGGGGATTCATACACTAGGCGATCGATATTTGATGCTATTTTAGCAGGGTGCATTCCAGTTTTTTTCCATCCGGGTACTGCCTACGCCCAATATAAATGGCATTTACCACAGAATTACAGCAAATACTCCGTGTTTATACCAGTGAAAGATGTTAAAGATTGGAAAGCTGGCATCAATGAGACACTGCTCCGAATTCCTGAGGAAAGAGTGATGTCTATGAGGGAGGAGGTTATAAGGCTCATTCCAAGCATAATATATGCAGATCCAAGGTCAAGATTGGAGACCTTTGAAGATGCATTTGATTTAGCAGTTAAGGGAATTCTTGATAGAATAGATGGAGTTAGGAAGGTAATTAGAGATGGGGGTGATCCTAGTTCTGGTTTTGCAGATGGGGATGATTTCAAGTATACATTTTCTGGGTATCGAGGAGAAACTTGAAGGAGTTTCAATTCATTGTAATATGAATTTATTAGTCCATGTTCTTTAGCAATGGCTAGCAAGCAAGCATGCTTACATACATACTCATTTACTCAAAATTCCATATAGTTCTTCACTGTTTGTTGTCTATGGTATGATAATTAATCATTATTTAATGTCATTGAACTGTTTACATTTTCTACACCTTGTCATTGAACGATCTTTTTTGCCCTCTTGAGCAGATCAGACTTGATCTTCTTTATCACTGATCATTATTTAATGCTACTTTCACCTGTCTCCTTTATGAAGGCTTGCCGACGCCAGGTGAGGGACCCATGATATGTCATGTCATGTGATATCTCCATCGACCAAGGCAATGAATTGGCCCAGAAAAAAACATAAAAAAATGACCATTGTCTGGTACACAAGACCCTACTCCACTCAATAATGTCATGGTGTGGTCAAAGTAAATATTGTACGCCCGCTTGAGAATTTTCCCAAATACACGAGTCGGTCCGCGGGTTGTAAATCAACCGGAAAAAAAATTCAACCGTGCATGTGAGAATTTTCCCAGATACATTGCTCCGTAAATACAGAGTAGATGATCGGTCTAAAATCCAAATTTAATAGTGCAGGTGAAAGCTGGTCCTGAATAGCCTGACCAAAAAAATTAAAATAGAATGGTAGGCATCGTAATTATAGTCTATAACGGGTTGACTCCATGGCTTGCTGCCTTGTAATTATAGTTATTATTTAAAAAAATAAACGCTATCTTACTCCAGATATTTTTAGTTTGGTACTGGAGTAATTGTTTTTTTGGATCGTAACTTTCAAAGCTTGATGGGTTAAACAAGTTTCGCCAATCAGTGATTTACCCTCCGTAGACTTGGACTTGGAAGCATGTAACATGGCAGATTTGGGGGAAACCATGGCGTTTTTGGGACAAGAACTTTCTCCCAATGGACCACTTGTGTATTGAAAGAGACTGTCTTTCTTCCTTCATCTTCCCGTAATTTAAGGCGGATTATTCTCCTTGTGCATGTTTTAAGAAAATTTATGAAATTGATTTAACTAATTCGGACACAGGCCGATGCTACTGGGCCCAGGAAGCTTAAAGGTGTAGAACAAGAGGCATTAAACCCAGCAGCTAAGCTAAAGTAAGGACACGAGCCCAGCCCTGCTCTGCGAGACCTATCCTAGACAGAGATCTATCCACAAAGACGACTCTTCCTGCCGTTCAAGTTTTTTAAGGTTACTCGGCCATTTTCAAACTACTTTTTATGTATCCACATGTAATTGAGGTATAATTCACTGCTTCAAATTAAAATAATCTGATTGTTGCAAACATTATGGTCCTTTAGGACCAAGGACTCCTTGGTAAGGAGACTGCACATTCTACTGCGACCACCAATCTACGGCTGGATTTGAAGTCCCAACTTCCAACCACTGTAAACATCCGACAATGAAGGTGCACTGATCCCTTTTCACTATCTACTGTCAGCAAAGTAATTAAACCCGGCTATGACTCTTCACTCGTTTCAGAGTTAAGGTTATTGGTTAGATGGGTTCAAAATAAAGTCATTTCACTCTGTTTTTTTTAGATAGTAAAATAAAATATTGTTTTGATTTTTTTTAAATCAAACCCGAGTTTTAATGGGATGTATCAAGTTGCAAATAGATATGCTAGGTCACTATCGAGTCAATTTCTATCCAATTTTTTTGAAATTCAACTCGGATTTAATTTTAAATTGACCCACCAAGTTAGATTAAATTTAATAACTTTGCTTGGTAGGTAAAACATAGTTTTTGTAACAATCCCAAATTTTAAACATGATTTCAACATAATTAACATTTCAATGAGATGAAAAATCCGGAACTTTCTTTTTTATTCCTAAGCAATTCTAGCAAAGTTTCCTCTAGAATATCAATATCAAGTTAGACTATATAATCAATAAGACTTTACAATCATTATATCTACATGATTTAACCATCCCATACTATGATTAAAGTATCAATACGAAGTGTCTTGGACGCCCACAATCCTATCCAAGACAACTAGTTAAATATTAATTTCAGTCATTAGACACATTGACACTACCAGTTCCATTATGGATAATTAGTCAAATATCAATCATGATCGTCAAATATACTAACATCATTAGTCCTATTCTAAAAATCTAGTCAATTATCAATCTTGGTCGCCAGACTTACTAACATCACTAGTCTCATTCCAGGTATCTAGTTGATTTGTAGCTTTTCAATATTCATGTTACAATTAATATAATAGCATAACTTAATTAAATAAATTGTAGTTGTTCGGTATCATAAGTTTAAGCATAATAAATGATCATAGTGTAGAGCATTTGCCCGGTGCTTGTACTCGAGTAGAAATTCTTCATTGCTGATTAAATCTTGCAGCCTCTCCTATTTCAACAGGAGTAACATATCATATACAATTCAATTATTATGAAAATTCAATTCAAATTCAAATTCATATTTCAAACTCAAGTCTCAAATAAATGCTAAGGAAAACACATAGTTTACCTTCTTAAATATTCTTCATTAACGTATCTTTTAATATACTATTTTACTTTACGTAGAAAACATTACATACATTTTCTTCACTTAAGTCAAATCTCTTTTCCTTTTCCTTCTCTTTTCTTTTATTAAAAGTTGACCAGACATCCCATGTAAAAGAGGTATGAGTTTTCTTTACAATAAAATCCCTAACTCCTAAACAAACTCATCAATTTACACATTTAAGCAAGGTTTTCTTATCAATTTGGTTAAACCAAATCTATTATTACTTTATGCTGCATAGACCGAATCTACCTTCTAAGAAACATATTTTCATTCACAAATTCCAAGCAATTTGGTACATGATTCAAACCATGGCTTCATTCAAATTTATCATAATTAACACTTCATTTCTACTTTACCCTTTATTTTTAATATATCTAAACATAATTCAACCATCAATTAAATAAAAAACTTACATGTTGATTAATTTCAGGACCTGTGAGATTAGTTGAGATACATACAAACTGATCCGGACACTCACGTTAATTAAAAATAAAAAAAATTGTATTCCATTTTTTTCATAGCATGTGGCTGAAACCTCATTTCTTAAGAAATGCATCTATTTTTTTCTCAATTTCTTTGCAATTAATACATTACTCATTTATTTAACATCTAAATAACACATTTCAACATGAATCAAACGTCAATTTAACCAACCAATTCAAATTCCTATATAATCCTTCTTGGCCGAATAAAGGTACAAAGAGAGAACACATTTTGCAACAATCCAAGCATTGCCTAATTATTTTGTACCTATCCTAACATAATTCTATCCAAATTTCATAGCAATTAAAGCAAACAAATTCAAAACCCTATTCTAAACCCTAGCCAAAACTTCATTACATGAGGAATGCATGTTTACTCTTTAATATTTCTTAATTAGCACTTTACTCATCATAATTCCACACATGTTAACATGTTTTAAACATCAAACAATGGATTCAAACAATTCTTTTTAAGCCGCGTTTGTTTTTTGAAAAGTGATTTCTAAAAAATCACTTTCCAAACTTTCATGTGTTTGTTTGTCATTAGGAAAGTTGGTCAACGGAAAAAATTTTCAAGTCAAAGGAAAATTTAGTTTAATTTCTAGAAAAGTGTTTTCCTTTTATTTTTAGGCGGAAAACACTTTCCGGAAGTTGTGAAAATTTAGAAATGTCATATTATTTGCTGATTATATCAAATTTGGTCCTTAAACTTTTGATTGCTATATATATATATATATATTTTTTTTTTGAATATTTATTTTTTAATTTCATCCCTTAAAATTTAATTTTTATATTAACTTTGGTTGTCATTTTTATAATTGTTATTTGCTTTTCTCTTATAATTTTTTAATTGAAATTTTTTATCTATCAAATTTGGTCCTCATTCTTTTGACTGTTACTTATTTTATTTGAAATAATTTATAAAATGTTAATTATTATTATTTTAATTTCTTCATCTTTCAATTTTTTTTATTTTTTAGATTTGATGTCTATTATTTTGATTATTATTTATTTTATTTGAGATAATTTATAAAATTATATTTTTTTTCAATTCTATTCTCATTCAACTTTTTAATTTGTAAGATTTGTTTCTCATTATTTTAATAAACTTGAAAAAAATAAAATATTAATAAGTTATTTTCCAACTCATTTTTCATGACATAACCAAACACTGGAAAGTGTTTTCCAACTTATTTTTCATTACACTATCAAATATCAGAAAATAATTCACTTTCCCGGAATTCACTTTTCAAAAAAACTATTTTACAGCAAATAAACGGGTCTTAGAATTCAAGTTTTCCATAATGAACATCAATACCAAGTTCTCACAAATACATAGCAAAACTTTTAAATTAGCTTAGATTAGAATTCTTTACCTCTTAATAATGCTAAAACTAAGAAAATCTGACAATGGAAGACTTCAATTTGACAAGGAGAAGGAGTCAATTTCCCAAATCCATTGATTTTAAAAAACATAAATCTTGTTTTAAAGAAAAATTAAACGTTAAAAACATACCTTATATGAATCTAGGACAATCATATTTATATATATCAAGGTATTCTTGTATAAAATTTGATACACTTAAATTCTCTATCCCGGCCATTTGGAATATTATGTAATTTTTTATAATATATTTTTCAATTTTAAAAATGAAATAATAAGATGAAAGTAAATTCATGGCCAATAAAAATCATAAGAGTAAATCCACTTTTGATTTAAAATTTTTCTCAAACCAATTTAGATATTAAATTTATTTTTAAATAATTCTAAAAACATATTTCTATATAAATATAAATAGTAGATTTAGGCAATTTAATAATTCACACTTCAATCTAAATCCATGTCTAGCCTTTTAACCTTAATGGCGTACTATAGTCCACGGACCACAACTACGATTTGTCCACTACCCAAACCATTAAACGAGCTTAGCAAGTAGCAACAGCCTGCAAGTCCAAAACCATAAACCCCAACACTTGCACTTTCCCTGTCTCTGCAACCACAAGTGAGGGAGAGCTCAAAAAGCAGGAAGACCCCAAGAAAAAATGGCCACGAACTCAACCTTTCAGTTATTCTCTTCATCATCCGCAGCGTCAGGGTTCTTTGATTCTTCTACAGAGCCTCCTCTCCCTCCCCCTCCTCCTCCAGTTGAAGTTCTCTCCTCTGAGGTATCACCCATCTATCCATAAGTACATCCTTCCATCCATCAATACATTAATACATACTGATTGACTTGGGTACGATTTTTACAGGTTTCTTTGAATGTTAAATGCCCTGTGGAGTCGGTTAACTTAGAAGATGGTCTTACTTTACTCAAGGTCAGTTTTTTTGCTCTTGTTGTAAAGCTTTTATTATTTTTCGAAACCTGCTTATTGTAAGGTGTGCTTGATAGGGAATGAAAGTTTGGATTTTGATTTGATTAAAGTGAGTTGTGAGCGAATTAATTTTTGGGTTTTGTTTTTTTGTAGGGAAGGGTTAGTACTAAAGAGGTTTTTGGGTTGCCTAACTCAGATTTAGTACCTGGTGTATATGAAGGTGTGCAAAGATTGATTCTTTTTTGTTGCATTTACTTGATTTATTGTATTTTTTTTTTGTTTCTATGCTTTCTGCTTTTGTTTATGATACGTTTTGTTTTTTGGGATGCAGGGGGGTTAAAGCTTTGGGAGGGTTCACTAGACCTTATTAATGCTCTTCAAGCAGAGGTTCGAAATGGCCATTTATCGTTTAGTGGAAAGCGAGTTTTAGAGGTGGGAACATAATTTTCAGGTGACTCTATGCTATTTTGCATTGCTTCAATATGCTGATACTATGGTTTGGCTAGAGTTCGTTGTTGTTGACTACTTTAAATCTAACCCTTGTCGCTGCATGAGTCTAATTGCTGCTACTTTTATTGTTGGAACATTATGCATTTTGGGTTCCTCCCAGCAGATTGTAGCTGTTGATCTTTTGTGTCATCTATTCTATCAATATAATAGTGAGATAAGGGTTACAAACTTAGTGTGGTTCCAGGGCTTTTTTTTATTTTAAATGTGAACTGTAAAGCTATGCAAAGCCAGGGAGCTACAGAACTTCGCCTCAAACTATAGGTTTTAGTCTGTAAGCTTGTAATTTTAAGGGAATTTACTGTAGTTCTTGTCAAGATTTAGCTAAGAATATTATGAAGGGAGAACTTTTTGGTCATCATAAATGAAGATTGTGAAATGTTGTGTGACATATTTCTTTTATTGCATCATCTCTCTTTACTTGTTTGTTCTTCCTGAGTCTTTGCACTTGTTTCAGCTTGGGTGTGGCCATGGACTTCCTGGGATCTTTGCGTTCCTTGAGGTAAGTTTTTGCATCTTTGACATCACTATTTTAGATGAAGTTCCTGATCCTGGAAAATCTACATCGTTCTTGAGCTTCTTGTTCTGCTGAATCAGGGTGCTAGTGCTGTACATTTCCAGGATTTCAATGCTGAAGTCCTTCAATGTCTCACCATTCCCAATGTAAATGCCAATCTTTCAGAAAAATTGAGCCCTTCTACAACAGAAGATGCAAGTTCTGATACTGAAGGAGAACTACGTTTCTTTGCTGGTGACTGGAGCCAAGTCCATCAATGTCTTCCTCATGCTAACAAAAAAGAGAAGGACCTTAGTTGCAGCTTAGGGCATAGTCCACATTCTGGTTATGATATTGTTTTGATGGCAGAGACAATCTATTCAATCTCTGCTCAACACAATCTCTACAGCCTTATAAAGAAGGTATTGCTTGATTGCGTTAGTGGTTATTCTCTCTTTTATGTCATGAACTTAAAAGTTTTGAGCTCTGAAAGTGTTCATTTGCAGTGCTTGAGCCATCCTGGTGGAGTTGTATATATGGCAGCCAAAAAGCACTATTTTGGAGTAGGTGGAGGAACAAGACAATTTCTGTCTATGATAGAAAAAGATGGTGAGCTAGTCCTTTTGGGATGATTGTACAATAGTTTAGTACGTACAGTTGTGATTGATTCTCTCCCCCTCTATTCTGCATTTATGTGCTCATGCAGTATCTCCTTTCTAGCTGTTTCATGTACTACCATGCTTATTTTAAACTGTTTCTACATAAAAGTTAACCTAAGATTGAATTATGTAAATGCATGTTACCTTTGTTGTCTGTCATTCTTGTCCCCTCATGTTCTCTCATGTTTTATCGTAAAGATACACCCATGGAGGTTTCTGTATATGGCAATATCTCAGTAGATAGCCATTCTTTTTTAATTAGGTGCTATGGCTGCAAGTCTTGTTGCTGAAGTTGCAGATGGATCGTCTAATGTCCGTGAAGTGTGGAAGCTCTCAATTTAGCAGACCAAGACCTCCAATTAAGCTCTCAATGTCTAATGCAAGATGTGGCCATTTGAGCTCCTATACGTGGGTATCAAATTCAATAAATGATACCTGGTATACTAAGAACATGGCTGGAGATATTTATTGATGAGATTAGAGGGCTGCCATCTCATTTGCTCTCTGTACTGCATAAACTTTTTATTTAAATCTTCTGAGTTTGTATGTCAAGTCTCGCATAGCTGACCATAGATAGTTGCAATGAAATTTTACAGAACTTTGTCCAAGAATTGCAGTTATTTTGCTTAAAATTTAACGAACTGGGAGTCTGGCTGGACATCTTTGTTTCATGGCTGTCAATATTCGGGCTGCTCTTATAATTTAGCATTTGTATTCCAGCTTGGTATTACATGCAGGTTTATTGATGAGTTCTTTGTGCTAAAATATGATACTGATAAATCTTGAGGTTATATACAAGTGTTTAAAACTGGACGTCTTGAATGAACTTCTCACATTTTGGATATAAGTACTTATCTTTCCCGATCCCTGGCCAGGAAGTTAATATTAGGGCTCACTTTTATTTGATATTGCGGTTTAATTATGTCTTGAAAAAAAAATTAATTTTTTTTAGCTTCAAATTAATTTTTCTTTAATGTTTTATAATTATTTTAATGCGTTAATATTTAAAATGTATTCTTAACTGCTGGGACTGGGAGCAGATTGGTCGGGTTGAGACCCAAAGATAGCAATTTGTCAAAACTCTCAACGAGCGTGCGATGGTAACTGTATACTAACAGGCTAGGGAATTGGGATAGTATATCTAAAACCTCACTGCCTTTTCGATAAAAAAAGGAAAACGTAGAGTAGGGGGCATTCCGAGAATCGAACTCGGGACCTCTCGCACCCAAAGCGAGAATCATACCACTAGACCAAATGCCCGTTTCATTAACTCGCTCATATTTATTTTATAAAACTAATATATTCATCACATGGCCGATTTGGTCAAAGTGATTTGTGTGATAGTTAAGGAAAGTTTGCCTAATATTGTTCGATTCTCCATATTATCAGGGATAGGGATAACAGTATCTGAAAAGGCAAAGAGAGTTAACTATTTTTAGTATCCGCAAGAAATTGTGCCATAAATGGCAAGCACTCCATGCATATGCTATATATAAATGCCAGACCTTGCTTTTTATTGTCACCGAGTCAATATTCTTAAAAGAACAACATTTGTGTATTGTCTGCTCTCATCATAATTTAACAATGTCAATGTCCAAAGGATTGATGGCTTTTGGTGTTTTAATGCTCTTGATGACCACGTTTGTTGCAGGAGATGAAGCAAATACCATTACAAAAGAACCAAAATACATAAGTTACGAAGGGCTTCCACGTTGTGACCCAGAAAAGAATCCCCAATGCCTCCATCCAGTCGCTCCAGGAAGAGGTTGCAAAGCAGAAAATCGATGCAGGGAAGGCTAGGGAGAGGAGCTAGCTAGCTAGTGAATGATATTATAAGCTAGCGCTTGGAATAAGGCAATGCCAACTCAAGGCCAAACTCCTTGTATAAATTCTTTCTTTTTCAACCTTTCGAAATTGCATGCATGATATTATGCTAATAATAGGATGATCATCAATCGATTATCTGTTTCATCAATAAATGGTTTTTTCTTCTCGTGTTGCATTTATCCCATAAGATATATATATATATATATATCTTTCAATTCATTCATGAATTTTTCCCCATTAATTACATGCATTGCAATAGATATATATTATGTTGCATTGGATATTGCATGCATGACATGTTCCTTTACTTAACTACTTGTTACACCATTTGATGCGAGCTAGAATCCCACTTGAGTCTTCAAAGAACAGTAGATCACCTTGCATGGGATGGCAACAAATTATGTGCTTAGCTCGAAGTGGTTATCACATAACTTTTTTGAAGAACTTCATCGAAAAGGACCCAAAACCATTATGATTCCAAGGATTTCCAATGGAGTAAATTTGGGAATTCTTAATCCTTCTTAAAGTGAAAAACTTGTCATGGAGGATTAATAAGGGCATTGTTCCTCCAAATGATCATAGCCTGATTGTTATTCAAAAAATGATAGCCTGAGTATTGTTCCTAGAGGTCTCAGATTTGACCTTATAGCTAGAGGTAAAAGATCCTCTTTCTCTTGGGGTGGAAATGATCTAGTTGTGGAATTCACAATGAATTGAAGCAACCCATATAAATGTGTTAAAAATATTCCACATACAAAGATTATTGAATTTACAAACAATCGAGATGCCATGATCATGTCGATATGAGAATAAATTTATCTGTTATCATCCATCTAGGTTTTTGAGAATTAAGTAGTAGTTTATTCCTACAATTTCTTAAAGCATTAAATGTTATCGGTGCATAATCTTTAGAGCATGTTGAATTTTTTGGCTGAGTATTTAGGTTGAAGCACATCGAGATAATGCCATGCCAGTTTATGAAATCCATTCCAATCTAGAGTTGATCCTAGGCCATAGATTCATGTACAAGAGATGTTGTCACAAACATACTGTTAGAAGAGGCCACTGTTTTCCTACTGATAACATCCCTAGTCTTGGGGCTTTCGTCGATCAGAGTTAGCCTTGGTACCCATAAGAAGTCAAAACTAGGTAGATGACTCGAGTTTTGTTGATGGTTGGATTGATTTTTTTAGTGTAAAAAACGATGCTCAAGTATTATCATTGTATTTTAAAGAACGAAAAACAAATCCACAGCTCGACATCATAGATAAAGAAATAAAATAAAATAATGATCTTCAATTCCATGAATACAATTATAAAAGGATGAAATCTAAAAAAAAAAAAAAAAAGTATTAAAAAACAAAGCACTAGTAAAAACAAGTGAGATTGTCAAAACTCGCGAATAGAATCATGTGGACATGATAACCCAATATGAGGCAAAACAAAAAAAAAGTTTGATTTTAAAAGGAATCGAATTTTAAAGGACAAAATAAAAAAAGAATAAAAAAACAACATAAAAAAAAACTCGAGCTACTTAGATACACCTCCCACCTAGATCATGAGATATAAATAATCTAACTGAAAAGAAAACTGAAGAAAAATAACAAAATTCTTTTTTTTTTAAAATTAACAACTTTGAAGGATGTAATCGAGAAAGAAAAAAACGTTATTCCATGTTAACGTTTCAAACCCATGACCCCATGTAGTGACTAAATTGGAAGCACCGCATCTAGAAAGCAACTATTTTCAAATTTGGCTCGATCTTACGACTTGACCCATAAACCATGGCTTAGACCGGACTAAGTTTTAAAAGAAATCGGGGGAGAAATGATCAAGTAAGATGACCACAAATCTGAGTTGAACCATGTTTCGGTTAACCCGGGAAAAACCCAGTCAAAACAGGGTTAAAATCTATTGATTATTTTCTTTCTTTTCTTTCAAAATGATATCATTTTGACTTTTTATAAAATAAAAAGATTTGGTCGACCTGGGTTAACTCAAATCAATCCACTTGACCCATGACTTTATAATTGTCCTAGATTGACTCTTAGATAGGGTTTAGAAACAATAGGAAAAACCAAGAAGATCAAATCTCAATAAATAAATAAATGAAGGATAAAAAATTGAAATTAAGAGAATAAAGACCTCATTTGAAAAAAACAATTGATAGGATAAACAAAAATTTTTGAATTGAAGGGTAAAATTAAAAAAAAATCAAATTAACAAATGAATCCAAAATAAAAATCAAGAGAATGAGGATCGAATCTTAAAAAAATAAAAAATCAATATTATGGATATAAGGATGAATTGAAAATAAATTAAAATTTGATAAAAAGACTAAATTAGAAATCAAAATATTAAGAACTAAACCTTAAATATCATTAAATATTGATTTGAAGGGAAACATTAAAAAGAAAAATCAAATTCACAAAAGAATCCAAGAAAAACAAATATCAATTTTCAACGAACTCAATGATGATGAATGAAATCATTAAAAAAATAATTAAAAATGACTATAGTCAACCCGACCTGACCTTTAGAATTTATGACACGGATCATGAGGCTCGATCACAACATAAAAAACAAACCTGAAAAATAACAATGTAAAATTTTCCACTAACCAAACTAATTAGAGATAAACTTGAAAAAAGTAAATTAAAAAAAGAAGTGGTTTAGAAAATGGAGACTTGAAAGGAAAGAGAACCAAATTAGACACAAAAAGAAAATAAAATCAAAATAAAGGATGGACTTGAAAACAATTTTAATTCATAAATGGACAAGAACAACTAAAATTAACAATCAAAAGAATGAGAACCATATTTTATATAAAAACAAAATGTCAAGGGATAACATTCAAAGACAAATTAATTTAATAAATGATTCAAGACCAAATGCATCACAATTAAAAGAATGAAGAATAAATCAAGTGTAAAGGGATGAAATTGAAAAACTATTAACTTAATAAATGATTAAAGAACAAAACATTATAATTAAAAGAATGATGACTAATCTATTATAAAAATAAAGTGTCGATAAAATTAAAAAAAATAAATTAAATTAATAAATTATTCAAGATTTAAATACATTGCAATCAAAAGAATGATGATTTAATTTAACTTAACAAATAAATAGCTAGACTTTTTTTTTTTGTAATGGACAAACGATTTTCTAGGAAGAGAGAAAGAAAATAAGGAGAGAGGGAAAAACTCATGGTCATGGCTCCTCTATGTGATGACTGTGAACACGCACCTCACAATCGTGATGGGGTTATGATTATGTGTTTTTTTACCTTGAAAACACCTAAGAAAAATAATATGGACATGGGAAGAATTTTGGGTTTCAGGTTGATTTTGGATTGATTTTTTTTTTATGTGTTTTAGAGACTATAAATTGGTTTAACAAGGTTCATTGGGTGTTTTGGATTAAAAATAGGTTGAAAATAAATTTTTGGGTAAGAAACCCCATGTTTTTTTGCCACACCAGTGACCAGATTCTAGGCTCAGCAGATGACGCGTCATTTACATCAGCCCTATTAAACTTAAAAAAATAAAAAGCTCGCGTGTGGACCGTAGCTTAATAGGTCAGGCACTGAACCTGTCTTACTAGGTCCAATAGTGTCTGATCTAATTCTTTTCTTAAAAAAATGATTTTTTTAATTGATGCCTTATTTTATATGAATTTTTAAAAATAATTTTTTGATATATTATTTAATTAATACCCTTCTCTATGATTTTTTTTCCGCTTATTTAACAATTTTTAGATTGCAATTATTTTTTTATGATAGTGGGTGTGTTTAATTTTTAAAGAGGTTGATATGATTCATCTATGAGTTTTTTTTCTAATTTGTTTTTATATAGATTGAATTTGTTTTTATTTATGTTTAAATTGATTTCTTATAAGATTTTTAATATGTGAAACCTTACATAGTATTTTATTATATTTTTTTCATTAACAATACTCTAAAAGGTGGGGGAAAGTACTGTCGCTTTCTCCACTCCTTTTATTTTTATTATATTAATTTTTTTATTTTTTTACATGTTTGTTTTTTTTATTTTCTTATGATTGATTTCTTTTTTTTTAAAAAAAAATTATATGTTTTTTTTTTAAATTATTTTTGCTGATTTTTTTAATATTGAACTGGTTGAGAATTTAGATATGTTATTTAAAAAAAAAACATTGTGAATTGCTACAATGTTTTCCTATATGATTTTTTTTTCTTTTTATTATTTTTTTCCCAAAATGGTCATTTTCTATTTTTTTTCCATATTGAGCTGGTTGAGAATTTAGATTTATTGTTTTTTTTTTTTTATAAAAAAACATTGTAGATTACTACAGTATTTTCCCCACATGATTTTTGTTTTGGTACAATATTTCTCCACATGTTTTTTTTTCAAAATTATCTTTATTGAATTTATTTTTTTAATATTGAACTGGTTGAGAATTTAACTTTAGCTTTTCTCACATGTTTTGTTCTTTATTTTTATTTTTTATTTTTGTTTTTTTTTTCCCAAATCTGTCTTTTTTTTGTGTTTTTTTCAGAATTATTTTTGTCGATTTTAGTTTTTTGGTATGGAGCAGGTTGAGAATTTAGCTTTGTAGTTTTTTCTTCAAAACACTTTGATTGCTACAGTGTTTCCCCATATTGTTTTTTTTCTTTTTTCTTTATTTTTTTTCCAGAATTGTTTTTGTCAATTTTAATTTTTTTTTCATATTAAGCTGATTGATAATTTAGTTTTATAGTTTTTTTCTTGAAAAAAAATATTATGGATTACTACAGTATTTCTCCACATGATTTTTTCTTGCTACAGTGTTTCCCCACGCGTTTTTTTATCAAAATTATCTTTTTTGAATTTATTTTTTTTATACCGAGCTGATTGAGAATTTTGCTTTGTAGTTTTTTTTTTAAAACACCGTTGATTGCTAAAGTGTTTCCTCACATGATTTTTTTTGTTATAATTTTTTTCAAAATTATCTTTATCGATTATATTGTTTTTAATAGTAAGCTGGTTAAAAATTACAACTGTAGATTTTTTCATGAAACATTATAGATTACTACAGTGTTTTCTTGCATAGTTTTTTTTTTCCTTTCTGTTTTTTTATGATTTTTTCTACAATTATCTTTATTGATTTTATTTTTTAAATATTGAGCTGGTTGAGAATTACAATTGTATATTTCCTCACAAAACACTATAGATTGCTGCAATATTTCCCTAAATGATTTTTTTCCTTTTGTTTTTTTATGATTTTTTTTCAAAATTATCTTTGTCTATTTTATTTTTTTAATATTAAGTTGGTTGAGAATTTAACTTTGCAGTTTAATTTTTCTTAAAAACATTGTGGATTACAATAATGTTTCTCCATATAATTTTTTTAAAAAACATTTTTATGATTTTATTTTACAAATCCATGACAACGCAAAAGCATATCATAAGCCTGCGGAAATGCACGGGCATAGCAACTAGTTAATAATGATTTTGTGATTTTTGGGTTTATGCAGTTGTATGGAATTCAAGCCATTTTGAATCAGCAACTTGCTTTTCCAGTTTTTTATTATGCAAAAGAGGCAGCTCCCGATGGGTTTAAGGGAGATGGTCACTTAGCAGAGTCCTACGCATTCAAACAAAACAGAAAAAAAAATTAGGAAAGCAAAAAAAAAGCATATAGGGTCTCTTGGTTTTTTTAAATCAAGAACCAAAACTAGTCGGTTTGACCTGATTTTGGTTCAATTTCAGTTTTTTTTTCAAAAAAGCTATTTGATTGTTTTTTATAGGTAAAAATCAAACCAAACTAAAAATGATCACCCCTAATTATTATTACATAAATTAGCGATATATTGTAGTGTTTAAGCATGCAAAAGTGAAAGCATGATCCTTTTAGTTTTTTCTTTAATAAAAATGCTACAGAAAATCTCTCATTCTCATTCACAAAAGACCAAAAAGAGAGTTAATCTTAGGTTTTGTGGCTGAACATTTAAAAGCTAGTTCATCTTGTTCAACCTATATCACCACCAAGTTAATTTGTTATCCTAGCTTCAAGAATACCAATTATAAAATATATTTTTTATATTGTGTTGTTATATAAACCCGAAATGAAAGTCAACTCAGCATAAGATATGGTTCACTAATTAATTAATATTATTTTTTATTTTTTAAAAAATTAAATTAAGTTTTTTTTTTTCGATTAGCATGAGGTGTCCGGGCCAGCTTGCGTGCACCACGACTATTCCCCACGACCCACTAAACACCCTGCAAGCCCAGTGAGTAGGGAAGATACCGTGAGAATGACAGGTGTATACATAGAGAGTCGAACTTGAAACGGCAGAAAGAGATAAACCCCCACATATTGCTGGATCACGACTCTCAAGCGTAAATTAAATTAAGTTTTAATCAGATAAGTTGTATTAGATTAACTCTAAATTGACTTCTTTTTAACACAACCTCAGCTAGCTAGGAGGCGAGTTCACTAAGTTTAATAGCAGCAAATTACCCCCAAATAGATTGATATAATAATACGAGAAACATTACTTTTGTTTTTGTAAATGGTATGGCAATATTAAAAATCAGCCTTCCTCTGGAAGTCTAAAAAACAAGAAGAAAAATTTTCATAAATCTCGTCGACATTGAACTTTGGGTATCACTAGCTTGTGTATACAACACTCATATAATCTCACAGCAAAGGTGTTCCATTCATCATCAGGAAATATATAATGTATAGTTTACAATACAATATCCATGAAACTGGTGAAATTTGAACTATAGATTATGTTTCACCCTATCCTCTGGGTTCAAAATGAAAAAAAAAAAAACACAATCCTAATTTTTTGTTTTCATTTTGAACTCAAATGATAGTATCAGAACACAAGATGCTTAGGAATATGATTAATATATTCAATAATTGATTAATTTTTTAGTTCAAGTAATTTGATCTATTCTCTCTAGCTAAGGTGTCTGATAACTTCATATAAAAAACTCATGTGATTGATAGCTGGTAGCGGGTGGTGCCTAGTGAGTCAATATGACTGGTAACAGTACATGTAAAAAGTCATCCTTGATGGATGTGAAGACTCTATGATGCTTAAGTTAATAACTTTATAAAGAGAGAAAATATAATTATATTTTAGAGAGATAGACTATGAAAATATGCATGCTAAAAGTGTTAAGAATAAAGAGATTGTGAATCTTGAGTTTGAAAGATTCATGATGTATTTATAGTTCACGAGTCTTTTTTTTTTGTGGAAAGAAGAGGCTGAAGAGTAATTTCACTCTTATGATATTTTGAGTTGTTCTCTACTCAAAATAATATATATTGGAGCAGTATAAAATATTAAGGGACTTGTATGGGGTCTAAAAAAAATCTAAAAAAGTGTTGGGCTTGAAAAGGAGGCAACGGTTCAAGAGGACCAAACATACCCCTTGAGACTGTGCTTGAGAACATTGTTCGGACCCAAAAAGAGGGCTAGGTGTTCACCCAGCATCTGGGCTCGGGGCTGGGCACGCCCCAGCATCTGAGCAGGGTGTTAGCCTGAGCCCATAAGATGTTGATATGGGCTTTGAAAAAGAGCCCACGGCTATTGTGGTGTTGCGCTAAAAGAGATAAATCTTGATACACGGGGATAGAGTAAAACAGAAGGATCGAAAAATCATATCAAGAGCCACCTTTCTTGTTTTCTAAGAACTGGAAGTTGTTGCATTTAATTAGTCCTCTTGCCCCAGTGAACAATATAAACATGAAGTTTAATTGGATCTTAAATAGAGTCTAAAATTTTCATTAAACTTTATGATAGATCAAACAAAAACGAAAAGGAAAAGAAAAGCTTTGGATCATCAATCATCAGACCTGCAACGATAGTACTTGGAACAACCGCGAGAAGGAGAATTAGATGGAGGTGGAAGACAACTACTACTATAAGACTGACCACTAGCGCCACCATTACAAACTGGCTGGTCTGGCTTTAAAGCACCAGGTGATATATACTTCCTCTTCTCTTCAAGATACCTTTTACTAACGTGAGATGGCATCAAGAACTCGTATTCTTCACCGCATTCTGCTATTGAACCATTGCATCCATTCGTTTTCGACGCCACCTTGTCGCCGAGCTGCAATATTACAAGGCTCAAGATCACTAGAAGGAAACAGAAATGAGGGAAGCACTTCCGTTCCATTTTTTTATTTTTTTTGTCTAGTGTTAGTGCTTGTCTTTGTTTGCAGTTCCAAGCACTTAAATATAGAGTGATGGATTGAAATGGGGATAACTGTAAAGCTAGTTAGTGGAGGACGCATTAGGGATAAGCAGAAGGAATGAGGGACCGCACTTCACCAAACCCAGCTATGATGGTGTCGCATTTTTTCGATTTTTTCAAGTTTTAGTTTCAACTTGGTATACATATTTTACTATGTCATTGAATTTAGCTATGTGAACTTATTTTGGTTTCACATTTACTTAGTGGAAGTCAAGTGTGCTTATGTTTAGGGGCGTTCAAAACTGGTTTTGGTTCAGTTTGCACTAAAAATTCAACCGAAACTATTTTTTTAATTTCTGAAAAATTTGATTAGGATTAAATTGAAAATTGATGTAAACCGGAATAGGTTTGGTTTACTTTGGTTTGGGTTTTTATCCCTTTACAGAACAAGGTATCTAATGAGCTTTTAATTGGGCTTGTTTTGGGTTTTTTTAATGTGCTTATACTTAATTGGAACCCTTTTAATCAGAGTTTTGAAACCTGGCTCAGACTGGCAGGTCAACCCGGGAACCGGCCAACCCGGGGCTGGAACCGGGCCGGGTTGAAGAAAAAATAGAGAAAGAAAAAACCCGATGTGACCCGGCAAGACCCAATCAAAAACCCTTTTGTACCTCGTTGATTTTTTTTACTAAAACGACGTCGTTTTATTTTTTTTAAAAAAAGAATTGACCCAAGTGACCTGGTTAAAACCTAAAATCCAGGTCTTGGATCAGGTCGGGTCTGAAAGCTATGCTTTTAATTCTTAAATACAAGACCCTAAAATGGTTTTTTTTTATTAGACTAAACTGATTTTATCTCACTTTTACATGATAATCAAGAATTATCTAATATAGAAAATTCAATCAACCCAAGCATTTATAGGAAGAATTCGTTGTTATGATTATGGTAAAAAGCCAACAGTAACGATCTACTCTAAGATTAGGGATGGACACAAATATTATGATACCCCAAAGCATCTAGTCCTTGGAATGTTACAAAACAGAGTTGCCTCATGGTCCCAAACGCAAGAATCGCACACTCTTCTTCATCAATCCATCCTCTCTTAGTAATTTGCTACAGTTGCAGGTTCTTCCATGGTTCTTGGGTCCAATATCACCTTCACTTTTGTCTATCCACATGCTTTGAAGAATCCCTTTTAATTTTGTTTCTACACTCTTTAATTGTCTAGTGTATTGATTTGCAGCTCTTCGAAGAAGAAAGCAGTTCTATACCGTCTTGTTTAAATTGCCCGCCATGGCATACAAGGATAATACCGCATGTGTGTATTGCTTCCACATGCCCTTTTTTGGCCGCCTTCTCTAAGTGCTGAAACCCTGATTCTGGTTTCTTGGAACTAAAGAACTCGAACATTCCTTGTCTAAATAAAGCTTCAGGATTTCCATTCTCCTTGCAACTGTCCAAGAAACAGGAGGCACTGTGGCTAATCCTCCAAGGAATAACTGGGAATTTCTCGATTGTGATGTGTTCAAAAATATACTTCTCTGATGCTGCTTCGAGAAACTCTTTGCAACTTAATTAAGCTGTGAAGAGATCTGAAAACGATGTAGAGGCCACGCGAGCAAGAGCTTCTGTTAATAAATCTCCAGGAAAGTTTTTCTTCTTCCCTTTGTCATGTTTTTCTTTCTATTTACCACTGACTGCAAATCTGAGTGGAAAAAAAAAACAATTTACATAGTAACTGTTTGTTTCTGTAGTTAAAAAATACTTTCAAAAAATTTAATTTTTTTTAGTATTTTTTAATTTTTTTATGTATTAATATTAAAAATAAAATAAAAAAATAAAAAAATATTATTTAAATATATATAAAAAAACATTTTAAAAAACAACTAATATAATATCAACCATGCTCCTAATCTTCTTTGTCTCCTCTATTTATTTATATTTTTTTATTTGATATCTCTGTTAATTTTTCTTTTTTTCATTTATACAGTCTTCTATTATATTAGCTGGCCTCTGTTTCACTTTCTAATCTTTTTTTTTTATTTGAAAACATCCATAGGTTAGGACAAGCTAGGCTTAATTATGCATCCAAATTCCACAAGGAATTGGTTTCGATAGATCACAACCTGGACACTTGCAAGTGGAAAATAAATAAATAAATAAATATATATAAAAAACTCCCATAGTAATAAATAAGTACAAAATGACTACCACTGGTTAATGATACGAAGATTGAGATTTAACGATGAAGAAATAAGGAAAGAAAACAGAATCCTTTATTGATGGAAATCAGAAGAGTTGGGGAGAAATGGCGAAGGAAGAGTCCTTTAAGTTTAGTAGCTGTCGCATGCATTTCCCCTCTTCAGCCATTTTTCTATCCGCCATGGATATGGGATTAGGGTTTGCAGGAGTGAAAGGTGGTGAAAAAAGGAACAATCTGCCGATCATTTTCGCAGGCTGGTTAAGTTGAGAGACATTGAAATGAGGTGTGGATTGGAGCTTCAGCTTGGTAAAATCAGAGTATAGGCCATTGAACCTGTATTGTGCCAAACTGACTTGTTTATAATGCTGTAGTTTCGTTTTTTTTTTTGTTGGATTATTTTTTTTATAACCTTAAAAACACATAAAGATGTTAGAACATTAAGAATTTAATTTATAATGGATGAAACATTTTTAAAATATTGGTACATTTTTTAAAAATTTAAAATGTCATATTTAATCTATGATCTAGGGTAGGTATGAATATGTGATAATCATATGGAATTCAAATCCAAATAAATTAGGAAGATTAATTCTAATTAACTAAATATTCAAGGTCTAAAATAAAAAAAAAATCAATTAAAAAAAATATTAAAAAAATAGCTCGAACAAACCTAGATTTACGGCCCGTGCTATGCCGCAACCTGGACCAAATTGATTCTAACATTAAAAAAAAAATGCTTAGGTGATGTCAATGTATTCAAAGAAAAAAGAAAACCTGAGACTTGGGTAATTGACTTGGCTGAATCAATTAAATCGAGTTAATTTAATAATATAATTAAAGAAATTAACAAAGAATAAAAAACAAAAAGACCCGAGATAACCTAATTTACTTTTTAAATTAGTAAAAAATCCTATACCTGATGTCAACCAAAAAGTTCAATTTAATGTTGAAAGATGAAATTAAAAAGATAAATATCAATTTAAAAAACTTGTCAAGGCAAAAAAATAATAATAAAAAAATGATGATAAAAAATTATACATAAATATAATAAAAAATGATGAAATAAAAAAAAATCAATTTTAAAAACCATCCTAGGGGTTTTTAAAAGAAAACCACCACTAAACCTATGAATCAGGGCAGCCAGAGTTACTTTGCCAAACTAGTAAACCGAGTTATTAACTTTATAAAATTTAATAACCTAGTTTTTTTTCGAAATCATTTTTTATTTAACTAATATTTTTTAAAATAGACTATATCATGATGTTGTGATATTTTTTTTGATACCAACCCGATAATAAGTTATTCTTTTCAATACTGCAATAACTATATAAAAAACAAATTAAAATAAATTTTTCATTGCTGAATAATTTGCTCCACGAACAGCTTACAACTATGTTTCAATTATTAATCAGGAAAGAAACCAAGGGGCAAAATACAGTACCAAAACCAATCAGCAAAGAAACCAATGCATGACTCACGATTCCTCTCAGAAAAAAATCATTATAGTTATCGGCAAGAATGCTGTATGCATGTAGTGCATCAGGTTCTACGCCAGCTTTCACCTCATCATCAAACACAACTCAAGATTTGACAAATTAACCTTTTATACTTGGTTTTGCCGTAGGGTTCAAACAAAACTAGTTCGGTTTGGTTTGGATGGTTTCAGAAGTTTAAAACCCACCCGAACCGAACCAGAATTTCTTTTGGTTCAGTTTTTTTAATCCGTCTTTTTCCTTGATTCAGTGTTTTTATATATATTTTTTTGGTTTCCTTTTCTAGTAGTTCGTTTTTTTTTTCTCACCCTAAATGCTTCGGCTGAAAATTGAGAAAATTTTCTATCTAGCTAGCTAGCACATATGATCATCGGTCGCAGATGAGAGCCAAAGAAAAACTATAAGAAAATCATGGTTGATTACTATAAGAAAATCATGGTTGATTGGAAAAATGGCCATAAAAATGGAAAGTGTAGATAAAAATGTTGAAACAGCCTCCTATATTTCCTGTCAATATCAAGAGGTGAACATATTCCACCATTCATTGCTAAGCAAATTGAGACTTTTTTGTTCTCAGATCAGCTTGTGAGGTGTGTGTCGAAGACCAACAGGAGAGTATTCAAGAAGTAATGGCCCAGGTTAGACTCATTGCTGAAGTAAATGGCTGTCATTTTCCAGGTGGAGTCGTCGGAGAATGTATACTCCTGTACGAACCACCATCAATCCATGCCTGACCGGCTCAAACAGATAATATTTATTGAGTAAGCACTAGAGATCATATCCTTGGACAGGAGAATTGGAAAAAAAAAATGATGCAGTTTTATCACTGGCAATGATTGCAACAGTTGAACAAAATGTATTTGATTTCAACAGTGATGTGATGATGCATAGGAATCCAGTCCTGCGAATCAATTTTCTTTTGATTGCAAATCTTAAGAACATAAAAATAGACCTTAATGACACGCAATTATTGAGAAAATAAAGTTCCTGAAGAGGAAATTACCCTCCACATTATCACAAACTATACAATACTAATCATGACCTACACTTGTAGTACTTGTTGCACCCTCTGTTGTAATTGTTTGATGGTGGAGGTAGGCAGCTGCCTTGATAGGGTTCGCCTCTCTTAACCTTGCCACAGAATGCTGAGTCGGACCTCAAAACTCCAGGAGTAATATATTTGACAGCTCTAACAATTCTTCGACTTGTCTCTGACTCCATTGATAATTCTTCCTCTGCCATTTCATCACTACATTCTACCATGGAACCACTGTATTGCACTTGTTCAGTACTTGCTTGCATAGCAGCAACTCTAAACTGGGAGCTCAGTTCTACAAGGACTAGAACTAATAAGAAGGCTGCGAGAAAAAGTTGTAAGGAATAAATGTTTCTGTTCCTCTTTGTTTCCATTTCTTGATCGCAAGTTCTCTTCCACTAGGCTTCCATTTTATCTAGGTGCTACTTGGCTCAGCTGTCTCTATCAAGACATTTTTCAATTATTGTGTACTCGCTACTTATTTATTATCAAATTCACGTGAACCTAAAGCATTCTGATCCCATCAATAACTTTCTGTCATCTTTCTTTTGTTTTGTCTCAAATCCCTACAGATACTTATGTCTTGAGTCTTGACTTTGATAAAAGAAAGAAAACAACATAATTTTACTCAAGAAATCTGCCAAGGAAGATTTGAAGCCACATGCTAGCAAGTAGGCAAGTGGTGCAATCTTGCAGGAAATCAGAATATTCTTGATTTCCTAACTATATCATCAATAAATTATTTTCAGGATTTCAATCTCTCAAATATGTGAAAATTATGAAGTTCTAAGACCATGGACGTTATGATTTATGTTTAAATGGTCATGTATATAATCAAATAATTGCTTACAATCTTAGCTGATAAAATGGAACCCGTTTTCTGATGAATGAGAGACAGTTCTATTAGACGATATTGAGGGGTACAGCAGATGGAGGCCAGTAGCCAAGGGCAGAAAGACCAGTGAGATTTATAAGAACAAAAACTTAGCAAAGAATCGAGGGAGCAAACCAAAAAAGCGCCATGATGCCAGATCAGGCATAAGTTCATGTTGATTATGAAACTGCAATTATCATTTGATATTAAACGATGGATTAAAGCATTAAAAGGAACGAAGTTACTCATCCATCAAAGAGTAAGTGCCACAACATGCCATTGCAATTTACACATTGATATTATTGCTTCCTAAGGTCTGTTCTCAGGTAACCCCTCACTGCCAAACCATCCAGGATGCTTAGATCCATATATCTGATGTGCAGTCACCTCCTGGGTATCTCATCTCATGGGCTAGGGAAGGTCCATCAGGTTCAGATGCAAAGTCTACAAAATACTTTGGATTTATTGCAAGACCACCTTTCTCAGTGTCAACATCTATCTGTAACATATGAGATCCTTTCTCCACGACTTCTGGATAAAACTGACGATCCCAAGTACTGAAAAGTGAGTTGGTGACATAAAGCCGCTTCCCGTCTAGACTCAGCTGAATCATTTGAGGCCCTCCTCTCAATCGATGTCCCTAAACAGAAATTATGAAGTTTATCAATCTGTACCACAATGCAAGTTAAGGTTGACTCTTTGGCAGAGACACAAATAAGCTCTAGGGAAGATATCCAAAACTAAAACATTATTCCATAAGTGTTTTTATGAGCCAGAATCATACACGACAAATTGAGAATAAAAAAATTGTTTTTCATTCCAAATTCCCAATTAATTAACTCCCACTGCACAATTGGTCCAGTGGAAAAATGTAGCATCATCAATGCATGGACACGGTAGTTGGACGCTTGGTGTGTCATGATGTCCAGAAACGTAGCAGTTCCTTCTCTTTGACAAGAAAGTATGCCTAAAAGGCATATCAGCCTTTGTTGGTTCTAAAGTTTCCATACCAGATGATATAACTATTTGCTTCCTGGCAAATGCGCATATCTGGCATGAGCTCTTGGTGTGGAAAGTATTCCAAAGGCTGTGTGATACGTGAGGGATGGGCCAAATGCATTCTAGTATGGAAGGATAATCAGATTAACATGCATTTAAACTAGAATCCATTATTACAGTATTGTGAACAGAAATATAAAAATAATAGTAAAGCAGTTAAGATTTTTTAGTAGACAATTTAGATATAGGTGTTAGTACTTTAGATTTTTACAATGATCATACTAACCTGGATTTCTGGAACATCATACTGCCAGGTTTTTCCATCTTCACCCTCAGCAACTACTGGGCTTCCCTTTTGGATCAGCCCCCCAACCCAGACTTGTCCTTTCAGGACAGGATTTTTGGGGTCCTCAATGTTGTACTGTCTGACATCTCCATGCAGCCAGTTGACAAAATATAGAAACCGATCGTCAAGAGATAAGAGAAAATCAGTTATAAGCCCTGGCATTTCTGGAAGAATCCAGTTTTTCACCTTCAATGGTTTCACTGATACTGCCAACTGAAAAGACAAATGGGGATCGCCAAGTATTTTGGCAATGGAGTCATTTTAGAATGACATTATCCAACAAACAGTAATGCTATCCACAAGGAAAACATGCATCTTATCTACCATTTGCATACCTCATGGCTCCATGATTCATCAGGGGTCTTGAAAAATCGTACCATGTTACTTGTTAAGGCACATCCAACAAACCCTGTATCTTTAGAAGGATTGTGAAGGAACCTTATCTGCAAATCAGTCAAACAGGGATATATCAGAGATTTTATTTGAAGAGTCACGATGCCTTGCAGCAATGATGACAATATATAAACAAAAGTGAGTTTGTGCATGCATCATAAGCAAAGAAACGTTGGCCATATCTAAATCATAGGAATCAACATATTGATCTAAAGAAATCACCTCCAAGGGCAAGAGTCCAGTACTGCCAAGATCCAATGTCTGTTTCAGTTCACCATTAGGCCAACTGTAGACATGCAAATGCCTCCCATAAAGACCATCTGAAACATGTTGCGGATTGAAGCCTTTAGTGAAGGCTGCAGGAGCTCCCCATGAGGAGCTAATCATGGTGTTGTGTCGAGGTTGGTACCAGAAATCATAACCAAATGTCGGACTGTGCCCTGGTTTCTCCCACCTAATGATCATGAAGATGATTTAAAGGTTACAAGAATCACATTTTTCTTACTCTTCAGTGAAATTTGCATCTCAGCACACTTTCAAGAACACTAAAGGTAAAGTTGATACATAATCAACCCCGTTTCATGTGTCTGGAAAACATTTTTTTAGTTATTTAGTACCAGTAGAGTGAATTAAGTGAATCAAACCAAACACATTCGTTAACCAAAGCGAAAGAGTTAAAGAGGAAGCTGCTTAGGTTAGGGGCGTGGACAAATACCTCCCCTTTACGTTGAATTCTGAATCAAGTAGAAGAAATCCATTTCCCTCTGCCTTTCCATCTTTATCTCCAAGGCATGATACCATGACATCTCCAGAAGCAAGGCAATGGGATGTGTGTGGATATGCTAATCCTGTCTTATTTACAATATCCGCAGGCTCAACAACTTTATGCAATGAGGGAGCCCTTGGATCTTTTAGTGTGTCAATTGCATATATGCGACCAGATCTGTTGGAAATAGATAGCATAAGAAACTTATTGAGTGTTTGGTTTAAAAAGTTAAATGATTGATGATCTTTAGATGGCAGAGATATCTGACTGGAATAAAAAGGAAACTTGATATTCAAAGAACTGATTCAAAGTCATGAATTTCAAAGCATGCTTCAGCTTTCAGATACAAGTGGCAAGTAATGAGTATAAAAAAACAATGGAGTATTTCAGTTGGTACCACTGCATGACATTTTTTGAAATGAAATCTTCAAAACTTCAACGCACTCATGAATGCTCACGATCCAACTCTTGCTTGATAATTCTTAAACAGCATGGTTAATTTTTTAACCTAAGAATCAATTCTTATATTTGTTTTGATTTTATACCACGAAAGCACCCTCCAATAACAATGTTAGTACTTGTGTTTGTTGGTTCAATGCCAAAATCTACGTGCATAGTTCCTAGTTTTCTACAATGCAACTCTCTTCTTGTCCAGATTAAAATTCGAAAATATAAAATAAACTGCAGTATCTTACATCAATGAAGGAAGGATCAGATAACGTCTGGCTGCTGATGGATCTCCATGACAAGAGCTACAAGAATTCCACCCTGAATGATGTAGTTCATCTCCTAAGTTTGGCATAGGTAGCCTGTGGATAACTTTCGAATAATTAGGTGAGTTGGGATCCACATCCACTGTGGCTAGATAATCAGGCTTCTCTATTCCCGTTCCTGTATAGATATTTAAAAAATTATATTCCTTATCATAACTTATTTTCCATGAGCTTGTTAAGAATGATAATATTAAGGAGTACTTAAGATAAAACTCGTGAACATTAATTCATTTAAAATTGATCCATCAATAAAGGAAGCAGCTTTAAGAGGCATACATTAGAAACTGTAGCAAATATTTAAATGTAAATATCGAGTTGTTAATTAAGCCATGCAAATCAAGAACAGGCCTACATCTCACAATATTCTGCTAAAATCTGAGGTTTACTGTATAAAACTAAACATGTAGTGTTTTCAAAAGTAGGAGATAAAAGTCCATTAACATATAGAATTAAAGTGTTCCCATATTTCTTGTAAGGAAAATGTTGTAAGCATGCACTAAACAAAATCATTTTCATTAATAGGAGATACTACTTTCCTAGAACAAAAACTTAAGTCCAAAGAAAGGCGAAAACCATAATCATGTTTCCTTAAAAGCAGCAGCAGCAGGAGAGCATTCCCTGGAGGAAATGTATTTCTACATCATATGATGGACCAGCATATCCCAGGTACTGGAGGAAATCTTTGATCAAAATGATAAGGCAAATAAATTCCCAGTATCCCTATAGCTCACTTTCTCTGTCTATAAACAAAAGCAACTGTGAACAAGAAAGATTCATAATAATATTCTTTTGACCCCACCAAAATTGAAGTTTCACCAATTATATGCACAAAGCTCCATAAATTAACTTGATCAGAAATCATATCCGAGAAAGTTAAAGGGGAAAAAAATCACAAAGAACAGAAATTTTGGTGACAGTATGAAGATATACACTGCTTATCAAGATCTGAAGTCACAACAAAATTTTCCCAGAAGAAGAAACCAAGAAAACCACTCTCATCCATCAAGAAGGAAACTTCAAGAAACTCCATAGAAAAAGAATCAAGCACACAAAGACCACAACTAAAACAAATAATGGGAAAGAAAAATAAATAAAGTTAACAACAATAACAATTACCAGCGTAAACACAAGTGACATAAATAAGTGACTCTCTTGGACCAGACATGGCTTCAAGTGGGCTAGCATAACCTGGTCCTTTCTTGCAGCATCCATGTCCATGAGCACTCACCACTTCTGTCCCTGTAGCCATCTCTCTCTCTCTCTCTGTGGATGATGATGGTGAGCAGCAAGAACCAAGAAGTTTCAAGTTTCTAACACAAAATAGTGTTTTTTTTGGTAATATTACACAAAATAGTTAAGTCATGCAATCTTACTTTAGAAGAACAGAACTCCCATCTAACGTGTTGCTGTATCTATTTATTTTTGCCGAAACTGAGGTGGCAGTTCTTTTTTTTTTTTTTAATTGAATTTAGCCTCCTATTATTACCTTTGTTGAATGTGTCCAGGGGGGATGCATCTGTACGCCTTACCTAGTTTTTTTTCTAATTGATGTGTTTTTTTATATTTTGATGAAGTATGTTTTTCAAAAATATAATTTGTTTAAAAATATATTAATTATTTTTAATATTAATATATTAAAATAATTAAAAAATATTAAATTGATATTTTTTAAGCTAAATGTATTTTTAAAATATATTTAAACACAATTATAAACAAAAATAAATATTCTCTTACATGAAAGTTTACTATTGTCCTTTGCAAAATCTTTTGAACTAGTTATTAGAAGTAAAATGATTTTTTTAATATGATATAATTATTTTTTAAAAATTATATAGGGTAAAATTGATTATTTTATATAGTAAAAGCACTCATTTAACCCTATAATAAAATAACTTAATGTCTGAAGTATATTTTTGTATTTTTAATTTTTTGTAATATTGTAATTACTTTGATACTTTTAAAAACAAAACCAACAAAATTTTCATCCAAGATTAATTTTTTTATTTATCATTTTACATTGTTTTTATTGTAAATTTCATGAGTACTCATGAGCATTTTTGCAAATTACATTTATTAAATATAATTTTTTTAAATAGTTGGCGTGTATTGTACACATGTCAGCATGTGGACAACCCCCGCTCTGTTCAGATGGCACATGAGGGGGTGTCTGACAATCAAATGCTGCCTTTCGAGGTGACATTTAAAATGTCTCGGCATCCCTAACTCGATGAGGAGGCACATGTTCCAAGATTCTCGGTAGTTTGCCATCAGCGGATATTTCTTCCTCCTTTCTTCTCTCTTTTCCCGCCTAGATTTTTGCAATGGTCCCTTAAAAATTCAAGAACAGCCTTTTAATTTGTTGATTTTTCATATTTGGTCTATTTTCTTTTTATTATGATTTTTTATCTTGAATAATTTATAAAATTGGCATGTCTTTTCAATTTCATCCCTTTTAAATTTTTTTATCTTTTAAATTTGTTCCCTATTTTTTTAATTGCTATTTTTTTATTTGAAATCATTTTTTAAATTGATTTTGTTTTACAATTTCATCCTCCTTTGGTTTTTTTTCCCTATCAAATTTAATCCCAATTTTTTTGATTGCCAATTTTTTTGCTTTGACAACTTTTTAAAATTGTTATTTTTAAATTGGTTCATAATAAACATCTTGATTGAATCTAGATCCAGGGTTGTATGGGTTGCGAGTTTTAAAAATTTGACCAGGTTTAGGATGTTTTTCCAGGTTTGCTTGGTTTTTTTTCTTTTTCTAAGCTAATTTTTTTTTCCTATTTTATCCTATAGTGTTTGTTCAATTGAAGATTGGGTTCCTTTTTTTTTAGCTTGCTTTCTATGTGGAATTTTTTGCTAGTCTTAAAAAATACCTGATTATCTTAGGTGTTTTTGTTTATCGTTCTTTGTTGGGTTTTTCTTTTAAGTTTTGTTCTCATTCTTTTCAATGCTATTTATTTTATTTGATATAATTTTTTTAATTTAATTTTTTCTCTAGAATTCTCCACTAATTTTAATAATGACCCGAACTTTCTTGGGTTTTTTTAATTGTTGCTTTTTGTTGGATTTAATTTGACTAATCAAATATTAAATTGGTTAGGAATTGAGTTTATTGATTCGACTCAAATCTAGGATTTAATGGGTTGTGAGTTTAAAACCTTTGCCCAGGTTTAGATGGTTCATCTAGTTTTCTTGAGTTCGTTTCTCTTTTTTAAAGTTGGTGTTTTTTCAGTTTTATCATTCAACATTTATATTATTAGTAATTAGGCTTTGTTTTTTATCTGCCTTTTATATGATATTTTTAACCCTGTCATTTCCCTTATTTTTTGTCCATATATCAACATTTTTTTCTTGGTGACGTTTATGCCTCGAGTCATTTAAAAAAAATTAAATTAAAACACGCTTGAGTTATAAAATTACAAATATTTTTCAATTTCATCATCTTCTATTTTTTTATCTTTCAAATTCAATCATTATTTTTTTTTGTTATTTGTTTAGTTTGTGATCATTTTTTAGTTTTTTTTTTTATAATTTCATCCTCTATGAGGTTTTTTTCCTATCAAATTTGATCCTTATTTTTTTATTGCTATTTTTTTTCTTTTGCAAGTTTTTAAAAATGATATTTTTTCATGATTTCATCCTTTAAAATTAAATTAGTTGCCTAGTAAAAAACAATTATATATATAAACAAATATGTAAACCCTCATGATTAAATATGTAATTTTTTAAAATTTTAAGATTACGTATGCAAAGAAAGTATTAGTAAGGGAAATAATATTATCACAAGGAAAGTAATAAAAGTCTAGAAGGAAATGATAAGATTCTAAACTTGAATTAAAAAACGTAATACTTGATTGAAAAAAAAATTAAAATAAGAAGGAAATGTCATGGATAAGAGTGAAAATTCTATGATTTATTTAGCATGCAAACCCGGACTAAATAATTGAAAACTAGTGTATGGAAATACCGCTTGCAAACCCTTAAAAAATCTGAAAATAAAATAAACAGAAAATAAATAAATAAATTTTCATATGTGATAAATAGGTGATAAAAAGAAAGAATGACATGAAAAAGTGTTGGTGTAAACCTCGATTGAAAACCGATAATGATATTGTAAAACGATAATAAGCCTGTATATAAATTAAATGGTGAAAAAATAAAATAAATACATTTTGAAATAAGAAAATGATCTAGAGGATTTAAAAATAATTAATAAGATACATGGAAGGATGAAACAAAAAAAATCAAATTTTTGTGTAAAATCACTTATCGACCAGTTCTACGTTATCAAGTATAACTCTTAATCCAAGTAAAAACATTTTTCTGATGATGTAATAGGATGTAAATGATTTTAAATGACACGTTTGAGAGCCAAATAAATGTTATTGATTTATGTGTGCTTGGAATGTGTTAAAGATGATTTGAAATGAATTTAGTTATTTGGTTTAATTGAATTTGAATGTCTAGTGTACTTAGGAATAATAATTTAAAGGAGGTTAGTATAATTGACAAGGAATTTGCATGAATTGATTGTGTTAGCATGTAATGGAAAGAAATACTAGGTGAGAATGATTTTTTAACTTGTTAGTGGAGAAATTCTTAATATACCTTTAAGAAGGTTTTATGAATAAAATAAACTGAAATTGGATAAATGGTGAGGGAGGATGATTTGTATTGGGTGGAAAATATTAATACGAATGGTTGTGTACGTATACTCGTGTACACTGAGTATATAAATAATGATTTTATTTCTTATACGTTTTTTTTTTAAAGAGTGCTTGTGAACTAAAAAAAAAAGAATTTAAAATAGAAATTCTTTGAGTCAATGAATGAAATAACTTATCATATATCTTATAGATACAAGCAAGACTTTAAGAATGGGATCCCAGACAGGTAGAGTGAGACCTATTGGAAGAGCAGGTATGTGGTTATCACTTCATCCTTTTATTTTGAAGTTAATCATTATTTTAAAACTATATGTACTTATAAAATAGATTTCAAGAGTGAGAGTTAAAGAAATAAATAAATAGCATGGTAAAGATATTAAGTCATTCACAAGATATTATTAAAGTGTTAAACCTATATTAGAATTGATGGTTTGGATATATATGACAAAATTGATCCAAGTAAATGGTAAGCCACTTTGGTGACTAAGGATATCATAATGGTGAAATGACATAGAAAATGGTTTGCTTTGAGTAATAAAGAATTTTACTATAGAAGTATGGGATTTCTAGAAGAATAAGTTAACGTATTCAAGGTTTCTATCTTATGAAATTGTATGGGTGTAAAATGCAATTGTTGATAGCATTATGTAGTTTTTGTATTTATGTAGAATTTGCAATTTTTGTTTATGTCATGTAATTAAAAATATATAGGCTAAATAGATGCTTTTAGATTGTAAGTAAGTAGTTATGTTGAATGTATATCTTTAAATTGAAGTGTACGTTATCTTTAAAAAAATAATTTGAAATAATATACAGCGTGTTAAAGCCATGTAGGGTAGATTAAGGATGGTAAAGTTTTAATTTCTTGGGATTTATAGATCATTTTGTATATTCATTTAAAATGCATGCATCTCATAATGCTAGATGAAGGATGGCAAAGTTCTAATATGTTTGTTTTATTTTTGTGGAATTTGTGAGTTAATATTTTTTCTTGTTATATTTTTTAGTTTTGACATTCAATATTGGGTTTTTTATATTCTAGATGGGCTCATGTTGATTTTTTTTTTACATTTTTTTATTATTTTTGTTATTGTTGTTATATTTGTTATTTATATTATTTAAATTAACGATTAGTTAAGTGACTCATGTCTCAATTTTTTTCCCTTGATATTTTTCTCATATCATAAACAATTTGATATTTTTCTCATATCATAAACAATTTGACGGCCCGTGGGGAATCACGTGCCACAAATGTAGTTTATTCACTAATTATGTTTGTTTTTGAGGTACCTTTTGTGGTTATGGATTAAAAAAATTAAGTTTTAAAAAAATATGGTTAGGTGTGGTTAGTTGAATTTAGATATGTCTTTGGTAAAAATTATGGTTGAGATTTATGTGCAGCAAAAAGACATGTATAAAATGTTCCCGAAGGAGCAATGAAAGGGTTTTCATGATAAAATCCTTCTTCCATAGTTAAAATATTTTGAAAATTAGTTTTGAAAATATATTTGAATTTGGTTTTTGAAAAACTGGTTTGTGTAAGTTGTCAAGAAAGGAGGGTTATTGAAGCAGAAATGCCTCCTCGAGGTTTTGAAATAGGTTTGGAAGTACTACATGTTTGTGATATGGAGTCACTAGAGGCCTGTTGGGACACCTTTTGTAATGCCAAAAGTAATTCTGGTGATTTGGATGTAGTGTCAACCTAATGTTGAGCTGTGTCTGCTTGTACTTGTGGTGGTTTTGTAGTGTCTTCTTCTTCAATGACCGCCTCGTACCAGGATTTGATAGGTTTGGCAGCTAGGATGGCTGAAGACATGAGTTTGTGTTTGGAAAGTGTGATTGCGGTTCCTTTTCAAAGTGTTTTTTACTTGGAAATGCATCAAAATATATATTTTTTAATTTTTTAAAAAATATTTTTGATATCAGCGCATCAAAATGATATAAAAACACAAAAAATATTAATTTGAAGTAAAAAAAATAAAAAAATTCAAATTTTTTCAAAAGCGTTTTTAAACGTAAAAATAAACAGGACTTAACGAAACTCGATTAAAAAAGCATGTAAAAACTGATTCTCAAAAACTATTTTTCAAACTTAATTTTTTAATGGATCATACAATATAAAACACAGTTTAATTTATTATCAAACCTCTTGCGCTATATTTGTTGCACCGCAAATACAAAAACAGTTATTAAACAAACGAAGCTTAAATTCAATGTTTCTCGAGGAGTTGCACAGAAAGAGGAAGAAAAGATTGAGGAAGTGGTGTCGGTGATTAAAAGGAATGTTTAACAAAATATTAAAAAAAAAATGAGTAATATTATATGTACAAATTAATGTGATGATTACTATTTCTTGTTTAATTAATTGTAGGGCTCACTCTTTATATCTCGTCAGTTGTCACACTAACATTTAATCTTAAATAATAGATTTGGTTCCCTTTTTCATTTGACGTTTTGAATTCAAATTTGATATCTAAATAAATATATATTTTTTAACGCACGATGTGAAGATGTATCATCAAAGCCCTTACAAGAGAAAAAAAATTAGTTTCAGCTGACGAAAAATATTAAATAACTCATTTAAGATAACCAGACGGCGGTGGTTGCTTGGCCGAAACTCTGTGAAAAACCAACCACCTTATCCTCCTACCGAATGGAATTTTTAAGGTCATTAGGATTAGGACAAATGAGTCACACACACACATATATATATATATATATATATATATATATATATATATATATATATATATATGTTAAGGTTGCCCAAAAATATGTTTGAAGTAAACTTTCTTACAGCATGATAAGGATAGCTATCATGAGTCCACACTTGAATCCTGGAGAGGATATATAATATAATATTGAATGCTCTATTCCACTTTCTGTGAATCTAGAGAGGATTGGTAGAGATTTGACACAAGGTTACTGTGTTTTTTATTTAAAAATATATTAAAATAATATATATATATTTTCATTTCTAAAAAAAATATTTTGATATTAATAATTAATATTAGTATATTAACTATTAAAAAACATATATAAAAAAAATTAAATCAAGGCCAAAACTTAAAAAAAAAAAAATAATGGTTCAACTATCATGTCAAATAGTGACTTAGATTTATAAGGTGGACCTAATTGATAAATATGAAATTAGAAAGCTTACCACAATTTTGACCATGGAAATTTTGACCATGGGTATTAATAGCGTGTATGAGTTGGGATGGATGTTAATTTTCAAAGTATTTTTTATTTGTAAATATATTAAAATAATATATATTTTTTTAATTTTTTAAAATTTACTTTTAATATTAATATATTAATTCGATTTAAAGACACTAATAAAATAATTAAAAGCAAAATAATTAACTTTTTAAAAAACACGATTGAACCGAATAATAAAAACAACCTATACCATAATAGACTTAACGGTTGAACTTGAGATCTTGTTCAAGCAAAATAGATCAAGATCTTGTCACCTCGTATATTAATATTTTTCTCAAAATAATATATTTTTAATTTTTAAAAGAAATAAATGAACATTTGAAGCTCATAACATAAACCGATTTAATATGTTAATAAAGTTTCGATTATATTTTAAATATATGAATTTATCTGTTTATATAAATATAAAAAATAGTGCTTTATATATATATATATATATATATATATATATATATATTCTTGAATTCAAACTTATTAGTGGGTGATTATATGATAATTGAATGCTCTTAATAATTATTGGTTGATTACTTTGAATATAAGCCAATTCACATTATACATGAACCTAACTTTTTAATTAAGGAGGAAGGATTTATTGTAAACACATTAAATAATTTCTAATTTCATATTAAATTCTTCCGAGTTACGATAAAACAGCCCATTGAACATGAGGTGATGTCTTTGTTTTGACATTGAAAATCTATGTTCGATGAGGCCAATTCTCTTGTTTCACATGTCACGCAACGTCGCCTTCCACATATCTCTGTCGGTGGGCCAGGACAAGTGTTGTTTGTTTGAAATTCTTAGTTGTGGTACATCATGTCTACATGGATATGGATATTGTGTGAAGTGATTGAACCCTGTATAATTTCTCTTTTATTACTTGTTAGCATTTGATTATTACTTGTTATATTAAAATAGAAGAGTGAAAATGGTAAAGATTAGTACATGTTTAATTCAAGAGGTAAATATAAAGATATAAAATTAAATTTAACTTTACGATAGTTTTAGAGTGAATTTATATACATTCAAAACATGAGATATACAGTGTTAGGTTTTCTGAGACACATATACAACAAAAATGATAAATTTAAATTTCTTTTAGAGCCGTAAGGATTTTATTAGACAGATCTATGGTTGTTCGGGGTTTATACAAAGATTACCTGAAAATCAGATATTATTTTTGGCTTTGAATAATTACTTCAAAGCTGGGTTATTGCAAACCATAAATCATCCAAGTATCTGGCTTCTAATGGTAATCCACATGAACAACTAGCGAGAAAGTTCTTAAATATTTTTAGGAGAGAGATATTGATATGCTCTTTGAGTGCTGGCTCTTTTTACTCTCTTTTTTGTGTGTGTTTTTCAAGTGTTCTGTAACTTACGTAGTTTCTGTACATAAAAAAAAAGGTATAACATTCTATTTATAAGAAAATTTGAAAACTTTATAAATAACAAAATATCAATTTGTCCCCTAAACAATATCACACATATTATTTTATGATATTTTTATAAATTTATTCAATAAAGTATCTACTTGATTTTTCTAGGTCTAGAATTGTAATTCACTATATAAATTACACTTAATTCCTCAATTTCTAAAATTTATTTACAATCAAGATACACTTGATTAATCATTCCATTTTAATTTCTAACAAATGGTTTTTACGTGTGTAACTTATTAGGTCTTTTGATAAGTTATTCAAAATATAAATTATAATCATAAATAAAATATGATTAAATAAATTAAACAAATTAATTTATTATCAATTTAACAATTGATTGATTTATATTTGAAGATAAAGTATAATGTCTAGCAACTTGTCATGATCCCTCAAATATTAGAAAATTCAGAAATGATTTGACTAGACCTTTAGTGACTAGTTTATTGATATAATTATTATCCTTTTATGAACCATATGCTAATTTAGATATTATAGTATAAAGTGTGTATACCTTGTCATATCATATTTATTCTCAACACCATAGTCATTCACTATTTGAATAAGAACTGAAACTCTTTTCAAATTTCATTCCACTTTGCGCAAGGATTTTCAATCAATACCATTTGAGAACAGATATGCTTTATTTTGTCGCACCCTCCTTGTAGGGGCGCGATGTCGTGATGACACTTTTCGAGCAGTGTTCTGGAATGGTCTTTAGTAGGATAAAGGAGTCGTCATCTATTATTATGATTACTAGGAACCCTAACTGGTCTTTTAGAGATTCTAGGCAAATGACTGGTTACATAAATGGAAGGTATTAGCACTCCTAATATACTCTATCTAAGGTAGGCTGCATTGTTTTTTTCTTTTTGTTTACTATGGTCTGATGGTGTTTTTTTTTATATCAATCTACTATGATGGATTTGCTACAATGAACAAACCCTGATTTTCTAAGTCAAGGATTTGGTCTAAAACGGTGAAATGTCCTCAATTATTATTAAGGCTTTTTTTTTTGTGAAATTAAAATTTTTAGCTATCGTGTCATTCCAAATAATATTTCAAGTAAAATTTCTTGCAGTTTTTTTATCCTTATATTAGAAGTGAATGAGTTGTATTATTTTCAATAATATTTTTTATATTAACCTCATACATGTTTTTTTATCCTTATATTAAAATGAATAATAATAAAGTATTATCCTTAATAATATTTTGAATATTAACCCCTTTAAAAGTTTTTTATCCTTATATTACAAGTGAATAATATACTTTTCTTACCAAAAATATATTTTTAATATTTTTAAAATATAGGCCAAAATCCTTTGAATTTTTACAAATTTGTTGTAAAATCCATGCAATATTTTTTTTTAAATGCCAAAGTATTTTAGATTTTTTTAAAAAAAATTCTCAAATAATCTTAAGGATTTTTGGCCATATTCAAGAGAAAAAGAAAGTATTTTTTTTATTTTTTATTTTCTTATTATTTTTTAGGTTTTGTTTAACAAAAACTCATTTTTGTTTGTAATAAAAATGTCAAAAAAAGGTCTAAGAAGGGTGTTTGTAGAGGGACAGAAGAAATATGGGATTTAGTAAATTCTTGCATATAAAACCTTGATGAATAATTAGCTGTTCTTGCAAAAGTCATTTGAGGTAATTCTCATACAAGCCAATCATGGACTCTTGAGTATCTGCCAGTCTCGTGAATATGGGCTGGGCTCTGTTGGTCTTTAGTTTTGTATTATGGGCCAAATCCCTAGTTTTCAGAAAGAAAATTGGTTAAAAATTATCCCGAGATAAAAATAAAAGCCCAAATTTATCTCTTTCTCCGAGTTATTTCGACGACAACATAACTTCTTTTTTATATATAATTTAAACAAAGACAATATCATGGCAACATGTGATCTTGCATCTATCTTCCATCTGTCTTCTAAATCAGGTCAGCTGCACAATCTCAGGGCAACATGTGATCTTGCATCTATCTTCCATCTGTCTTCTAAATCAGGTCAGCTGCACAATCTCAGGGCAACATGTGATCTTGCATGTGTTTTCCATCTCAAGGCAACATGTGATCTTGCATCTGTCTTCTAAATCAGGTCAGCTGCACAATCTCAAGGCAACATGTGATCTTGCAAATGCTGGATAGCTTCTATACAGCAGAAAAGAGCGCAGAAGAGCAGATGTCAGCAATTTCTTGATCATGAACCCATTTCGTCTAGAGAAGCGAATGAAGGACATGCTGACCTTGGGACAACAGACATTATTAGGCGGTTGAAGCTGAAACTACAGATGCGAGAAATACATTGGAAAAAAGAGAGTTCAAAGGAGGTAGATGGAAGTAAAAATGAAGGAAAAAGAAAGCTTTTAAATTTGAATATTAGGTTAAAAAAAGAGGAGAGATATTAAATTAATAGATATGAATGTTGGAGGTGTGTACTTGATATTATGAAAAAATTATAATTAGTTAATTATGCATGGTATTTTTTTACTAAATTATTTAATTAATTTGACTGAAAAATTACATTTTAAATTCTATATATTTATTGGTTTAAAGAGGTATGCCTTTAAATTTTTATAGACATATTGGTATGTAAATATATTATTTTCCTTGTAAATATCATTTTGATATTATCAAAAATCAATTAGAAAACAATTATTTTTTCTTTTTTTTTTCTTTCTATAAATTTTTTGTTTACATTCATCATAAACAAAATCGAAATTCTTAAAAAACTTGTAGAAGTTGTTGTAAATTTTAAGGCTTTAATGTACCATGAAAATATATTATTTTAACTCTACAACAAATAAATATAATGGGGGAAATTAATTTCTTAAAGATATTAACTTTTATGTTTCAGAGCCTTCTTGCTGTATCCACTGCAACTTCGAGAGCTATTTTTGAATCATAATCACCAAAAATCATTGCATGAACATCTTCCATCTTTAAAATGATGATACCTTGTGGCATCTCGGACAATAATTTCTTTATGCACAATGCTACTAGTGAGTTTGAGAAAGGTATGGCAATCTCCACAAATACGAAGATTTTTCACAATCCGTATAACTGTTCCTGGAACAGCCTTAAGCAGTCCATAAGCTACAGCCCATCTCTCACTATGCCAGAAAAGCTCCCGCTCTTTCTCTTGCTCTTCCATGTCATGTAAAACATAGCTAGTATCAGGTATATAACCCCTTTTCCTCATCTCTGCATCTAATTCTTTAAGCAAACCAAATATTTCATCCTTCATGGGATGACATGTTTCCCCAGCATGAAATACTTGGCTTTCCTTTCCAAGGTCAATGGAACTATAACCAGGCTTCCTCTTAACTTCCATATCTGTCATCAACTTTCTAACTCTTGACATCTGTTCCCACTTACCAGCACCTGCATAAACATTAGATAACAGTACATAGGTTGAAGGCTCATGCATATTCAAGCTCAGTAGACGATCAGCAATCCTCACTCCCATTTCAGTATTTCCATGGTGTTTGCAAGCGCTTAATAAAGCTGCCCATGTAGGTTCATCAGGCTTATGCGGCATTGTTTTAATCAGATCCTCAGCCTCGTTGAGGTGCCCAGATCGACTAAGAAGGTCCAAGAAGCATGTGAAGAGTTGCAAGGAGGGACTAATCCTACAATCCTCAATCATCGCCTTAAAAAGTTTTCGGCCCTTGCTAACTAACCCAGCATGGCTGCAAGCATAGATCAATCCAACAAAGGTCACTTCATTTGGTTTTATTCCCGCTAAAACCATTTGATCATATAAATCCAATGCTTCCTTGGCTCTTCCATGCTGAGCTGCCCCAACTATTATAGAAGTCCACGAGACAACATCTCTATGAAGCATTCTATTAAAAACATTCCTGGCTGCTAAAATATCACTACATTTTGCATACATGTCCACAAGTGCATTGCTTATAAACAAGCAAGATTCATAGCCAGAACCAATAACTAGGCGATGAATTTGCTTTCCAAGTCCCAAAACTGCTAAATTAGCACAAGCACCAACTACACTTGAAAGGACTAATGGGTCTACTATATCAACCCCTTCTCTTCTCATTTCAATAAACATATAACAACCATCAATACAGTATCCACTCTGCACCAATCCAGATATCAAAGCAGTCCAAGAATACAAATTCCTTACTGGAGTCCTTAAAAATAACTCCATAGCCTCATCTTTTAACCCACTCTTAGCATACCCAGATAACATTGCGGTCCAAGAAACTGAAGTTTTCACCAAAATTGAATCAAATACACTACGCGCAATACTTGGCAATCCACATTTTGCATACATATCAACCAAAGATGATTTAACAACATCATCATCAACAAAAGGGGATAAAACAAAGCGAGCATGCACTTGTTTGCCTAGCCTTAAAGCGCATAAGCTAGCGCACGCCTTAAGGAGAGTAGCATACACAAAATGGTCCGGTTGAAGCCTATCAGTAGTGAACATATAATGGAAAATAGATAGAGTCTTGTTGGGGAGCTTCGCTTGATTGTATGCAGTGAGAATCGAGGCCCAGGAGACATGGTCTCTTTGAGGCATTTCGTCGAACAGGTAATGTGCATCTTGATGCAGATTACATTTGCCATATGCATCCAAGAGCGTGTTGGGTAAAGGTTGGCATTGGTTTAGGCCACTTTTAACGATCTGGGCATGGATTTTTTTGGCATTTAATGAGGCTTGGAGTTTGGTGCAGAGTTTGAGGCGGTGAAGATAGGAGGGGATTAGCGTGGACAAGTCCTGGCAACCCAAATAGAGTTTGCTCTGTGAATCCAACAACCTTAAGAAATTTGATGGTAACATTGTCTGTTCACTATCTTGTGTGGAAGATTTAATCAATCTCTCTCTCTCTTGTCAATTTGACCTTGCAGAAGATTCATGTTATTAGATGCTGCTGAGATGCATTAGGTGAGGAAATGAAAGCGAGAGCCAAACCTGATATTAAAATTAAGATTAAAAAATTATTCATATCGCGATAGTATAATTACATTTTACGCTTTCAAATAATATATATATATTTATGAAATTACTATTGAGAATAATATGTTTTTTTTCTTAAAAAAGGCTCATTTTTGAAACGTATATTAACTAAATTATATTTAAAAGCATAATTTCTCAAACTAGTATTTAGAGTTTTTTATTTTTCAAACAAGGCTTTTTAGTAGTTATGAAATTGACTAAAAGTTGATTTGATATTTTAATAAATCTAAATATATATTTTAAACAATAACTGGCATGTGCATTGCATTTAATAGCGAGTAGGTAACGCCTGCTTTTTTTAGTCGGCTCTTGAGACATTGTTCTACTTTTAAATATCTCCTTGCATGGCTGTGTTGAAAACATCTTACCGTGATCTTTATAATAGCGTGCTACATGTACACGACGACACAATGATTAAGTTTCAATGAACTTCTTGCTTCTCTGCACTCATTTCTTTCTTTTCTCTTTTTCAAAATATAAAGTTATACTTTCATTTATTTTTTGTATCAAATTTGATCTTTATTCTTTTTATTATTATTTATTTTGTTTTTTTATTGATTTTTTTTCAATTTCATCCCTTATCATTTGGTTTCATTTAATTTTTATATCAAACTTGGTCCTCATTCTTTTGTTTGTTGTTTGTTGTTTTTTTTCTTTTTCCTAATTGAATTTTCTTTTCAATTTCATCCCTCTACATTTAATTTCAAATTATTTTTATATCAAATTTAGTTTACATTCTACTTATTATTATTTATTATGTTTTGGATCCTGTCCTTACTATATTATCTTTCAATTCCATCACTCAATATTTTATTGATTTATAATTCTACTTTGTTATTTTTAGGGTTTGTCTTCTATGGAGTTAATCTTTGACTCATGATTAGGGTCACAAGTTTTAAAAATTAACATGGGTTGATTTTGGTATTTTTCTAATTTCCTTTTTAAAAATTGATTTGTTTTTAATTTCATCTTTCAATATTTGATTTATTAGGAATCAGTCTTCATGATTTTTTTTCTTCTCTATAAGGTTATCATAATTTTGTGCTCATGGTTGCGAGATTAACCCGAGTTGACTTAGGTCTTTTTTTTTGTTGCTTTTTTAATTAGTTTTTTTTTCAATTTTTTCCTTCAATATTAAATTATTTGATAATTAAACTTCTTAGTTATATTGTATTTGTTTTCGACAAGGTTACCCCAATATCACGATCGGGTTACATATTTGACATGCCAATTCGGATGGACTCCTGTTGTGTTCTTTTAACCTTTTTACCTTGTCAATTTTTTTTTGTAAGTTTATTTATTGTCGTTGTATTTTTTATTTGTATTATTTAAATTAGTCAAGTTTATTAAACCAAGTCAAGTCAATGATCTAAGTCTTAATTTTTATTTTTTTTTGCTTTTTTAGGAATGCTTACGTTACCTTAACAACTTTTTTTTACATTAAAAAAAATTGAGCCAGTGTGCAACATAGCATTACTCCTCAATCTAGTGAGATATTTGTTTTTGGTATTGATCAAAGTATGATTGTCAAAATGCTTATCTAATACCTAACTCATAGTAATTAAACTTGCTTCGGGAGTTGACTTGGTCAAGGAGTCGAATCACATAGGTTAACTTGGGAGAATTTTTTAAAAACATTATTTGAGGTTTTAATATTCTACATAAAAAAGTTAAGAAACAATCCATGTAAATATAAACTATATATAATTATCCCACATCGAAAAGTTAAAAAACATTACATGTAGATATAAACTATACATATAATTATCTCACATCAAAAAATTAGAAAAACATTATATATATATATATATCCAACATCGAAAAGTTAAGAAATAATTCATGTGGATGTAGGCTATAAAAAAAACATGTGAGGCTAAGTATTCATAAATCAATTATATAGTTTTTTGGGTTTATTAAAAGAATGTAAAAAAAAAAAGCTGGGTCTCACCCGGATTATGCCGGGTTACTCAAGTTTCGAGTTGACTCGGTGTCGCTCAGGTTTGATCAAGTCAATTGTAAGCTCAAGTTTATGATCGGGTCATACTAGATCAATTCTACTATATTTTTGTTAAAACTTGGTTTGATCTAAATCTCAAATCATCAAAGTCACAGGTAAACTTATCAAGTCAAGTTTTAGGTTTAAGTTTTAAAATTGTGGTTTAAAGCTTAAAAAAACTACCCTAATGCATTTAATGATTAGAACCCATCCTTCTAAACACAATGTTATTCTGGTCATTGCCTCTAAGCGTCAAAGTTGAAAAATACTATCATTTCCAGGGCATTAGACAAATATGTGTTTTAAGGTATCATTCTCTCCTTTCCCATGTGTTGTGGTTTCTGAAGGGAATATAGGACATCTAAAATGTAATCTTGCAAAGTCAAGAGACTGTGACCATTTTGAGCAAGAATTCACAAATTTTTTATATAAAACATATGTAAATACATACCATACAGCATGCGAAAAAGGAAACTCTTTTTTTACAATGTTGATCTTTAAAGTGCCGAGTCAAGCAGAGCGATCTTTCAAGCTTTTCGACTTCATGAAAAACAAAAACTAGCAATGTATATTTTTCAAACAAGCATTTTCCAGGTTGAAACAGTACATCGAGTTTGCAGGGGCATAACCAAAATGGTAGTTATTGTTAGAATTCTATAATGCAGCTTGAATCCAGCTCTTATATCAGTCTTAACACTAACCCCCACAATCTCTTTGAGCAGCTTCGTGGCTCGAACTAATATATTTGAGCAACTTCATGACTAGAACTAATATATATATATATATATATATATATATATATATATATATATATATATATATATATATATATTGTCGAGGATGTTCCATTGACATTTATATTCCAACCCCCTAAGAAAAACAACAATCAAACACCCAGTCATTAAACTCACTTTCTTTGTAGCTTTTTATATGCCCTTCTCTTATTCTCAGAATTTTGTCCAAGTTTTAACCCTCTACATCAACGAACACGTTGCAGCACCAACATTGATAAATCATCTTAACGCTTTCATCAACGTTAAGAAGCAGAAGAAAAAAAGTAATCGACTCTGTTACCTCCTCTCTGGATTTTTCTCTTTTAAACAAACCCAAATTCTCCTACTTAGATGCAATCTCAAGAATCTAAAAGCACAAATTTGATAAAAATGGCCTTTCCCTTTGATAAGTAGAACGACAGCTAAAATATGAAGAGAAAAACTCAATTTAATCTTAATTTTATATATTTATGCTCAATTGCAACCCAAATCTATAAATTTTATTGATTAGATCCCAAATATTTTCTACATTTCTCAACGGTGTCCTTTTTATCAATTTTTCTTAATAGTTTATATCTATTGTACATATATAATGTGCTAAAATGATGACAACTTAAGGAAAAATTGATAGATATACTTATGAACATTAAAACACTAAAACAATTGATTGAGAATTTTTTGAAACTTTTGAGACCTACTTGATATATATATATTCTAAAATCCAATATGCTTAGGAATGAGGGTTTGAATGTTTAGATAGTGAATGATCACACGTTTACGCAACTATTTCATTTCTAGGAACTGGAAGAGTAAATGATTGGTGGTGAAAGTTTGAGTTCTTGCAAAAGTCTAAGTTTTTTTTACGGATTTTAAGGACCTTTAGATGGTTAAGTCAGTGATTTTATAATAAAAAGTTATAATAAATGAAAAAAATAAGCATTAAATTCTAAAAACAAGCATATTTGCTCTTAGTTTTTATATAATAAATGCTCTGAAAATTTATGGCAAGAGAATAAAGATCGTGAATCATTTATCTGAGTGGTTCAGATGGTATTTATAGCCCTTGTTCCTTGAACCTTGTTGTTTTACTCAAAAGGTCAAAAGTCTTTTCATTTTGAATATATTAATAAGAAAAAGTCTCTTACATCAACATTAATACTGATGGAATATATCTTCTTACACAACATTAATGTTGATGAACAAATAATAGAGCTATAAAAGACTTTTATACCTTATTTCATACACAATATTAATGTTGATGAGAATTACCCTTACATATCATTAATTTCAATTGAAATATGACTAGCTCTTAGAGGACTTTTATACACCCATAGATGTAGAAAGATGATAACTCTAAACTCTTAACATGCTATGGTAAGGGTCATAGGGATAGCCTTGCGACCCAACATACGGCTAATAAAGACCATTGACTATATATTTGGATTTGAAATGATTCTAAACCCAAGGATGTTGGGTCAGACGTCTTTCCATGCCCAAATGCTTTTGGGCTTAGGGTGTAATCGAGCCCAAGAGAGTTAAGTATGACATCTTACCTACATGTATTTAGGCTTAACACGTAGCCAAACCCAAAAGATTTAGGTCTAATGTCTTGTCATACCCATGTGTGTTTGGGCTTAGCACGTAGTTGAGCCCAAGGGATTTGGATATGGTGTCTTGCAAGACCCACGTGTGTTTGGGCTTAGTGTAATATCATCCATAATTATATGCGATCATTTCATATATTCTCATGAGTATTACATTTTCTTTGAATGATTTTTTTTTAAAGCTCAAATTTTGAAATTCTACCGAAATTTCAGCAAAGTCTCTCCTGTACTGAGATATCTCATGTTATCGATTATAACCTTTTATACTTCAATATTTAGACAACTCACATTTCATTCAATGCTTAATCATCATGGACTAATCACATCACATCACAACTCAACACATCTCATCTATCGTATTTTAAATGATTCACTATATACATAAAATTGGCTATAGAAATATATTCAGATCTTCATAATTTCTTTTAAAGTATTACAACCACAAACCAATGATCCAAGGCATAAAAGAAACTAACATGGCATTGTAAGATTTACATAAGGTAATGAATTCAACAAGAAAAACTTCAAAGCATAATCATTTATTATGTAACCCTATACATTACAAAAAGGACATTTATTACATGATCATATATAATTATCAAAAAGCCATCCTAATTATCTATCATTTGACTCGTGGCTGTGAGGTACCTATAAATAACTTATAAATAACAAATAATGTTACTTCATGTAAATTATCAAACAAACAAATCAATGAAATAATGCATTTAAGTTGCAACTTAACATTATCCGCACTTTCTATTTAATACTCAATAGAATTCATTTGTTAGTCTCCTTTATCCATTACCGGGCATTAATCCCATTACCAAGAATCTTAATTTCATAGTCTATTTCTGGGCATTAGTTTTGTTAACGAGAAACTAATCTCATCACCTTTCTCGGGCATTATTTGTCTGTTCATTATCGAGAACTAATTCCTTCACCATTTACCAGATATTATTCCCATTACTGGGAATCTTAATTCTTTGATCAAGCCAGAGTTCAAAACAAAAAATATCATTGCATTTCCAAAAAGTATTACAATAATTTAAATATAAAGAGAAGATAAGGTGTATAACACCTACTTGCCTCTCGAGATAGTCCAACTCCTTCTAGCTGAGATTTTGCTCCGGTAACCTCTAATAAGTCAACATGATTTGACCACATTACTAATATATCAATAATCCCAATGTGCCTAGATTTAAATTGCTCATAAGGAAAATTTTTAATTCATTTCATCATACATTTTTTCATTTAAGTCACTACATCATTTTCATCTTCTCATAATCATTTTCATATTCATATACTTTAAGGATTACCTTATATCACACTTAATAAACCAATCATCAACACAATTCTTTCTCAAAAGTTATCAAGGTTATTAAAGTTTATAAGGTAAGACATAATCAATTTCCTTCACAACCAACATGTGAGTTATCATTTCATTTCAAATCATCATTATGACTACACACATCAATTTCATTACAATTTACAACATCTTTTTATATTACAACATATCCACATTTCTTCCCTCTTTTGGTCGGCCACTAATACATCTAGGCACTAAAATTTTTCACTTTAACCTCAACATTTCCTTACTTTCTCAAACTATTTCACCATTCATTACACCAATTAACAACTAATTTCCATTTTCTTAAATTTTATCCAAAAACCCTAAATCTCAATACGTAAGAATTCAATCAAATTAAAGTATTAATTTACAAGAACTTTATGCAAATATGTTAGAACACATTACCAAGCAATAATTTAGAGCTCCAACACTCCCCTAATCAAAATCTCTAACCCTTCTTCTTATTCTTCTCTTTCTAGCCTCTTATTTTATCTTTTGATCTCTTTTTAAATAGGATTTGATATGTTTTTCTCTCTTAAATCACTTTTTTTTACTGTTAACTTCACTCTCTAGCCTTTAGATGTGTAAGAATAGAAGAAAAATAAAAAATGGTCTTCTTCTTCCAATACAACCCTAATCAGTTTTATAAAAACCGTAAGCAAAATGGTCTTCTATATTTTTAACAAATTTTTTTCCAATCTATTCTTTTCATCATTTATTTCATACCATGACACTATAATTCCAATGATCTTATTATTTATTTATTATTTTTATTTTTATGTTATTTTATTTATCCTAGGGTTTACACTTAGTGTGTAGCCGAACCCAAAAGAGTTGGGTTTGACATCTTGTTAGTCCCAAGAGAGTTTGAGCTCAAACCTATATGTATTTAGGTTTAATGCGTAGCTGAGCTTAATGATGTTGGGTCTGACATCTTACCAGATCCATATGCGCTTAGCTTTAATGCATAACTGAACTCAAAGGCGTTAGGCCTGGAAATAAAACTAGGCTCACATCGTTTGGGCTTGCTATTTTGTCAAGCTTATACATGTTAGGTCATCACCCTACCTTTAGACCTTTTATTCATGGGCCTATTTAAGAAAATGAGTTATTTATGAAATATGTTGATCCATCAATAACCCATCAAGTCTTTGCATATCCTTGTGGCCAGGTAGTTTGTCTTTATTAAAAAAGGTCCCTTAAGAAACAAAATGGTGGCTTGCAATTAACATAGTAATTAAGTGAATTTCTAGATATCTGAGATGACATGATAGGTCATTCATCCAATGATGATGGTGAAAAGTTATTTACTTTATAATCCTAGCCGTTCATCCTTTCTTTTTTACTTTCACCTTTTGTGATCTCTGTAAAAATAGATTTGAAGATTTCTTGAGCAAGCTCTGCCTTTTCATGAGAAGAAATTGTCATTCTTGGTACTTCCCCTTAATAATTTCCTCTTCTTCTAAATAAAACCAAATGGATCATAGAGTCAGAAATGACTATAGGGATAAATGCATTGCTTTCTTTAGTGACGAGTTCAGGTTTCAACCAGGAATTGGAGGAAGCAATGGGGGACAAAGAACCATTAGATTGAGCCTCGAGACTAGAGGAGGTGGAACTTTAGCATCCACCCCTAATAAGGGGAGTTCTTATCATCAGATAAGCCCTTCCTAGATGCTTTAAGGGAGCCCAAGGGGATAGAAAGGATACCCAAACCCCTGAAAATGGCATTCCCAGTACTTTGAGCACTGAGGAGGTGGCTTTTGCCAATGATAAATAGGAAAGTATATGGCTTAATTCTTCTTTGGGGATAAAAGGATGAGTCAAGAGACCTTGTACCCTACTTAGGGACACTACGAGATTACAGTCCCTTTATACATGTATGAGTTAGGGTACTTTTTCCCTCTTTAAGGGTTTATGAGGGACATCTTTAGGTATTATAGATTAGGGCTCTAATAACTACAGACTAAACATCCATCATGTGTTCCATGTTTTATTGTTGAAAAAGTCAGTCGCAGATGATGCGATTACTTCATTTTTTCATTAAAAAATGGATGACTATGGTTATATGAAAGTTCAACTCCTAGTCATACTTGACAAGAAAATCATTAAAAAAAAAAACAAGGTTACTATAATGGTACTAGTCCAGTTGTCACACCTCTTCAAAGAATATGCCACTTCAAAAGAATTGGAGGATTTATCCAGTCAATTCCCTGATTTTAATACGAATTCTTGAGGGCAAGAATCTTCAAGGGGGATTATTGTTACAGGTTATCCAACTCAGCAAGTGTGTTACCAAAAAAAATACAGTAAGCCTTAGCAGGGAAGTTTGAAGAAGAGGTTCAATAATCAACACAATGATTACGTGTAAATATAGAATAAAACATGTGATAAATAAGTAGTTAGTTGGAAGTTAGAATTAGTTTGTTTGTTTGTTAGTGACAAATAATTGATTTTCTTATATATAGGATGGAGTTGGAAAACGTGAGAATCAAGTAATGAATGAAAGTTTTCTATAACAATCCTTTTTTTTCTTGTTTTTTCCTTATTCTCAATCCTTGTTAGTTTTTTACTTGTTAAGACTAAGGCCATAACAAATTATTGTCTAGCCAACCTAAAAAAAAGCCTGCAAGCTAGCCCTGATGAGAACCAACTCAAAGATTCCTTGTCTTTTTTTTGTTACATCTAGTGAGAACAAGACTTCTAAATTTGATACAAATTTTTTGTTAAAAAAATTATTAATAAAGATTTTATCAAAATTTCTATGTATTGCTTAATTTTGGTTAAACATTAATCAGAAGTCTATTTCAAATGGGCAGTGGCAGAAAGTAAAAAAACAAAAACCAAAAAACTATTTGAAACTTATTCATGCTCAACGGATCAACCCAAGATCTGGCCAATGATCAACCTAGGATAAAACTTATTCATGCTCAACAAATCACAGTTATGAAACTTATTCATGCTCAAAAGATCAACTCAGGATCTGACCCGAGCTAAATTAAAAAAAAAAACTCATCTGAAAGTTAACTTAATGAGGCTCAAACAACTTGCAATCCAATCAAAACCCGATTTGATTTAAAAATAAAAAAATAATATCAATAATGGTTTAACTAAAAAAATGAAACAACATCATTTTCATTGACCTAAGTTAACTCAACTAGCCCGTGATCCTGCCTTGGCCAACTTACTTAAAAAAAAAAAAAGCTCATTGGCATTGGGAAGTCATTGTAGCTCTAGATCTATTGGCATTGTTCACTAAAATAGTATTATGGCATTTTTACCCCTCCACTTAAAAAACTTAACTTTGGCTTTCAAAGGTATTAAAGTCTTTTTATATGACTCATTTGTCATTTTCAAACAGAGCGGGGACAAATAAGTATTTTTTTCATCTTGATTGCATAGTGAAATAACCAGAATATCTTTGGAAGCATAAGATTTAAACTTGGAGTCATGGGGTTATTTTTATAATGGCTTTTTGGTTATTATAATTTAAGTTGAGGGGCAATTTGGTATTTGTATAAATATAAAAATAATAAAAAATTAAAATACACATTGAAATGAAGAAAATACCCTTAAAATAAATAAAAAATAAACCTTGAGACAAGGGGTGTTTTTGGCTTTTCACAATGGTTTTTTTGTAATTACAAAGTCAACTTACAAGAAGTTTTGTATTTGGCTAAATAAAAAAAGGATGTGAGCGTATGGCGCACCCGGAGGCACGTGCGATGCCTTATAATGTCCAAAAATGTCCTTAATTATGTCGTTAGAAGTGTTGCCTTATCCTTTTCCTATTGGTGTCATGTGTGTCACCAGTGGTGATCCACTTTGGCGTCAATAGACCTTTCTTCCTCTTCTTCTTTTCCTTATTCTCTCTTTCCTTCCTCAAAAATTACAGCTTGACCCTCTTAGTTAATGGTATTTCAACTTCAATCCTTATTTTTTTTATTTCTAATTTTTTATCTTGGTCATTTTATAGAAATTTTATTTGTTTTCAATTTCATCTTTCAATTCTAATTTATCAATATTATATTCTCTAATGAGTCCTTATTCTTTGGATTTCTATTTTTTTCTAGGTCTTTTCGTAAAATTTTTACTAGTTTTAAATTTCATCATTCAATTCAAATTGATGGTATTATGTTTTCAATTTGATCCTCATTGTTTTGATTTTTATTTTACTTCTTTTTTGTACAAGTTATTATTATTTTCAATTTCACCCTTTAATTACAACATTGTTTTTATTTTTTTATATTAATTTTGATCCTTATTCTTTTTTTTCTTTTACTAAATTGATTTTTTTTTTCATTTTCACCCTTCAATTAAATAAAAAATTATTTTATATTTTAATTTTGATCCTCATTCTTTTAATTTTTATTTTTTAAAAATCTTTATATATAATTGAATATATATTTTCAAATTCATCCTTCAATATTTAATTGATTGAGAATTGAACTTCACAGTTTTTTTATATTGGGTGTTTCGGATCTAATGACTCATATAATAGGTTTAAAAAGTTAACACATTATTTTTTAAAAAAAAAGCTTTATGATTTTTTTATTTTTTTATCGGATTATTTCAATCACATAATCTGGACCACATGTTTGACAAGATATCCCAACTTAGCACAACTTTAATTAGCATGGTTACAAGTTTGTCATGATCAATTTTTTATGTTCTTTTTTTTTTATCTCATTTTAATACCTAAACATCATTTTTGACCGGATATGAAACATAGACAAGTAGATGTAGATAGTTGATGCAAATTACTGGTAAATGTTTCATTCCAATTGATCTTAGTGACTATCATCACTGAAGTGGACAGTATACTGTTCATAAATTAAACTTTTATTGCTCCATTTAACATAAAATTATTGCAAGACATGTACAGATACAAATTGTGTGGACTTAATTGGGGCCTTGCCTTTTAACTCTATGCTCACTATCTGGGCTGTAATAATTTTCTGTATTTTATTATCTTCGTATATGCATTTGGTCATATCAACTGCTTGTACAGATTGCTATCTGTTCTTCGTATATGCATTTGATCACATTAACTACTTGTAGAGATTGGCTATCTGTTCTTCGTATAGCGCTACAACTTTGTCTCTTCGGATTTTCATTGTTGGGGTCATCAAGCCACTGTCGATCTGCAATACAAAGAATGTAACTGAGCCACATGGCAGGTGTTGCCTGAATGGAGTGCCAATAGACTGCTTGTGTGAAACTTACTGTAAAAGACTCATCGATAACAAGGACTGGTCCAATTTGAAAAGAAGCCTCTGATGTCCTGCATTTAAGAGCATTGGATCGAACAATGATTAGTACAAGATGGAAAGAAATTCAATTTTTTTCCAAATACGCCACCACCATTGCAGCAAATGAAAATGAACAGAGAACTGCCTGTTAATAAGCACAAATGCATAGCTATGCACAAACAAAGAAGCAAACAAATCAAAGAAAAACAAAAGGGTAATCTAAAATTGCAGCAATGTTTGAGGAGACTAGTTTGATTGTAGACTACATTTCTTCAACTTGTTAGTTAAGTTGTTAATTGTTGTGAAGAAGGGCAGGAGAATGATAAAAGAATAATATGAAGGAAAGCGAAGTCTTTAAAAAGCTCTAGCTGTGATGTCGATTTCTGTGAGTTTTCTTTTGCCACTCCCTGTACTTTGGAGATCCCACTCTAGCTTCAAGATCACCCAACACAGATTGGCAAGTGCAGAAAAATATTCAACATGTAAATATTTCATCTACCAACACTTTGCACCACCACCTCCCTGAGAACAAAACTCCCACGGCTTTCCATTGCATCCACAGTATCCTTTTAATTTGTTCTAAACTACCGTAAAAGCTATACATGTCTTTATAATTCAGATTCTTCAGATTAATTCAAGTTAAAAGAGTTTTACCACTTCCTCAATTCTTTGTCTAGCAGGTTGGCGATCTGTTTCTTACTCAGCTCAGTGGCATCTGCATCTACAATGGACAACTTTTTTGCAACCTCTAGAACCTCCTCTTTGTTTGGAACAACTATAGCTCCAAGACGACGTTGGTCCTACACGTGATTTATGATAGTAAATATATAAACTACCAACTTACAAATGGAAAACCATAGATGAAAGTAAATGTGCAAATGTGTCCGAAGGTGCTCAAGACTTGAGGAAAATGATCATTGAAACAAACCTGGCCAATAACAACAATCTGTTGAATAAGACTACTCTTCATTGCAGCTTCCTCAAGCTCCAAGGGCTCAACATTTTCACCTATTTTCTCCAAACAATTTCAAAAGTAGAATATATGATACTCTTGATAGGCAGAATGATGCACTGGAAAAGAAAACGTAGACTTGAAGATAGAGCATTTTTGTTCTTGGGAAAAGGCAAATTGTCCATGCAATATTATACTTATATTCAGAAGAAAATGCAACTCAGTACCACAGACATGAGTAATGATTGGGAAAAGATACACCACAAAAAAAAAAAAAACAAAGCAATTAAATAGAAGATTGAAATAAGGAATGCTAGTGAAAAATTGAAACTTTTTGATGCTGCTAACGCTACTTGCATCTCTAGACACATTTATAGAAGATAAACTGAGAAAGGTAGACAACAGGGTCAGATCTCGAGATCACAAACTATTTTCATACTTTTTTTTGTGCGTCTAACTTGTCACTTCAGAGAGAGCAAGAGAGAGGTAGTAACTGCAGTGGTATAGAAGGAAAATCACATGCTTCCAATAATACCTGTCGAAAGAACTATAGTATCCTTAGCACGACCTTCAAGAACAATAACCCCTCCACAGCGACGGCTTTTCCCTCTTGAATGGTAAGGAGCTATCCAACCTAAATCACCAGTGTTTAGCCAACCATCCTCATCTACAGCTTGCTTTGTGGCCAATGGATTCTAGTCAAAGATTATTACAAATGTGTCACTTGCAATAATTAACGTTGTGAGAAAGAAATAGTATCTTGATGCAATAATTTAAATACAAACTACACGTAGAAAGAATAAGAAACAAAATTTTATGACTTAAATAAAAGTGCTTTTTGGTGTTCTGTAATGGCATTATTAGTTTCACAATCCTAAATTATACTATTTATCTTCAGACCATGATGATGATTGCCACTGCATTTCAGATGTATACTGTGCAGTTTCTTCACTGTGAACTAAAGTAAACTCGCAGAAAATTTTGGATCCATCATAATAGGCTACTGAAACATTTTTAATGATTGCAACTACATGCAAACATCCAATATTTTTAACTGAAGAACAAAAAGAACTATTAGTACCCTGGAAGAAAAGAGTAATAGATTCTTTATTACCAAAACTAGGTAAAGGGCTCAAGTAGGATGGATAGCATGTCAAGTTGTCAACGGATTAATTATCAAATCTAAGGCCTTTGACAGCAGAATAGTTGGTCTCTGCCCTTGAACACCCACAAGACTCATTTTTATTCATGAGGGATTATGAATGGTAGAAAAATAACCTTGGAAACAATAAAAGGAAAAGGCAGGCGTAGGTTCTAGAAAAAGCCTTCTAATGCCTTACAGGCAATAACAATGCCATACAGGGAAGGTGTGGTGGAAGAATTATTAGATGAAAAACAAAACATGCAGGAAGAGTATCAGAAAAATAAGTACTCCCAAACCCCAAGGGTCCTTTTTCTTTTAGGATTTTTAGCTGCCCCTTGTAAAAATGCAATGCATATACATGTGCTTGATGTTCCCTTTTAATTCATCAACAAGGTTCACGACCATTTCTTCCTTCTCTTTGCACACTGACACTGTTCTAAGGCAATCGATTCCAGCCCCACCCACTTTCAAGGAAGATATATTTACAAGCTGAGTGTACTAGGAAATACACTGTGTTTTCATGGACTCACCTTGCCTATTCTTTAAGCCAGCCAAAAAAGACAGGACGCAAAGACAGCTCTTAGCCTCTTACTAATGGTGAAACAAAAATGATCATGGTCAGCCAGTCAGATCACTTCAAAGGTTCTAAATGCCCAAAGAGTACTTTTATAGTATTCCGCTAATTATTTATGTTTTAGTGCAATGTTTCAAAAAAAAAAAGGACAGTTAGTGTCTAGGAACAATTTTGCAATTTTTCAGAGATGGATGGAAATTTGTCTAACTTTAGTTGAACCAAGTACAGTCTTGTTTACAAGAAGTTAGCAACACTTTTCTTGCTTAATATCAAAATCCCTTATCTCTTATTAGGTTAGGATATAGTTTACTACAAATCTTGCACATGTATAAAGAGATAAGAGTCTAGAATATCCACACAAAAAAATGAGCTTTAATATTTAAAAGACAATGTTAGATAATGTTTCCTAACAAGTTTGCAATATTTTGTGTTAATACTCCATTGGAAACCCTTATGCACAAGAATCATAAAAGGCCTTAAGAGACTTAAGAATTGAAATTAAAGAAGCGCCAAATCAAACAGCTTAATAGTGTTGGTGGAAAAGTTGGAATTGTCGATAGTGATCAGACAGCTTTGAAAAATCCTAATTCAATCCCAAATGAACCCCTTATTACTCTACTGGTATCCAAAATCAAAACACCAACCAAGATTTTCTTAGTAGGAGGCAACTGAATTGATCAATAACCCTAAAATTTCAATGTCAAGGCTGTCGTATATCAAGCAGAATAGATTCTATAAACTCAGAGACCATTCTGCAAGCAATATGTTATCATGAATCAGCTTTATATTTTATGTCTCACAGATAGAAAGAAAAAAAACACACACACACACACACACACTATTACTGAACTATTTCAATGAACACCAAAGTGCTCCTTCCAACAGCTCAGGAAAAAAAAAACTTATTCTCTTGAAGAAACTATTACCTTGTAGTAACCTTTCATCACTTGCGGCCCCCTGACTCTTACAATCCCTTTCGAACCATATGGAAGAGATTTTCCAGTTTCAGCATCTACAATTTTAAATTCTGTATGCCGAATTGGATGCCCAACTGAACCAAGAACCTTCAAAAGTCAAATTTGCTACAGCATTACAGCCATGCAAGCTAAAGGTAGATTAAATATATATGATACAAAAGTAAGGAAATTGACAAAAAGTAGCCTTTCAGGAAACTGCAAAAGAAGATACATGCAAATGCATTTCAGAGGTTGAATAATTTAAGGTCAGAGAGACTGGCGGCGATACAAGAGAAAAAAAGAAAGAAAGAAAGAAAGAAATCCGTCTCTAACCATCAGAACCATGTTCAAGGAGTTAGAAAACAAATTAACACAAGTGAACAGCTAGGAGTACATAACCACTCCAAACTGATGCGACAAGGAAGAAAAAGATTTCCTTTCTAGGACACTGTACAGGGTAAGTTCTGGGATTGTTGAAAACAGCAAGATTTTCAACAATCTAAACTTATCGATGTATATCTTACATTATTGCTAAGTTGTCGAGCAGCTAGAACTGGAGATGACTCCGTCATACCGTATCCATTCAGCAACACAACACCAATTGCCTGTTCACATATAGCAGTTCTATAAGAGACACTATCAGAAATATCTTGTTTAACCAGCCAAGAGAGCATCGAACCTCAAAAAACTTGTCAACATGTGCAGGTAAACTACCACCTCCACTAACACCAGCCTGCAAGGTAGCAGATATTTCTGAGTAAAAGATGTATGTATGTAGGTAATCAAAAAGAAGGTTCAACGAGATAATGGATATTTCTTGTTGAACAGAGACAGAAAAAATACATTATCACAACCTCAAAAGAAATATCAATTGTCTAGCTGGCATCATTTATTATTGGGAGGGGGGAAATCAGTTTAAAGCCGATGAATGAATCTTCAACTATTGAATAAATTGTTTCAGAATTGGCATCAAGGATTCAAAACCACTTTTTCAAGTACCAAGCTGAGATGTCTCAGAAAAATTGTTCTATCAGATAAGGGAGAGCTAATGATGAAGCATTAAGTCAAACGGTAACTTATGGGGGGGAAATACACCTTTCTTATTCCGATTGCTGACTGAATTTTACTGTATACAAGCTTCTCAGCCAACATATGTACTGGCAACAAGATTGCAGCAAAGATTCTTGCCCGTAACCAGCCCAGTATTGAAACAAAATATGACTGTTCATTCTGAGACCTTGTAAGATAAGTTCCCTGTCAATGAAAATAAACCTAAATTAAGCAGCAAATTGACAGGGAAGGAAGGTTTCAATTGCAAGCTTGATTGAAATTGAAGCGAAGGATATATTGAGCATGAAACTAGGTGTTAATCAATTTGAAGCAGGGGAAAAAAGAAATGTTATTAAGAAGAGCCGAAAGAACTTCCAACATGCAATATGTATACAGCATGGATCCATGAACGGTTGGTGGCCAACCTCTTTCATCATCAGGAATTGGTCCCGGAAATTGTCATCTAGATTAGTTTTTGTACCAAAAACAAAGCATGTTTTAATATCACATCCTAGGAAGCATATAGGTGTAGAGCAGGTTCAAAAATAATTGGCAGGCTCCTACTGAGTTTCATGAAATTCACTGATGCCCACTGTACGAAGCATTGCATGCCAGAGTACTAGAGCAGTTCTAAGGTAACAAGAGGAGCAGTTTTGTGATCTAAGAGTCACAGGAGCGGTACTAACTTGGAAGCAGGTAGCAGCGATGAAATATCTGAATATGTTCCACTGACGCAAGTATACAACAAATTAAGATAAGTGAACAGATTAAACAGTGAGGGTTGGTGACTAATTTGTTTTTCAAAAAATAAGTCTACTTATAATAATATAAAAAAATGTTAAAAATGCATATAACAAAATCAAACAGTGACATAATCATCCTCCAAAAACACATGGAAACATAATAAATTCGAGCCCAACAAATTTTTATTTACATGCTAATAAAATATAGCAAATAAAGTGAAGAATAAATGCTGCATTCAATTTCAAACTATCAAACCTCATAAATTCTCTTCATCTCCATGTATGCCAAGCTGATCTTTATGAAGGTAAATGCAAGAAGTTTACGAAGAGTTGAGCTTGTAGAAATCTGTTTTTGTATCCCACTGTACATAAAAACACCGTCTTGAGGAATGCATGGATAAACAAATAATCAACTGACCAAAATGGAGCACATAGTAGAACAAAATTAAACAGACAATTCATGATTCATTAACTGTTATATTAAAGCACAATCTGCTAACTGCAAATCTATTGGTAAAAGAAGAAACATGAGGGTGAAAATTTATTAGGAGGGTTGCCATTTAGTACAACCAATCCTCGGTCATTAAATAAGAAGTTGAGCTTCTTGTAGTACATATATATAAACGCAAGTTTTTTTGAGTTCATAGAAATATGATGCTTTGCAATGCATCGTATTGTATCAAGTTCAAATGAATACTCGACTCAAATTAAGTGTTAATCCCAAACTAATTTGGGTGGATTTGCCTTCTCCCTTCTGATTATTGTATAAGATTGGAAGTTAGATCCACAAAATACATTGAATAGTCCCTGAAATCCATTTTCTTAATTGGACCAATCTTTTAATACATTTCAAACCAGTGGATTAGATGATACTTTTACAATCACTGGATTAGATTTTTTTTTTTTTTTTTTTTTTTGCAAGCTCCTTAATATGAATAAGATAATTTCCATGTGAAGTATCAAGCAAGAAAAATAAAATAAATAACCAAAAAAGTAGCAGTACACTGGATCACCTATAAAGTGTCTCAAATACTAAAGGAACGGAGATTAGGTAATGCGGCTGATATTGCTGCAGATCAACCTACGAATGAAAGTAATTGCAGTTAAACCATATAAACAGTGTCAGGTGAACAGACTATACAGCGGGTGATGGTAACTGATAAAATGATTCATCATTAAAATTATAAAGGATCATTTCAAAAGCCACAATAAAAAACCAATACCTTAAAATTTCTGACAGTTGTGTATACTTGCTCAGCTCCATTTGCAAATATGAAATACTCACAAGCTCGCTCATATGCATGCCAAGGTGGAAGCATACTCAGAAATCTGTCTGCAGGTTGGGCAGGCACAATTTCCCAAAAATTATTTATCTGGAAAACAATTGACACTGTAAATGGCCTCGTCATTAAGTTAACCAAGTGTTGCTTTCAACTGTAACCAAAGATTCAATTCAATTAGTAGACCTGAGGCCCCCTGTAAATTCATAATCTGAAGAGCATTCCACAACAAAAGGATGGTCTCCTCACTGCTTTATTTTTTATATATATAAAGGGTTCCACTTTAGCCGTGCAGATTCTTCCATGCTTGATCATCGACATTATGGTTGGTACCTCATTCTTCTTTTACATGTTGACGACAACATTCTCAACCAGAATGATTTTTCTTCGTAGATGAGAATCTCGAAGCTTTTTTTTTTTCTGCCTCACTCTTCCAAATTCAACGGAGGAAGAGAAAATGTTCCAAATAAAAGAGGGCAGACAAGAAAGGAAAATTTTGTGTGCATTTGTTTTAACTGAAATTGAGAGAGCTTTGCTCATTGGATACCATGAAAGATTTATACAGAAAGGATAGGACAGCTCATTTAGAGCTTGTACAACTTCAAAACTAAATAGCAACATATGCACAATGATAGTATTGTAACAGTGTAATGGTTCAACTGGATTTAGATCTGGATTGAATATCTAACCATTGATTTCCTTCAAGTGGTTTGGTGAAGAAGGTGGACTTTTAAAGAAATGATTTTGATTTTGAATTATGAGAAATGAGAAATGAGTAAGCATTGAAGATTAACAAGGATTTCTCTTGAAGACAAGCAAAATAAGATTAAAATAGGGAACTCCTTTTGGCTTCCTAGATTAATGTGCCTTCAAACAATTGAGCGTCAGCAAATATGGTAATGTGCTTGATGAGGCTAGTTATACAGTGTAAGGTTATTACAAATGGCAAGCTGAGCAGGTCATGATCCAGGAAAAAGAATAGCTCTATTTTCTGATTGATCACAGATATTTAGTGCACACACAAGATTAGACACTTAAGAATTTTGTTTTTTGTCAGATTAAAAGATATTTTTATTATTAGGAAGAGATATGCAAGAAAAAAAATTGGAGAAGGGAACATCAACAAAAAAAAGATAGGGAATAACTACAAACCTGGTGCAGCAGATTCTTATGTGTAAGCATCACACCCTTTGGATTTCCAGTGGTTCCACTAGTATAAACAAGTGTAGCAATATCATCAGAGCTTATTGTTTCATATTTGTAGTGCTGCCCTGCAATCATTATCAATAGAAAATTCTTAAGATAATCCGGAAAAGGAAAGCGAGGTGCTGTTCTTTTTTTTCTTCTTTTCTTTCAACTACCATAGAAATATTTTATTTCACAGAAGAATTAATATAACCATAGAGCATTATTGATGGAAAATATTCTGATACTTTCAGTTTGTATTTTGTATACATTTGATGGTAACATGCACTGACTGGAAATCCTGTTACATATATATAAATTGAACACAGCACCTTCCACTAAAAGCAGCACATCTGTACAATCACACTGCTTGACAAGTGATATAAAAGTTTATCTCTTCCTTGTAACTAAGTAATATGATGAACAATAATGACTGCGACAATTGTCTTAGCCTAGTTGATCCACAGACAAGCGTGCGCAAGCACACACACAAAAGCTGCAGATGTATTGCACACGCATGATTGGCTGAATAGCAATTAAAGCCACTTTGAGCATCAAAATCATCACTAATGTTTCAAATATGACCATGCTACACTAAGCAGCCAATTTAAGTAACAATAATTGAAATTAATTATTAGATTTTTGTTCCATCCTAACAAATACATCAACTGCACCAAACTTAGATCCATGGAAAATATATGAAGATTTAACTAATACCAGTGGTGTACCTAACTACAAAGGGTTGCATCCTGATCCAGGCATAAAGGAAAAACTGTTTCAGAAGAGTTTCTCAAATACTCTGGCATTCTCCCTAGAGCATATAATCCACAACATGGTTACAAAATTTTTAATACCGAGCTTCAAGTTAGTCTCTTAAAGGCTGCTTTATGTATTCAAGCTTTAAAAGCAGCCAACTAGACAAACTCTTCGTGTAATATGAAACAGGGATTTAAAATATAAACCCAAAGATCTCATAGAAAGAAGCGTGCTGGTAATTCATGACATAATACATACATAAACTTCCCATATTAATTTGCAAACTGATCAACTTACTAGCATCACCAGAATCAAAGAATGCCTTACAGCTCTCTCGCCCCAAATCTATTATCTCCTTGTAATTAAAAATAGGTATCCCCTCCATTACGTTGATAGTAAGGCTTGACTTCTCTCCCCAGAGTAGAATGACAAATCTGGGTGCTGCCTTGGAAGAAAATGTTTCTGCAATTCGATTGAACAATTCAGGATTGTCCACTGCAAGTGCAACACTGTAGTAATAATAAAAAAAAATCAGCAATAACACTAGTGCAATTACAGATTGAAAACAAAAGGAATCCACTTCCTGAAACTCTTCAAAAACAATTGTAATACCATTATCACAGCAATCCAAATATCATTGATTCAAACACTTTCAACACATATTAGACAAGTGTGTCTATTGGGGTGTTTAGAACTGCCAGACAAAGTCAATCTTATCTGACCAAACCCAAATCATCAAATTTTTTTCAGGGTATGACGAGTCTGGCTAGTTGTAGAAAAGCACAAGCTGAGTAGCTTGGTGGGGACTAACAAAATAATGCTATGACGACACTATTTTATTCTCAGCTTAGTACTTAACAGTTGTACCCTAAGCCAAGTACTCACCAAAATACAAAATTATTCTTTTCTTTATTCTCTGCACTATTTCTAGCACCGCTTTCTCTATTTTTCCTATCAATGTGTCACTTGTTTCTTTATCTTCTACATCCTTCAGTCCCATTCCCATAAGCCCGAGTCTTCCCCCATAATTGCCAATCCTAAAGTCCCTAACTTACATGCTTTATCCCAGAATTAAGGAAATGTCAGGAAGAGTATTAAAACCCTGCATACATATTTGCTTATCATCTGATTAAAAATAAACTGGGTTACAATTAACCATCCTCTGTTATTATCCATATGTAAAGATAAAATATAGAAATAATATACATTTAAAGGAAAGTTCTTTTGCAAACCTTTCAGAGTGATTGTATATTTGTAATAGCTCTTCAACAGATGATCTTGATCCCCTCACCACATCAACTGCTCCCATGGCCATCATACCTAGGAAAAATATCGATAAGATATATTGCAAAAGAAAGGTACAGTTACCATGCATCAAATGAAATAAAAAGTCAACAATGATTCTTCCAAGAGGAGCGCATGGACACTGCAAAATGGAACACCTTCTTCCCTTCCATGATTAAACACCCTGAACATCCTCTCTTTTTTTCTAACATCTGAAACCTTTTGAGTCTTTGACAACCGTTTGGACAGGGGAATGATAGTCAATATGTAATTGAAGGCAGGGAGCATTTAAAATAAAATTTCTCAGTTTCTCTAGGCCCTAAAACATCAGTGATTCCAGGGTTTGTTTAAGGCAAAAAGAAATCTGGAATAGACAGATTAACAAGTTCGATAAAAAAAATGATAAAAAAGTTTTAAATCTGTCACATTTTACCGTTTAGGAGCACTATGGCATTCTAAGATTTTAAATCAAGAATGGTTAAGCCTTTCGGCAAGGCTCAAAGTGGCTATTGAGATGTTATATAACAAAAGGAAGGTATCCAAAAGTTTTAGGTATTCAATAATTGCAAGTTACAATAGTCCATTTCCTTGCGAAAGATTTGTAGTGGTAATAAAGAAAAGGGTCAAATTATTTCATTTTGAGTTCTTCACTCAAGCATTGTGACAAGGACAAACACCAGCCAAAAACATCCTTCTTGAGGCAACAACACTCTATGGCTAAACTGAAAGGCTTGCGCATTGTGAAGATGCTAACGCGGAAATGTGTGTATGCTAGATAACATAGATACACACACATAAACCACAAGGGAGAGAAATATAAGATAAAGAAAAAATATATAGACATTAGCAAGTAGGTAAACATATATGAAATTGCAAGAAACCTTGATCTGCAACAAGCCAGCGGTATGAATTATCAGCAAAAAGTGCAAGTTTCTCATCTGGCTTAACTCCAATAACCCTCAGGCCTTCAGAAAAATCTAAAATTTCCTGCTCCAGCTGCAATTTTGAAGAGAAAAGGTAATATTTGATGAGAAAGCAGCTAATTAGAACAAATTAACTTGTTTACCAAGAACTTGAAAGAACTTGCATTCCATGTTTATGGAAAGAACAAAGATCCTATAATATGGTAAAGACCAATCAGCTTCAATGGGAAGAAACATTCACAATTTATTACAACAAATGGAATCAAAAGTTACTCTTTTCTTCAGATAACATTGATATTGAGCACATAGATCAAGCAGCATACAGATAAGCATATAAATGCAGTCAAAGAACTAATATGGATCGTATAGCTAACATGACAACTATTGCCAACAATTCAAACTTGTTATGAATTAAGTTAATAATCTTATAGCTGCAAGCACTATGATGAAAATTGATTTTTGGCTACATTTAATCACCTGTGCTCTGTGTGTGGACAGAACCTAAGTTAAACTCAGGGCACAAATCGTCTCTTCACATGCTTCTCGAGGAGATACATAATAATAATTAAAAAAAAAACTAAATTTGTGTTGGAAGGTTACCTGTTTATAAGTCATACTTGTAGGTGGATCATGATGCGGATCCACTACTGCAACCTGATCGCCATATTTCTCTGCTGAAGACCTCCAAATGTCAGGAACTGCTCTCCAGTCATCAGAGGTCAAGGCACCATTTCTGGAAACTAGTGCACGTTCAAGGTTAGGTGAACACCTTCTTATCTTAATCTCCTCTGTCTAAAGAAGAAATAATAAAAAAATAAACCTTAGAGATCCTAGTCGTCTTTCCTGTATGAATTCATCAAATTTTAAACTAGAAAAATCTATGAGAGCAAACTTTTAATGCCTTTTTCATTCAGTCAATAAACCAGCATGTTCATGTCATGATATTCAGGGAGAGCATTAACAAAGCATGTTTCTCTTTGTTTAATTTCACAACTCACAGGCCCACTTTTCCATTACAGAACTTACATTGTCCAGCCAAGAGATAATGCTGCCATGCCCACATGAACAAAAAGGTGTAAACCCATGGAAAACATGCTATGCTGTTGTCACAGTAACTAGAAGAAATGGAAATCCATTCACAAGTAGAAGTTTGTCAACAACAAAATAGGTGTCTAATCATTTGAAAAATAAATATCCAAATACTATTCTGCAAACGTTTAGAGATTAAAGAAATGATCCAACAACGAAGCCACCAGACTTGAACTTCCGCCAGGTAACCGCAGAAATCAAAATGATATTAATGAGAAGGTGGTGCTTGTAACACAGTTATGTAATAACATACATTTAATCATGGAATGGCATATGAACACTGAAGCCTCCGAATTCAAGAAAACAGCCAAGAGCCTGGACCACAAAAGTTAATCCACAACTTCAACAAATCCCAACTGTCCTAAAGTCTCAATTACTTTGAATTTCTTGCAAGAACAGTTATTACCATGCTAAATTAGTCTTCAAAATAAAATCATTGTACGGAAAAGACATTCAGTGACCTCTTTTTCTCATAATTTCCAACCGGCTTGACAGCTTATCCAGTCAGAGAGAAAACATTTACTCAATTTGGTATCAAAAACTTGTCCAAATCAAATTTGACAAATTGTAAACGTCGAAAGACAAATTCAATACCATAATCAAAGATATAAAAGAAAAGTTATTTCCAAACACTCTATCATACCAAAAACACAAAGAACATAACTGATAAAAGACATAAAATTATCAGCTGTTAACAGCTAAAAACAAAAGCTAAAGAAGGAACAGGCATGATGACTACAACTAATAATAGCAGAATTTTTAAGCAAAAGAAAAGAGTTTGCATATATCAAACAGTACGTAAAGAACCCAAAAAAAATAATAATCGCAAGATATGCTTGCATCTCTATCCACACAAGCTAAATTCAAAAGGGTACATATATTACCTTGGTTTCGCAAGAAACTCGAAATCCTCGACGTGCAGAGAACCCATAATTTCGTTGTTTCTGAAGGAACATTTTAGAGTTGTTGAAATGATAGCGAGAGACCAAGAACTGAAAAGCAGCATGCCTTTTAGTAATATCAGCGGCGCCAGTACCATAATAAGCAGAGCTAAAAGTTGAAGAAACCATTGCCATTCGATTTGATGAAAAAGAAGAAGCAGAAAGTGGTGTAGCAGTAGTCATCGGAATCAATGAAGCAAAAACCGTCACTGGACTGACACAGACAAATGTTGGTCCGGTCAGCGTTTTATATTCCTGCAAGAACTACAAATATACGAGGAAAGATAGGGAGATAGCTTCTTCTTTTTATATTCAAGCAAGGTGGGATATTTCTACGCCACCAAGGGAAAATATACGGGTAGAGTATACAAGATTCGTATCCCTATATATTTATCGACATTTAACTTAGGCCCCTTATTGAATTTTTCGATTTTAATTCCCAAAAGTCTTTCTATCATAATTGTCTACCCACTCATATACGTATAAATGATAACTTTATAAAAAATAAATTATAAAAACTACTTTTTAATTAATTTAATATTAAAAACAAAATTAAAAGAAACATAATAATTAAATTTTTTAAAAAAAAAAAAACTACTAAAATCAACTGATTTGGTATAGAAAGCAGATGTCTTTCTAGGACAGAAATCTTGCCCCGTTGGCTTAGGATTTGCGTAGATATGTTGTGGTATGCTCAAGCGTAACTCGAATCCAAAACAATACAGGAAGATATATTGTGGTTCAACTGTTCAAGGATCATGCATTTCATATGTATCTGACTAGTTAAAACTCGTTAGCTTCTCTTTTCCGTTTCCTACTTTTATTGTCGTAAATGGAGACTCAACTGGATACTTGATGCCACGGCACATTATGCTATACATGTAGAAAAATATTGTGTATTTATTGTGGATATAGATTTATTGTATTATATATCATACTCTAGATATAGAGTGTTTGTACTTGTGAACGATAATGTAGCGTAATAGGAGCATTATTTTTTCTATGTTTAGTTAAAAATTACTACTGGGTCTCACTACCAACCAGATCCAAGAAGATTGAGTTAATAAAAAAATATAAAAAATCAATAAACACTGTACATTTATTGTGAACATAGACTCATTGTACTGTGGATCATATTATAGACATAGAGTGTTTGCAATATGAACGACATTGTAGCGTCATGGGGGCATTATCTTTTCTGTGTTTAGTTAAAAATTATTGTTAGGTCTCGCTGGGCAGCTAGACCCAAGAAGATTGGGTCAATAAAAAAAATCAATTAATATTTTTTTTTAATTTAAATTAATATTTTTTTTATGTTTTTGTATTTTTTTATGTGATGATATAAAAAAATCAATTTTAAAAAATTAAAAATGTTATCTACATATATTTTTTAAAATATATATTTTAAAAAATAATCATTATGTAATAATATAATAGCTAGCATATTGGCCTGTGCTCCGCAGCGGATCAATAACAATTTTTTTCACATGTAAAAATATTTGAGTTAGGTTAAAAGCACGAAATGTATTTGCATCATCACCATCTTCAAATAAAGTATTTTCTACAGTAGCACCAATAAAAGCGCATAGCAGAGCAGCGCTCAATGCACGGGCAACTAATTTCTTTTTCTTTATTTTTTTCCTTTTAAGATATTTTTAATTTTATTTTTTTCCTCTTTAAATTTGTTTTCTATTCTTTTATTGAATTTTTTTTTTCATACTATAAAGAGGAAATAAATTGATGTGACTTTTTTATATTGTACAAAAGTCGGGTGATACTATTTTTTTTCATTTGAGGTTGAGTTGAATTTCTTTATTAAAACATGTTTGTTTTTGCTTTTCAAAAATGATTTTAAAAAAATTCAATTTTTTTTAATTTTTTATTTACTTCATTGTGTGTCACTCATTGTACTGTAAACCACACTGTAAACATAAAGTAATTGCACTGTGAATGTCATTGTAGCGTCATGAGAGACATTATCTTTTCTGTATTTAGTCAAAAATTACTGTTGGGTCTGGCTCCAAGACATTTAAAATATTATCTACACTCTTTCTATTTTTTTACATTTAAAATAAAAATTGTTATTATAAAGCGCGGACCAATATACCAGTGTTATTAATTAATCTCATATTAAAAAAATTTAAATTTAAAAAAAATTCAAGATAACTAGTTTAATTTATTTTGACATGTATTCTGAAAAATATAATTAAAACTCATGTGATTGGTTTCAAATAAAATAAACAGGTGTCCAACAACTATAATCTAGCACAAGTATTAGAGAGAACATTAAACAAAAAAGGATCGAAGTGGAAGGGTGAGAAATGGATGAGAACTAAAACATAGTTTAGCCAAGAAGAGACAAGAAATCCAAATCAACGTAGCCACAGGGGAAAATGTGTGAATCTATTATCTTATAGTATAATGTAAGCCATAAACAAATTAGCGTTACATGCTGTGTCTTTAGTAGCCTGATGACGTGGATGTGGACAGGACACGTCAGGGTCAGATTTCTAGAAATGAGTAAAATAATCAGTTGCTTTACTTGGTGGCACTGCCACATGCCCGATGATGGAGAGCCCCTCACGGCCTTCTACTGGATAAACACGAGATATGATTACAAGATTCGTCGCGGTCTGGTTTTTGTAATAAAAACAAATAATTAATACCTTATATTTGGGGCTCACGATGCCTGCGTGGTGGAGAAAAATACTATAAAAAAATATTTAAGGTATTCATTTTATTGGTAATTTAAATAGTATAATTAAAAAAATATAATAGCAATAAAATAAATAAATAGAATATTACTTGAGTCTACCCGAATTATTAAACAACTCAATATTAAAAAGCAAAACTAAAAAAAAAATCAGTTAAACCATGTCAACTCGTAAACTTCACGATCATTGACATAAGACTGAGATAATCTCATAAAAAATATATATAAAAAAAGTTTGAAGACTGATTCTTAATAAATCAAATAAGAATATTATTTCTAGTAAATACAATATACAAGGACAAAAAATTTTAAAAATACATAATTAAAAAAATATAAAAAAGACTCAATATGAGCCCTTCCATATCAAAATGCAAAATCTCTACCCAATCAAGATACAACGGTACCCGCATTAGAAAGCAAATTAAATAAAATCATAAAGCTTAATTATCCAACAAGTCAATATTAAAGGACAAAAAAAAAGAAATTTAATTTAAAAAAACAACGGAAAAAAACATGGGTTAACCCGAGTTAACCCACAAACCCTAAGACCATGGTCACATCATCAGATAACCCAATATAAAGAAAAAAAATTACAAAAATCAATTTTCAATAAATCAAATCTTGAAGGATTAAATTGAAATAGATAAATATTTAAAAAAGACCCAAAAAAATCAATTTGCATTAACCTTTGAAACCGATGACTTAGGTCATGAACCCAAGATTAACCCCATACCATGAAATCTTTTTAAGTCAACTCAGGTTAACTCGCAAACCCTACGACCAAGAACACATAATCGAGATAACCTTGTAAAAAAACAAAAGTAGAAAGACCAGTTTAAAATAAATTAAATGTTGAATGATGAAATTTAGATAAATCGATTTAAAAAAAGGACCTAAAAAAATTCAACCCACGTTAACATTTGAAACTGATGATTTTGATCATAAACCTGAGATTAATCACATAGAAGGCGAATCATGAAAAATAGTAAAGAAAAACTCTAAAAAAAAAAGAAAGAAGCTTAATTTCCAACTGATTTATTTTTAAAGGACGAAAACCTTTAAAAAAAAATACAAAAAAGACTTGTTAAGGAAAAAAAGATACCAATAAAAAGAATTGAGATCAAATTTGATGGGAAAAAAAACTCATGGAGGATGAAATTGTAAAAAAAAAAATATAAAAAATTATCTCAAATAAAACAAATAGCAATCAAAAGAATATAAACCAAATTTGAAAGATTAAATAATGAAAGGAGGTGAAATTAAAAAACAATTGTAATTTTATATCTTATTAAAAATTAAGAAAATTTATAATTAAAAGAATAAGGATTAAATTTGAAAGGTTAAACAATTCAAGGGGGTGAAATTAAAAAAATATTTGTAATTTTATAGCTTATTCAAAAAAAAAGTAATCAAAAGGAAATGGACCAAATGTGAATGAAAAAGAAATTGATGGTAGTCTAGAATTTTAAAGGGGCCGACACTGAATTAGAAGAGGAGAGAAAGAATAAAAAAGAAAAAAAATAGAAGAAGAGACAAAGAAGGAAAAGGAAAAAAAAATGATCGTCGGCGCCAAACTAAAGACGTGTCTGGTACACACATTGTCTCATCCCATAGGCGACGTTAAAACCTTCCAAACACCGCCCTAGAAGGCAACATTTTGTGGTCAAATAGCCCTGCATGAACGTCTAGGAGGTCGTCCACACATGCTAGAAGGTTATTTTTTAAATAATATTTAATATATGTCAATAAAAAAAATACCCCCAAGTAACCTTCAAATCCAAACCTATATAAAATGACAAAAAAAAGCTCTTATGAAAGAACTATGTTGATTTTGTATTTAAAGGTATCAAAATAATGACATAATTTTGAAATATTAAAAAGACTAAAATACTATTGGGTAACGGGCATTAAATTTTTTGATTACAAGGTTAAATTAGTATTTTTATTATATAAAAAAATAATTAATCTAACCCTATATAATTTGTAAAGAACAATTGTATCATAGTAAAAAGATAACCTTGTTCCTAATGTCCGGTTCAAAGTTTTTTCAGATCAATGGCAATAATATCATTTTACTATTCTAATTAATAGTGACATGTCTCTCGGCTTACAATGGATTTTCCTACGCCCTTAGTTTTTTTTTTAATTTAATTTAATTTAATTTAATTTATGAATAGTGAAATGACGTTTTCTTTGCCCTATAATAGCTTTTTCTTTACCGTAAAATTGAAGATAACATTAAGAGGAGTTTTTTTAAAATTAAGATTAGGTTTCTATCCAATTTGGGTAAAACAAAATCGAATGCCTGGCAAGCGACACCCTGGATCACTTAATAAAAAGGATTCAATTTATGTTGAATATTACATTATTACCTGCGCTCCACTAGGTCAGATGCTAATTTTTTTATAGTAAAAAAAATTAAATTGTATTGTAATTGATCTATTATAATTCAGTCATTTTAACCGGTTCAAAAACAAACCGAATGACGAGTAAAAATAAAATTTTGTTTTAATTAAGTATTTAAGATGATATATTTTTTAATAGATATAGAGACAATAATATATTGGATTAATTCGACCCCAAAGCAAATAAAAACAAATTATAAAACTTAATTTCTAAAAAAACAAAAACAATTAAGAAATGATCTAAAAAATGATACGAGTTAACCCAAGTTAACTTTTTAAACTTGCGACTAAAATCATGAAACCGGGATAACCCAATAAAAAGCAAATTGAAAAACAATTATGAAGCTCAATTATTAATCAAACTAATATTGAAAGATAAAAATAAAAAAAATCAATTAAAAAGGACATAAATAAGCTACTTGAATGAACCAGGGTTAATTAGTTAAACCAGTGACCCGAGTTATAAGATGAGGATAAGCTCATAAAAAGTAAACTGAAACAAATAACGAAGCTTAATTGTTGATCAATCTAATGTTGAAGGATGAAGTTGAAAAAAAAATCAATGGAAAAAAGAAAAAAAAAACTCGAGTCAATCAGTCAAACTTGCGGTCTAGGTCATGAATTTGAGATAATCTTATAAAAAGTTAATTGAAAAAAATTATCAAGTTCAATCTTCAATAAACCTAACATTAAATGATTGAATTTAAATTGAAAAAAAAAAACAAATGAGAAAAAAAAAGAATGAGAAAAACAATATTACAATGAATAATAGTGTTATGTAAGAAGTAATACAGTAAAACCCCTTCTCATTTAGTTTATACAACCCTTCTCATTTTATACAAGGCTTACGCCCACGCTACGCCGTAGATTTGTATTTTTTCCCTGTAAAAAATAATGTTCATGGAGGCAATAATAGTAGACAAATAATTAGTTTTTTTTATAAAAAAACGATACAATAGGAAAAAATTCATAGAGGCATATAATTACATAAAAAAAGAGAGGATAAAACAGGTCCGATTTAACCTGAAGCAGTGTGATGGACATGTAATATAGGTAATAAAAAGCGAGTTAACTCATGGTAACCTGCAAAACTCATAGTTTAGATCATGAGATCAGGATAACCCGATAAAAAAAATCAAAGAAAACCATAGAGTCAATTTTTTTTAATAAAAAACAATGTTGAACAGTGAAATCAAGAAAGAAAGAAAAAGTAAGAAAAAGAGGAAATAGACCCATGCCAACTTTTCAAACCCGTGACCCAGGTTATTAAACTAGAAGCATTGTACATGGAAAAATGGTAAAGCGCAATCAGTAGCAAATTAAATGCTGAAGAATGAAACGGAATTAAAAAAAATTAACAACACAAAAGAATCCAAGATTAAAAAAAATGATAATTAAAAAAATAAGGGTGAAATTCAAAATAAAAAATAAATTAGAGGGCAATAAAAAGTTTTTGATTGGAGGGTTAAATTTAAAAGAAAAATAAATCCAATAAAAAAAATAAAAGAATGAGGATCAAATTAAAAAAAATAACATACCATAAACTTGAATTGAAGGATGATAATTGAAACTAATAAAACTTTTATAAAAGATCTAAGAGAAAAAAAATAGAAATTAAAAAAAATAAGGATCAAATTAAAAAAAAATACATAACAAATTATAATTGAATGACTAAATCAAAAGGAAATAAAAATTTTACAAAAAGATGAAGGACAAAACAAAAAAAAATTAAAAGAAAAGGAACATAGTTTTTTTTTTTATTAAAAGGTTAAATTCAAAAGAAAAATAACCCCAACAAAAATAAAAAAAAAAAAGAAAAAGAATGAAGACCATACTATTTTTCATTACACTTCTCTGCTAGTAGGGTCAGTGCTTGTTGGTGGTTGTCTTTACATATAATTTTGCTGCTGCTAGAGTGGAGATTTTGTTGAGTTTATGTTTCTTTTTCTTTTTTCTTTTGAGGAGCTTTTATCCACCATTAGTTTGGTTTCGTGGTTCTGAAGCTGGTGGAGGGAGTAGCTGCTTTTTGGCAAAGCTACTGTCTCTGTGTCTGTGTTAGACGAGGATTTTTCTTATCTGGAAATGCAATCTAGAAGTCAAGAATATCTTGTTTAGTGCTCTAGAAAGTTGCTCAGTATGTTATTTTGGTGCTGCCCACCCAATCCCCAGTGCTAGGCTGGCTGCTTTGGTTTCTTAGTTTTGCAGGGAGGTTTATTTCTTCCGGTTTGGCTCTATGCCCTCTCTCAGTTCTGCTATTGCTGCTGCTAACCCATGATTGTTTTTCTTTATAAGACGTTGCCTAACTTTGTAATTGAGTTATATGGATGAATAGTTATGATGCAGGGCTACTAGTTTTTGAGTTTAGTGCTTTAGATGAATCGAAATTTTGTTTTGAAATTAACATATAGCTACCTGCATTATTTCATTCTTGAATCTTGATGTTTTTTTGTTTTTTTTTTTCTAGTTGTCATCAAATGGACATGATGAATTCATAGGGTCCCAAATCCCAATATATTCTCCAATCATGCAGTTTAGTACCTTGAGAAAATTGTGATGTAATGCACTGGAAGTAAACATTTTAAAGCTGATGTCCACAAGTCACCCACTTTGTAGATGACTAATCATCCCTCCCATGATGAAGTAGATAGAGACGAGAAAACATGTTGTAAACCATTCCTTAAATGATGTTATAGAGCTCACTGTTTTCTTTTGAGGTCAGAAACATGTTCTTCTGCGTTACTTGTTTTTTTTGTCATAAATATCAGCTAACACTGAGAGTTCTGAAATAAAACTTGATTAAATCAGCTTCATGTTCTTATACTGCTTACAGAAGCTTAAATTGTCTTCAAATAGTCACACTGGGGAACTGGCACGATCCTCTACCTGCTCAAAGAATCATCAGAAAGAAAAGAAGAAATTAACAAGGTGAACCTTTCATATCGCAAATTTGCATCGTGATTTTGCAAATAAGAAATGTAGAACAGATATCAAGTTCATCCGAATCATGATTTTGCAATTGATATTGCTTTAGAGTTGGTGATATTGATTGTTTTTTAAAATATTTTTCATTTAAAAATATATTAAAATAATATATTTTATTTATTTATTTTTAACATAGCATATCAATATTAAAACGATATAAAAACATAAAAAAATAAAAATAAAAAAATTGAAACATAGAAAATAATAAAATAAAATTCAATTTGTGTCAAAATGGTTTTTGAAACTCTAAAATAAACTGATTCTCTTTAGTTTTCTCTGGTTTAAATTACTAAATTACTTTGTAAATAAAGCAATAGCACATGAAAACAAAATCACAGGACAGTTAATATTTATGTTGGTATTAATGTGTTTGAGAATTGTTCGTGGTCCTCAAACCCATCACTTAAAATCATGCAACTCACTTGGATTGCTGGTGGTCTGCTGAGCAAGTCCATTGAAGTAGCAATTGGCACCCTGGCTCCTGAACTTAGCCCAGTACGAGCTAAATGCATAACTGGCATGCCAAGTTACTGACAGTGGCTCATAACATTCCTTCCCTGGGGTCAAGGAGTCACAGGTCCCATTTCCTTGATTGCATGCAAAAGTTAATGCGCTTTCCAACTCTGTCAGATTGACCTCGGGTGCTGCTATGCACCATAGTTTGCCTTTATAAGGCACGTTATTTTGTGCTGGAGGTAGGGTTTCATAGTCTGATGATGCTCTCTTCCCTGTCAAATCAATTTGATATATTGATGTCCCATTTGGATGCAACAAGCCCCAGTGCCGCTCTGTCCCAGGGCCGGTCTTTCGGTTCTCATCGTACAATGCAAAGATAAATGTTGGTATGAGTGCACCTGGTCTAGCTGGGGTGCCGGTTGGGTTACTAGCAGTCATCTTTCTAACAAGATTCCGATTGTAAGTAGCTGCATTTTTAATGTTAGCTCCAGCTTCATCAATATCGCCTGCATTGGGCCAGCCGGTTTCAGCTATTGAGAGCCGGACATCAGGATATCCAAGTTTGGTCATGGCAAAAACAAGTGAGTCAAGCATTTGGTCTAGGAGGTTGGTGTATACTAAGCCAGTACCAGGGTCTGTGTATTTGATATTTGATTGAAACAGTGCAAAATTGAGGCTTATGTTGATGGGATTTGTAGACCATGGGAAATAAGGGTAGGCATCAATGAAGAAAAATGACTTGGTACTATTTAAGAAGTTTAGCAGTGGCACCATCACTGACGTTGATATATCAGACCGGAAAGTCCCATTTGATGGCGGAAATGCTGTTTGCAGAACGTCCATGGCTAGTGGAGTACCTACTTTGATGTTACGAATATCCTGAGCTCTGAGAGAGATCTTAATTCTGCGCATTGCAGGCACAAGATGATTCCAAATCTGTTTTCCTGCATCTGAAGAATAGCTGAGAACTTCATTGCCAACGAGAATGGTTCGGATCATGGTGTCAGGGTAGTAGCGGAGGACATTGTCTTCAACCCATTTGTTTGCTGTGGTCTGATTGGCAGCAATGTTGATGATCTCATCATTGCTAACCATAATGGAGACATGGATATTGGTTCTTGCCAAGAGTCTCAGGATTTCAGGGTTGGCATCATAGAGCTTTACGCTGCCAGCTTTCATGGATCTAAGAATTTCTATGGATTGATATGCAGATGGCAAGTTGTTCCCAAAGCGGCCATAGTTCACCCCAATCTTCCTTAAAGTAATCGCATCTGTCAAAGTGAGAGATTGTGAAATTAGTCGGAAAAAAAAACTAGAAAACTGAAAGTAACATATTGGTGGTAGAAAACTTACCTGAGAGAACAAGAAGAGAGAAGAAAAGGAGAGAAACACCACACATTTTTGTTGTCATTTTGTTTCCTGAAGTCTGTTTTCCCATTACAGAGCTCCTTTTGGAACTTCTATAAGAACTCTTGAAGTTCGAACTGAATGGATTGTGCTAGTGCTGGCTATGATTTTAAAGGTTCTGAAGAAGTGTGTAGGTAGATGTTAGTTCAATCCCCATTACAAGAAGTTTTCTTTTCCTCACCAGCAATCTTTGTATAGACCTGGATAAAGAAACTTCAAGATTCTAGTGTCTTCAGTAAGCCAAATAAACAAGGAAAAAAAACAGACACGACTGTTGAAGATTGTATCTTTTAATGTAGTGAAAGCAAGTAGGTGCAGGACCTGTTAGATTCTGTATGTTTTCTCTTGTTTTTGTGCCAGTTCAAAGGTGCAAAGGTGAGGGAATTTCCTATTGAGTGAAATGATTTATATAACTCATAGCCCTTGTGGGGGCATGGAGAGGATTTCTTTGAAACAACATGCCTTCCCGCACGTCTGCTTAAATTATAAGAATTAGACACACAATGGGTGCTTGTGGTGCAGACATGAGTGCGTAGAAATGAAATCTTCCTGGAAATTCTTGCTTCTATTATACCATCTGTATTTACATGAATTAAAATCCCAGTTCATAAATCTCTCTATGCAGAAAAAGAAAAATAAGAGGATGGAACCATCTCTTTTATTCTGTTTCAAGTTCAATAAACGTGTTAATCATATATCTTATTATAGTTGATATCTGTTCTACATCGAGGAAGTTTCATGAAAATCTCATCCATTTGAATTCTATATTTGTAACCTAATGATAGAAGAAAAGAATATATGATTCATATGATTTGTTTGATGATGATAGAAAGATGGATACTTCAATCTTAAAAAGCTACCACCTCCCACATTTTTTTTTAATGGGGAGACAAAACCAAGGCCCAGGAAATATAGGCATTTTTTTTTAGTGTTAAGAATACGCAAATCTTATTGAAACAGCATTGAAAGCACAAACTAATAAGCAAAGGCCTATTTCCCCTTACAGCATTATATGGCTCCACTGCTACCACTGTGTCCGTCTTCACAGGCCTATTGCTTTCCCAAGCGCAGACTACAGAATCAATAAATGATGCAGAAAACCTATGACACAAAAAGACAGTCAAGAAAAACAGAAGGTACTTATAAATAAGGGCAACACAAAACCATGCCGGCAGGATTAAACGAGTCACTGTCTATCCCGTGATGTTGAACTAACAGTCATTGCCATCTTTATCTAGTTACCTTTCCAAGTTTTCAACATTCTCCAGCTGTTTTGCCATACGCAACTCCTCCAAACATGTCTTCATTTTTTCCCTCCTCAAGGTGACCAACCGGATCTAGGTCCAGCAGCTCCTCCAAGACTGGAGGAATTGGCACCAGTCCCGAGGTGAGTTTGTAGGGAAGAGTTCCTCAAGTCAACACTGTTACAAAATATAAAGTAATCACGAATAAAAAGCTTATGTAGTTAAATAATAGATTAATTATTTAGTTTTTGCATATGATTCTTTTTCTTTAATCAAGGTGGATGATAGCTTAATATGAAAAGCGAAAGTGTTATTTGTTAGATATAAAAACTCTCAGATGGTTAAATAAATATTTATATAAAAAGAAAATAATGATATTTAAAAGAGAAAAGCTCTAAAAATATGTGTGCAAATATATAGAGAATAAAAAGATTATGAATCATTTATCTGAGAGATTCATGAGGCATTTATAGTTTATGAATCTTGTCTTTTTGTATGAGTGGAGGGTCTGGAGAGTAATTTTGATCTAATAGCATTAATAATGAATAAATATTACTTATACAAACATTAATGAGATGGAGAGGTGGCAGACCATGAGAAATTTTTTATACACCTAATGGTGCAGGAAGAGTAGAATCCAAAATGTATTGGTTCAATAAAAAATCTTGAAGGACTTGTGTGGGGTCTTGAAAAAATCAGACTCAAAGTGTTAGGTTCATACAGATGTCTTGATCATGTTATGGGCCAAAATAGGCCTAAGCGTGCTGCTTAGACCTATGGATGTTGGTCTCAAGCGTGAACGTTGAGCCCAAAGGGCACGGGGCTAGTGCTTAGCGCTAGGGGCACTAGGATGCACTTCTAGCACCCTAGCTTGGCGTATACCCAGCCAGGTGTTGGGCACTCCCAACAAGATTTTTGCTGGGCATGTGCCCATCACTAGGCCTAGGCGTTGCCTGACCCTATCTGCCCAGTTTGATATTGGTTTAATTTTATTTTTTTCTTATCATTTTTGTCTCATCTACCTTGATTTGCATGTTGTCGATAAATAAACTCATAACATCCTTTTAATTTCTTTTCCCTTTAGATTTAGTTCATATTCTTTGAATTGCAATTGTTTTATTTGAAAAAATCATTTCAAAAGAGATTTCTTTAAAAAAATTACATCCTTTATTTTTTTTTAAAAAAATCATTGCAATTGTGTAACTAGAATGAATGTATTGTGTTAAGTTAAGTATTGATAATGTGAGAACCTAGTCAAGGTTCCTAAGTTATTAAAAATATTAGTAATATATTGGTCTTGTGTTAACAATGAATATCACTGCAACTAGGCCCTAGCATGGAACAAGAACATGGATGCCATGATCAGCAAGTAGGTATTCAACACCTTATTGACTTTATTTATGAGTAATTGTATTGTTTTAAACCGTATCTCATTAAATGTGTAAATTATATGAAAATATAATGGGAGAAAGAAAAGGAAGATATATGGATATGATTAGGCATTCCAAGTAATAGGGGCTAATGATATTAATATGATTACTTTGGCATCGACATTCACTTGAATTTGAATAGTTGTTTCAAAGTTGAAAAAACTAATGATATCAATGTGGTTACATTCAAGGTTGTCAAAAACGTATTTTTGACACGGCACGAAAAATACAAAATAAACTCGGATCGTAAAATCGTAAGTAAATTTAAAATTTTTACAGATGAAATTCTTAACAAATTGTTTTCTAATACAAGCTGAAATCATTCCTAATATCTTTGTATTTCACACATCAGGGAGAAATGTGTGCAAAAAATGAGAGATATTTTTAAGAAAATTTCCAAGCCTATTAACCGACCTGTCAAACAAACCATTGTAGCAAATTTCCCTTCACTGGAAAAGAAAAATTGTCTTACTTTCTCGATAGTCATTAAGAGATCAGAAGAAAGAAAAGATATGGCTTTTACTCTTCACCACTATTAACTCCCTTTCTTACCTTTTCTCCATCAAAACACAACCTTCTCTCTTCAATCTTACCAGAAGCCCACCATAGAATCACAAAGATTGTCGATAACTCATGGCTCCATAAACCAGAATAACAACAAAACTCTCAAAACATGCAAGTACTGTAAAACCCAGTTCGACCCTTCCCTTAACCACCTTCGAGCTTGTCGCTTCCATACTGCTCATTTTAGAGGTACCTTTTTGTTCGATTTCTTTTATTCTTTGATGAGGTTTTTTCATTGTGAGGTGTTTTGGTTTTTATTAGATTATTGCTTCAAGACAGAATTTTGATTGTCAATTCATTATAAAGGATTTCAATATCAAAAAGTAATTTTTGCCTAAAACTTTCTAAACAAGTTTAAAATCGAAGCCCACCCATTCTTCCTATTCATTTTTCCAAACCAAAGAATTACTTTAATCTCTTTCCCGTGCATAAAGCCATCAAGAAAAAACTTATAATTCTCAATCATAAGCCTACAGGCTACATCCATCACTCTCATGGCTTACAAATATATATAATATATGTAGTGTTTATATGCAAGAATATACACAAAAATTGCAGCACAACATAACCATATGACCTAGCAACGAAAAAAACTTCAAAGTTGCAGATCACAAATCACTCACCGGTAGGTTGCAACGTACAGATACAATTCTTTGCCACCCAGATTGATTGATTAGCTTCCAGAAGTACAAGTTCGTAGAGATTTAGATTTTGGAGAATAGTTAAAAAAAAAAGAAGAGAAAGAGTTGAACTCTAAATGTGAGAGAGGCAGATTGCAGAGATGGTTTGTTACTTTGTTTTGAATTTGGAAGTTTGGATTTTGGAACGCTGGAACTAGAGGCACTTTGAGAAAAGGAGGCAAGCAGTCAGGCACTTTGAGAAAGAGAACGTTTTTATCCTTTTGGTGCAGCCATGCAGTTACTGCACAATATATAATATATTCCTAATAAACTCGTGAAACCAGATTTAAAATTGTGATTTTACACGATTTCAACTGGTTTCACAATTTTAATACGATTTTGTTATTTTTCAAGTTTTTAAGCCGATTTAACATGATAACAGATATTAACTCGTAAAATCGTACGATTTTACGAGTTAAATCATGATTTTATCAACCATGGTTACGTTGATATCAACAATACTTTAAAATGAGAAATGTTAAAGATGACTTGATTAGACACTCCAGGTATTGAAGCTAATGATACTAATGAAGTTACATTGGTGTCGACATAAACTAGAACTTGATTAGCCATCTCGGGTAACGAGGGCTTATGATGCCAATATGATTACATTGGCATTTACATTCACTTGACTTTGATTAGTCATCCGAGGTAGTGGAAGCTAATAATACCTAGATGAATGGTATCAACAAACTTCTGATTAGTCATTCATGTGGTGATTACTAATGATATCGATATTGGAATCGATTATGAAATTCAACTTTGGTATTGTTTTAATTAGTTGGAATATTATTTATTTATCTTTTAGTTTATTTTAGGGCATGTGATATTTAAGGGTTTATCTGGATTAGGTTTTATTTTATTATTTTAGTTATTCTAGGCTTTTAATGTGTTAAGGTCTATTTATCAAGTTTGAGTTCATTAAGTCAAATTAGGGTTAACTTTCTACCATATAAATCAATTGTTAATATTATTTCTTAGCTCATGAAATTTTCTCTAAAGCTGTCGTATATTATGTGATTTGTTTCTTTTTGTGTGGTTGAGTGGTTTTCATACTAAGTTCTTGATTGAACTTGCAAACTCTTCGAATAATTGATCAATTTTATTGTGATTTATACTTCTCGTTCATGTTTCATTATAGGCATAGGGTAGAAGTGATCAATTGCATATATTTTTTGTTTCCAATACAAGGTTTTTGTTAAGTAAAGTTGTAAATTTTTCTTCAAACTTCAAATTAGCAATCTAAGAGACAGTTTTGCATCACTCTGACTATTTGTTTGTTATAGGAATGTTATGTTAAAGAAATTGCCCAAAAAACCTAAAATATAAAGTAAATTAATTAATCAGAAATACCCCAAGTTTCAATTTAGTATAATTATAACTATGAGTTAAGGATTTGTGAGGATAAAAAAAAATAGATTACGTGCTTGGCAATATTTTCTCCGTTGTTTCTAAGTAATTTTTAAGTTGTTTTTCTTACTATAATTTTAAAACCCGGCCTGGCCCGGCTGGTCGACTCGAGACCCGGTCAACCCGGGCCTAGAACTGGGCCGGGTTAAAGAAAAAACCAGCCTGGGATTTTGCCCGGCAAAACCCGGTCGACCCAGAACCCGTACGACCCGGGTAAACCCAGTTGATACCCGGTTGTTTTTTATAATATATATCAGTAAAACGACGTCGTTTTTTGTTGAATGCCATCCTCTCTCTCTGATTGAATGCCATCCTCTCTCTTTGTCTCCGACCCAAAATCTCTGTGGATCTCAATCTTTACTAGTTGCTTAAACTCTCTCTCCCAAAAGCTCACAAAAAGAAAGCACATGGCGATGACATCTATTCAAAATCCGATCGAAGAAAGAAAATACCCTTTCATCTTCACTTTTGCTATCTTTCTCTTTTCCGCCATTATCTTCTTCTTATACTCAAACAATTTTCAATCTCATGGGAGAAAGAGAAGAAGCTGGAATCTAAACAAAGGGTTGCAGTTTTACTTTTGAGATAAATGAATAAAAGAAAGGATTTATTGAATGGAAGATGAGTGGAGTAACAGTGGCTTTTTCAGCAGCCACCGAGTTGCTTTTTTATGATCTTGTTTTGTTTTGTCTCATTGGAGATAGGGGGGAGGTTTTATGTCTGGTATTGGAAAAGAGGAGATAGTTATTATGGTTCATTAATGGCATGTGATGTTTTGTTGATTTAATCAACTTGATTATCACAGGTGGAGTAACGATGGCCCTTTCAGCAGCCATTGTTTTTTTTTGGTTGACCTGGGTTCACCCAGGTTAACCTATCTGACCCGTGACCCAATCATTATACCGGGTCGACCACCAAGTCAGGTTTAAAAACAATGCTTTTTACTGTGCCATAAAAAACAATACAGAGCTGTTTTTATTTCTGATATTACAAGGAATGAGAGTTAATAAGAAAAAAACACAAAACAACTAGTATACATGTAAATGTAAGAAAAACCCAAATATATAAGTCTATTATAATTACATTCAAAATCCAAGAACTCTCATTATGATTACATATAGATTGACTCCAAACCTAATTCGATATGAACGGGCCTACTCTAGCATTTCCCAATCTACCAAGCCAAGCATTTCCCTCCAAAATCCTTGAAGCTTTAAACAGAGAAGAAGCAAAAGCAAACAGAGCAAAGGAACTCAAAGATCAAGCAGAGAAATGAAGGAATGAAGATTCCATATCCCATTTCACTTCAGTTACTTGCAATATCATTCAAAATCCATAAAAACCACTTTTCAACAACAGCAGCAGCAACCAACACTAACCTAACTACCTTGTTCAACAAATACTTCGACAGGACCGATGTCTACTCCTGGAACTCACTTATTGCCGAGTTGGCTCGCGGAGGTGACTCGTGCGAGTCTCTCCGTGCTTTCTCTTGGATGCGAAAGCTCGATATAAAACCAAACCGCTCAACTTTCCCTTGCGCAATCAAATCATGCTCGGCTTTGTTTGATCTTAACTCCGGAAAACAAGCCCACCAACAAGCTCTTGTTTTTGGGTTTGAATCGGACCTTTTTGTATCATCAGCTTTGATTGATATGTACTCAAAATGCGGGAAGTTAAGTAATGCAAGAGTACTGTTCGATGAAATTCCTCGGAGAAATATTGTTACTTGGACTTCTTTAATCACCGGGTATGTTCAAAATGATGATGCCCATGAAGCGTTAATGGTTTTTAAGGAGTTTTTGTTTGAAAAGAGTGAAGGAAATGGTGAAGAGGTTGGAACTTCTGTTGATTCTGTAGCTATGATTTCTGTTTTATCGGCTTGTTCTCGTGTTTCTAATAAAGCAGTCAGTGAGGGAGTTCATGGGGTTGCTATAAAGGTCGGGTTGGATAAAGTGATGGGAGTTGAGAATACTTTGTTGGATGCGTATGCAAAGTGTGGTGAAGTGAGTTTGTCTAGAAGGGTGTTCGATGACATGGCTGAGAAGGATGTTGTTTCTTGGAATTCTATGATTGCTGTGTATGCCCAAAATGGGTTATCGACGGATGCTTTTGAAGTTTTTCATGGGATGTTAAGGGCTGGTGGTGGTAAATACAATGAGGTGACTATGTCCACTTTGTTGCTAGCCTGTGCACATGAGGGCGCTCTGCGTGTGGGGATGTGTTTACATGATCAGGTACTTGGTTTTCTTTTCCTACTAGAATAGTTCGTTCCATGTACTGTGAGACTAACGTTAGTCAACTTGGTGTATTATAGTTGAGGTAAATGCCTGGTGATGTCAGCATTTCTGCATCGAATTATAGTTATCCCATCTGCTTATGATATGTCTGACTGTCTTGAATGATGCTTTGTTTGGTTCAAATGCATAATTTATCATTTATTTATCTTTTGTAACAGGTTATAAAGATGGGTTATGTGAATAATGTGATTATGGCCACCTCAATTATAGATATGTATTGCAAATGTGGGCAAGCTGAAATGGCAAGAAATGCATTTGATGGCATGAAGGAGAAGAATGTGAGGTCATGGACTGCTATGATTGCTGGTTATGGAATGCATGGTTTTGCAAGAGAAGCTTTGGATGTTTTTTATCAGATGATATGGGCTGGGGTCAAACCAAATTATATAACTTTTATTTCAGTTCTGGCTGCATGTAGCCATGCTGGTTTTTTAGATGAGGGCTGGCGTTGGTTTAATGCCATGAGTCATGAATATAATGTAGAACCAGGGGTTGAGCACTATGGTTGCATGGTTGATCTTCTTGGGCGTGCTGGTTATATCAAAGAGGCGTACAACTTGATAAAGAGTATGAAGGTGAGGCGTGATTTTGTACTATGGGGCTCTCTTCTTGCAGCTTGTAGAATTCACAAGGATGTGGAGCTTGCAGAGATTTCTGCGAGGGAACTGTTTAAACTAGACCCAAGTAATTGTGGGTATTATGTCTTACTTGCAAACATATATGCAGATGCTGGAAGATGGAAAGATGTTGAAAGGATGAGAATACTTGTGAAAGATCGTGGACTGGTTAAACCACCGGGATACAGTTTGGTTGAACTCAAAGGTAGGGTGCATGTATTCTTGGTTGGAGATAAAGAGCATCCTCAACATGAGAAGATCTACAAGTATTTGGAGGAACTCTCTGTGAAGCTGCAAGAAGCTGGCTATGTTCCTAATATGGCATCGGTTCTTCATGATGTTGATGAAGAGGAGAAAGAAATGATCGTGCGAGTTCATAGTGAGAAATTGGCTGTCGCTTTTGGAGTCATGAACTCAGTTCCTGGTTCAACTATTCATGTTATTAAGAATCTTCGGGTTTGTGGTGACTGCCACACTGTTATTAAGCTGATTTCCAAGATTGTTAGTAGAGAAATTATAGTGAGAGACGCAAAGAGATTTCATCACTTCAAGGATGGTTTGTGTTCATGTGGAGATTATTGGTAACAGATCTATACATGAGACGAACAAGGCTGTGGCACTGCTAAGGGAAAGCTAACCGTTGCTTTTGACCTGAACAACGGGGTTATTGCTATTAGGAGATTTTCCTCCATAATAGCTGAAAGGATGTTTTACCTATATAGATACAGTCTAGGACCTTGAGGCACAGAATTTATTTAAAAAATTTATTGCCATTAGGAGATTGTAGTTACCATGGTGCTGCAACTTCTCTGATGAAATAGTATTCCCAAACAACAGTCTTTGATAATTCGACTCTGTAAGTCAGATATGCAATAACCTCTAATTGTTCAATCAAAAGGCACTCAAGCATCCAAGCAGGTAGCTGATTCCTAACTACGAATCTGAGAGCAGTTCCAAGAAAAAAAATGGTTCCAGGTGGGTGTAGCCAAATGTATTTCTTTTATGTGATTATTGCTGAAAGGATGTTTTATTTATAGGCATACAGTCTAGGACCTTGAGGCACAGAATCACGAGACAAGAAAGCAGTCTGTTACAGCACAAAGATTACCCTTTGAACAAGAACATATTATGAAGTACATAAGAGCATGACAAGTAATTGGGAAAATTTTGCTCCTTTAAGCTCTACAAGATGTGTAATTATAGCTTTGATGTTGAGGATTGGATTTGCATGAACTTCATGCTAAAGCATTTGCTTAAGCAGGGAAATGAGTCAAATGACAATTCATGTACAACCTCCTCCAAAAAACTTACCCGAGAGTAGTCCTCTTCTCTGCAATGAGTTGCGCTTCTCTCCGTCTTTTGAACAGCTGATGCAGCCCTGGAGGGACCTGTTCTCAGCCTTCAAATGTTCTAGCTGTAGCCGGAGCTTATCAATTACCAGTTTCTTTTCAATGTTTCTCCTTGCTAGCTCGGCCTGCTGCTGCAGATTTTCCTCCATAAGGTTTGTGATTTGAAACTTGAGTTCACACCATGTATTGTCCCACTCGTAACCACTACCCTCTGAGAAGTCTCTTGCAGTAGCCTGAACTTCGCCATAATCATTCATATTCGTACTGATACTTTCTACTCGGAAAAAATCTCTGCCTTTCTTATCCATTTGATTTTCTCCAATTTCACGTTTCGCTTTTAATTTCATCTTGCATTCTTCAGTCAACATCAGGTCATCCACTAGTTTGTCCAGGTATTCAACGTCGAAGTTAGTGCTGTCACATTTGATCTCAGGATCTTCAACAACATATTGAGGATGGGAATCTAAAATCTCCAAGTTAGAATTATCAGAGCTTTCTATTGGTGTATCCTTGTTACTGTCAATGGTGGAATACAAAGGTGCAGGCCCTGAATCTTTGACAAGGAATTTAGACCTCAACCTGTCACATGTTTCAGCTAAATAGCGATAAGATCTGTTGAACTCTTCTAGCATTTGAACAAGCTCCAGCCTTCTTTTGTAATGCCTGACAACTCTATCTAAAGAATCGCCATCTTCTTCCAAAAGGGTCATCATGGCTTTCATTCTCTCGTTCATGTCTGCAATAACGAGAAAAGCATACCAAGATGCTCAGAAAACCTTTCCATAGCAGGAAACGTCTTCTTTTTTTTTTTTAATGGAAAGTAAATAGCAGTGAATGTCAAGAAGTAACATTTTTGCTGTGCATTTGATTTACCAAAGCAAGAACATTGATCGAGTGGTTCTAGTTACAACTCCAAACCACATGGCCAGGAAATGTTACAGAGTATTTGAAGCATTCATTTGAGCATTAAAAAAAAATGTGGCATGAACCATCATTATATATTTGCATATAAGCTTTCAGGTTTCCTGGGTTAATATCTATAGTTTTGAACTTGTCATGTGCCACTCGTTCCCTACTTGTGGTTTCTACCAATGTTTAGAACAAGAAATGAATTCACAGATAGCATAACTGATGAAAATTAAGCCAAGTGAGGACAAACCTGATAGAGTCTTCTGAAGCCATTGAGAATGTCGGGGGCTATCACGATCACCTGGAGCCACAGAACATGAAGAAGCCTCGATGATTTCCATTGGACAGATGTGTTCTCAAGCTACTCTCTCTCTGGGCTTTAAGAACAGGCAAAAAAACAAAGGATGGACGTTAAGAATCTTGAAAAATACATAATCTTGCCTTGTATGTAAATTTATTCTCACTTACGAAACGCATCTTCTTTGCACCCGATATAAATCCATCTTTAATAAGGTAATAATAATATTCCAATAATGCGGGCTTGATTTGCTCCTCTCTTCATGCCCTAGTTTTGAAAAAGTACTTTAATTTCAACGTTTGAAACTTAGCACTGGTAGGCTTGCTGGTGTTCTCCTCTGGGTAGGCATCCATGTACAAGTCCTCGTTCAATTTATATTTTATGCTGGCCGACCATCATGGCATTCTGCCACGTGAACAATTGTTAATGATTAATGGGATTCCTTGTATTTATGTTGTCTTGTACCATGTTAATTGCCTTGATGAAAACATGATTGGTTAATAATCCATGGACATTTAGTATTTGTTCTTGAAAATTAAGGAAATACTATAAGAAAACACAATTTGTGGATTCTAACATGGAAAGTCCTAATGGAAGTAAGTGGTGAGTGGTGTAAGAAGTTTTAAGAGATAAAATATTAAAATGTTTGATAGAAACCGAAAAAATATAGATAATAATGAAATTTAATATAAGATTAAAATGATGTAATTCGAAATAAATAAATAAATAATACTTTTGCTTTCTTTGATTTGAACCATCTTCGTCGAGCCTCTTTGACGGGTTCTTCCCATTAGCCATGGCTTGGTCTAATCCTTAAAAATAAAACATACAATTATCGAGTTGAAATGGGAACAGGAGATGGGAATAGTCCAAGCTTCGCTTTATTGCAAAATGGGGAAGCGAGGGAGAGGCTTTTTCATCCAGGGAGGAGCTGTAACTTCTGAGAGAGACCCAAAACCAAGGGTCATTCCTTCATTGATTGGTTGTTTCCCAGGATCTATTTCTCTATATATCATTTCAATAAAAATCAATAATACTAAAAAGATCTTGAAATAAAATTACGATAGACACAATATTGAAAAAAATAATGGAGGAAGTTATCATTTCAATTAAAAATTTATCACACAATAATCAATTATACTTTCAGTTGAAATTACTTTCCATTTCCACTTCGTTTAAAAAACAAAACACTTTTCTTTAAAATAACACCTATTTTAATTTTAAAGTAAAACAAATATTAATAAAACAATGTTTTTGAATTAAAAATAAAAAAATAGCTTTAATTTAAAAGCAGAGCAATATCAATCTTCGATATTTTCTACAAACTTGGAATTACATCCCTTGTTTCCTAACAGCAGAGGAAAAGGAGTTGATGGAAAATGGTACAAGTTGAGAAAATAGTTGACCCAGTTTTGGTGCTCCCCAATATCTGTGAGGAATATGCCGCCACTCACCAGCACCGCTGTCTGGTCTTCTTTTCTTCAACCCTCTGTAATATATGCCACCGCCCTACCTTGAAAATCACATGTTTGCCCTTTACATTGCAAATAACTTTCAAATGTTTTTTTATTTAAAAATAAATTAAAATAATACTTTTTTACTTTTTTAAAACCAGCATATTAAAATTATTTATAAATATAAAAAAATAATTTCAAATAATTTTTTAAAAATTTACTAAATTCCGAGTACAAATACAACCTCAATTAAAACAGAGAATACGCAGTCAGACCAAACTATATTTATTGTATCAAGCCAATAAACAATTTGCAGTATTTAGAAGATAAATCATATAATTTAGCATAAACAATATATATATATATATATATATATATATATATATATATATAAAATATTTGCATCAGCCCTAGCCTTTTCCACTTGTAAATAAAGAAAAAGAAACGGCCCCTATTTTTTTGAAAAAAAAAAAACAGGGCTCGTGAGAAACACGCGAGAGTTGGTGGACAGCAGCCAATAAAACCGGAACGGATCCTCACGCAGCTTTTCTTACAGCGCAATTGGAAGCGAGAGTTTAAGCAGGCAGGCAGAGAAGAGAACCCCTAAAAAAACCTCTCTCTGCTGCTCTCTTCATTTTCTCTCGCTCCCTTGCAAAAATGGATTCTCATAGACAACAGTCACTGATCCCTGGCTTCCTCTACTCCTCTTCTTCCTCCGCTAAGACACTCACCCTCTCTAAGCTCCTCCACTCCGAACAACCTTCTCTTTCTCCGTCGTTAACCCCGGCTATGGGGACGAAGAGCAGTGGCGGATTTCTGATCCCGGCACCGAGTGAGCCTGGGAAAAGGATCGAGATGTACTCACCTGCTTTCTATGCTGCTTGTACTGTTGGTGGTATTCTTAGCTGTGGACTTACTCATACGACTGTTACTCCTCTTGACCTTGTCAAGTGTAATATGCAGGTGTCCTTTTTTACTAGATCTGTGCTTCTCTTGCATCGTTTTTGCTCTGTTCTCTGTCGTTTTTAGTTCAGATCTATGTCGCTGTTTCTGTTGATGTAGCGATTTAGAGGTTTTTTCTGCTTGCATTTAGTAGTTTTTAGTGTTAGATCGTGTTCGTTTTAAAAGATTTTTGTGTTTTTAATTGGTTTATAAGAGATCAGATCTGTTTGACATTTCCAAATGTGCAGTTTCAATTTATTTATTTTTGTGTTAGATTTGATCTGTTTTTGCTAGCTGAGGTATAAATAGAGTGACTGCTTGATTCATTTTGGTTGAGCATTTCACAGATTTTTATGTTTTTAGGGTTTCGTTGTTATTGTGCTCTATCTGTTGTAGACTGTCATATGTTGGCCCATACTTTCCTTGTAATGCATTATATAGTGTTATGTATTAAGAGAATAAGGAAGCAATGAAAATTTAGGTTTTTATCTTTGCCCGTGGTTTATGTTTTCTTAAACCACATGTTGTCACAGCCATCAAATATGAGATGAATTGGTTAGCAATGTTTTGTTAAAATATTGAGGATATCGATTGATGTTTATATGATTGATTTTTTAGATTGACCCTGCCAAGTACAAGAGCATCTCATCTGGTTTTGGAGTTCTACTCAAGGAGCAAGGAGTGAGAGGCTTCTTCAGGGGTTGGGTGCCTACCCTTCTTGGTTACAGTGCTCAGGGGGCCTGCAAATTTGGATTCTATGAGTTCTTTAAGAAGTACTACTCTGATCTTGCTGGGCCTGAGTATGCAGCCAAGTACAAGACCTTGATTTACCTTGCTGGTTCTGCATCTGCTGAGGTGATTGCAGATATTGCTCTTTGCCCCTTTGAGGCGGTGAAGGTTCGAGTTCAAACTCAGCCTGGGTTTGCTAGAGGCTTGTCTGATGGAATGCCTAAGTTTGTGAAAGCTGAAGGTGCTCTTGGGTATGCTTTTAAGATGTCCATGATTTGTTTTGATGATTTATGTTAAGTTTTATATGTAACTAACTTTGTTGTTTATTTTAGGTTGTACAAAGGTATCGTTCCTCTCTGGGGTCGCCAGATACCATGTAAGTTTGACATCTTTACTTTTTAATAGTTATTTGATGCTTAGTAGGGCTAAGAAATTCAGATATTATTTTGCATGATTTCATCTGTTCAGTACATTTGATATTTTCAATTTTCCATTCTATTTTAATTTTTTTTTGAACTCTTACTATGCAAGCGTGCTATTTTGTAAGTGTTGGAGCTTTACAGCTTTATAAGACACTATGTTCTTTTTAGCCTTTAAAGGACGTGTTTAGGTCGTGGTTATATAATGATTCATCTTCTTTCTTGTTTGAAATGAGCATTTTGTGTTAAGTTATCGTGTGCATGTAGAAGCATGATACATTCTTGTCCAAGTTATTCTTTGTTGGCAACATTTTGTTTGGAACTGTTTCATCCTGTATGTTTTAAAAGAGAGTAAAAAATCAGCTATGTTTGTGTGCAAAAGTTGGGAGTTTCGAACTGATATTGTGAGGCATGCTGAAGTCTGCATCCAAGTTGACCATCTCAACAATTGCTGTAGCCTTGAACTAAAATGCTGGTCAAAAGAACTTGTATAATATTTGACAGTGTGCATTGCATTTTTCATCTTTTGTTTAAGTGTGTAGCTCACAAGAACTATGGTTTTATTCATTGAGGTTTCTGTTTTTTTTCATGCTGCAATTTAAGTTTGTGGTTCATGGTTTTCTTGCAAAAAATGCCCGGTCTGAGCTTCTGGTGGATGGCAACAGTTACACGGAGCTTTTGCTGTACTGAATGTTAATTTTGGCGTGTCATTGAGTTGCTGTTTATACCGTAGTTTGAGTCATTATTGGTCATATCAGTGGTACCTGTTGCTGACAATGCTACATGTTTTTTGTTGTTTTCTTGCAGATACAATGATGAAGTTTGCATCTTTTGAGACTATTGTAGAGATGATCTACAAGTATTCCATCCCCGTGCCAAAGGACCAGTGCAGCAAGTCTCTGCAGCTTGGTGTTAGCTTTGCTGGTGGTTATGTTGCTGGTGTGTTTTGTGCTGTGGTGTCACATCCCGCGGATAATCTTGTCTCTTTCCTGAACAATGCTAAAGGGGCAACTGTTGGTGACGTGAGTACATTCTCACAGTGAATTCCCTGAAAAACATTATTTTCCGCCCCTTGTTAACGTGTTTGAAACTTTATTTATGTTTGGTTTTGCAGGCTGTGAAGAAGCTAGGTGTGTGGGGTCTGTTCACTCGCGGGCTGCCTCTCCGTATTGTCATGATTGGAACACTTACCGGAGCTCAGTGGGGTATCTATGATGCATTCAAAGTTTTTGTGGGATTGTAAGTATTTCCTATGAGTGGTAAAAGCTTCATTGTGACTTGATCTGGTGTTGCATTGCTAAAAAGGATTTGATGTGAATTTTCAGGCCTACTACTGGTGGTGCTGCCCCTGCTGCTGCCCCTGCAAAGGTATAAAGTTTCGATCTATTGACGGATTGGTGAGATCATATAGGGATAATAAATATAGGATCGGAGCTGCTTGAGTAATCCCAAGCCAACGGAGATTATTCTTTTACATTCAAGACTCATTGTCGATTTTTGTCGTCTTGACTAGTTATGGTTTTCCAGGGGATAGTTTTGTTCCCATCCTTCTCAGATCATGAAAACTTTTGCTAGTTAGATCATTTATGGAATTTCAGTTTGATATAAGGATCTCATCATTCCCCTGGCCAGGACAACCAGAATAATGAACAGATGGGGAGATGATGTGTTTTGTCCTGTCCGAATTTCTTTTGAGTGCTTATGTGGGAACTTGCATGTGATGGGCCATGTGAATGCATGGGATTCGTAGTCCCCCTTTTTACGGCAATCTTCGTTGTTATTGCATTTATGTTTTTTTTTTTTTTTTGCTTTCCTTTTTCCTTTTTAACTTATCTTAATTAAATAAACTCATATACATGGTATTTAGTTTTTGAATTCGTGAGATGCGATTAGAGAACAGAGTTTTATCATATTGAGGCTAGAGAATATGTGAAGAAATACCTTTTATTTGTTTTGGTGTTTATCTTTAAGTTTTATCTATTTGAGTTATATATTATAATTCTATTTCAATGCATGGTGCTAGCATGTATCTATGTGACATGTGGTTAAAAAGAGTGCGTTACTGTATGAACCTGTAAATTTCTTCTAGTAATGCAATGTGATACATAATAAGGATTTATAGTGCTTCATTTCTCTAATTAGGAGAGCTGAAAAGTTTCTATAGTAAATGTAAAGAACCATGTGTTATCGTCAAACCCTTAATGGAATTCAAGAGTTAATATGAAATTAATTTGTAAATTTTGTTGAAATTATTGAGCACCGAAAAAAAATCAAAATAAATTTTAATGAAGCTTGTAATAACCTCAATATAAAAACTTGGTCATCTTTTTTCTCGATTGAAAACTCTTATCATTAAACATCTTCTCCCTTGATAACTTTGACTGTCTAAAACAGAGAGCATGAATGTGATAACTAGCTAGAATGCAGAGAGCATGATGTGGATGCTCTTAAGCCTATGGGAGTCATGCTAAATATCAACAAATTTCTTTCAACCACACGGGAGGGATGCGCCTTTCAAGCAAGAGCTCACAAGGTATCAATAATTCTGTGCTCTGCCATGAAATCTGGGCAAAACAACAACTAGACTACAAGTGCCCTCTAACCTCTTCAGTCATTTACACTCAAAGAACAAGAAATTGCAATGAATTCAACATTCCATGAAGCTAGAGGGATGGAAATGTCTCTTCTAGCCCTAGAAATCGGGTTTTTTTTTTACAATCAGTGTGTGTATTTGAATGAGATTTTTTTGAGCTAGAGGGATTAAACTGTTTCATGTGTAAATACAAATGATTTATTTTATATTAAGTTGGTTTGTTTTATATTTTATATAAGCAAGCTATTGTTCTCTTTTGATGATGCCAACAGCAAGAATTATCACAAAAATATCGAACTCGTTCCATAAAAAGAAAATAACATTTAATTCAGGGTATCTCATTAAAACATATAAATTCAATAAAAAAAAAAAACTATAATACCATCCACTACTTATTGTAGTCGATTTTTATTTCTTTTTGAATGAATAGCTCACATAATAGAACATGCATTGGAAATTTCATCAGCAAAGTCTTGCGGTGGGTGATAATTATAGGGCCCGTTACCATGAGCGTGGTCTTGGGCCGGGGGATAACTATAGGGCCCACTACTATCAGCAAGACCTTGGGGTGGGGGATCATTATAGGACCCACTACCATCAGCAAGACCTGGGGGTTGGGGATCATTATAGGACCCATTAAAATAAACATAGGGTGGGACTTTGCCAAAAGGAAAGTGTGGGCCATATTCAAGCCCATAATCACACAGATATCTTGCAAGCTCGTGTTCTAAGTTCTGTTCACCCATGGGCTCAGTACTATATCCCCCTCTATTGGATGGACCAGCTTCGGCATCATTATAGGGCCCACTACCATCAGCAAGACCTAGGAGTTGGGGATCATTATAGGACCCATTAAAATAAGCATAGGTTTGGGGATCATTATGGAGCCCACTACCATCAGCAAGACCTAGGAGTTGGGGATCATTATAGGACCCATTAAAATAAGCATAGGTTTGGGGATCATTATAGAGCCCACTACCATCAGCAAGACCTTGGGGTTGGGGATCATTATAAGGCCCATTAAAATAAGCATAGGTTTGGGGATCATTATAGGGCCCATTAAAATTAGCTTCCTCTTTTGGCTTCTTTTCTTCTTCCTTCTTTTCCCCGTCACCTTGGAATATAACCTCAACCTTGACACCCTTTCTTATCTTAGCCAATCTTGCTTTCAAGGCTTCAGTGTCCACAGTGCCAGTGACAGTGACAAGGAACTTCTTTTTGTCTATTAATCTCCCTTTAATCCCTGCCAAGTTTATTGATAAGAACCCACACAAGAGAGTTGTTAAGAATCAAAAGAAGAGGCAATGTACAAATTCACTTTAGGATGATGATGTACCTTCGATACCGGAGAGAGCATCATTCACCTTACGCCAGCATCCTTCACAGTCGCAGAATCCACTCAACTTCAACGTCATCATCGTGGTAAGACTTCCAAAAGAGGAGGGCAGGAGATGGGTATTCTATAAACATTTAGTGTCAGATCATAACCATGTAGATTACCATTAAATCTCTTGATGAAGAATGTACCTTGTTTTTGGACAAAATTATTTTCTCCTGGATCTCTATGCCTCTTTGACAGGGCTAGTCAATAACCAGAAATCTAGAGATATATATATATATATATATATATATATGTTATAACATTCCGTGCTGAAAAGGAATTTAGGGCTTACTGTTAAGAATAGGAAAGCTCCAAATAAGAAATAAACAGGAGAAGCTCGAGATAAGAAATATGCTATACCGTGAAAGTAGGAAAAAGAAATTAACTGTTCTTTAAATTAAGGTCGACTAGCCGGCTTTTTCAGCAGGCCAAAATAGGGCACAAGCCTGTCAGGCTAAGCCAGGCTCAGACCATACTTAGCTAAATAAACCAATACATGAAACACATCTGATCTTCATCATGTCATCATAATACATAGACAAGGAGCATCTTCCAATTACCACATACACAATGAACTCTAGTACCCACCTCAAAATATAGGTGTTAAAATACAGATTTGTAGTCATTACATTTCCCTTCAAGCATTGTACCCTTGTAATCCATGAGAACTCCACAGGAATCCGCATGCTCAGATTATAAATAAACCAAAGAATTGAGATATCAACGATAATATACAGTGTCATCATTCCCGTCCATTTATTGATATCAAAAGGAATCCTAGGACTTGGAGTTTGCCACACACAAGAAATTGGAACCTGTGAGGTCAAACAAGATTGATTGTGAAGGACGGGTAAGGATAAGTATCAGCTTCGCCTCCCAAACCGAAGATCCCTCCTCCCATTTCATCTTCAGATTTCCAGTGCGTGCTGCATTAGAGCAATCAAAGTACCATGCCGCGAGAGAATTTTAGAAGACAACAATACAAATGTGTGCAAAATTCCACGATACAAGCAATAAAAAAGTCAAAGAAAACATAATTTATAAGTTTTGATTCACTAGATCATCGACAATTTTTTTTCCCTTTTCTTTTAAAGTATTATGAAAAGCTTAAAATCTGTTCAGATTTTAAAACAAGGTTGCAACAACATTGGAGAATTTCATCTACTTCTCAAAGATAAAAGAGCACAAAATCCAGAGCTCTCTAGAAGAAAGCACTACAGACAATGCTGTCCAAGCTTGCAATTGATTAATTTGGCGTTGAGATTGAACCACTGTTTCACCATTTTTTGTGTTTTTTTATCGTTTTGATGTGTTGATATCAAAAATAATTTTTTTTAAAAAAAAAACATTATTTTGATGCATTTCCAATTGAAAAACACTTTGAAATACAACCCTTATCATACTCTTAAACAGACACTAAAACATCAAGCAGTAGCTTTTGGCATTCTTCAAAGTGGTTCATCCAGTTATGTAATTATATCTAAAGGGTATACAAACTTGCCTGTTTGAATTGCCACAAAATCCTTCAAGGATTGAACGTACTTTCTTCTCACTTTTCGTAGTAGGAGATAAAACACAAGCCTGAAATGGTCCCAAAAGCCAATGCTTGGTGAAAAAAATGATTCATAGGAAAGACATGGGAAAACATAAGATGAATATTCACCAAAAATGATGGGGGCAATCCATATCTGAGAATGCTCTCTGCAAAGACACGAACAGCACAAAAATGCATCCAAGAGCTGAAAACCTGCAGGTCATAAACTTGTTTAGTTAACAAGGGAACTAGCGGCGCAGCCAAAGCCAAAGAAAAAAAGAGAAAAATCAAGGAACAGTACAACATTTTTTTTAGCAAGAAACAGTATTCACTATAGATAAAAACAACAAAAAATACAAGAGTACTCAAGGAAGCGTATGTCTGAAAAGTATTAACAAAGACTTCAGAATTTCTGAAAATCATTTAGACCCTGAGGCACATAGGCTTGTTCAGTTGGGCGGGACGAAGGGTTTTAGAGTCAGTAGACTCCAACCATGTCAAAATAAAAGAAACTGCTCTGTGCAAGACAAAAAAAATCATGGAATCGAATTCCAAAGCAATCAAGACAAGAAATTGTCCGTCAATCAACAAGCAAATCACCAGACCAGCAGATACACATCTCAACTAGTTGAATGTTAGCATGTGATCATCTGCTTCCATCACAGAAGCCAGGCAGGAGCTTTAGAGACAGACCAGTATATTTTCCACGGTAATTTTTATGCTTAGCTAAGTAACCCTATGGAATGTAAAATACATTGTGCAGATGAGTATCCTAGGCCCTGACAAAGAGTTGATGAGTATTTCGTTCCAGTTTGAAATACAAGAAAGGCTAATTTGAGCACTCGGTTCTCTCTTTTTCTAGGCCCTCTTATTCTTTCTCCTTTCCTCCTTCACCTCCACCACCTACTTCCTCTCTTCCTCACTAAAATTCTACATGACAGTATCTCATGTACATTTACAGACCGCCACCAAACTTCTCAGCTTTTGGCTTTATTTGCAACATCAGACTCGTCAATCCCTGTAACTTCAAAACCTAATTAATTCCTGCCCAATTAATTCCACAAAGTCCTACTTCCAAACTACGGTTCTTTAAGTTGCATGTCAAGGTTTTCCAGAAATTGAACATGCAATTCCAGCTATCAAGCAGCCATCCTATCTCTCAATCATCAACACAACCGACCTCAACGTCAAACTACAAATCCAAAAACTTTAAGTTCTTGTTATCCAATCCTATAATTACAAATCTTGTCAAACCCCACTCAATGACAAAAACATAAAGGCTGATTAATCCAAATCTGACCTGCATTATATTGCCCCAAAAGTAGGAAAAAGGAAAGGAAGGGAAGAAAATTACCTCTCCATAACTAGTATAGCACCACTGCAAAAGAGAACTTCTCAAACTTTCTTGGTCCCGCACCAGTCTTTCTAACTCTTGCTTCCTGCTCTCTTGTGCTTCTGGACTATATTCAAAATCACGAATCTAAATCACACGAGAGACAGAAACATAATGCATTAGAGATCCTAGAGCAAGTCAAATATTAAAAACTCGAATATTTTCTATATCTATAAAGCACAAGATTGAGTTACTCCTAGAACCATTAGACTAAAAGCTAGAGCAAGTCAAACTGGGTACTACTCACTTGGAACCCTTTTTCACGTGCATTTGTTCTAAAATTGTCTGCCACGCGCTTAAATAGTGTTACTGTGTAAAGAGCATATTCATTATCTTCATATAACTTCTTGGAGGACCTGGGAACCTGAAAGACACAAGATGGATAAATCAAGCTGGAATTGAGAAGTGGCAAGAAAAATATAAGCATGGCATGCTTAAATCCATCAGTTCACATGAGCCTAAGTGAACAGGTCTCCCAGGCAACAATCCATATCACTGTTAGAGACGATAGCCATCCAAGCTGGAGCCACTGATTGAAGCATTTATATATAAAGAAACACATCTTACCACATAGTTAGTCAATGTTTCATAGCTTGCCAACCAGTCCTTCTGTGAATACTTGGGAACAATTGCGGGGAGGGTTATGAGGTGTTCAGAGATAATAATGTCCTCTGTTTTCACCAAATCCGAAAGATCACGAACAGCTAAGCTGAAACAGATAAAGGAGGGTCATGCCAGAAATAAGAGATGTAAATGATAGATCAAAACTCAGGATATGAATACCTTCCACTCTGCTTCCGATTGATAGCATTGAGCTGACTACGTACATTATTATACTCAGCAACACGAACCTAACAGAAAGGACAGGGATTAAAAGTTCAAATTCCCAACTGAATATGCTACTAGAGCTATAGTCAGGTTTTAAATATTTAGGCATGGGTTATGAAATACCCAAGTTTTTCATCAATTAATATTAAGGAACGCTAAAAATTGCAACTAGGCTGGCAGTGTGTCGTACTTTTGTACAAGTCAATAAATGCATCTAACAGTGGCATATAATAGTAGCATAAAAAAAGCAAGAGCATAAAACACACGAATGAATGAGCTTAAAAGCCTTTGAGGTCTTTTCAACTGGGTTAGATATTGAAATTCAGCTCGTGACATGGTGATTTGCTAAATGTTATCTACCATAAGAAATGTGGTGTGTTACTCCTGGTATTTCTCCTATGCTTACATAAAAAACAAATCAATTGACAATCAACTGTTCCATTATCCAAATAACAATAATCACCTTGAGGTCATCCTCAATCTTCGCCACTTGACTATGGATACTATCCACAATCTCTTTTAGAGGAGACATTGTTGGGTATTTTGCTTCATCCCAAACAAACCTAAAATCACAAATCCAAAACACAATCTGAGAAAATCACTACTAACCCCAAAACCCAAATCCCAAATTCACATCAAAATTTCAATGGACTGCAAAACTAACCTGGTTAGGTAAGAGTCAACTGGCACACCATCAACTGTCAAAGCATTGCTCTCCACACCTGATACCCTCTCAAATTCCTCAATCTGTCTCCTGGTCTTGTGTGACACTCCTTCTATAAAGTTACTCGACTGCACATTCAATTCAATCAACCAAAAATTCCAAAAAACCAAAGCATTCACTATTAAAACATTCAGCAGTAAAAGAAAATGAAAAAAGAAAAAGAAAAATCAAATCATTCATAACAACCCCTCGATCAAAAAAAAATTAAAGTAACATTAAAAATTCAAGCATTTAAATTATCAAAATGTGTAAAATTACGATTTCATCATCATCATCATCATCAAGTCAAACTGCTAAATTACAGAAATCTTGATTTCACGATTGCCAAAAATCCCAACATTTAAACTACCAGGGAGTTAAATTTCACATTTCCACAATGATTATCATTAAATTGAGACACAAACAGACATCAATTGCATAAATCAGAAATATAGAGAATTAAAAAGAAAGAAAAAAATTACCTTGACGAGATCATCACTAAGGGCAAGGAGTAAATCGAGGGTTCCAACACGAAGATTAGGGATATTAAACTGCGAAACGGAAAGGAAATAACAGAAAATTAAGGTTAAAGTAAACAGATCAGATGAAGAAGAAAGAGAAAGAAAGAAACCCTGTAGAGAGGTGTATCAAAAGAGTGCTTTGAGATTTGTTCTTGCAAACGGTTCCACACAGAAGAAGCTGAGTTTTCAACCGGAAGAGAAACTACCCAGTATCTACTCGTCATTTCCTTTTTGTTTTTTACTCAGATGTTTTCGATTTTGATTAGAGAGAGAACAGAGGGAGAGATCAGAGTTGCATTGATCTTCTTCTTCTTCTGTTCTAATTTCGGTGGAGCCTTCCTGGCGGTGCAAGGATGATTGCTGAGCAGTAAAACATTTACTTGATAAAATAATACATAAAAGATTAAATAATTTCTACTACCATAAGCATTGTTATTTGTTACCATTTCGATCTTTGCCCGGGTTAATTAAAAAAAGATTATTGGGTAAACCTGTATGAATTATTTTTAATTAAAATAATGTTATTTTTTTTTTTTTTGACTTGGATGGGTTTTTATTGGGTCAAATGAATTACAAATCAATATACCAAATCACCCGAATTTAACCGTGTTTTTTTTTTTATTATTAATCCGTCAAATTAGAACAATATTCTTCTTTTATTTATTTAACCAGCAATGTCATGTAATTTGTCCATGAAGATTGTTGAATTATTTATTTAGCCTATTGGATCACACTAAGCTGTGTTTGTTGGGAAAAAAAAATTATTGTAACAAAGTTGCAAAGAAGTTTTTGGTATTATTATTAAATATAACCCCATGAGTAAACCTTCATACCTCTCGATTTTATTTATTTTTTAGCTTGGATTTTAAATTGCACTGTATAAAAATTATTTCAATATTATCTAGTAGATATTTTTAGATTCAAAGATAAACTCAATAATATATAAAAACATAATTTGATTTTTAAAAAAAATTAAGATAATATTTTTTTAATACTAAAATAACAACATGTTATATTAACGCAAACTCTGTGATTAAACCGTCAAATCAATGACCCGGGTCATGGACTCCAATAGGTTTAATAACTTTGTTTTTAAGCTATTTTTTACTTAATTGTATGATAAAAAAATAAATGTTCGTAAAATCAAGTACCTACTAAATATCATAATATTCGTTTGAAGCCATAATAACCTTATAGAAAATAAATTATAAAGATTAATTTAAAATTAATTAATTGTTTAAAGATAAGATTCAAAAAAACAATAACAAACTTTTTTTAAAAAAAAAAAAAACTTAATTCACTTTTGATATGAATGGAGCAAGCAAGAGATTCCACCTCAAATCTTTTAATGTTTAGTAATAGAAACTAGTTTATTCGCATACTACTCCACATGTTAAATCAAAGTATTTTTTTAATATAACGAAAAATATTTAAATTATTGAGAATTATTTAGTATTTTTATTAAATTTGATCAATTATATCAGCTTTGAAATCTCGTGGTGTAATTTCTTACTTAACTTGAATTTAAAATTAAATTATGTAAGAGTTAATTTAATATAACCCTGCTGATTTTGCTGATCCAAAAATATCATTTCCAACCAATAAAAAGATAAAAAAAATTAAAAAAAAATGATGAAATTAATATAAAAATTGCTCTTTGCCTAACTTCTTACTTAGCTCGAGTTTAAAAATAAATTGCGTGGGAATTACCTTGACATGATTCAGTTGACTTGGTCAGTTTACAGTGGACTTGATTGGTCAATAAAAAATAATATATATGATATATGAAATAAACAAAATATATATATATATATATATATATATATATATATATATATATAGTCCGACTCTTTAATTTAATTAGCAGGGTATGAATAAGATATAAATAAATTATCAATTTCACATTTGAGGTGGGAATTAAAAATATATAATATAGTGTGTAGTGAAATATACAATATTATATATTGTGTAAGATGATTTGATTATTGATGAAAAATATAGAAATCTGAGTGAAGTGGGAAAACAGATTAATTGTAATAAATGAAGCCAGATTCGAATTAGAAAACAGTCAGAAAAAAACAATTAGTTGATTAAGGATCTAGCAAGGGTTGAGGGGGGCATTTACATTGATCAGTAATGTTTCTTTGTTCTTTGCAATATATATATATATTTCAAACTTATATAATAAACATAACCTAAATGACAGATAACATGCTAGCCTGGTAAAAAAATTTAAAGAACTTAAGAGAGAGAAAAAAAAACAGAATTAGGGGAAAAAAATAAACCAAGATTTCTCACTGATTTCCGAACATTAATCATTCCTTCTTTTTTTTCTTTTTTTTTCAAAATCAGAATTAAAGAGCAAAGCACAAATTGAATTCGAATTTTCTTTTGGGCTACTGAACAAGAAGGTTAGCCCTCCCCGAAGCTCGAGCTGTTTCCCTCTACTCCATCAGCAGTAACAGTACTGTGTAACCTCCCTCCTCTACTCTGTGTAACAGCAGTAACATTAATGGTGTAACATCCCCCCTCCACTCTGTGCATCAGCAGTGACAGTAGGTATCCTATAGCGGCAAAGGGGGCAGATATCCCTCGTTTTGAACCACTGGCTAATGCAATCTCTGTGGTAAACATGAGAACAAGGCATCTGAGCAGCTTTGCCAAACTTCAACTCTTCCTTGCATACCACACATTCTCCATATGATTTAGACGTAATATTCCCTTCTTTTACTCTTTTCATCTCCAATCTTTCAGTACAAGCCCCGCCATAATGATTCTGATGTTTCAGACGTTGCACTGCTTCCTCAATCGCCTTTAAATTCTCTTCGCACGCAATACGTTCATCGTAGACGTCTTCTCGATCTACAATAGCCTCAACATCAACCACAACATAAACAGCACTCCCATCTCTACCACCCCTTGTAATCAAGCGACGCTTTTCTGATACAATCGCCGCTAGTATCTCTTTATGTTTGGTTTTTGGGATCCCCATGTACGCCAAAGCCTCCACCGATTTCTTACAAAGAAAACTATTTGCTTCATCAGAACAAGCTGGAGCTTCAACAGTCCTACTCGTGCCCCTCTTTCGGACTTCTGGAAGATATATCTTGTAATGCGAATCCGATCCGACACCGGGCGCTAGCATGTAACGGCGGAGAACATTCACAAGATTGAACTCAACTATTGCTGACGGCATGTTATTGTTGTAGCCAAATTCGGTCGTCGTTCTCTGATAAGACAGAGAAACGATGCGTCTGCAAACTTGCAGCAGTTCTGGATGGAACTTACTTCTACTATCATCAACAAATTCCCCTCTTAGACAGAATTTGTAGCGAGTAGGAATCGACATTACGATCTGTGCTATACAAGAAAATAATAAGACTCTTGTTTTATGACTACTCCTAGTCTCTCTTCAGTTATTAATTTATAGAAAGACCTGCCGCTGCTTGTGGCTGAACTACCCGTAACCAAAGCGGATTGCTGCTTAGCGGCAACTTTACGCAGTCGAATTAGTTTTACCTCTGCTCTATTTTTTATGGAATGTTTTCCTTGTATAATTACATGCTAATTAACGCCCTTTCTTGTTTAGTCTTTTCTCCCTTCTGGTGTAGGATTTTTATTTTATTGTTTCCTTAATGATTTGATAATTATCGCAAGTATTTATTCACGTACGTATTAACTAATTATATAAATATTATTACTAGTCTTATAAATCCACTGGATCAGTATATATAATGAATATATTCTTGAAACAACTTAAAAAAAATCCTTGATTTTAATGAATATAGTAAAAAACAAATACCCTTTAAAGTGGAATCAAAATAAATAAATAAATAAATAGCATGCACAGTGTGATTATATAATTATAAATCCGTGCTTGGTTAGCTTAAAGAATCAAGAAAAATTTTAACCCATAAAAAATAATAAAGAATATTTTCATTGAATTTTTTTTCTTTTTTATTCCTCTCTTCTCCTTATATTTATCTATTATTATTTAGAAGCAAGTATGAATAGTCATCAAATTTCTCCTAATTAAAAAACTAAAAAACATGAGTCTTTCACAATAATTCAAGACACATATTATTTTATATTAGAGCATGGAAATGATTATTCTGCCTTTGACAAACAAAAATATTGGGGTAAAAAGATATTGGATTTATTAATCATTATCATAATAATTGGAGGCAAATAGGTCTTTTTTTTATATATAGTAAACTGACTTAATAACTCTTAAAAACAAAATAATTTAGATTATCATCCAAGAACTTTTTAGTCTTCTTGCCTTTTCAGTACAATAATATAATTTAATTATCCTTAAAAACAAAAATTACTAAACTTGCTTTTAGGGGTATTTTTGTATTTTTCATTCATTTTTTTTGTTATAATAAAGTTGATTGAAGGAAAATTTAATAATTTAATAAATATAAAATATTGATTAAAAAATAACTAATATGTGTCGTGCATGTGTCAACAAATAGGTTATTGCTCCTATTGTTTATGGATGACACGAGGGGAGTCTTACAACGACCAAATAATATCTTTCAAGGAGGAGTTTAAATTATTTCGATGGCCCCTCTATTTCTAGAGAGCACATGTGGCCAATAAATCTCTAGTTTTACACCCATAACCTTTTCTCTTTTATTTTTTTTTCTCTCCTTTCGATTTTCACGTATGACCCTTCAAAGTTTTAAAGCAATCTTTCAATTTGTTTCCCCTTAATATTTGATTCATGTTCTTTTGATTACTATTTATTTTAAAAATAATTTATAAATTTTTTTTTTCAATTTCATTCTCCTTCAATTTTTTTATTTGTCAAATTTAGTCTCTATTCTTTTGATTGCTATTTATTTTATTTGAGTTGAATTTGTTTTTTACGATTTCATCCTCCTTTAGTTTTTTTCCTATTAGATTTGGTCTGAATTTTTTTTTATTGCTATCTTTTTACTTTGACAATTTTTAAAAATTGATATTTTTTTTTTCAATTTCATCATTCAATATTAAATTGATTGAGAACTGAGTTTATTGATTGACTCCAAGTTAAGGATTTCACAGGTTACAGATTTAAAAAATTAACTTAAGATTTAAGAGATTCGTCTGGGTTTGCTTATTTTTTTTATTTAAACTCATGTTTTTTTTTTTAGTTTTATCATTTGACATGTATTTAATTAGAGATTGAGTTCCTTTAATTTTTTATATTTTCTTTTTATAAGATTTTTTACTAATTTTTGAAAATAACCTAAGTTATCTCGGGTATTTTTTTTTGGTTAAATTTAGCTTTTTTTAAATGATTGTTTTCTTGAATTAAATTATTAAATATGAACATGAAAATTAAGCTTCTTAATTTAGCCAAGATTTAGAATTTCACGGGTTGCAAGTTTAAAAGATTAACATAAATTTGATTATTTTTTTTAAGTTAATATTTTTTTAGTTTTATTTTTAAATATTTATTTAATTAAATATTTGACTTCATTATTGGATATAGTTGTATTGTTTTTTCAAGAGTCTTAGATTTTTTTTTTTAATTTTTAAAAACACTAGCATCACCTGATCACGAGACATCCATCTAGTCATGTTTAAATTGGTAATGAACAATAAAACATCTACAAGGCTCCAAATTTAACTTAATTCTTCTTGTTCTTCAGCAATAACTTATCATATATTGATAATTCCAGAGAGAAAGCACATCAATCCAACAGAAGCAAACATTGGACCTGTCATCTTCTAGACTGCCTGCTCTTATTTATTAATTTTATGTACATATACAGGCAAAAGCACACTGATTTGTACAAGATTAAGTCACTCTTCATTTCAGGTAAAGCTCTGTTGTTTAACAAAATGCACTGCTATCTTTATAAGAAACCTAATAGAAGTCATCCAGAGACAAGTTCTCAACGGAACCGAAGCTCTCCAGATGCCCGATCCTTGAGAAATTAGTCATTGATCCACCCAAAAAATCAAGGGGTGAGTAATTTGAGAAGGTAGTGGTATCGTAGATAAACGACAAGCCTGTATTGTCAACCACAGGATAATTCACATAAAAGGAGCTGAATTTGTTAACTTCATAATCATGAAGAACAGTGTCATTGACTGCATTTCTAGCTATATCAGTATATACATTTTGATCCGAGGCCTTTTTAGCTTGGATGACCTGAGAAAACATCAAGAACATGTAGCTATTAGCATTTAAGAATTGGTAAGATACTTTCTAATGGGAAACCTCACCATCAATCTACAGGTTTAGAATAGCAGCATACATAATTCTGACTTTGACTGTCTTGGTATACCATAATGAAGTCTCCAAGCTGTAATCCATGAGCGTTAACAAAGTCCCCTGCAAAAAATTGACACAAGTTCGGTGATTTGTATACATATAATACATATATTGTTTATGGAAGAAAAAATTGGAAGGAGAACTTTACAAGGTAATCGAAGTTTTACCGGTGTTTTCGAGTACATACATTCGGCTATTGTTATTAGGCCAGTACCTGCTTACGAAAGTAAAGAAAAATGTACGAGATCAGCAGCTGTATCTTGATGAAGTTCCTATTTGAAGCTGCAAGTAACCAACCACTTCCACCTTCCATCAGAATTGATGACTTTTGGCAGTCTTGCAGATTTAAATTCGAAAACTTTTCGAAGTAATTAAATGTGCCGTCTTAAGGTTAATCCTAACAAAAATATTATTCCGTTTCCCTTGATGTACACCATTCGTTATTGATATGTAATTTCTTCCATCAAAAGGAAAGGGGAGCTTGCACCTGTACTTGAAGCTCCAAACATGTAGACCGTCCAAGTCATCCATGCTGATAAATATCCCTTCCTTGGACTCCAGAAAAGGGAGGTGTGCCTCAGCTGCTTTCTGAAATATTGAGCCATCAAAATACATGTAAAGTTCAATTAGGAAAAGAAGTTTGAGATTAAATTGTTGCACCATGAAGATGCATTGACAAGGAAACGACATTGTCCAAAATATATGAATCTCAACAAAAGAGAAATACAAAATACAGTATTAATTAGACCTTTGGGAGTATCATTCTCCTCAGAGAGCTTACATCACTGTTCTGAAGTTCCTTTTGGAAAAGGAATCTAAGTCTCCTTGGATCAATGACCTATGGCATAAGATCATTTGGAGTCGTCGATCAACTAATAATCTCGAAAAACTTATCAAATCATGAATTAAGAGGCAACTTATAAGTGATACAATGTGGTCAAATTTTCTAATCAATATCAAGCATATAGCAACAACAATTTGTCCAATATGCGACGAGCTCAAACCAAAGCAAGAACAATAAAGGAAATACATGTGTCTTGCAAATCACAAAAGAAAAAATTGCAAATTAAAATTGGAAGCTGGTAGAAACAGATTTCAATTTCCAAATTTCGATTGAATTTCTCCCATAACAAACCACAGACAAACAGTTAACTTGCAAGGTATTCTACCGCATAAGACCGTGAAAGTTACTATACATGCTGCATTGAATTGAGCTAATGAAGAACATAATCATTAAATTCTATGTGTTCTGGAATAAGTGAAACAGATCAGTTCTGAGAGTTCAGTCAAAGCTGTCCGATGCAAAATCCCCCAAATCATGGCATTTGCTCTGCTTCTGAAGTAGATACATAAAGCAGCTCTTTGAAGTTAATTGGTTACATACCAGTCAAAGTTTTTCAATGCTCTGCATGAACTCATGTCTTTGAGAAACAATTAATTGGGATACATAAATACTCTTATTGAATAATTGATCTTTCCCTTTCAACAAAGAAAATCTTACCTAATTGTTCTAGCTAGATCACTGTCAAACAAAATGAGTCCAAAAACAATATTTAAAATTTAATTAAATTACGAAACGAAGAGAAACTTACCACTAGCAAAATCTTACCTCTCAGATTACCTTGAGCAAGACAACATCAAGTTGTCCAAATAAGCAGAAGTAGCTAGTAAGGAAATCCAAGACAATTAATGATATAATGACATAATAATTAAAGCTATTTAAGAAAAGGAAAAGTTTCTCACACGTGCGGGGAGGGAAGAAGGGTCTTGAAGAGGTAGAGAGAAGGCAGGCACGTGCAAGTGAGTGGTGGCAGAGCAGGAAGCATTAGCAGCAAAAGACAGAAGGTGATTGATAGTAGAAGATGATCTCCTCTGTCTGGGCATCCTTTTCTTCCTTTTAATCTCAAAACCCACCATAGAACCAACAAGGTGGTCACGGGTCGACCCGCGTATAACAAGATCTGAACCCCCTTCAATATTGGGACTCTGCTTATTGTCCCCCTCCACAGTGACACCTTCTCCACCTGCCATCCAAGAACCGGCCTCGGTTTTCTCATGAAACACGTCTTGGTGCATCATCATTAGCTACTAAGGGTTTTCTTCTTTTGGTTTCTACTTTTCTTGATAAAAAAGCAAAGAGTGCTAGTAGCTACTGATTAGTGAGTGCGCGCGCGCTTTAACTGGATTTCAGTGACAGAGACTGGCTGTCTCTCTCTGTGTGGCTTGGCAGATCGAGACTACCGGTGATCGACGCTCGGCAATCACGAAATAGGGGGTTTTCTTGACTTTCTTGTATGCTGTGGGTGGTCAAAGGGATCATCAAGAAAACAGTAAAGCTGGTTCTGTTTCTATTTTTAGCAAAAAGGGTTCTTGTAATGATTTCACTGCCTGGTTTTTATGCCATTTGTGTTTCTTTCATTCATGCTTCCTCTCAGATCTTTTGCTCCCACCACCCATCTTTAGTATTTTTAATCTCCAACACATTGCAACAATAATTACAAGTGGCATGGGGTTGGCAGGTGAGATTGGCTGCAGAACAAGGTAGAGTTAGGGTTTAGTCTTTACATTGAGGTGGTTATGGAGACAAATGTGCAATGTGGATTCATGGCCAGTTTTTAGGGATCTTTTAGTGTTACACTGTCTATCAATACAATGGTCTTGTACTCTTGTTGAAGATGTATAGCTAACCAGGGTTAGGATACTTTGGTTGGTTGCTAGCTAGTTAGGGTTAACATTGAGAAAATAGAGAGTAGTGGAGTATGGAGGGTGGAAAAGAATAAAAACTGGATGAAGAGGGGGTGTGGGTGGTGGTGGCGGTGGTGGCGGCAACGGAGCGGCCAAGAAAAGGTTGACGAATGGAAGGCGGAGAGGGAACAGGTGTTGCAAAAGTTCTGACTACTGTGTTGAGAAATCAATGGTGTTTTTGGGATTCATTGGGCTCCGTCTTTCTATGTACCAAAAAAAAACACTCTCTTCTCTCTAGTGGTTTTCATGAGTTTGAATAGAGAAATAGGAACTAACCACTGTCATAGGTGTCCTGGCTTGATTGCGCGCCAATTCCAGGGTTTTCTTTTACTTTTTAGAGCTAGTGGGTCTATATATATATATATATATATACATACTCGTACGTACCAGAAACCACGTACGGTGTGGGTATATTTATTTGCTTTTAATGATTTTTTAGTAATTAAATTCCTTTGAAATTTATAGCAGTACCGTTAAGGGCATTCAAAGCCCAGGAGAATGTTTGTTATTGTTTTTAAAAATTTTATTTTTTATTTTAAATTAATATTTTTAATATTTTTATATTATTTTAATATGCAGATATTAAAAGAGTAATTTTTTTAAATAAAAAAAATATTATTTTAATATATTTTTAAATAAAAAACATTTTAAAAAATAATTTTTACCACTCAAACACTTTCTAAACTCAATTTTAACAATTCTAAACAACTCATAGCTCTTTTAAACAATTTTATATTTGGAAATGTGGTACAAACTACGTTACTAAAATTTTTAAGTTTTATTCTTTTACTTGAAATAATTTTTTTTATGTTTTTTTGATGTGTTAATATCAAAAATAATTTTAAAAAAATAAAATAATTTTTTTTAATGCATTTCTAAATAAAAAAATATTTTAAATTACCACCACTACTACAATCCCAAACAGACTCGAAATAATGCAAGAAATCTTAAATAAAATAAGAAAAATTATTAAATAACTCTAAACTAAATAAAAAAAATTAAATTAACAAAAAAGAAATATAACTAATTCAAAACATTAATTATTTGATCTAATCCGAGCGGTTTAATAATAATAGATGGATGTAAAAAGTAAACAGTATAGAAAACAAGAATTCTACGATTTCTTAAAAGAAAATGAGTCCACTCCGATGAAAGATTGTACCCGAAACTTGAAGGCTACACGTTTAATCAGAATCTGCTGTGATCTGTGAGATTTGATCAAATTAATGCCATAGCACTACTTTCCAATCTAATGAGATTAAAGCTTACACAAGTGGCAATTATATCGCCCTTTTAATTTGAAGTCAATATCTCCATTCTCTCTCTTTTTTTTCTCTTTTTTTTATTTTTTTTTTAGGTTTATCAGTATCTTTAAAATGTTTTTTATTTAAAAATTATTAAAATAATATTTTTTTATTTTTAAAAAATTATTTTTTAATGTCAGCATATTAAAATGATCTAAAAACACCAAAAAATATTAATTTAAAGTAAAAAAAATTAATTTTTTTCAAAAATACTTTTAAAACGCAAAAACAAATAGATTTTAGTATAAAACAATAACTTTATCACATTTTCTTTGATAAATTCCTAAAATACTAAAAATCTTTTTCATAAACATGTGGGATTTGGTAGCTGTCTAGACCTATGCTGGGCATGCTGCCTAACCAAGAAAAACAAGCTCATGCTGATGTCTGGGCCTATAATGGGTGTGACACGCCTAGCTAGGATGCTGGGCGCCAGACCAGCACTCCGATATATTTGAGGCTATTTTTTGCTCTTATCACGCGCAAACAACTCGTCTGAGCTCAATACTTCCTTTGAAATTTTTTCAGAACCCCATGCAGATTCCTCGATAATATTTTAGGACTCAACACGAGTTTTTTGATATTTTATATTGATTCAATACATACTATTTTAAATGAAATACAACTCAAAATATTATGAGGATAAAATTATACTTCAGGTCTTCCTCTCTATAAAAAAACAAAATTCATGGACTATAAATACACCATGAGTTATTCAAATTCAACATTCAAAATCTCTTCATTATTAATATTTTTAACATACATATTTTTATAGCATATCTCTTAAAAATATCATTATACTTTTTATTTATATAAAATTATTAACTTAAACATCCGAGAGTCTTTATATTCATCAAAAAAGGGGCTTTTTACTTCAGCTTACTAAATACAAGTTACTAGTCATCTAAGTTTTCACATCAAGCTACTAGCCACTTTAACTAAAAAAATAAATAAAATTACAAGAACTAAGTAATTAACTATTTATCAAACAGATAATTAAATTTTATTTCTAAACCAATTGGATTTTTTTCAGGAAAAACATCATTATCAAGTCTAGGCACACAATCTACCCGGTAGTGATCGTGTGAAAGTGAAAAGATAAAAAAATAAAATAGAAATAGAAATAGAAATGCATAATTCTACAGTGGTTCGGTGCTAAACTATTACTCCACGTTCTATTTAAGAGTCGAGAATGGTGTTCAATTTGATTGATATTTTAATTACTCAGTTTTGTAATAAATTTATAGTAACATTAAAGTAAAACAATAGCTTATATTTTTTTAATTATTTTTTAAAATTTTAATTTACTTCTAGTTAAATAAACTAAAACATATATAGTTTTTTTTTTAAATGATGCAAGTGAATTGAAGTTAACCGAGGGCTAATAATGATATTATATAAATTATAAACATATAAATATATCTATAAAACTCGACCCTATCCAGTAAAAGAAAAATCCTTCCTCCGTACATAAGGCATAACAAAACTGGGGGCATCTTCCTTGCAGCTTGCACCCATATATATTCTTTGAGGGATACAAGGATTAGCTATTTTCCCCAGTGAATGAGCTACTGCATTTCCATTTCTCTTCTCATGTGATTTCTTTGTTTTTCTAAGAAAATTATATATATAATGGGATGATCAATTCAATTCATATATGTACTTTTATTTTTATAATTCAATTATAAAGTGGAATTAATAATTGATATAATACAACATAAAAAATGATCCACTTTCTATTTAATTCTCAAATACATGTAAGAAAATGGAAACAATTTGTTAGAAAGACTAACTAATTAATGACAAGAAATAATTAGCTAGAACTAATTAATTTGCATTATCGAATAAGCGATGTTCCTCCAGCTTCCCATCTTCCCTGAGATAAAAGGCGCCCTCATCTTTCAGGCTCCAACTGCAGATATCGGTGCATCCTAACTTCGTAGCAAATGCCCAGAAGACTCCATGATATCTATCGTTAAGCTGGGCATAACACCATACGAGTGGGAACATAATATCAACGACTTCGAATGCTATGCTTTCCTTAGGTCTTAATGCGTGCAATCCCTGGTCAAGTTTTGGGCTGTTACACATGTATGGGATGTCATGGCTGGCATCATTTGTGATATTGACTGTAACTCTTGGAAAAAACCAATCCTCCAATCGTTTTTTGAATGAAGGCTTCTTAGATGATGACGATGACGAAGACGACGACGGAACGAGGAATATTGACAAAAGAAGAACCAGAAAGATCATGTTATTACATTTGGAAGGAGTTGTCATGGCGGCAAAACTAGCTATATATAATTAATGATGGCCCTGAGATGGGTTCTTACTGATCAAGGCAATTAGCAAGAAAAAGGGTGGTTAACATTTAGGGTTCCTCGCTAGGTCTTAATTTATATACGCAAATGTTAAAGAAGACAGATCGTATATGCATGTACGTAGATAGTTAAATCAGGCTGTTGCTTTTGTTTGTTTTAACAAAAAAACAAGTTTAAGGTATTAGTTAGTTAAGAAATCCGTGTGACTCTGAATGATTCAGTCATATCTGTTTGTTGACATTTTGTCGGTTATCTTATCTTTTGCGGGCTGTACATGCATGGTTGTTTAAGATACATGTACTTCTAAGTTCTAACATTGACAGAGAGCTATCTTGTTTTTCTTGTTAAACAAAATTTATGGGAATTACAAACATATATGTTTCTTCCAACAATTTTTCTTCTATTTCTTTAAAAATAATTAATGTTAGTATATATTTCTTCTATCCAATCAATTGGTTACATATAGCATTAACTTTCTTCATGTAAATATATTTAATTTTAATAAAAGTTTTATTTATCTTTACTATTAATTTATTAAATATTTAATTAATAAATGTGATATTTAATTAATAAATCTAGAGTAAAGATAAAGTTATTATAATTATGAGCCTATTGCATTAAAATATTGTTTTTAAATGTTTATTGTCAATGCTCTATTAAGACTTAGATATTAATTAGAGTCACTTAGACTAGTACATATTATATTTTTTTTTCCTTATGAAAGGAAACAATTGTTCTCATAAGCTGAGGTATAAGAAAAACTTAGAACTAATATATGTAGGTGCTTCTCAGATGACATATAAATCAAATTGACTCGCATGAGAATTTTATATGAAGAAATCACTCGTGTCTATAGAAAGACTCATGTGATAGTTGTGTAAGTGATCCTTAGACTTGAGATAACTATGTTATCTTATATAAGAAACATTATGTTTTGATCTTGTTGCATATTTTCCTAATCAATGGTAATAAACGTGTAAATATTGGGTGTAACATGAAGTACATAAAGGTATTTGAGTAATCAAGAGAAGATTCATCATCCTAGGTGAATTAGATAAAATGTTACATCCGTTCTAAAATAATATTCATTGTAAATCCTTACGTAAAGTGGAATGAGATTTGAAACGATCTTCAAATCTTATTCAAAGAATCAATGATTATGGTGTTGAGAACAATCATGATTTGACAAAGTAAACACACTTCATACTTAATGTCTAAATCAGAACATTGTTGTGAAGGAATAATAATTATACTGAAAAATTAGTCACTGAAAGGTTAAATCAAACCACTTATGACTTTTATAATATTTGGGGGATCATGACATGTTGCTAGATATTATACTTGATCTTCAAATATAAATCAATCATTTGTTGAATTGATAATAAATTGATTTGTTGAATACTATTTTATCTAGTATTGTAATTTATATTTAGGTCAACTTATTAGAAAACATAATGAGTCACACACATAAGAACTATTGGTCATAAATTAAACCGTGATTGTTAAAATAAGTTTTAAAAATTAAGAACTAGAATATAATTTGTACAAGGAATTACAATTCTAGACTTAGAAAATTCAAGTAGGGACTTGATTAAATAAATTTCTAAAATTATCATGAAATAATATATGTGATATTATATAGGGGAAATTTGATTTTTTTTTTCTATTTATAGGTTTTACAAGTTTTTCTATAAATAAAATTTTATGTATTTTATTTTTTATACAACATAAAATAGTATATAAACTATGTAGGTTACAAAACACTTCAAAAACACAAAAATAAAAAAGTTAGTACTCAAAGGCATAACAATCCCTCTCTCCTAAAAGGTTTTAAAAGATTTCTCATTGGTGGTTCATGTGGATTACCATTAGAGGTCAAATACTTGGACAACTTGTGGTTTGTAAAAACTCAACCTTGAAGCAATTATTTAAAGCCAGAAAGAACCTCTAATCTTCAGGTAATATTCGTATAAACATTAAACAATCTTTGATCTATCTAGCGGGATCCTTAGGACTCTTGAAAAAGTTTTAAATTTATAGTTTTCGCTACGTATGTGTTTTGGGTAGTTTGACAATACGTCACCAAATGTGTTTAGCATTTTACTCCATTACTTAACCTCCTCATCCTTTTCCAAAGTTATATTTTTTTAATATAAGCTTAATTATATTATTTATCTGTGTGCTTTTCTCTCTATCTATTTCTATAAAAATATTTAAATAAAAGCAATATTGTTAATGGCAAATGAACCTTTTTATTATTTTTTTTTGTCACCAATGGATATTAGCTATCCAACCGTTTTTTTTAGTAAGTGTAATTTAGTTGATGACTTTAAGGTGGATTAATGGTTTTATTATATAATAATTAAAATAAGTTGTTAAGTACAAGTGATTAACATGAAGTAGTCCATGATTAATATTAGTCCCTTGGTATTCCACTAACTTAATATTATTATTTTTGGATATTTTGGTTTATCTTAGCCTTATGATGATGGAAGGATAGAGGAATATTGATTACAATACCTTGAATTAGTGTTTGAAAATTCCTTAAATTGGATTTAATTCATTACCTAGAGATTTTATGTGGCAGGCTTTCATGTCGAGTACGAAGCTCCACTTAGGAGGCGGTGTGTTTATTATGTATCTTTCTATTTAATTTTCCTCTTTTCTTTTATTATGCTTTTAACATGATCTCTTTCTCTTTCAAGCATAGTAAAAAATAAAAAGAAATTATTAGAAAATCATGTTGGAATGAATTTCTGGTTGACTATGTTTACTCATGATTTCATGGGAAAAGCCAATAAAAATCCATGTATCCAAATTTGGCATACAAACAACACTTTTATGAGGTAATGTCATCTCTTTTTTATATGCTCTTTGTCTTCCAAGAAAAAATAAATTATAAAGAAAGTTCATTTTGTGTTGAAATTAATGTGATCTACATAACAAATTAGAGAACATTCATGTATATATTGTTCATAATAAAACACTTAGCTTTTTAATATAAATATTAATTGTTGTTAAAATATGTTGTATTATATTAGACTAGGAGACAAGGATGTCTAATTTATCATAACAAGAGCATACAGAACATAAAAAAATTGTTCAAGGTAAGCCTAAAGTACATACAATTTTAAATCTATAAACATGCAAAAAATATATATATCCAAACAAACATGCTTTCAACATAAATATAATAAAAATCTGAACTAGCATGCATATTAAATATATATTTAAACTTGTAATATATATATATATTATATATATATATATATATATATATATATATATATATAGAAGATCAAAGTTATAATATGCATACTAATAATGGAAACAACAACACTTAAATTAAAACAAAAAAATGATTCTACTTGCTTTAACACTTTAAAAAATAATCGTTTTTTATTTTGTTGTCAATAATGAATCTTTTGTCCTTAAAGTTTTATTACTCCTCATTTATATTATTAAGATGTTTGAAATATACATCTCAAGATTCCAACACTATCATCTTAGTTTGGATGTATTTCTAAATAAGGTTTTTAAACTAAAATAAAAGAACATAAATTTCTCTCAACAAAGTATGAACCTAAGCTATAGATTTGGAAGAAAAAACCAAAGCATAAAAGAGAATGAAAACACTAAAAATAATGTGAGAAAATGTGTGAAATAAATATGAAAAATTCAAGTTGGAAACTCTTCATTCACCTCTCTTTTTTTATAGTGAATTTTAGAATCTAAAAGGTTGAAGAATTAATCCCCATCAATATCAACCTTTAACTAAACACCATAAATCAATAATTAAATCTAGTAAAACCATGGGTTTTTTAAGATCAATTTCTCATTCACTCATAATTTATTTAAATCATGTTAATTAAATAAATTTTCAATAATCCCCTATATGAATTTGAAAACGAATTGAATATTTATTGAGAGATATTGATTATGTAGATTACTACAATAGAATATGTAGCTTTTGGTCTTAAATTTTTCTTAGTGAGATACTATCGAATTTACTCAGCTATATAGTAAACATGATATGTTAAACTATTCAATCTTTCATGTAAACCAAGATAATAATACTCATATAGTTTTATACCTAGAGATTTCCTTTAGTTCTCACTGTTGTATTCATTTTGTCCCTGAACAACTATTTGATTCATGAGTGTTTTACAAATTACAACCTTTATTAAAATTCTCAAAGAAACAACCATATTTCTCACTCTTATATATGATTTTTCATTTAAAGTATTATGTAATACACTACTTGGTGTACCAAGATATGAAAATCATTAAGAGTTCAACTTACCATTTATCACGTGGCAATTAACACTTATTTCATCATAGAAATAAGTAAGAAATAATAATTTTCTAGTGCTACCGAGAATGTTATACGACTTAGTTTTTTATTTGAATCTAGGTCTTGAGATCTTCAATTAACTAGATATGGTTACCACTATTACACTTTTTCATCTTTTAAAGGCTTTAAACTTATTCCCCTCGATGAATTATACACAAGCTCTCTCGATAAACATCTGGTTAGTGAATCTACAATATTTTCCTTCGACTTTACATAGTCAATGAAAATAATTTCATTTGAGAGTAAGTGTTTAAATATATTATGTCTACGATGTATATGTCTAAACTTACCATTATACATACTACTTTGTGCCCTTCCACTTATTGACTAATTATCATAATGGACATAATAGTTGGCACTAGTTTTGACCAATATGGAATATTCTATAAGAAATTTTTAATCCATTCGGCTTCCTCTATAGCTTTATCAAGAGTAATAAACTCTGATTTTATCATTAATCCGGTGATATATATTTTTTTGGAGGATTTCCATGACAGAACTACTCCATTAAGTGTGAATACTTATCCACTTGTGGATTTTGAATTCTTAGTATTAGATATCTAATTAGTGCCATTATACCTTTAGTACCGCTGAGTAACTAGTGTAGTGCAGCCCATAGTCCACGATGTGCCTTAAATATTTAAGTACCCTTTGTATTGCCTTTAAATGATCCATACTTGGATAACTTGTAGATTTACTATGTTTACTAATTGAGAAAGCAATATTAGGCCTTGAATAGTTTATAACGTATATTAATCTTCAAATTATTGATGAATATTCTAATTGGTTTATTCTCTTACCTATATTTTTGGATATACTTATATCAATTGGTGTTTTGACAGTGCTATTGTCACCTTTAGAAAATTTGTCAAAAATGTTCTCAACGTAATAAGATTCAGACAATACTAATCCATCAAATATCCTAGAAATTTATATTTATAGTATGACATCTGCAACACCTAAGTCTTTTATGTCAAACTTCTTAGTTAACATTTTCTTAATAGACTTGATTATGTGATCATTGCTACTTAAAATTAACATATAATCTACAAATAGATATACAAGGACATAACTTTTAGTTATGTTTTTCACATAAACTCAATCATCAACTTCATTGATTTTGAAAACATAACATTTTCAAATCTTTCATGCCATTATTTAGGTGCTTATTTCAAACCATATAATGATTTGACAAGCTTACAAACTTTCTTTTCTCGTCTATTGATAACAAACCTTTCAAGTTGTTCCATGTAAATCTTATCATCAATGCCACCGTTTAAGAAAGTTGTTTCTCTATCCATTCAATGTATTTAAAACTCATTAATAGCTACAATAACTATTGATGATCGTATGGAAGTTATTCTTAACACAAGTGAATATATGTCAAAATAGCCTACACCTTCTTGTTATATAAAACCTTTAAAAATAATTTTAATTTTATATTTATCAATGGTGCTATCAGCTTTCATCTTTCTTTTGAAGATCTATTGATGACTTAATGGTTTACTTATAGGAGGAAGATCCACTGGTTCTCATGTATGATTATTCATAATAGATTTAATTTCGCTATTGACTGCCTCCTTCTAATAGGAAGCTTCCGGACAAGATATTTTCTTAGAGTAGGTTCAAGGTTCTTTTTCTAACAAGTATATTAAAAAATCAAGACCAAATATTTTAGTTATTTTTGCCTTTTTACTCCTTCCAAGTTCAACATCATCATCTTCTGATTGATAATGATCATTTGAACTAGCCTCAGTCGTTCACTTAAGTGAATAATTTTATCATATTTCATTACATGAAAACACATCTTTAAAAAATATAGCATTTCTTGATTCTATAATTGTATTAGAATGAATATCCTTAATATTTTATTTGTATATAAGAAATCGATATGTATTATTATTGTATGCATATTCGAGAAATACATAATCCATAATTTTAATTCATATCTTAACCTTTTTAAGATTAGGTATTGCTACCTTTATAAGACACCCTCACATTTTAAGACATTTGTAGGAAGATTTTTTACCTTTCTATAATTTATAAGGTTTTCTTCTTAACTTTTTATGGTGTACATTGTTAAGTATATAATTAAAAGTTAACATTTCTTCCCCTCACAAGTTCTGAGGTGCTCTAAAACTTATTAACATGGTATTCATTATTTATTTTAATGTTTATTTTTTCATTCCACAACACTATTTTGTTATGGTGAATAAGGATTTGTAGTTTGATGAATAACATCATTTTGGGAGAAGAACTCACCAAATAGTGCTTTGTATTCTCCACCTCTATCACTTTTTATTATTTCATCTTTTTGTTAAGTTGATTTTCAACTTTGTTCTTGTAATGTTTAAACATTTTAAAAGCTTCATATTAAGCAAATAAGTATAACAATATCTCGTGCAATCATATATGAAAATAATATAATACTTTTTTCCACATCTTGTTTACACAAACTTTAAATCACCAATATCTTAGTGAATTAACTTTATAGGTTCACTGCTTATTTTAATTGTTTGAAAAGAAAATTTTATAAATTTTGATTCTATATAAATCTCACACTTATAATTTTTCTAAAAAATCATTCTCGGTAATAATTCATAGTCTTATTAACATTTTCATCGAATTATAATTTACATGACCTAACCTATTATGCCACACATCATAAAACTCAAGCAAATAAAAAGAAGAGAAAATCTTATTATTAGTTTCATCATTGATTATAATTTACATGACCTAACCTATTATGTCTTTACATTCATTTTAATGAGGTCATCATAAAGATGCTTTTTTCACTCTTAAAAACCTTCTTAAAACCATTTTTGCTCAACAATGAGCATGACATTAAATTCTTCTTAATATTATCAGTATGCAGTATATTGCTGAGGGTGAGAAGCTTTTTAGAGATCATATTTAGTACGATATTTTTAACACTTAATACCTTGGAGGTTGATAAGGCTCTCATGTTTAAGTTTTCTTTATCTATTTTTTTTTTTGAGTGATACATCCTTTTTTCTCAATATATACATATCTTATTGCACCACTATCAACCCATCACTACTCAGAACTTTTAATCAGGTTGACTTTGAAAACAACAAACATGTTTATTTATGAAACTTTATCAGTGAGGTAATCAACCTCATTGATATTGGCTTCAACAATCATTCCCTTTTTAAGCTACTTTGATGAGTTTTATTTTGGTCATTGTAATGTTTTCATTTATCACCATTTTATTTTACAAACTATAATGTACATGAAAATAATATCGTGTAAATAATATTTTCTCTAAGTAAGTTCTCATAAAACATTACAAAAGTCATAAATGGTTTTGTTTTAAACTCAATCTCCTTAAATGTAACTTTTTAGATTGTATTTATTCACCATATTGACTTTCTGTGTATGTGAATAATAATGTATATATGATTGATGTTGCATACATGACCAAAACCAATCAAATAGCTATAACACCATTCTTAAGGAATATAAATTTATTACTCTCAAAGACCATCTTGAGATTTAAAAATTTATAGACTATGAACCTTTTCATAACGACAACTTCAAACTTGAACATTTTGGCCAAAGCTTTCCAAAATGTTTTTGCACTCTTGACTGAACTATATACATCATATTGTTTACTCTATTCAAAATGTAGTTATTACACATGAAATTACTATGATTCTATACGTCCAAAGCTACTATAATAATAAAATTGGATTTATTATTTGACTACTTTAGCATTTTGTTTCTACAAGAACTTAACTAAGTTCAAAGTGGGCATATAAATCAATATTTTATGTTGTCAATATTTAAATTATAATCCATTAAACCTTTTAACTTTCTCACTACCGAATTAGTACTTGCAGCAATATTGGTTAGAAAAACCAATTCTTGAGTTAAAAACATGATATAATCTATAAAACAATAGACAATAATATTAATTAATAAATAAAACTTGTGATAAGGCAAATTAAGAAATAAAAATATTTAAACTATGCAAGATAAAATTGACATTTTAAAAGCTTAAATTCTCTTTAACATGCATCATATCATTATGAAATATTTAAGCATGTCAAGCATTTTGATTCTATATACTTTTTGGTATGTTATGATTTTTTTTCTTTTATTTATTTTTTAAAGGTTGCTATAAATCTTTTTTTTAAATAGTTTATCTTCTAAAACAATTTAACTTGGGCTCAATAGAGTTTTTATTATTTTAAGCACAATGTTATAACTATTTTCCCTTTGATTTTTTTTAAATAGCCTTATTTCAGGGGTCTATTAGTACTTTTAGCTTGATGTTTTTGGTAATTATCAAGTGGTATTAATGGTACATTCATATTTGTTTTATTAATATATAAAATAATATAAAAGAAAAATGATCGGAGCGTGCATCGCATACGCTAGTGTGTAAGTCACCTAGCTATATTCAAGTGATGTATGCGGTAGTACTAAAAATGGCCTTCCGAGGTGTTTTATGATTCGTTTCTCTCCACCTCGATTAGCACCCTGCCACTGAAAAAAAATCACAACAATCCTTCAATTTATATTTTCTTGAGATTTAACCCCTTTTATTTTATTGCACTTCTTTTATTTTAATTAATTATTTCAAATTGGGATTTTTTTTTAATTTCATCCCCTTCAATTTTTTTCATCTTTTAAATTTGGTCCCTATTCTTTTGATTGTTATATTTTTAAGTGATTTCTCAAATTGGATTTTTTTTCAATTTCATCCTTCATCATTTTTCTATACAGTCCTTATTATTTTGATTGTTGTTTTTTTATTTGATAAATTCTTTGAATATATTTTATTTCTGATTTAATCCTTCAACATTAAATTGGTTAGGAATCTAACTTCTTTATTGAACTTAAGTATAGGATTTTACTTCTTGTGAATTTAGATATTAACTCAAGTTTAGAAGATTAACTCAAGTTTAGAAGATTTTTCATATTATTAAATTAGGGTGGTCTTTTTTTCATAATATTAAAATAATAGAGCTTATCAAACCAATTGACTCAATGATCCAAGTCTAGAATTTTTTTTCTGATTTTCTTTTTTTACATAAAATTTGTTGGGAGTTGAGCTTCTTTATTGAACATGAGTTTAAGATTTCAAGGGCTTTGAATTTGAGGGACTAACCTAGGTTTAAAAGATTTGTTCGGGTTTGTTTGATTTTTCATATTATTAAATTAAATGAGCTTATGAAACTCAATCACCCGAGTCTCAAATTTTTTTCTTTACTCCTTTAGAAACACTTATGTAGCCTTAATTTATTTTTCTAAGTTCGGTTAAAATTCTCTCGGTCCTCTTTGTTGTACCGACCACCAATCTAGGTTTACTTGAGTCATTTTTATAAATCTTTTTTTTTAGATTTAATTTTTTTTACCTTCAATATTTGGTTCATCACAATTGACCTTCATGATTAGACTTGGTTTAAATTCCATATGGTTATCATGTGCTCATATCTTGAATTGCGAGTTTCACATATTAACCATGGTTAACCCAGATCAATCTAATGTGTTGTTATCTTAATATATTTTTTTAAATAATAATTCATCTAATATGTCGATATTTTAGTATTTTAAAAGATTTTTTTATCCAGTATGCATCAAGTTTTTGACTTCCTAACATCTTTATTTTTTTTTAAGACTGAAAAGAAATTATATGACCTACAGCGTAGCATGGGTAAAAAAACTAGTTAAATCTACATGTGAGAATATTATAAATTAAAAACAAATCATAACATATATTTCGAAGATACTAAAAACTTCTTTCATAAATAATAATAATAATAATAATTTATTTAAATTATGTTAATTAAAAAAATTATCAACACTAATTCTCTATATTATTGCGAGAATCTATTTCACTGGTTAATTGATGCTTATAATGGTAATTAAGGTAACTATTTATTATGGTATAAGATTTTTTTGGTTCTATCGCATTTATTTAAGAACTATTTGGGTGCTATGTATAATATCTAGTTAATGTTGATTTTGTTGGTATTGTGGCTTGGGTTGTAGAGAGATGGCATGCTATTTCTTTAGGGATGACTTTCCTTTGATGAATCATTTTATTTTATTTTTATTTTTAGGTGTTATTTGGGTTTTCATTTTATTTTATTTTTATTTTTAGGTGTTATTTGGGTTTGGTGGTCTACCAAGAAATGAAATCAATTATATATGATTGTATTGTACTTGCTTGCCTAGAAATTACTTTAAATTTCAATGGAGGTTGCTTCTTCATAGAAGATGCTTATAGTTCTTCAATTGCATAAAGTTGCAAGTTTCCAGGACAAGAGCAAGGCTAACTTTTTATGTAATTCTCAGCTGTACAGGGCTATGGATCTGCTTTAAAGAGTTGTAGTGGTAAGAAGAATATCTGTTTGGCACGGAGGCATTTATTAAAGTTTATTTTTGGTTGGATAATTGGATGATTGATTTTTTTTCATACCCAAATCTTCTTTGGATAAAAAAATAATAATTAACTTAACTATATTTGGCTTGGTTATGGCAGTAATGAATTTCTTTGAAGTTTCTATATGATTGATTTTTATTTATACTAGTATAGAATGATCTTGGAAACTATACAAAGAAAATTTTGATCTTTGTTTTTCTTTGGAATAGTTTGGTCCATTCAGAATATTCATAATAATTTGATCTTCAATAAGATGAAAATAAAATAGAACAATAAATATTATTTATTTTTGCATAGAATTGAAACATAAACAAAATATTGTGATGAGAGTTTTTGCTATATTGTGATAGATTTAGTAAGATCACTGAATGATATTCTTATGCAGACCAATAAAGTAAGAGTGTGTTGTGAATCATCATGGATTCCTCCTCCTCAAGGTATGCTTAAGTGGAATGTAGAAGTATTTGCAAATGACAAATCTAGATCTTGTATTAAGAGATCACGAAGGAAAAATCATTTGTATCCTTTTCTTGTTCTAGATGTTTTGGATTGAATCCAATGAAGTTGAGGTCTTGACAATTCAAAGACTTTTTTGTTCTACATGTATTAAGGATTAAGGTTTTTAATAACAAACATCCAGACTCATACAACTATAGATTGTAACAATTGCTTCTGCCCGCATATCTTTTCTTTTGGTTTGTACATGCATGCCCTTTCTTTTCTTTTCTTTTCTGCATTGTTAATTAAATGAGTGGGCCAGTACGCATTAAATGAGGTAGTGGCATCATTGTTTTCTTTTGGTTTCTGCATTGTTAATTAAATTAGTGGGCCAGTGCACATTAAATGAGGCAGTGACATCATTGATATGTTATTTGCTGTCACATTTGTCTCTTTATAATATTGTGTGGGCTGTCTGGTTTACCTGGGAAACTACTATCATGTTGGTTAGAGATAAGATTTTCCATTCTTTACATGTGATTCATTGTGCAACAATTGTCCTCTATTTTTCGTGTGACTAGAAATTGAAAATGCCCCGTTCTTTTCTAGTTTATAGCCAAATATCTTTTCTTTTGGTTTGTCTGATTCCAGTCTGTGTATTTCTTTGCCCACCAGTTGTTGGACTCTCTTTTTATTTTTCTCCATTGCCTCTCCTGCTGGTTGTTGTACCATTAGTTTAGTGTTTTTTTTCCCTCTTTCCATTACCTCTTTTACTATCTTTGTTTATTTTGTTTTCTGATGCATCCATAATTAATCTGTGTGGCTCCTCTATTTTAAGCAGATTTGTTGAGCTTTTCTAACCTTCTTTTTGGTTGGGTTGCTTGGTTGCTGTTTTGTTCACGTTAAGGATTGGTTGCTTTACGATGCTGCCATGTGCATGTATTTATGGTTTGCAAGATTAATGGTTGTCTCTTTTTTGCTTTGTTGGACTATGAGACCAGCTTCTTCTTTTTTTTTCCATTTGCTTTTTAACCAACCAGTAAAGGCGTTGGTTGCTAGGAGTTTGTATTGAAAATTGTTTCTGGTGTGTTTTCTTCCTTTTTGATGGTTGTTGAATTTGTGCTTTAGATTCCCATCTTTATTTATTTAGCCAATTCATGTTGCAATTTACATTTATTCTTTTCATGGCTTGCCCTTTTGATTCCGGTCATTCATTTATTTGTGTTTACACTGTCATCAAATATATAACATTTAGTCAACAATTTTCAAAACTGAAAAAAAATAAAGGAACGTGCTTTTTTCTTACAGCAACAGATAACATTTAGTCAATAATTTACAATTTTTTATTTACAAATACAAAAAAATCATTAGATGTCAACCTTGAATAAGTTTCTTAGACCAAACCCTCTTCAAAACTGTTTCATATTAAAAGAATTGTTTAGCTAATGGAGAACCAAACAAATATACCTTATTGTTTTCACATCTCCTGCCATGTACATGGATGCAACTAGCTGATAAATAGGTATTAACATGATAGAAACAGAATCATGCATATGGCGGGGGTATAATGACATGGAGGAGCAACTTATAACAAGGGGAAAAAAAACCTGTCAAAGTTGTTATTGATAAAAAAAAGTATCAGGGAAAAGACGAGTGCTAATTTTGTTGAGACATGATTATAATGGTAACAAGAAGAGGAGGAAACACCATATGGAGATCGTACTGCAACTGCTTTCATGGATGGACCCACTCATTTTGCTTCTTCTTCTTCTTCTTAATTGAATAAACAATTGGTCTTGTTGAGGGTCTTGGAATTTTGACAATTTAATATATAAGGAGATAACAGTGGTAGGAGGCCTTTAGCAGTAACAGGAGTCAGTTGTGAAACTGAATGTGAAAGAGGAAGATAAATATGAGGTTATTAGCTGGACAAGCAGGCAGGATATCGAATGTAAACCACAACAATCCTCTCATGTCTCAGCCTTTCCCTCCCTAATAACTTAGACATGAACTCAACCTTATAAGTGACTAAAATGTAGGATAAGAAAAGGTTTAAATTATTGTATTTGTGTTTTTTATATTTTATTTGAATGTTGACAGAGTTTGAAGCTTTGACAATCCCAATGCAATTCACCAACTGAAGATTTTCCACCAAGCAACTTTGAAATCTTAGCCTTTTAGGTTGACCATTTTAATTATTGAGCTATCTCAAATGCTATTTTCGGTCAGTCACGTTATACACCATTGTTTTCGCTGCTTGGTGTTCTTTTCAGTGTGCTGTGCAATTTAACTGCTGGGATTCTATGGCTAAAATCGTTTTCTTCTAATCAGTTGCTGGATTAGCATATTAGCAAATTAGCATATTAGGCCAGCCTTAGCAGATTAATTAACTTCATTTTATCTAGGAAAGTCAATATTTTAGGTTCTGTTAAAAATTTCTTTATTGGCCACACAAGTTTCATTTCAATTGATGTTTAGCTACACATATTTCCTCTTATAAAAAAACAATTTAGAAGTCAATGAGCATTTTAGGCCAACCTTTTAAAGTTCGTAGATTAATTAGCTTGGTATTTGCTACCGTAAGCGTATAAGTAAGAAATTCAATTTTTTTTTGTTTGGTTTCTTTTTTAAATAAGTCTAATAAGCTTTGGTTTGTTTCCTTTTGAACAAAAGAAAAAAAAATGGTTGCAAGTTCACCCAGGTAAATAGATATTTTAAGTTCTATTAAAAAATATTGCATTAGCGAAACAAGTGCTATTTGAATTGCGGTTTGGTGGTTGAAAAATAGAATGAAGAGAAGGATTGTTGCGTTTGAAACTTGAAATTTAAGAAACAAGAATGCAAGTTGGTGGCTACTTTTTTATGCACATCCTTAACTAAAATAGGGGTCTGAGAGTTTTAAATGCTTTTTTTAGAGTGAATATTGTTGCCATTACTACGTGTTGTTAAGCCCAGACTGATGATAATTGTATGTGTGTTTAATTCACTTCGACAAGAAAAACAATCTTTTAATGGCTTGTTGAATTGCTAGCGCTGAGGATTTTTTTTATTAATAAGGGGTCATTATCATTCTTAGGTTGTGTGTTTGTTTGGGCTACATAAAGAGGTAAAAAAGAAACAAGTGAGCGCTTTTAATTGGGTTATGAAAACAAAGTGTAAGGTTTACATTGTTAATCACTGTAGGTAGAGTCACCGATTGCTTTTTAATGCTTTTATCATATCAGTGTAGCAATTATATTCTTTTAATCACCTCTAGGAAATTTATGTTGTGGTTGTTTTAAGTTGTTATACATTAAACTTGCCTCTATTAGTTAGATTTTTCAAAAACTTTTTCTTTGCATTTTTAGGATTTTTTATTCTTCAGCTTCATTATGATGTTTGTATATATAAACTGGTTGCCGTGTAATGTTGAGAAAGTATATATTGACATTTTTTGTTTTTTTCTTATTTAATTTTTTGGTTGTGTTTTTTTACTATAATTGTTGATGTGTTGGTATTTGTTCATAATATATTCATGTTATTGAGCTATTTTATTGTTGTCTAACTTTTTTAAAAGTTGCTTTGAGGTATAAAATAAACATTCTAGGTAGAGAAATAGATTAATTTTTTTATTATTATCTACATTGCTCATTTGTTTTGTTTGGAATTTGATCTTTGTTTTTTGTTTCTTTGGTCAATTGTCAAGGACTATGCAAGATGATTTTTTCCTATCGAGATTTTGTTCATCAAGATAATGTATCATACTCCTACAATGTTTTTTAGAGAATAACAAAAAAAAAGAAAATAAATATTTGATACGCTGGATTTTGTTGATGCATTATTGTGTTGTAACTTTAATCTTTCTCACGAGGTTGTTTGGCTAATTCATTGTTGCGCTTAGTTAACCCGATAAACTTATGACTTCAATCATGAAATGAGAACAACCCATTAAAATGCAAATCCAATGTTTAAGAACCCGTGAGTTTGGTCATGAAACCGAGATAATCTTAAAAAAAAAAATTAAAAAACTTTTTTAACTAGGGTTCAAATGTTCAAACCAGCAACTTTAATCTTAAGGCCAAGATGTCTCCATAAAAATCATGTCAAAACAAATTACAAAACTCAATACCCAATTAACGAAGTGTTGACTGCTGGAATTAGAAAAAAACACAAACAAAATCAAGTCAATTCAGGTCTACATTTTGAACACTATTCTCAAATCGTTGGATCAAGATAATATAATGCAAAGTAAAAATAAATTAATTATGAAATCTAATTTTAAGTCAAGCTAATATAAATAATGCAACTAGAAAAAAAATTATTAAGAAAAAAAAAGAGTTAACTAAGTTAACCCGCCGGATATATAATTTATGTTATAAAAGTATGATAACTAAATAAAAAACAAATCCAATATTAAAAAATTAAATAAAAATTTTTTTTTTCTAATTAATATAAAACCCTTACATTTATGCAACTTCAATTATTGATTTTATACTTATCATGTCAGTGTTTCTACTCTAAGTCTTAGCTCAATTTTATTATCGCTTTTTCCTTACACCATTTCTTTATCTAATTTCATGTTAAGCTTTTTTCAATGTTTTGTTTTTTTAACTAGGTGTTATACATACATGGCTACTCGACGAGAAGGCTTGCAATCATTATATGCAATTAATAATGAGCAAGATTCTCTATATATTCCATCACCGTGAGAAAATGAAACTTATTTTTGTTCAGTTGGTACGTTAACACGATCATCAAGACTGACTACAAATCTTGATCCTGAGCTTTCTAATGCTCAGCTCTCATATTTTAATAATTTTTTTCATAAAATATTGATTTATTTAGTATTAATTAACAATTATAATGCCATTATAGATATTTTTTCTATAAGTCTGTGACAGTGCACGGGCATGCCAACTCGTTTATATTATAAGTTATCTGTATTATCTTTGTTTCTTTTTTTTCTCCGATTTTAGCCATGTATTTTATATATATTTCTATTATTTTTATCTACTAACTAAACAATTGAATATTCTAATTGAAACTCTACCTTGATGAAAAATTTCATAGTGTATGGAATCCATTAATAAACGAAGGTTAAAATTAACAATTAGATGTCAAGACTCTCCAGATAAAACTAGTGCAGATCGATGCTCGCAGATTACCAAAACTCATAACATATTGTGTCCTTGAGTTTATGCAACCTAGAAGAGAATCCATGCTTCAGGAATAAAACAATTATATTTCTCAAAAAATCCAAAGTTTAAAAAATCTTACGAGATAAAAACAATTCCTACAATTATCAATCATCACTATTTTAAAAAGAAAATTTTAATTTCTACAATATATTTTTTGCATAAATAAAATCTTGGAATATGTTTAAAGAATTAAAATATTCTTAAATTCAAAAACGCTTTCCTATTGAAAAAATTACAATTATTCTTTAGGAAAATATAATTTTTTAACATGTTTAACAAATGATAAAATTCCAAAATAACCCAAAAAGTAAAAGAAATGTTGAACAAATAAAAAATTCCAAAATTAACAGAAATTAATTTTAGAGATAATTCTAAGAAATTAAAAAAAAAACTATTTTTTCTGCTCAAACTTTTGAAATAATTAAAATTTATTTTATTTTCTTAATGAAATATGTTTTTGCACCTTCGTGTGTGTGCGCGCGCGCGTGTGTAGTCAATTGCTTTTGTGCTATCCTCGTAACTTTTCAACAATGTTGTCAAATCCAGTCAATTTTAGTAACCTAGTTGTTCACTTGATGCAATCGAGTTTCAAAACAAATTTTGTGAGAGTTGATTGAAAGTCACTCAACTAACTTTCTGGGTGCATTTGCAAATTGATTGACCTAATAAAATTTTCTTTTGATTTTTTTAAAGAAAAAATTATTTTAAAAATGTTTATTTAACAATTTTTTATAACAAAAAATTTTAAAATGATATTTTTGAGTGACCTGGTTAAACTGGGTAAACTTGCCCAACCTATGACCTGTGTTATGGATTTAGTTGGGCATGACCATAAATTCTCTAAGCATGACGATATGTTTTTCCCTTTTTTTAGGTCTAGTTGTGTTGCACTTATGGTTGATTAGGCCATTTTGTCTCTTTTTTTTTTCGCTTGTCTTCTTCTCTTCTTGGTTGGGTTTTTATTAGGCTTAGTTATGATGAAATTCAAAATAGAGTTGAAGAATTACTAAAGAATAAAACACTAAATTGAATGATGGGTGAAAATGTATGGCATTGTACCACACTTACCAATGTGTGAGGAAGGCCGTAGCGTTATGGAGGCGTGTGTGGCTTCATTTGAGCTCTGATGCCAACCTTCATTGATGTTATTTGAATCATCTCGATGAGGGCTTCATTTTAAGGCTCGCATAAGGTGACCATGTGGATCTAGCATAGCTTCGACAACTCATTCTTCTTTTGTTTATTTTCCTTTCCTTTTCCTTTCCCCTCTCATCGATTCTCATGTTTGATCTCTTCTATATAAAAGAAAAAGGCCGCATTTTTTTCATCAATTTCAATTCCAATCCCTTTATTCTCAATCATTTGAAAAATCCTAACTATTTTTTCACAAAGTCAAGCGTCGGTTCAACACCATTTTTTTTACACTGCAAGAACCTCATACTAAACTAACCAAATCAAATTATTGGTCCCAATATCAATTCCTTATTGTGGAAGTATTGAATTAAAAAAAGAGTATAATAATAGAAATAAACTGTAACAGCCTGGCCCAACATGTCGTTTATTTTCCGCTTTAGGCCTTATCGCCCACACGGTTTTGTTCTTGGTGACGCGAGCCCACTTCTGAGCCTGACATCCTAAAATGCGTATGACATGTTAGCAACCAACACTACTTATAAGGCCAGCTACCAAACCCTCACACGTTGATGTGAGATATTACAATCCACCCCCTTTAAGGAGCCCAACGACCCTGTCAGCACAACCGGACAGCTAGTGAGGTCGGCTCTGATACCAAATGTAACAGTCCGCCCTAACATGTTGTATATTGTCCGCTTTGGGCCTTACCGCCCTCGCGGTTTTGTTCTTGGTGACGCGAGTCCACTTCTGAGCATGACACCCCAAAACGTGTACAACATGTTAGCAACCGGTACTACTGATAAAGCCAGCTACTAAACCCTCACCCGCTGATGTGGGATATAACATAAACAAACCAAAGGATTATAGAAACTTAAAGAACAAAAAAAAAAAAAGCAAAGTTAAAAAACAGGAAAACACCAATGCGTTTTAGTAATCACCTAAGCCTTAGTATTTTTCCTATTTTGTTTCTATTCTAGTAATAATTCTAATTACAAATAATGTAAAAGGCATGGAGAAACATTGTTTCTCCAAACACTATGGACTAAGACTCATGAATATTGTTAATTCATTGGGCCTATAAGTTTTCATTGGGCTATAAGTTTTTTTAAAATTTTGCTTTTTAAAGCCTAATTGGAGGCTAATTTGGCTTAAATTGTTAAGTAAAGGTGAAACTAAAAGACGAAGGACTAAAATGAAACACATGAAGAAGTGGGGTGTTGTTTTAGATTCCCCCCAAATCTTCAACTTATTCCTCATTTTTTACTAATTATAACAATTGAGTCCCTTTATTTTTTGAAGTTTAAGCATAAATCAATTTTCAAAACATTGTTTTTTTTTTAGTTCCTGGTTTGAGAAAAGAGAGAGAAAGTCGTTCTAGTGATAAAGAGAAACATGTCTTGACATTTGACTCCGACTACCAAAATGGTTGATGTAGGTTCCATATGACAAGAGAAATTCAACTTGAATGTTTTTTTTTTACTTTGAAAATGCCTAAAAAGTATATATAAATCCAAGAAGATTTTTGATTTTGAGTTTTGAGATGGTTTTTTGAGGTCATGGATTCGTTTAACAAGGTTTTATAGTGTTTTGTAGGTTTTTTTTGGTAAAAACAAATGGGTTGAAAATTAGGTTTTTGGGTTAAAAAACCTCTAACCCTGATTTTTTATATTTTTTTTAAATAATGGGGTGGATGAGATTTTATTTGCTCCATCTACCATTAAAAAAAAATTAATGGCCCAAGCGCGTGTGCCCTTACTAAGTGGGCCAGATAGTTTAGCCTGACTTGTTAGGCCTAGTAACGCCTGTTCTTTTTTTTTTTTCTTCTAAATTTTTTTATTGATGTTTTTTAAATGTATTTTTTTAAAAAAAAATTTATGTTTAAATTATTACATATTCTCTTTTTTAGTTTGTTTATATAGCTTCTTTTATATAATAATTATTTTTTAGTTATTTTATATGCATTTAATTTTTGATGTAATTATTCTAATTCATCTATATTATTTTTTTTATGTTTTATATAAATGTGTAATCTTATATAATATTTCTTTATTTTATTCCATCAATTTCATGTATATTTATTTATATTATCATTTAATTAAATAAAAATTTAATTTTAATGCTAAATTCATTCAACATAATCGGTTAAAGACCTGTGTTACAATGTCAGATATCTTAATTTATATATGTCTATTAATTTCTTTTATTTTTATATTATTGTTTGATTAAATAAAAATTTAATTTTAATAATAAAATCATTCAATATAATCGGGTTAAAAGCCTGTGATATAATATTAGATATATTATATTAATTTTTTTTTTTATTTTTATTATTGAAGCCGCGATGTAGAGCTGATCAAATAGCTACTCTAATCCTAATCCTGATCCTAATTCTAATTTTGAAACTTTTTATGTAACTTTTAACTCATACTGTGGCCATCAAGACTACCATGTGTGCTGTGTTTATACCATGAAAATAAATTCGTGTTCCATCCCACTACTTCACTTCACTTCGGTTTCTTTCCTTTCTCGTGCAAATTTTCAGTCTGTCAAACTGATCTCTCTTTTTTCTAATCTCCCAAAAACATCAATAAAACGACAACCCTGCAAATATGAAACGTTCTTCTTCAACGATCAACGAGCCAGGGCCATCGTAAGCGGGCCAAAAAAACGTCAGGTCTGCAACGTACTTGTTATAACTCCACCATTTTTTTAACTGTTATTCAAACACTTAGTCGTTTCTTTTGTGCTGCTGCTTGTGTTTGATGGTTAGGTTTGATCTTTTTTTTTTCCTGCCTGGTCTGTTTGGTTGTTGAGAAACTGCTGGGGCATAGGAATTTTAAACTTGGAGAAAATTTTGCTTTCTTTCTTTCTTTTAGATTTTGGGGAATTTAGGAGATAATAATAGAATTTGCACTTGAATAACATACTGGGATTTATGTTAAATCCAAGCAAACCCTTTTGACTGTTCTTGAATCTTGAGGTGAAACGTGAAAGTGGAAAGGGTCCAATTTTCTTATTGAATCGGTCGAGGGTTGATGTGATTCTATTTTCCATGTTTCTTTATAAATAAAAAATAAAAAATAAAGTGGCATGATTTGAAAATTTTGTTTTCTATATTATTCCTGGCAATTATGCCAATGATTATGTTATCTAAATTTGTTCTTTCAGACAGGAAGAGGTTAAGTACTTAGAACTTAGAAGCATAACTGGTTCTCAAACCAGGATTATAATCATGAGGCAGCCTAGTGAGAGCTCAGTGAATGCCACAATCTGGGATTCTACGACTTTTTACTGGACACCGAATCTAAAAAACAATCCTCTGAAAAGGCCAAGGTCATGTCAAAACAAGGAGTGCCAAAAAGTAGACCGCATTAGCAATCTACCTGATCCCATCATCCAACACATCCTCTCTTTCTTGCCTGCTGATGATGCGATCAAAACATGCATATTATCAAAGCGGTGGGACTCTATTTGGACTTTAGTGCCAAATCTCATATTTCGCCGTGAATGTTCTTGCTCTCAAGAAGCTGAAAATTTTGCTGTCTTCGTTGACAAAGCTCTGATGCACTACTGCTCCCCAAAGGTGAAGAAGTTCCTTGTGGAGTTTGAGTTCACTGAATGTTTCAAGGCTCAAGTTGACTCGTGGGTGGACTTTGCTGTACGTCTCAAGGTGGAGGAGCTTTGTTTGGAGTTTCATAGAGAAATTGCTGATGATCCTGACTATTATTACTTGCCTAATTTTTTGTACAGCAATATCCCTGCAGAGAAACTGAGTCTAAGATTCTGTGCTTTATCTCCTAATAAGCTGAAGCAAGTTTCTTGGATGTCATTGAAGGTTTTATCCATCTCATATAGCTGGTTATCCAATGAGATGATTAAAAACATTTTTTTAGGCTGCTCCTTACTTGAGTACTTGAAATTGAATCAGTGCTGTGGCTTTGATCAGATTAATACTAATTTCAGTTCAAGTTTAAAAGATCTAGTGGTGGATGGTTCCTGGGGTCGTGAGGATAAATTTGGTGATTTTGTGATCACGATTAAAGGTCCTAATCTTCTATCCTTAACTTTAGCAGGGTATATGCATAGAGCGAATTATATGCTGCTAGATGTTTCATCTTTGGTAGAAGCTAATATTGGTTATCGGATGAAAAGTTGTAGCCATGGTTGCAGAAGCAATTGGTATAGTGCACATCGCAGCGTGTTGCATGACCTACTTGAAAAATTACAGCATGTTGAGAAACTTACAATTGGAACTTGGTGTCTTCAGGTAAGTTTCTGATGCATTATGTTGCTTATGCATTTTGTCAGATAAAACTAGCGAGGTGTTTCTTTGTTTTATGTTAGCTGCTCTATTTGTCTGTTCGCTCTTTCATGATTTAGCATCTGTTTACATTTGCTGTATTTTGAAATTTGAATGGCCTTGCTTCTGATATAGTGGAGAAATCTATGATTTTAAATGAAACCATCAAAACAAGTTAGGACTTTTGGGGGTTTTAGTTGCTCTCCCTCGCTCTTCATGGAATGGTGTTAATTTGCATAAAATGCCCTTAGCATGATGATTGCTCTAATTCTTTAATTAGTTCATTCATAGTGATGGATGAGCACATTAAGCATTAACCTTGACATAATCAAAGAGATTTTAAATTCTATAATAAATGGTAAAATGGCTACAGCTTCAAGAATTCTGTTTCAAGCAAGTCAAGACTTGAATTTTTTTGTATGGAGTACTTCTGTAACAGCATCTATTGTTAAGGTTTTTTTTGTGAATAAAAGAAATACATACTGTTTATTCATGCAACTCATGAAGTTTGTTATTCAAACTTCTGTGCAATCGTTATACTTTCTGTTGGATGTATCAATTTAATTGATTGCATCTATTTATGTAAAAAACTTTATAAAGGGTATTTTCTTGCTTGTTCTGAGTTCCCCTCATCTGCTTTTGGTGACAACATTATAAATGTTTTGAAGCCCCCTTTTCACGCATTAACCTTGACATAATCAAAGAGATTTTAAATTCTATAATAAATGGTAAAATGGCTACAGCTTCAAGAATTCTGTTTCAAGCAAGTCAAGACTTGAATTTTTTTGTATGGAGTACTTCTGTAACAGCATCTATTGTTAAGGTTTTTTTTGTGAATAAAAGAAATACATACTGTTTATTCATGCAACTCATGAAGTTTGTTATTCAAACTTCTGTGCAATCGTTATACTTTCTGTTGGATGTATCAATTTAATTGATTGCATCTATTTATGTAAAAAACTTTATAAAGGGTATTTTCTTGCTTGTTCTTGAGTTCCCCTCATCTGCTTTTGGTGACAACATTATAAATGTTTTGAAGCCCCCTTTTCACCAAGTGTTGACTTACTGATCGCCCATTATTATTCATTATTGGATAATAGTATTTGTCAATGACCTATTTAAGATAGAATATCCCCATGACATCTTATTTAACCACCATGATGCTTTCTGAATCCCTTTCTTTTTCTTTTTTTTCTTACCTCTCAAGGTTCTATCTATATCAGAGGTGAAGGGTCTGTCTTCTCCAACTTCAGCATGCAAGTATCTGACACTGAACAAGAAGATCAACAAATGGGACCTTCCTGGGATTGCAAGCTTGCTACAAAGTTCACCTAATCTGCAGAAATTAACTATCAACTTGATGCCCTCCAACAATTTTGAGGTGTTTTTCTATCACAATCTCACTAGTTTATCTCTCTTCTTGTCGATCTAGCTTTGGTTTGGAACTTTGATAGGTTTCCTTTCGATCTCCATTTTCTTTTGTTTATCATGTTATTTTGGTCTTGGTATAATGAATCTGCATTGTCCTCTCACTGTGTCATCAATTCTTTGCTACAACTAACATTTAAGTTAAAAAATTCCAAAGTAGCACATAGATCAGTTGAAATTATTTATGCTAGAATCTTCACAACACTACTGCATGCCAATTAAAAATTAAGTTGTCTAATACAATGTTCATCTTCAGTTTGAGCTTGACAGGTCTTTTTATAAATATTATAGTTTTGATGGAGAGGAATACTGGAGTTTATATAATCAGAGGATTTTCAAATGTTTAGTGCTGCATCTCAAGAGTGTGGAGATTTTTGGATTTGACACAAGTTGTTCAAGTTTGAAACTTGTAGTTGATCAATGGGTGCAGTTTCTGCTCAAGAATGCCAAGGTACTGGAGAAGATGATTATACATGCACAGAGAGATGATGTAAATCGCACTTGGATGTCTGTTGAGGCACAAGAATTAATGGAATTACTTGAACTGACCCAAGCATTCTTGTCCTACCCTAGAGCTTCACCAAATGCAAAGGTCATGTTAGAAAGTTGCTTTAAGTAAGTTAAATTTGTATAAGTGCATTTGCCAGGGTTCCTTTAAGCATGTTAAAGTTAAGTTGAATATTGCTTTTCTGAAAAATGTAGATATTCTCGTTTTGAACTGAAGGATTTGATTTTTCGGCAGATTTTTTTTCCAAGCATGTAGTGTATATGAAATGTTATATATGTCAGCTGTTTAGATTTATCTAACCTCTTTGGTACTGAACATTGTTAGGTCTTAGTTTAACTTCTGGGCGGAACAGCAACCTGCTTCCGCTGTCCAACTCGCAGCTTTAGGCCATCTATTATGAACTAGTTGCTTTACGGTTTAGCATAATCAATAGAGACCTCACCAAATGCAAAGGTTATGTTAGAAAGTTGCTTTTAAGTAATTTAAATTTGTATAAGTGCATTTGCCAGGGTTCCTTTAAGCATGTTAAAGTTAAGTTGAATATTGCTTTTCTGAAAAATGTAGATATTCTCGTTTTGAACTGAAGGATTTGATTTTTCGGCAGATTTTTTTTCCAAGCATGTAGTGTATATGAAATGTTATATATGTCAGCTGTTTAGATTTATCTAACCTCTTTGGTACTGAACATTTTGAGTTTTGAAAATGTCATTCCTGCACTGGCTCGTGAGATGATATCATTGTTACATTTTGAGTTTCGGAAATGTCATTCCTGCATTGGCTCTTGAGATGATATCATTGTTAGGTCTTAGTTTAACTTCTGGGCGGAACAGCAACCTGCTTCCGCTGTCCAACTCGCAGCTTTAGGCCATCTATTATGAACTAGTTGCTTTAAGGTTTAGCATAATCAATAGAGATCTCACTGCTATAAAATATACTTGTTTAAAAGGTAGAAGTTCAGTTTTATGTGGAGTGATTAGATTCTTGATTTTTTCAAACCACAGATTCACCCAGAGATCCAGGGACTGGGAAGGATTTGATAGCACTTTAGAACAACATTAGTCTTATTTTTGGGATGCTCATTGCGATTATACTTGTTATTGGTGCATTGAGCTTATACACATTTAAGCTCTGTCACTCCCACTGTATAGTTTGTGTTAGCACTTAGCAGAAGTTTCTCGTGGATGGCTATTTCATTTTCCCTAGGCTTTACAGATTATGAAGTCAGTTCTCTCTTGATTTCTTGCCTGATCAATGTAGCATTTGATACCGGTCTCCATTCTTTCTCTGTTTGCAAAGCAGCTGTTATTTCTCTTTCTTGGGAGTCATTCTACGTTTGCTACTTCGTTCTTCTATATGGTTATGCAAATTTTTATGCTCTTCTTGATCGTGTATCTGTAAAAATGCCGATCCCCGTCCTGCGGTGGTGCCGGTCGATCCCCGTCCTGCGGTGGTCTGGGTCGAAGAAAATATAGAAGGAAAAAACCCTGTTATCCTGGTTGACTCAGCCCTGATCTTGTCAAAACCATCCCTCAACCTGTAAATAAATATAAAAAGTAGACATCACAATTCACTTTTAAAGCTGGTGGTTCTCATGGCCTCCATGTCTATCTAGGTATTTCATGGATTGATATATTCACATCCCCCTCTAGCTAGGCAGGCGTTCTTGTTCTAAAATATGTTCTTGGGCTTTGTTTGGGCTTCCAATAAAAAGGAAGAAATGATTTGACACAAATCTGAGAGTAATAGGTTTTGTATTCAAATAGTGTGGCCCAAGTAGAAACCAGATATATGAGGTGTGTAATTGAAAAAAACAATAAACCTCGGGTGTCATAAATAAAAACTTGTCAATAGAAGAAACTAATAATGAAGCCCTGGGCCTTTTCTTTATTCACTACTTACTACCCCACAAACTCTCCTTACCGTAAACCCTAATTTTCTTCAATAAACCCCAAACAAAACCAAACAATGGCAGAAACCGAAACCCAAAACGAACCCACATTACCCACAAAACGCAAACTCGATGACGACCCAATTCCTGAAAACGATCAAGAACAAGATAATCACTACAACAAATCGCAAAAAATCGACTCACTCTCCAACAATTCACCAATCATCCAGGAGAAACTCACTGAGAACTCGCGAACTCTAGAACCTTCAATCGATAGCCAAAACGACAACGTACAAGAAGGAGAAGATGAAGATGGTAATCACTCCAACAAATCGCAAAAAATCGATTCACTCGCCAAGAATTCACCAATCATCCGAGAGAAACTCACTGAGAACTCGCAAACTCTAGAACCTTCAATCGATAACCAAAACGACACCTTACAAGAAGGAGAAGATGACGATGAAGATGAAGATGGTGAGGAAGAAGATGGTGATTATGAGGATGAAGAAGAGAACAGGGAGGAAGCGGTGGTGGACAGGAAAGGAAAAGGGATATTGATTGAAGAAGGAGACGACGACGACGACGACGACGACGGGAGTGAATTAGAGGGTGGCGATGATAGTGAGGAGGCAGAGGAGGATGATCCATTGGCTGAAGTTGATTTGGATAACATTTTACCATCGAGGACGCGAAGAAAAGTTGTGCATCCTGGAGTTTATATTGCTGCTGCTGCTGCTGATGATGATGACAGTGATGCGTGATTTTAAAGCAAGGTCAGTGTTAAGAAAATCGAGGTTAATTTGCTTAGTCAAGTAGTAATTAGAATTTAGTGATTTCGCAATGCGGCAATGTATGTTGTAGCAACCTTGATTAGATATATATATTTTTTTTAATGATGCTCGTGGAATTGTAGATGTGGTAGTCTGTGGTTTCTCTTTTAAATTTTTTTTATTGCTTTTTGCAGAGGAAATAGAGTTAGGGTACGTTGGTGATGTTATCCTAGGAGTGTTTGTCTTCAAAACCTAGTATTAATGTTGAAGACGTATGAAGAAGAGATGCCAGGAGAGTTGCGCTAGTATGTTGTTTTTTAATGTGCAATGTGGAGGAAAAAGATGAAATGAGTTTTTAAGTTGTAACAGTGGTGATGCTCCAGTAGGACCTTTTCGTTCTAGAGTTGGTAGGAAAGGATACCTGAGTGATTGAGGTGTGTCGGAGAAAAACAAACATGCAGGTTAGCAACAACATGACGGTGTAATAGTTGCCCTTAATTGGGCCATGATAGCCATGTATAATCAATGTTCCCATCGAGTCTAATTTGCATGTTTGAAGTAGGAAAAAAATCCATGAATTCATGATCTGGGAAAATGGTTAATGAACTTTGATTTCTGTCCTGATGGAAATTTTCTTGCATTAGAAAGAATGTTACTAAATGCTGCCCATCATCAATGCATGTGTCTGCCTTTCACAAGTTTATTTGAGTATTGCTTGCAGCTACGTTGAATAGTTGAACTCGTATATTGTTCTTCCCTGAACTTTGTTTGGGAGTGTACAGAATATGATTGCTTGTTATAAACAAATAACTGGTAGAGAGTTCCACACCTGCATTAGGGATTGGAAATGAGTGGGAAAATATGTGTATGGATTTTGATCCTTGAAAATGAGTAGATAATTATGAGATTATGTTGTCCTGTGAATTGGTGATTAAGAGTTAGGGGTACCTCTGTGTGGTTTCATGGGGTGCATCAACTCTTGGCAAACTTTTGGCGGGGCGCTCCAATGTATGCTTGGCAGTGTCATTGCCATGTTCGTAAATGATGCAAAGGTAATAATGTGACAAATCTGTCCAAAACTATTGAGAGTATGGATTGCAGTTAAAACATTGAAAGAATAGGTGTGTTGGAGTTTGCTAGGATATGACTATCATGCTTTCTGAAACTAAAGTTGGTTTGCTTTATTTGTGAGCTACAATGGGTGGGTCAATGTTACCTACAAAGTGGTAAGTGGTATGGATACGGATACTCTGTTCACTACCCCTCCCAGATCACGGTTTGAGGGTTTAAGCTTAGTGTGGTCGCTAGTTTGGGTCATGTTTCATTTTTATGAGGGTTGTCCATAGATATGCCCATATATAATTGAGATAGAGGTAATATTTTCCATTAACATTCTTGTAAGTTGAAGGTTGTGTAGAAAGTTACAAAATTATTAATATTCTTTTGGCAATAAACCATTGGATTGGTTTTGTTAAGATAATCATGTCATGTTTTACTTTCTATTTCAATAGAAAGATAGAAGTATTGAATGGATGCACGTAGACTAAAACTTCCAGAAAATATTTTCCAACTCTGGTTCTTGAAAATAGCGTACAAATTATCTCTTCCCAAAAAAACCTCTTGATCTTCTCCAGGCACGCAGCTGTACCAGCTTCTTTTCCTTTCTGTTTTATTTAAAGGCAACAAATGAACAAATTAAAAAGTTCAGCCTAAATATGCTACCTTTTAGATTCCAGTTAATAACAGATAATTAATGAACAATTGGTGTTTTCTTAAATTTTGTGTTTTTACAATTGGTGTTTTCTTAAATTGTGTGTTTTTCGCAAAAGGGCCAATAATAATGGGATATGAGTAGTAAGTCTCATGGCAAAATTCCCACCCTCACTGCCCTGCTCCAAAGCACACAACTAAACTGTTTAGCTCCGTTCTGTTATAACTTCTGACCTCTGGATTTCATGGAGAAAAGCATATTTCCTATTTATCCATATCATATGTTCTCACTTTGACTGGCCACTGCCCTAAAACATCGACCATGGCAAGTTTTTCTAGTACTCTAAGAAGAGGGAAATAACCTACAGTTATCTGCCTTGTGATGAACTGTGTCTTAAGTTCCCATCTATCTTGGAGACAACCAGTACACTGGGGATATGCCATGTGGTTATTTCTTTTTCTAACTTTATACATTTCCTACAGGTTATGTGTTTTGACGCTGAACTTTAATCTTGTTTGTGTTTCAGCTTGATTCAGTTTGACCCTTCCAAATTTTAGCTAAATAAGAGTTTGGGTCTCAACCTTTCTTCTAGGGCAGCACAAGTGGCAATATGGCCGGTGGCAGGCCTATTGTTCCAACCTCAGTTGGTCTCAATACCAATCATCCTGATCACAGTTACAAAATTAGCCTTCTTCCAGATTTTTCAACTAGGGATTGCACTGGGAGGTAGGTCTTGGATGACATGTGCACACATTGGTGTGTATAACCCTTCATGATGACCCAAATTTGGTTAAAGAATGAATAACTAGTCCAAGCCAATTACTCTCACGAATTCTAGATGTACCCAACTTACTTTAATCTGAGTTGCCTTTGGAGGTTCGGAGTAGATTTTATTTGTGCTCCTAATAAAGTATACTTCTCAACAGAACTTTTGAATTCCTTTTACTTCCATTCTCTAAAACAGAGTAGTGCAGAAGAATTAATGAGTAAATTTGAACATATTGATTATTATATGCATGTTACTGTCAAATTGTTTCTGCGATACGGCCACTCTTTGAACTTTCTGTGGTGTGTTTGGAAGGTTGGATCCTTTGGGACTTGACTATCAGTTTATCAAATAAACTTTGATATCCAGATTCTTCTGTATTCGATATTTATTCAAATTCGCATTTCCTTGTTCTCTCAAGCTCTAGTTTATGCCGCGTAGTTATTTTGTATGTCATGGCACTGTTGAGATATCTTTTGGCCCTGTTTAATTAGTTATCTTAGTGGCTCCTGAGCTGTTGTCAGCCACAATGATAGTGTACGCAGGCAATGTGTGGAGCAGCTGCATGGTCCTCACAGGACCACGCACTTACCTCACAACTGTACTGTTCTTAAACACAAGGCTGGGAGGATTATGTTATCTCAGGGTGCCTTTATGTCCTCAGGCCGGCTGGTTCAGAGCATGATAACGAAGTTGCTGGTGCTTCGGTCCCTGCTTTATTTCAAGGTCCTCCCGTAGCTTTTGCTGTAAGAACTTGCCTTTGTTTTGCTTGCATCTTAATGGATGTACACATTTGAGCACCTCAGGTGCATATTTCTTGAAATCAAAATCGAGCAGGTCTATTTCCGTACTCTCATCGTCCCGCAATCAACTCATTTGAAATGAAAATGGACCACCCAAGCGTGGATTTCATATAATTGATTGCATAGAAAAAACGGTGTCACATTGGAACTGATAGTAACCGGAAACCGCCGTAGAAGTGGCAGAATTCTGGTGTGCATCTTATCGTTAATGTTGGCTTTCAGCTTTAGAACCAGTACGCCCACAAGTCAATTAATTGTCTTCATTCATGCATTATAATATGGTCACCATGCTCTTAGCGCTCATCTATATCAGGGATCAGGATCCATAGTTGAGGCCTAGCGTTCACAGTCTTGCTAGATGAGAAGCCAACTTTACCTCTCAGCCTCCTACCATTACATGTATGTAGAAAATGGTCATTGGCTTATTGAGGTTTAGTTTACACGCGCCACTTCCAAAGTCTCACCCTGGACCAGCTGACGACATGGTATCTGAATAGATGAAGGCACATCGTAGGTTCACCATTGGCCAATCAAAGCCTCTCCTTTACAAAAGATAGGATGCTGACATCAACCGACCATTTACGTGGTCCTATACCTCCTACTCCCTTCCTCGCTCCGCCCTTCATTTTTTTTTTCTCGACCTCTTCTTGAGTGTAGACCATGACCCTTTTGTCCCTCTCTCTCTCTCTCTCTCTCTCATTACTTACAAAAAAGTTTCGTTGTGGGGCAAAGCTTTTTGGACCATCTGAATCAATAAAAGGGACATCTTATGTTTCGTCTCCCTTTCAACAGAGTCCAATCCCTATTTCCTCCCTACAATTATACGTGCCCGGACTCAGGACCACCATGCATTGCCATGCGTTATGATGCCTCCTGCCTCCATTTGAGCTCAATTTGCTTCCAAAATCAGGGTTTTCCCACTGTTTTTTCATGACATGAATCACACCCATATGCTGTGTAAATTTAAATTACTGCAGCAATTGTGCTGCGCACATGCCCCATTAATTTGGTGTCTAGATAGAAAGGAATTGAGCTTCCAGTTTGTTGATTAGATAATATCTTGTGTAAGCTCTCGCATGACTTGATGCATATCACATGGAAGCAATTCTAGGAAATGATGGGAAGGGCAATTGAAGATGGAAATGATAATGAGTGGTGCCTCTTTTTGAAGAATAGGTTTTTTTTCCCCTCTTCCCCTTTCACTTTCAATTATGCCCTTCTCCTTGTAATTATATGCAAGTGGGGCTATAATTTTATTTGTTTTAGCCGGCCTTTTGGCCTAACAACTCCCTCTTAAAAGGCAGTAAGTATCAATCTTTTTGGATGTTGTTCCTTGTGCTCCCATTAACGTTGTTGCTTAATTAATCACTTAGTCATACTTAATTGTTACTCCATGATTTTGTTCAGGTTGAGGGCTAATTAATGCCAGGCTAAATCTACCAGCAGGCATTAGGCTAGAAGATAGGAACACTTCCACTAATTTTATTTATTAAAAAATAAGAAAAAAAAAAAACTAATCCCAAAAGCACCTTTATCACGTTACTTTTCTTCCTTAAACAAGCGAGGACCTTCTCTCCATCATATGAACCTTATAATAGTTTATAGAACCGCAAATTATGTCATGTCAGGCAGTCAACTATGGCAGCTCAGCTTATTCGAAGCGGATCTTGGCCTCTCTCCATTGCTTCACGCTCATCAACCAATTGAGCAGATAGTGCCAGCTCACCATGTATAAAGCACACGAAACGTTCTAAACATGGCTTCTTTTTTCTTTTCTTTTCTTTTTTTTATCATTTGGAGATTCATTGGATTTTATCTGCAAATCTTCGTATAGTGCGAGTGAAATCCAATTTTACATCACTTGATATATATATATATATTCTTCTCTAAACTCATTCGCTATTTATTAAGATTTGAGTGAGTAAAATATATCATTTAATAATGGAAATCTGAAATATTAACTGCTGGGTGTCCCTCAACGCAAACACCTCGAAATCTCCACGAGAAAAACGAGAGAGCTTCCATAGATGCTCTAGTAGGTGAATGATGATCCAATAAAGAAGCTCAAGATTTCTACCAAATCCAATCGAACTTCACTAACGTACGTATACAATATTGAATTAGGAATTAGTGCTCATGATTCAACGTCACCTAACATGAAAGACAAGGAAAATGAGAAAAAGGTCGTTGGATTATGCAAGCTTTATGTTGCCTTACAGTTGTGATTCTTGCTCAACTTTCTACATGTTGTCATCAATCGCATTCCACACACTAGCTAGCACTTGCACCTCAGAAGATTTCTTTGTAGCTAGGAGGAGCCTAGACCATGGTCCAAGGAGCTTCGGTGCTACATAAACCAGGCTCAGCGTGCTGTTAGCATGAGTCATCTAGCCAGCTAGCTCTAATATTCTTGGCCGCCGTTAGGGCATGGATCGTAGGAAGAAGATAAACAATTAATGGTACTGCAGTGCCATCAAAGAATAACCAGTCACGAAGGACTACCCCACAATCGCCTGGCTAGTGATGCTCCTTAATTAGCAATGGCCCACGTTAACGAATTAAACAAGGTAGGTTAAAATTTTGGAAAGACTAGTCCGCTTGAAAATCTCCGCGTGGCTTAAGCAGGTGGGGCTCTGCCATGCTTGGCTCTGCATGTTCAAAGTTCAAACACGGGTTCATGCCGCAAAAAACCAACAGAAGAGACACCAACGGTCCAACGCTAGGGTACTATGCTCTCTAGAGTCTTAACGAAACCTGTATATATGTTTGGTAAAGTATTTTTGAATTAAAAATATATTAGAATAATATTTTTTTTCAGTTTTTTATATTAATATATCAAAATTATTAAAAAATACAATAATATATTAATCTAAAACTCTTTAAATGAAAAATAATAAAAAACAAGTTATAGCGTCAAAAACAAACTACATAGCCATAAGTTTATAAGAGAAACTCTATTTTAGCCTTTCTCAAGCTAATTTTGTTCCAAATGCAAGTAATTAACATTGTATAACGTTGTTATGCAAATCCATGCTTTATTGGTGGCATTTGTTTTTACTATTTTCATCTTCTCTTTTAGATATGTTTGAAAGTATAGTAATAATTATTTTTTAACTTAAAAATATATTAAAATAATATTTTTTATTTTTAAAAAATTATTTTTAACATCATCACATTAAAACAATTTAAAAATATAAAAAAATTAAATTTAAATAAAAAAAATCAATCTTTTTTAAATGTTGTTTGGAACGCAATTCCAAACTACCTATAAATGTTTTTATTCAAGTTATTAAAATAAGTATGATATAACTCAATTAACATATTTAGTTTTAGAATTTATCTTTTAAGCTAGATATAGGCTTTTTTTTTTTCTTCATGTATTGGATGAGTGTTTGGGAGTGTGGTAACGATTGCTTTTCAAAGTACTTTTTACTCGGAAAAGCATCAAAATAATATATTTTTTAATTTATTTTTGACAGTAACACATCAAAATAATCCAAAAACACTAAAAGAATTAGTTTTAAGAAAAAATATTGAATTTTAACAAAAATACAAGGTAAAACTCACTCTCAAACACCCAAACACCCCGTAAGCATTTAAAGATTACTTACAAGTTAGATGAAATATTTTAGTTAATGTTAAAATTTGATAGATAAAGGGTTGAGATTGTTTAATGTGGATTAAGTTCGAGATAAATTCGAAAAACCAAAAGGTTTAGAATTTAATTCATAACAAGGCAATACATTAGGGCCGGGTTATATTGGGTTTTTTCAAATTTATACGTGTATTTCAAAAGAAAGGAGTGGAAAGTATATCCCTCCATCGGAAATATCCGATTTTGACCCATATAGTTTAAAGTTTCCCACCCAATCATATATAATACTGACAAAAGTGGAACTTTTATTTATTTATTTTATTTATAAATAAATTCGAATGGTGGGCTTGCTTCCTATTTCATTAATTAGCTATATATCAAGGATTAGGGACTAATTATGATGGAACTTCTGAAAACTCTGGAGATGTTATTGAAAAAACTGAAACTTCGTGGGCGAAAGTCGAATTTATATATATATATATATATATATATAAAGCTAACATATATTTTATTACAAAAAAATAAAATAAAAATCATTGCTTGTGATATCCCTATACTCTGCCATGAAATAAATACACAAAACAGGTTCTTAAAAAGAAAAGAGAGACAAAATTCCATTTGTAATCGATTATCCATTGGACACCAAGTGGGATCAGAGAAAGATTGATCATGTGAAGGTAAATAATTATGTTTAAAATATTTATGTTTTTTTGGATGACTACTCAAAGTAAATAATATTTCTAAGAATAAATATTCAGAAAAAAAGAAATGAATTATATATATGCAATAATTTGCAGCTCCTAATATGACAATAAGTCATCTCATCAAAGCCACCAAAAGTTGTTCTTCGGTCAAACATACATACATCCCACTCGAAAGAAAGAAGTAAAAAAGCAGCAGCTGCAGCTTTAGAATATATACGAAGGTTGACATTATAATAGGCTAGATTAATATATATCATCCTAATCCTGGCAATCTGTGGTGGATTAATGCTTGACAGCAAAGATTTAATTAGGTATCAAGTAGACTTGACGAATCCCTAACTTATTTAAGATGCATTGCAAGCTCAATAATCACGTTTGATATGGCTGCGTGCATGAATTATTAATTATGCCTCTTTTTTTCTTTTCTTTTCTTTTCTTCAAGGAAATTAAGGGCTCCATGATTGTCTGGTTTCAAGCCACAATGGATCATTGGATCTAGACTAGGCCTTGTTTCAGAGCATGCATCTGCAAAATATGCTCGCTCTGGGAGCTGGACGGAAGGAATTTGGAGGGAATTAGCGAAATATTGAAGGAAAGTAATTTTACTTTGCTTGGGAGAAAGGTAAGGGGAAAAGGAAAGTGGATGGCAAATTTCACGCTGGACCCACCAAAACCCAATCCCACCAGGCTGAGGAGAAAGCATGATGGGAAAGTATAAATTTAAAGAAAGATTTATCCTTCGTTTTCAAGTAAGCTTTTGTTGTTTTTTTCTATGGTAGGAATTTGGAATGAATAAAAGATCAGGAAAATTAACTACAATACATTTTTTTTCTTTCTTTGGTTTGAAAAGACAAAGGTAAACTACTTGATTTGATATTTTTTTCACTTCATAATTAAATTTTTTAATATTACTCTTTGCATCTTAGTCAAAACAAATTTAAAAAATCAACAAACAAAAAAACAATAATACTTCCATATATATATATTAAAGCATTCTTTTCTCTCTAAAAAACAACTCCTACATGGGGCCAAGTGAGAGAGCATCCATTTGAAAACCGAATGGTATATTTTTGGCTGTGAACGAGCGAGGGAGAGGATCAAGAAAGACATGGCTATGAAGGTCGCTATATAAAAGATCTCTGTGTAGTAGAAATCATCATTTACGTACGCCCTAAAAAAAGAAGCTAAGGAAAACACGTACAGTTTTTGTAGAATGAGCTTGCACGAAGTAAAAAGGGTCATTAGCAAATAGATTAGGAGTGTGTGTGTGTGTGTGTGTGTGTGTGTGTGTGTGTATGTGTGTGTGTGTGTAGCGAGTTCATATATAGAAGTGGGATCGGACTCCACAAAGTGAGCTTTTGAAAGTGAGATCTGATCCTTACATCTCTTAATTAAGACAGCCACCTCGTACGTACCATTTCAATGGAATATTGGTTAATAATCTTCAAATCTTTTCCTTAATTACCATATGAAACTGACTGTGATCATGGGACTATATATATATAACACTTCAATGGCCCTTTTTTTTTTTTTAACATCAATCGATTGCTTGTATCATAATAGAAGCACCTTACAAATTACATGATTTTCAGATCCTCTGCAAGAAGGAGAGGAAGGCCAGGAGAAACTCCAAAAAATTATGCTTCGTTGCTTCATTAATTCTACTAGCGAGGAAAGTTGGGCAAAGGGGGTTGGTGGCTGTGTGGGAGAGAGAGGGGAAGAAGATGAAGAAAAATGACGAGGTTTAGGTTTTCTAGTTATTTTAAAATTAATAAAAGAGTGGCTAAATGATTAATTCAAGAAAAAAAAATCCTAAAAACATGAAATTTTCGAAGAAGGGGAAAGGAGGCGAATAAAAAGCGTACACAATACATGGAATGGAACTCTTTCCGAGAGAGAGAGAGAGAGAGATTGAAGATGTTACATGTATTGTGGGTGACAAAATTGACATGGCAGGACAGGACAGAAGATGATGTTAAAACAACAGCAATTTACCAGGAAATAATAGCAGTACTACACATACATGTAACAGCAGCAGCAACAACTGGGTCAGTGGCTGGTTTTCAGCATAATTGAGGTATAATGTTTTGCAAAATGACAAAAAACAAAAAAACACAACATTTTCCTATGATTTGTCAAGCAAGTAAAGAGAATCCCAGATGGCATGGGTTTTTTTTTGGTCGGGAACCACCCCTTGCATGTCTTTATATTCTTTCAATTTCACCCTTTACTGTGCTTTTTTACCTGACGTAGCATTACCATACATCAGTTTTGTTTTGAATTTAAGATATTAGCAGTCGGTTTCAGAAAAACAAAATATTTATATAGCAATTTACTGGGAATTAAGTTATAGTAAAAACTTTATTGTATTTTTCACAATCTTTATTTACAGTCACATAACAAGGTAACACATACGTACCACCATTCTAAAATTCCCTCACCCTAGGCAATGATATATCATTTCCTATGTGTATATGTACAATCCACGGCTTATAGCATCATATTCCTAAATTGGAACATGATGCAGTAAGTGTGTGTCTATATATATATGTTAACGTAATTGTGTGTATGGTAATGATGTACTAAAAAGATCCAAGAAGTTCGAGTACAATGTTTATGTCTCGATAATTGGTTAATTTTTTTATTCCAATAATCTGATATATTTTTTAGTTGAAATTACTGGTGGCTTGTGTTTAACACTTGTAAATGTTCTATTTGATGAATTTAAAGACTCTCCGATGTTTAAATAAATTTTTTTAAAAAAAACAATAATATCATAGAGAAAGACTCTAGAAAAAATATGTCGGAAAAATAGATTAAGAGCCCCTTTTTATAAGGATCTAATGGGTCTTTCTTTTCTTCTCCTTTTATTGAGGGTATCACTCAAAAGTCTTATTTTTCTGATAACATTTAACATTTCTTTTTTAAAAAAATGTATATTTGATTTAATTAGAGGAAAAATATCTCTAATTTTATTTGAGAGAAAATATCTTTGTATACGTGTTGATTCGATATTTGGATGGACCCAAGGATACCGAGACAAACAGTTCGCTGACTCATATATGTTTGAGCTCAGTGCTTAGCTAGGTCTAGGGATGCCGGGTCTAATAGTTCGCCAGACCTATATATACTTGAGCTCAGCGTTTGATTGGGTTCAAGAATGCCGGGTTTAGTCAAGATATTGGGTTATTTTCCTGCCTATAAATTCCTTTAAATGAGGGAAAATAAGAATAAGACATGTTTATCTTGGTATGCATGGTTCTTGTTCTTTTCTACTGGCTCCTGAGGTTGTCCTGATCATGACAGTGAGGAAAAAATTATGTGCTCAGTTCGTATATGTTACTCCGACAAAACCAAAAATGTGAAAAGGAAGTAAATTAACAGTGCAAAGAAGCTTGCTTGAGTTATGGAAAAATTATACTTTATATAGGTGAATCTCCGGTCTCCACCCACGCCAGCTGCGAGTGATAAAATCCTGCTTCATTTTACTAATCAATTAATTAATGTCGTCCAATCACTTAGAGGTTTTCAAGAAAATGTTCAGTCAATGAGAAGAATTTGAAAGGTAAGAAGGGTTGCAGGGTCATCCGTTTTTTTTTTTTTCATCTCAATAATTATGGCATTTAATCTTAAATCAGTTTTCTCACATAAAAACAAAGTTTTTCCACTTAGATTAGTGCTTTTTTTATTTTTGTCCGGTTGCATTTTCTTGAATTCCAACTCAAAATGCAACCAAGTCTGATCCCGACATGAATTTCGAAACACAAAAGCAAAAGCATCTTTGACTTTAGAGTTGGCGAGGTTCATTTCGAGATGGGTACAAATTAAGACATTGAAGTTATTAATTAGGTTTAATTTGGTGGGTATGTTCATTAAATTTACATCTTTTTTTGCTATATATATTCTAAATAAGTTAGAACCATTGAAATTGGTGCGATGGTTTAGTTCCTTCAGCCTGATCCTGATAGAGCTTCTTCTTTTTTTGAAAAAAAATATTTGAGAATACATAAACTTGAATAATTCACCAATGATCACAGATTATGTTCTCTCCTAGCAAAGGCTTGAACAAGGCATATTGTTTCAAGGAAGAACCCTAGTTATCATTTCCACAAACCAAAAAGCAAGCCTAAAGTTGCTATTCGCACCGTGATAATTTGACTCATGAGGCGGCTTCAAGCCAAGAAACCATTGGATAAAAGAGTGAGCCTATGGCAGCAGGTGGTCAAAGCCACAAATGATTGACGAGATTGCAATTCACAGCCAGCCATGGGATTAAACTTGAACGTGTCTTTGCTAGAATCATAGTATATTTATTTACTTTGTACTTTACACGGTGAAAATTTAGACGAGAGAGCTCTCATGCTGGCCACGGTATTGGCAGGTATACCTTTTATTATTATTGACGAGTGACTAGCTACCATGCTTTGCTTTTCTGGGCCGAGGAAGAAAGGTTTAGAATTAATGCACTTTTTTATAGTACTTTACGTCAATCCAAAACCTAACCAAAGTAATAAAAAGGAGGAGGGCCATCTCAATCATTGGGAATTTGGGATATAATTAACAGCTCTTATAGAACCCTAATGAAGACGCCATTTTCGTTTTAAAGCAATAAAAGATATATGTCAGTAGAAACTGATCCATACACGACCTTGGATTGTTATTTGTATCGGCAAGAGGGTTGCTTGCAAACGCAGTTTCCTGCGTTTTGTAGGGGAAAAGGAGATATGTGCTTTTAATCGCAGCACTGTTGGAGTTTGTTCCTGGATAAGGAAATAAGCAGTGAAAGTCTAATTATCAGCTACACAAAGATGATGCCCTCCCCCTTTTTTTCCTTTTTTTTTTTGGTCTTGTCCTTGTTACAAATTAAAGTAGAAACACTGTTGCCAAACTAAATAGTTGTGTTTAGTAGCATCTATGTACTTGCATATAAAGTACATGATAGTGATTATTAGTGAGCATTGATATGTCATAACCCCCCATTCTTTCTTGTGTTTTTAAAATTATATTTTTAATCAAACTTAATTTTTGGTAATTCATTTAATTTTGATGACGATGACATGATAAAAAAAATTAAAGAGTGAAATAAAAAAAAAAGAACTAATTAAAAATAATAATGGGAAATTATGCAAAAGAAAAAAAAGAAAAATAAATAGGATTAAGAAAAATTAAAAAATTAATGAAAGAGATCTTGCCCTTTAAAAAGATGAAGTTTAATTAATTAGAAATCTATAGTCATGATTTTTTTTTCTGTGTTCAATTATGATTGTTTATAAAAATTGAGTTGGGTGATATATTTGTGTTTTTTTTTATAATTAATGAATATGCTTGGGGTAATAATTAATTTATTATAGGTTAATGTAAATTAAATAATTAAAGGAAATAATTCAAAAACCGAGTCCTATTGATTGTTATTTCAAGCCTTGCCTCCATAATAATAATAAAAAGGTGAGTATTATATTTAGTTTATATAAATCTTGGCATATTATATTACTATCCTATTAAGCTAAAATCCTAAATTACCATCCTGAAGATTTTTACCACTAATAAACATATTATATTTAGTTTATATGAATCTTGATATATAAGCATAAATAGATAATTTTATTATTAAAATCAAATAACAATACAGCTTATCTTAGATAGCATGTTTTTTAATAATATTTATTTTTTGTTTAGCATAACCAGCCCGTTATCTAAATTAAAATATTTAAAAATCAAAATTTTTAATAATCATAAAACTAGATAATAATTTATTTTACACCTAGGCAATAATCAAATAATTTGCCTAGATGTCCTCGTGACAATTGGTTAAAGGTGATCTCTTTCATTTTCTCGTGAAGAAACCTAACAACCACCTTAAAAAATAGCAATAATTAATTAGCTAGTGTTGGCCATCTTTGATGATTTTTCCACCGGCACCAACAATTGTTTTTATCCTCTTTGAATAATCTCATATATATTGGGGTATTCATCATTGGATTCGATGTTAATTTTTCATGGTTTAAAAAACTAGAAATTAATCTAGATCTAATTAAATGATTTAGGAATTTTAGTTTGGTTAATTTGATTGAGTTGTCGTCGGTTCTTGAGCTTTCTTTTGGTTATTTACATAAGATCATATATGCAAATCTTAACATCTCCTCTTTGTTTTCTTTTCCTTTATTTTGCTTTGAATAATCATCTCAAACCCTGCATGCAGGTTTTTGTCATTAGATCTTGTGTTTTCACAGCTCCAATAACTTTAAATCTGGATCTATGAGATCCGATATTTTTAGTTTGGTTCCCAAATATTTTGAATTTTTTTATTAAAATTTAATATGATTTGTATGTTTTGGATCATTTTGATATGCTGATGTCAAAAATGATTTTTAAAAAGTTTCATCATTAATAAGCATCTTTACGCAAATTAATCCTATTTGAAAATACCTTGTACTGCTCTACAAACACGCTCTAAATCTAAAACTATGAGATCCGATATTTTTAGTTTGGTTTAATTGTGTGCTGTCCTTAGCTATTAAAGGGTTTTTTTTTTAATAGTTTTATCTTAAAAATTATAGCAAATTTAAACCTAGTTCACCTTCCTTCGCATCTTAACTGTTTTTTACATGGATCACCACGCAATTTCTCTGCAGATAGTACATATATAACTTCTTAAAATATAGAAAAGTTTAAAACTATTCAATTCCTTCCATCATACACGATCCATTCATAAATGAGCACAGTAAACTCGGCTTTAGTCGGCTCGGCCCAATAGATTTATCGAAGACCCAATCGACTTGGTTTAGGTTTCAAAAAAATCTCTTCAAATTCGATTGACTTGACAGGTCAAATTATGACCTGATCCAAATCAAGCTGGACTTTTAAAAATCCTTTCCTTTCAAAACAACCTTGTTTTAATTTAAAAAGGAAAAAGATTAAAACAAAGTCGTTTTAGCTTGATTTAGGACAATCCGTGTTAATTTACTAAACTTATAAATTAAACCTTGAGTCAGGTCATAGGCTGAGCCGATATTCGGTTATAATAAAATCAAAATCAATGTTCTACATCTTATATACGATTTTGACGGACTCTAATGAATGACAAGTAATATGACCAGTTTTATTAAATCAGCATAGATTATTGAGTATCGCTTAGCAAGATTAGCCTGCAGATCCACCAACCCAATTCCTAGCCAGGACGGAGTTTCAAACCTGGTCAAAACTAGATTGGATTCATTATTTGTTTTTGGTAGGTACAAGAAAAGAAAGAATTATCATAATCCATAACACTCAATGTGAACTATCCATTTTAAACATTAAATTAACTTAACCAATAAAATCATCCTAAATGATTAGAAATCAATTTAATACAGCTTAGAGAGATATGGAAAGGGGAAAATAGCCATAGCGATCACATAGTATAACATCCACAATTACAGAATGGAAACATTTTCAAGTATTGAATCTGCAACACATAAATTTCCAGTACAGACACATTTATTAAACCCAGTCTTAGATTTTGTCAAAATCATTTCTCTCCTTGCCTTTTACTGGATTCCCTAATCATTAAAAGCTCACCCATTTCTCAATTATCCACAAAGCAAATCAGAAAAAGAAAAAAAAAACCCAACAAAATTCAGAAAAAATGGAAAAAATTGCTGACACACAGAAAAGGTCCTCATTTCTTGTGGAAACTAAAAAAAAACCCATCTCAGAGAGTACAAAACCTGCATACTCTCTCCTCCTTATCATCATCTGCTCAACTGGGTCGCGGACGATGCCACCCCACATGGTGATGTCTACGTCAGAGAAAGCGAGTGCACTCACACTCGCGAGTACAAAAAAAAAAATCTTATCTTCGCTGTGGCATCCAACGTAAATTAAACCAAACTCAATGTCCTGTTAGCTAGCAATCCATTACTACTCGTCTCTTTAACAAGAAGACTTTTAGCAGAGATAAGGACACATGCATGTCACACCAACCAACGGTCAAGACTCTCTCTACTTTTTAACTAGATGACTCTCACCCTTAGATCTCTTAAAAAACCAACCATGGTTTAGAAACATTATTTATAACCATGGTTAAGTTAAGCTACTAGTCACTTCTCACTTGAGTTTAACTCAAAAATACATTTTTTTCTCTGAGTTTAGAGAGAAGGGGAGAGATGAAAATCTGAACTTGAAGTAGTAATACGTGCTGGTCTCTCTCTTTATAACACCATTTCATTTCTTTGGTTTTTGGTTACTATTATTGTTATCATGGGTTTTGATTTAGTTAAGAATCTCCAGTTATGGAAACCTTAGATTCTCAGATCTCTGTTTTTTTGATCAGTTTATGTTGTTTGTTTTTGATTTTTTTTTTCCAGTTCTGTGTGATGTAATCATCACTATCTGATTCAACAACATTATCATTTCATAAAGAGAAAAAACCCAAAAAATTTTCCTTCACTTTCTCGAGAACGTTTGAGTCTTTTCTCATTTCTAATAAAACCCATTTGGTTTTTAGATCTCTAGATCTGTTTCCTTTTTTGTAAAGATTAAATTTTTTAGTTTCTAGATCTGGGTTCTTCCTCTTCTTTGTTTTTTTTTAGAAGTTTTTGAATAAAAATGAATTATTTCCCTGATGAAGTATTAGAGCATATTTTCGATTTTGTAACATCACAAAGAGACAGGAACTCAGTGTCTCAAGTGTGTAAACCATGGTACAAAATCGAAAGTACTAGCAGGCAAAAGGTTTTTGTAGGGAATTGTTATGCAATTAGTCCTGAGAGAGTGATTGAGAGGTTTCCAGGTTTGAAATCTATCACTTTGAAAGGAAAGCCTCATTTTGCTGATTTTAATTTGGTTCCTCATGATTGGGGAGGCTTTGTTTATCCATGGATTGAAGCTTTTGCAAGGAATAATATGGGGTTAGAGGAGCTCAAGTTGAAGAGGATGATAATATCCGATGAGTGCTTGGAGCTGATTTCAAGGTCTTTTGCCAATTTCAAGTCCTTGGTTCTTGTTAGTTGTGAAGGCTTCAGCACTGATGGCCTTGCTGCTATTGCTTCTAATTGTAGGTAAGAAATGCTTTCCTCTGGGTTTTTGTTTGATTATCTATCTAGCCATCTCAGTTTGTAATTATTGCTGATTTTTTTGGTTAGAAATTGTTTAAGCTTTATATTAGAAAAGTAGGTTTCTTAACATGGTTTTGATTGCTAATTGTTGAATGCTAGTGCAAATGTCAGCACTGTTCGGGTTATCGTTGTTGTCAATTGTTGAATACAAGGGCAAGTGTCAAGTATGTTTGGGTTCTTACTGGTAATTAGTGGGGACTATTATTCTTAGTATTCGTGCTTGTTTTGTAGTTTGGGTTTTGGTTTCTTTGACAGTATTGTACGGGGTTCTGCAGTTGTCTAATTGATGGTGGATGTGTGGCTATTAGGCAGTCAATGCTCCTAATTGCTTGCTAGGAGTTGAGCATAGAGTAAAGTAATGGAGTTAGCTTAGTATAACTTTATAGTGAAATTGTCGGATGATTCGGTGTTTCTTTTGTTTGTGATCTCGAAGCATATGTGATTCAGCTATATTCATCTTATTATTACTTATAATGTTCTTTACGTTCCCCCTAGTGCCTATTTTGTGTTATTTCAATTCATAATCTGTGAGTTATTACATGTTTTTTAAGTGTCTATATGTACACAGTCATCATTACTGGCCTGCTAATTAATACAGAAGGCTTATCTATTTTATTGCTATTTATAAGGGTTACTGACGCCCCCATTGCTCAAAATATATATATATATACACACAAAAAAGCTCCCTTTATGATCTCTGAAGTAACTTCTAATTTCCATTTGAGAACTTCTAATTTCTATTTAAGTTTTAAGTGCAGCTAATTGTCGTCCAGATGGTCATTCATGTTTGAGGTTTCAATTATTTGTGAAATTGTTATCCAATTTGATCTTTTCAAAAGCATCTGAAAGATAAAATGCTAAGTAAACAAGGAGCAACAATCATTTGATTGATTTAATATGAATAGAAGGAAATGGCATGAGGGGTTTCCAAGAGATGTATATATATTGAGATAGTTAGCTATGCTCTAACTACTTTGAACGTCATTCTTCGACCCAGGTTTCTGAGGGAGCTGGACCTGCAAGAAAATGATGTCGAGGATCATAGAGGTCATTGGCTTAGCTTCTTTCCTGACACTTGTACATCTCTTGTATCACTTAATTTTGCATGTCTCAAAGGAGATGTCAATTTAGCAGCTCTTGAGAGACTTGTAGCTAGATCTCCTAATCTGAGGAGTTTGAGGTTAAATCATGCCGTGCCACTTGATATACTTCAAAAAATATTGATGAGAGCACCTCATTTAGTGGACTTGGGTGTAGGGTCTTACGTGCATGATCCAGATTCTGAGACCTATAATAAATTAGTGACTGCTCTTCAAAAGTGTAAGTCAGTCAAGAGTTTGTCAGGGTTTCTGGAGGCTGCTCCTCAATGCCTATCGGCTTTTCATTTAATTTGCCCGAACCTGACTTCCTTGAACCTAAGCTATGCTCCAGGAATTCATGGTACTGAGCTCATAAAGCTAATTCGTCACTGCAGGAAACTCCAGCGCTTATGGGTATGCCTGTTCACCTGTTTTTAGGAATCACAAGTTCACTTGTTCTCACGATGACTGATAATGGTTTTTGCAATATCTGCAGATACTGGACTGCATTGGAGATGAAGGACTAGAAGTTGTAGCTTCCACTTGCAAACATTTGCAGGAAATAAGGGTCTTTCCTTCTGATCCATTTGTTGGGAATGCAGCTGTGACTGAAGTGGGCTTGGTTGCTCTTTCAAGTGGTTGCCGCAACCTTCACTCAATCCTATACTTCTGTCAGCAGATGACCAATGCAGCCCTCATAACTGTAGCTAAGAACTGCCCCAATTTTACCCGTTTCAGGTTGTGCATCCTTGACCCCACAAAACCGGACGCTGATACCAATCAGCCATTGGATGAAGGTTTTGGGGCTATTGTTCACTCATGCAAGGGGCTCAGGCGGTTGTCAATGTCTGGTCTGCTGACTGATAAAGTTTTCCTCTACATTGGAATGTATGCCGAGCAGCTTGAAATGCTTTCTATTGCATTCGCTGGGGACACTGACAAGGGAATGCAGTATCTATTGAATGGTTGCAAGAAACTTCGCAAGCTTGAGATAAGGGACTGCCCTTTTGGTAATGCAGCACTTTTAATGGACGTGGGAAAGTATGAAACAATGCGATCCCTTTGGATGTCATCCTGCGACGTTACCCTTGGAGGCTGCAAGTCCCTTGCGAAGAAGATGCCGAGGCTCAATGTGGAGATCATAAATGAAAGTGACCAGATGGATATTACCGCTGATGATAGTCAAAAGGTAGAGAAGATGTTCTTGTATCGGACTTTGGCAGGGCGAAGGAAAGATGCACCAGAGTTCGTGTGGACTTTATAGGTGAATCTAGGGTGTGTCTTTGGCCCTACCTGGCATTTCTTTGTTATTAAGTAGTTGTACTTTGTTTAGGCCAGCTGATTTTATGGCTTTTTTAGCCTGTTGGTGTTCTAGTGGCATGCTACTATTTTTTAATTTGTAAGAGATTTGCTACTTTGTACTTGGATGTTTTTATAAATACATAACTGTGCTAGTATTGGCATGATCAGCCAGTTCCATCAGGAATTGGATTCTCAAGTACGGGTTTGCCTACCTTCCAGTTGTGAAGATGCTCAAAGATTGTCAAGATACAGAGTACGGGGCAGAAGAGTTCTTCAACGAAGCAAAGCCTGTTTGTCAGCCCACCCATCAAAACAAGACACGTTCCTTGTGGAGTTAATGAAGCTGCCATGTATTTAACCTCGCTTCTTTTGAATGCTGTTCGTCAGGATTTCATCAATGGAAGTTCTTCGGGTCAAGAAAATTCCAACTGTGGCTAAATTTAGAAGCTACGAAGCATTTTAGTACCGCAGAAACGGAATCAGAAGCGTTGGGAAATATATCGTATCATGTTTGCAGGCATCTAACGAGAAACTTGAACAATAGTCAACATCAGTGCATCGGTGAATTCTTGGCTCCTAGCAGATGATGAGATGTTCCAAATTTCACACTGCGCAACTCCTCTCCTGTAGTTGAAAGTGTCCCAACTTATGCTTCCCCTCCAGAAGGAGAATTTTCCTGGAATCTTCTTGCTAACATCTTTTGTTAGTTCTTTCTGATAATACAAGCAGTCCACCATTAGCTTTCAAGTTACAACCTTAGTTGTTAACTAGTTACCTTAGTTGTTAACTAGTTAGATGAACCGTGCGATGCTGTGGGTTAATTTTTTTTTGCATAAAAAATATTAAAAAAGCTAAGATTTAAAAGTGTTAGGTTTTTCTGCAAAACTGTACTCAAGAGTCTTGGATTTGGTTACAACGTCTGACCCAAGAGTAATATTTATAATATTAATAATAACATTAAACTTGCATGACCTAAATTTAAGTGAGTTTGACTGTAATATCAGACCCAATAACCTTGGATGTGGGTCTGGCTGCAAGGTTGTATCATAAAAGTGTGATAATTAAATAGATTAAGTAAAAAGAAAAAAACATATAAAAAAAAACCAACATGAAGAAAATAACTAATGAAGAAAAAGAAAAAAAATCTGAATTAACTGGGTTAACTCTTCAAACCAGGTTAACTTGTCAAACATTGGATTTGTGTTGTGAAAGTTTGATAACTAAATAGAAAAAAAAATTGACGGGTTACCCCAAAATTAACTGGGCTAACCCGTCAAACCCGGGATCCGTGTCATAAAAATCTGATAATTAAATAGGAAAAATTTAATATTAAGAAAGTAAATTAAAAAAGAAAAAAAAGAAAAAAGCCAGAAAAAAACTAAAGACATCAACTTTTACACTGTGGACTGCACTGTGCAGTCCGCAATAAAAGGCTTAAAAAGAAAAAGAAAAGGGAAAAAAATAAAGGCATACCCACGGGTTAATTTTTTTCTTCATAAAAAATATAAAAAAGGCTAAGATCTAAGAGTGTTAGGTCTTTCTGCAAAGATATATCCAAAAGCCTTGGATCTAACTTTAACGCTGGACCCAAAAGTAATATTTATAATATTAATAATAATATTAAACTTACATGACTCAAGTTTAAGTGAGTCTGACTGCAACACCAAATTCAAGAGCCTTAGATGTGGGTTTGGCTGCAAGATCGTATCATAAAAGTATGATAATTAAATAGATTAATTAAAAAGAAAAAAATAAAGAAAAAAAAACAACATGAAGCAAAAAATTAATGAAGAAAAAGAAAAAAAATGTGAATAAATTGAGTTAACCCTTCAAACCAGGTTAATCCATCAAACTTGGGATTCATGTTATGAAAGTTTGATAACTAAATAGAAAAAAAAATTGATGGGTTAACCAAGAATTAACTCAATTAACCCGTGAAACCAGGTTAATCATTTCAACCCGGGATATGTGTCATGAAAGTATGATAATTAAATAAAAAGAAATTTTACATTAACAAACTAAATTAAATAAAAAAATAATTAAAAAGAAAAAAAACTTCGAGTTACCTTGTCGAACCAGGTTAACCCGTTAAACCGAAATCCATATTATAAAAGTCTGATAACAAAATAAAAAAAATTTAACATTAACAAAAGAAAAAAACAAACAAAATGGACGGTTTAACCAGAATTAACTAAATTAAAAAAATATTAATATTAACAAACAAAATTAAACAAAAAAAATTATTAAAAGAAAAAAACAAAGAAAGAAAAAAAAATCTAAAGGCATTTAAAAAGAAAAAGTTTTAAAAAATAAAAAAATAGCTTAAACTAAATTAAACAAAACAAAACAAAACTTATTAAAAAATAAAAAAAAAAAAATTAAAAAATAAAGAAAAATAGTTTAAAAAAATAGCTTAAAAAATGAAAAAAATAAAAAGAAACAATTTAGCTTTTCATGGTGGACTACAATGAAAGGTTAAGTAGTTTTAATATATTTATAATTAATTATTAATAATTTGTAGTTGCCGGCATACGGAGGAGGATTGTTTACAAATAAACCTCGTATACGAAGCTGCACGCACATTCATCTAATATTTATCAAATCAATTTGGTTTGAAATTAATTTTGCACCATAAATTATTAAATTAAGTTTAAGTTAAAGAAAAAACTAAACCTAAGAGAAACTATGAATACAAAAAAATAAACAGTTAAGTAGTGAAAGAAGGGCAATAATACTGCAAATCCCAAAATCATGAAGCTCTAGAATTCTCTCATTTTTCACCAATCAAATTCCAGCATTCACTTGATTCCATTCACCTTCTAGTAACTTCATCAAAGCACAGATTCCTACCAGTTGCATTTAATTCCCAAAATTACTCAAAAAAAATAGTTCAGCCTTGCATTATGGATTGTTACAGTGAAAGGCTGAGTAGTTTTAGTATATTTTTAATTAATTTAATTTCATCGAGATCTTTTCCACCTTCCATGATCCCTCAAATGTCAGGAGTCGCCTATAAATATAAAGCTTTCTCTGCTAGAAGCTTTCAGCACAGTAGTAATTAAAAAACAAGCTTTGCCAGATTTATCAAGGAAGCCACATTAAAGTCAAGAAGGTGCGCGAGACAATAGCATTGAGGCATATCTAAACTGTTTTCAAGTTGGAGGAAATGACACTATTAAATTACATGTACATAGAAATCCATACAATTCTAGACAAGAAGAATGCGAAACCATATACATCATTTGAAGCTCAATGAAGCAGTACAAATTTAGAAGCAGCATTCCTCCAACACACAACAGCAACATAGCGCGGCCAAACTGCACATGCACAATAAATAATCATTATTATCACATCAATAATGAAGAATAAAGGTCATCATTCAAGTACATTTAAATGAAGTCATTACAAAAAAATCAGGTAGACCATGATTATAAACATTGCAGGGTAAAGTAACTGAGGATTCAGCAATCTAATATACCAACAGCTAAGCAACCGGGAGCATTCACAGCAAAGAGGAAGCATTAAGTGCTCCCCCATTTGCAAAGCAAATCGATGGGTAAAAGAATCCCAGAGTGCTAACCAACCAGGTGACAAACCTATATGCATTTGCTGCATTAAGAGTTGCTGAAAGCCCTGGGATATGGAAACAAGATCTAATATCAAACAAGGAATGACATAAATGTTCATCGAAAGAGAAACCTCAACGACAATGATCACAAGGTATCAAAAGCATCCTGTTGATCCCAGGGAACCCAGACCTTATAGATACTGACTAGGACTGAAGTCACCCAATCAAACCTTGTTGACTTGTGAGATAGCTTGTGTTCTGACTCTTTTGAGAACTGAATCATACAAGTGTAAGTAGTATAGTAATACATAGACCAAGTCAGGTGTTTAATGTTCTATAGGGCTTATTCAAGATCCTTTGTTTCTTTCCAACTGCCAATTTTTGTGACAAGCATGGACGCTTATTTTCTACTCCATCTCAGGACCTTCATAGGAATAGTACACTAGCCAAAGCTTATTCTAGTCATTAAAAGCTGATAGATGCATATGGCAGCATGCTGTTGTATGTTGGCCAGCTGTTAAAGACCTTGTTTTCTGAAATCTGAAGTTAGGTTGTGACATTAAGACTTGAATACACCATTAAGCTCATTTAACATCCAAACGCTGTTATTAAGTGTCATAATTGTTTCAAACCATGTGTAAAGTTAGGTTGTAAGACAATAATAGATACATGTCGTTAAATTAATTCAGTATCTCCGACCCAGTCTTGCAATAGGTAGTTTCAAGTTTTATCATGAACTGTTTCAACATGACGTGGCGTGGAGAAATTTCAATGTGCCCCAACAATGGGACTTCAAGTAGTAGGAAAGGTTCCACAGAATTGGCGAACTATGATAATGAAGCAAATTATCCAGGTCCTGTAATAAGATTAAAGGTGCTCAACCAACTTCACCAGTTTAATGACATCCAAGCTACCTCGTATTGCTGAAGGAAACCCTCAATGAGTTAGTAATAATCTATTACAGATAGTTATAGGGCATGCTTTTTGGTCTAGTTATTTACTGCTTCAACCTCATGCTGAGCAATTCCAAATTAAATTCGAGCTAGGTTGATGAAGTTTTTAAGAAGAGAACAACTTTTAGTACTAAATTTTTCAACATTTTGGCTATTATCTGTAATCATCACACATTTTCTCCATGTCCTTTCTGTTACAAACTCACTGTTTCTACTCCTTCCTAGTTACTCTAAAACTTTGCATCTAAATAAGTTGACCTAATGCCCTAACCAGAATTTAAAAAGAATCCAAACTTGCGCTAATGACATATTTAAACAGTGATGTAAGAGTATTCACACATTTTTTTGTAGAGAAGAGTATGAGGAAAATCCAAATTGATTTTCCCTTTGGGGCTTCAGTTAACAAGAATGCTGTAGATTAGAGCTCCAAGGTTCATTTGCTTTGGTGGCAAGAGAAAAACAGTAATTCTCAAATAACTTGCAATTCCAAATCACATGATAAAACCCAAAAGAAATAGAAGTCCTGGATTTTCCTTACCAACATCACTCTGAACTCGCGATGACAAGACAATAGAAATCTACAGGTATCTGAACTAAAAGGTAGTCATTGAACACCAGACATCAAAAGCCTCCTGCTAATTTTGCACCAATTTCACCAAGACCTTACAGGTATTGACGAGGACCCAAGTCAACTAGTCAAACCTCATCACTTTCAAGTTAGCTTGTTCAGTTCTGGGTGGTTTGAATCCATTAAGTTTAAGCAGTATGATAATCAATTGACCATGGCAGGTTTTTAATGATACAAGGCTTATTCAAGACCCTTCCATTGCTTTCCAACAATCGCCAACCTTTGTTAGGTAGATAGACAGTTCTAATCTACTATATTGTTTTCAGAATCTTCATAAGTACTAGCCAGAGATATGAAATAGTCATTAAAAAGTGCTAGATGTGTATAGCTGTTATACGTTTAGCAAATATCTCAAACTTTGTTTTCTAAAGTTAGGCCGCAACGCAGATCTGCAACACAATCTAGCTTCTTTAACATAGGATGGCTTTTCTTTCATTGGGAATTATTTCAAACTCTTTGTAGTGAAGTTCGGCTGTAAGAAAAAGATTGACTAAACAAAGAATATGTGCTCTAGCCTTGCAATAGTTAGGTTTCCACAGAAGTAAATAGGTTAGGTTTCCACAGAAGTAAATACGTGGAGAACAACTTTCTGGTTCTCTAGTAGCTTAGATGCTCAACCGATTCCTACATAGATAATGTCCAATTCAATGCCATCCTACCCACCTCATATTGCTAATAAAAACCCCTAACAAGTCAAGTGTGATTCATTACAGACAGTATAAGATCAGAGAAGTTTCTACTACGGAATTAGTTATCAGCTGATTAAACAGCATCCTAAACACTTCACAGCGAAACTGATAAGCTCGGAGAAGCCGCCAAGACTGAACTATTTTCCAATCCTAAACACTTAAAGTTCCATCATTGATTGAATCCCATGATATTAAACTAAATTCAAGACAAGATCTCACAAAAACAATCATCAATAATGGAATACCATAACATTAAACAAAATTCAACCCAATCACATAGCACAAAATCCCCCCCCCTAAAAAAATAAGAAAGCAAGACGGAAGAAACAGAGCAAATAGATATGAAACATACCAACCACGTAAAAACGAGGAGCAACCATCATCCTGGTAATGATGATGTTCATAGTGATAACACTCTTGGTACTGTTGCGGACCTGGAGGCGGTGGTGGTGGTGGATACCCTTCAGCGAAATACCCTTGGTACCCACGAGGTGGCCCCGGTGGTGGGTATCCAGAGTACCCTGGTGGTGGTGCTCCAGGCGGTGGGTACCCTCCGTACGGTGGTGTTGTTGGTGGGTACCCTGGTGGTGGGTAAGGTGGTGAGTACCCTTTCCCAATTAAAATTAAAAAAAAAATACAGAAACCAAATTCTAAACTCAAAACAGAAAAAAGAAAAAGAAATTAATAATAATAATAATACTTAAGGAATTAAAGAGTTTGATTACCTGAAGGAGGGTAGGGTTGATGAGGGGCTTTTTGGTAACTCATCTTCAAGAGATTGAAGAGAAGAAGAAGATGATTGAGTGGCTTTCCTTTGTGTTCGTCGTCAAGTGTTCAGATTGTATAACTTGAAGATGAAGGAAGCCAGGTTTGTGAGGATGGTCTTAGTTTATGTTGGTGAGCGCTTTCTTGTACCCGTTGGATGATATTGACAAATAATAGATCAAACGGTCTTGATTTGAAGGCTAGGTTACTGGTGCTTCTTCCGATGCCATAAAAGTCTGATCATTTTGTTCAGACATAAAATTCTTATTCATGTTTAGTATTTGTTTCGTGTATAAGAAAATATTTTTTAAGAGAATTATAAATTTAATATTACCATATTAAAAATAAAATTTTATGGATGTCATGTATGTTATATAAATATTTTATGGATGTCATGTATGTCATCTTGTAAGAAAACTAAAATTATTTTTCAAATAAAAATGATAGGATAGTTTTATTTTAATAAAAATAATTGTTTACATGTATTGGGAAGAAAAAAAACTCTGTGAAGTTGAATTTTAGTTTAAAATAACCGCGTAAGACAACTTCAATTATGAGTGAAAAAACAAATTGTTATAACTTGTATAAAGGATATGGTACGATGTGAAGTTTCATGGGCCAGATATAGAAGCAGTGTTTTGAAACCTGGCTTGTTCATCAGAGACCTGATTGATTTAGGGCTGGAATCAGGTCGGGTTGATAAAAAAAATAGCATAAGCTGTGACCCGGTGTGACCCGTGCTGACCTGGCAGGTTGACTTGGTGACCCGGTTGACCAGGCAAAACCCGATTGCAACCCGTTAATTTTTGTTTTTTTTTTACTAAAACAACGCCGTTTTGAATTTTTTTAAAATAAAAATTGACCCTACCAACCCGGCTGACCCGGTCAAAACCCAGAACCCGGGTCTTGGACCGGGCCAGCCACCACACTGGGTTTAAAAACTTTGTATAGAAGATTCAAACCTTGGGCTTCAAGGGCAAATAGATGACTTTCAAGAGTCCAACTATGAGTCTAGTGATGGTACAAAAATTACTTTTAATTTTTTTTTTTATTAACGCGCATCTTCGAGTCAGCTTGCACATACTCTAATTAATCTTATGGGTCCTAAAGTTAGTGATTATGTAAACCTCCAGTAACCCTGAGATTTATGGGACTCAAACTGGTGACCTCTAAGGAGTAAATCTAGAGTCTGACCAATTAAGTTATATCCTTTAGAGTTAAATTACTCTTTATTATTATTATTATTATTATTATTATAAGTGGTATGGTTATTAGACCCGATCTGGTTCAAGACTCGAATAATCTAAGATCTTGAGTGAATTTGAATCTAATAAAATTTAAATTTATAAGTGTTTTAAAAAAAAACTATTTTATTATTTTTTTAGTGGCGTCAACTTAGAACTCGAATGATCTATATATATATATATTGCTTCTTTTGACATTGGTGAGGAGATAGAAGGGTGAAATGGCTGTGATTCTTGGTTGGCGCCGTTCATTTTGGGTAGAGGATGATGCAAAACTGTGGCTGTGGGGATGTGTTTTTGGCAATGAGAATATATATCTGGCTCTGACCATAGCATTTGAAGGAGACCGTTGCTTATAGCTGACGACAACATTTCATTGAACCGTACGTGTGGACTTGGACTCTCTTCGAATTAGAAATTTCCAGGGGTATCAACATGGATTTCTTCATTGTTAAGCATAAGAAGCAAGGGATATGAAAACGAGAAGGTTGACCATGAATGGTATCTTACAGGCGTCTCAAGTTCGATGCTTATTATAATATTTTTATTATTTTTAATATTAACATATCAAAATAATAAAAAAATAAAAAAAATTAAAATTTTTAAAAATATTTTTAAAACATAAAAATAAATAAAATCAAATAAAAAGTAACTAGCAATTTACCGCCAGATCTAATCCTTGTTAATATTATTAATTGTAGTTATTAAACTTGTGACTCGATCAAAAAGCCAGATTTCAAGTCATCCGGATTAGCCTAAATTAATACAAAAAAATTTTAATAAAAATATAAAATTTTAAAATTTTATATAAAAAATTAAAAAAACAATTTATATAAATATAAAAAATATATTAAAAATATAATATCTTATCCTTTTAAATTAAAATATTACTAGTTATCCTTAACAATGAAGAAACCCAAGTTGATATCCGTGAAAAATTATAATTAGAAGAGTCCAAGTCCACACGTACGGTTTAATGAAATGTTTTCGTCAACTATAAGCAACGGTCTCCTTCAAATGCTATGGTCAGAGCCAAATATATATTCTCTACCCAAAATGAACGGCACCAACCAAGAATCACAGCCATTTTACCCTTCTATCTCCTCACCAATGTCAAAAGAAGCAAGCCCCTTTCATAGAACAATGCCAGACTCATTGCCTAGCACTTCCTGTCATTCATCATTCTCATCACCACCATACGATGAGAACTCGGAGAAATGGGGGACTCGTGTCATGGGAAATCCTGCTGTTCCTTCGTGCCATCCAGATAATAAAAAAGCAGCCTTATGGGGTGCAACTGATGATGAAGCCCAGAAGTTCCATCATCCATACCTCCAGTACAGCCCCATTGAAAAATCATCACGTAGCAGTAAGGAATCCATTCTCCAGGTGTTTAATTCTTGGGGCACCAAGGCTGATACCATCGCTCAAAATATCTGGCACAACCGTATGTAATGTTTTGATCATATTCAATAGATTTAAAATCTTTGATCATTTCAGATTTCAAAAATGAACTTTTTATGTTAACATCATCATGATCATTTTTTTCAACAGTCAGGACTAATTCATCTGTTCCCGGAGCCGCATGGGGCAAGGTGAACCTGACAGCTAAAGCATTAACAGGAGGTGGGTTTGAGGCTCTATACAAGCAGACATTCACAATTACCAATCCAAATGAAAAGCTGAAGAAGACATTTGCCTGCTATCTGTCCACAACAACAGGTCCAGTTGCCGGAACCCTTTATCTATCTGATGCTCATGCAGCTTTCTGTAGCGACCGTCCCTTGTCTTTCACAGCACCCTCAGGCCAGGGAGCTTGGAGTTATTACAAGGTAAAGAAAAGGGTTACAAACCAGCATAAATTGTGTGATCAATAGCACCTAGCACAAACCAATATCAATGAAATAGCTATTTAAGAATGTCTTCAATATCTATCAGAATTATTTGAATTGAGTGTCAGAGGTTTGGCTGGAACAGGTAATGATACCTTTGAACAAGATTGGCACCATCAATCCTGTAGTCATGAGGGAGAATCAATCCGAGAGATACATCCAGATCGTTACAGTTGATGGACATGATTTCTGGTTCATGGGCTTCGTTAATTATGAGAAAGCATCGCGGCATCTAACAGAAAGTATCTCCAGTTCTGTAGGAAGCATAGCAGCAGAGCCGATGGTTGTATAAAATTTGTGGCCCTACCAGATCCCATTGGATTCTTTCTCAGAGAGATTTTCATTACTGGTCTTTTCTCTCTCTCTTTTTTTTTTGTTAAAATCTCTACCATATACCATATCGCAAAGCATTTTTCTTTTCTATGATCTTCTCCTATGAATAAAATTATGTCATTCAATCAAGCCATTTTCTTTTTGGTGAAATATCTATTTCAAAAAAAGTTCTCCGACGATGAACCACACCACCCATGACCACACACGCTATCTTATAAAAAAGGGGATGTGACGACACAACTAATAACACGAAAAAATTATAGTTTTTAGCTGGCAGGAGGCGTTGCATAGGTTGCTAGAAGGGCACGACCATCTCCTATTTGTTGTCGCGTGCAATCACTTTTTATTTTTTAAATTTATTAAAATAATAAATTAAGATACTTTCATAACACAAATATCAGTTTTTCATGTAGTAGATTATGAAAAAATCAAGTATTTGTTGTGCCAATGATTGCACATCATAAATAAAGACTCGTCATTTAACAATAAAGATATTAAAATTGATTAAGATAACAATTATAACACATATTAATAACAAAATTTCTTGAATTTAAACATTAAAATTCATATTAAGTTTGTATCATACTTATTATCACATCGTTAGTATAACCTTTTCATATTGAAAAAAATAAACTTAACTAAATATAATTAAGAAAAAAACATAAATAAGCAAAATAAAAAAACATAGTTATGATATAAATTAACTACGTATAATAAAAAAATAATAAATATAAACAAAAGATTAACGAGAATATAACATAAAATAAAACTTGAATATTAAAAAAATACAAAGAAATAAAGCAACAACATATATGGATCTTGATGTGAAAATCAATATGTCTAAATATATGACAAATATCTCTTTTTAGAGGATAAAATTTAAAACTATTAATTTAATGGCTAGACAAAATGTTATTGATAACATTATAATCCAAATAGATGGTTTGCATAAAAGTTATAGATATTTATCTCAAATTTTCAACTTGAGAAAATGGTCTTATTTGGGTTTCAGGACAGATTCATACTTTTATTTTGTTATTATGATTTGAATTTAAAAACAATTGTATTAAGTCTTGGTCTCTACATGAATGTTTTAGATCTATATCTTATCTTTTTATTAAAGTAAATCACACTTAAATCTAGATCGAGAACTTCAGTTATAATTTAAAAACTGAATGATGTTCCAGTTTGAATAGAACCAGCCAAATTAAATTTTTTTTAAGCCTAACCCTCTATTTGTCTCTTCACATAAACCCCAATTTAAATAATAAAACACATCAATAGGCCTTTTAAATTGTGAGATATACTTATTTTAAAAACCTATATTTAAAACCAAGCATTTACCATAAATTAAAAATATGTTATAATATTATACTTGTTGTTATAAAACGGGTTTAAATTAAGAAACTTAATGATACTTTAAGTACAATATAATTAATAATATAAAACTTTAACAAAAATATACTTTTAAACATTAAAATAATTTTTTTATATAAAATTCAAAACCAATATATTCATAGTTTTACTTTCACTAATCAATTCAATTAAAAAAAAAACTCATTAAATTTATCTTTTTATGTTTTTAATCAAGATATTAATAAATCTTTTTTTTTATGTTTAATATATCAAAACATGGTCATTAGGCTTTACTTGAAAGGAAAAAAAAAAGATTTGTTGTAATATTTTCTATGGTCGTCTTCCTTAGGTTAGGATATATGTATAAATTTAAATTCGAATATGTGGAATATGGAGAAAAATGGATTGCTATTTATGGACAGCATATGGCTTCGGGTTTTAAATATGCTCTGATAGGAGTTTATACACCATGTTCTGTTTTAGAAAGAAGAGAACTTTGGGATGATCTTACCATCTTGAGATAAGCTTTTGATACACCATGGTTCCTTATGGGAGATTTTAATGAAATTCTTACGCAATAAGAAAGAAACAATGGCTATGTCAACACTATAGGCTCAAGAGCTTTCCAAATTTTTCTGGGTGGCCGTGATTTGGTTGAGTATCCCCTCACCGGTCATCACTACACTTGGTTTCGTAGTGGATCAATGAGTTGAATAGGCCTTGAGCTTTCCAAATTTTTCTGGGTGGCTGCTATATAAAGTGTTTTGTTTTTACTTAGTAGCTAATTTGAGAAGAAACCATAAGAACATATCTCGAATCACCTATAATGGTATCTTTTACACTACCCCAAATGAGATCAAGAAAGTTGCAGTCTCTTTTTACTCCAAGCTGTTCAATAAGTCATGTTCTAAAAGGGATAAGATGGGTCCTGCTGATTATAAGAAGCTTAGTTTGGAGAGGTCCCATTGGCTACAACGGGAAGTATCAATGAAAGAAGTTAAAAAAACAGTTTGGGACTATGATGTTACAAAATCTCCAGGATCAGAGGGTTTTTATTTCAAATTCTACATTAAGGCTTGGAGCCTGATCTGTCATGATATGATGGATTTAGTGGCTGAATTTTTCAGAACAAAGAAGCTTCCAAAGGGTGTAAACCTTGCCTATGTAACCTTGATCCCAAAGACCGAGGAATGAAAAGGGTTTTCCCACTACAGACCGATTAGCATGGTTCATGGGATATTGTACAAAATAGTGGCGAAGGTGCTCTCCAATAGGCTAGAGCATGTCATCCAAGACCTCATTAGCGATAGCCAAATAACATTCATAGCAGGTAGAAAAACTACTGATGGGGTTTACAATAGAAAATGAAGTGCTTCATGAATTACAAACGAGTGGGAAAGCAGGCATGATGTTCAAAGTAGATTTTCACAAAGCTTTTGAAACAGTCTTGTAGGATTACCTTGATGAAGTGATGGGATACATGGGATTTGGTAACAAATGGAGAGGACTTATAATTTATGATTGCCTTTCTACTTCATAGCTCTTACTCCTTGTTAATGGCTCTCCTACTAGAGAATTTTGGTTACACAGCTAATGATCTGCTAAGAAATGTAGACAGAATTCACAAATGATTCAGCTAGGATCTTGGTGGCTGAGCTTCTTATTAGATAGATGAATCAATACTGTAATTTTATTCATTTCCTTCTCAAAAACAACTAATTTACCTTGAACTCTTGTTTTTCTTGCTTAGGCATATACTAAATGGCTAGCTTTCATTGATAATTTTGCTTGATTATCATAAAAAAATATTACAAGTTCAATTTACTATATAAAACACAATAAAAAATTATAAAACATGCATGATGAGTCTGAAATTTAATTAAGAAGTTATAGATAATAATCAACTCAATTTTTTACTAAGAAAATACTTATTAAGTTTATATGATTATTTAGAGAAATTTTATAATTCTTAAATTGTAGCTATCGATAATTAATATAATATGAGATATGAAATTTAAAAAATACTAGTGTAAATTTGTAATGATTTTAAATGTGTTGTTCTCTTTTCTTTTTATATTTAACATATTCCTTATCATATATAAATTAGGGGTGTTCACCACGCACTTGTAGAATCCACTGTACATGTTGAACAGCATCTATATATTATAATGCGGGTAAAATATAATTGTTCTTAATAATAATAAATTTAAATATATCCAACGCGTTAAATTTATAACCTTGTCATTAATAAATCCTCTCTTATTAATTAGAAAAGGCTAAATAATAATAAATAAAAAAACTACTATATTGTTGCTTAGTGGAAAAAACAAAAAAGGGAAAACAAAGGTTTGACCAAAACTTTTTCTTTTTTTTTTTTGGCATGCAAAGAATCCATTTCCATTTTTAATATATTTTTTTAAATTCATTGAAAAACTTGTTGAGTGTGGTGCATGAAAGACTAATGTAAAGGACTCTGGAGAATATGAGCTGTCAGATATATAAAATTGATGATTCTCAATTACCTTGATTGAGTAAACCAGTACAAAGATGACAAGAGATAGCAATCCGACACCGGTTTGGAAATATTTTGCACACTGTTTAGTATTTTTGGCCATTATGACTTTGGCTATTGGTATCAAAACAATGCAAATCATCTCAACTTGAAAGGATTGTTTCAGGGCATACTCCATAGACAACTAGCTATATATGCTTGTTGGAGGTCGTTTGAAGCCCCAAATTCCATTATTTAAGCCTCCATTTCCCTAAATTTTTGTTTTTTTTTTTGCCATTTTTTGCAACTTTTTTAGGTTTGTTTTTGTGGTTTTTATAACAATTTATTTTATCGAATAATCAAAGTTTTTTTTTTAGTTAATTTTCTAATCCTAGCTATTTAAGCCTAGTTTGTGGGTTGTAAACATTTAGAGTTTATTATTTCAGATTTTCACTCGTAATTAAAATGAGATTTTCTACAACATTTAAGATAATCTTTCTCAAGTTTTAATTTTTCGTTTCAACCCTTCAATCTCAATAATCTTATTAGTCTAGGCAACATCACTTGGACTGCATAAAAATTAAATAAATTAAATTCATGAGAAATCCAACTATATATTATGCCTTGCAACATTTGCATGAGAGCTTCGCCAAATTAATAGACATGCAATACTAATGTGAAGCTTCAATGCGAAGAAGGAAATTTTTTCGAACTTAATTTAGGAACAATAATTAATAAAATAAAAATTCTTTAATGCCAAACACGGTTATACATGGATAAAACTCTTAACCTACAGCCCCACTAAAACATAAAACAAGAACAAGAAGATAAGATTGAAAAGCCCAGACGGGGGTTGTGATTGATTGATGATGATGATGATTTAGCCTACGATATAAACGAGACTCTCGCAGAACGGGCAGTGGTTGACAAACTCAGGCATAAGCAAATACACCAGTGGACCACAGCAAGTAGCATGGAGGAGAAAAGGCTGAGGGTTTCGTCTTTGGAGGACTGAAGGGCAGTGACGGACACAGCTGGTGCAACCGGCAAGCTCTTGCCACATGTTGTTAGTGTGGAACAAACCACCACCAAGATTTATTTGGCATCTCAGGTCGATCAAAATAGTATCATCCAAGGTGTTCGTATAGAATAACACTTCATTCTGCAGCACAAACACATCACAACAATTTAATTTAGATAAATAAAACATGCATATGTGTTTTTTTTTTTAATTACCACATGATCGAGATATTTGTCTAACATATGGTTTTGATGAGGGAAAAGCAAAAGAATGCGTGTGGGGAGAGGGCGTGGAAGAGCGACACAGAGAGAAAGAGATAACCCTAATATCAAAGCAACGTTCCCAGGGTCGGGGGATGGGGCTTTCAGGGCTGTTGAAAAGGACAAACATGAGAGCCTGATCCATTGTAGCAGAAAAACTAGCTTGCAAATGGCAAAGGAGCAACACCGAGAGCTAGATAGTCTATTAGCTAGCTATGTCAAGGGCTCTTGGAGAAGAAATGTGTGGGTTATAGGTCGAGGAGAGGTGGAGGCGTTTATAGAGAAACTAGGAAAGGAAGGTTGTTGACTCACTTGTTCTCGTACAGAGTTAGACATGACAAATATACTAGAAGACATGAGCGATTTCTGTAGTTATACACACACTTCACTGTTTATTATAATAGTGAAGTGACTTCTATAGCCTTGGCAAGAAAAATAGATTACTTTGATTCAAGTGTGTTTTGGTCTTTTAACTCGATTCATTTGTCATTACTAATATGTTTGGGGGTGTTTTCATTGATTTGTCTTTTAATGCACGGTACAATAACTAAAATGCCACTAGAATAAAAAAGAAACTAATATTGCTGCATAAGGCTATTTTGATATTCTTACTTTTTAATTATAAATCATAATTACACAATTGTTCTTGGGGTAAAAAAAACAGGTCATGTTAATAGGGGTATTGATGTCTTTTCCTTGAGGGTTTTTTTATTACCAGGGTTGGTTAAGGGTGATGAAGTAATTTAATATTTAATTAATATTTTTTTATTAAAAAAGTTGTTGGTGCGTCACTAGAAGATTTAACAGTTTTACCGATGGAATTTTTCTGTCGGCGTAAGACACATATTCTGTCTGTAATTAATTTACCGACAGAGTCACCGACGGAAATGCTCCGTCGGTGAATCGTTCATCGGTAATTTTTTATCCGTCGAAAATAAAAAATAAAATTACCCGCTTCATTTCATCGGAATATCCCTCGGTAATAATTTTTTTATTACCAACGGATTTACCGACGGAATTACCGATGGAAATTCCATCGGCAATTCCGTCGGTAATTATTTAAAAACATTTTTAAAAAAATTTATTTTATAAAATTATAAAATAATTAAATTAACATAAATCAACACTGTGTAATATATACTCAAAATGCTTAAAAAAAAATAAGAAAATCAACTCAAACAAATTTGCAACAAATAAATAAAATGAAAAAATAAATTCAACTAAAAAAATTCATATGAAAAAAATGAAGTTGCAATTGCTAAAAATTTAAAGATCCTATAAATAAATCAATTAAAAATTGATCTCATGTGAAAAAATAAATCTTACAACAACATTTATACAATTATTAAGAACAAAACAATTAAAAATAAAATAAAAAACAAATATAGTGAAAAAAATCATGAAAAAAGAAGAAAAATCTTACCTTAATGTAGTTGCAAGTGAAGCTAAGGAGAGAGAAAAAATTTCGTAAAGCATATTAATTAAAAAAAAACTAAGAGGATAAAAGAAGAAAGAAGAAGAAGACATACCCGAGCATGGAAGAAAAGAGAAGGAGATGAGGAGAGAAAAGAAGAGAAAGAAATAGATATTGATTTTTTTTTACATATAGTAAAGAAGAAGAAGTAGAAGTAGAATAAAAAGAAGAAGAAAAAGTAGTAGAAGAAGAAGAAATAAGTCTGTCTCTTGTGAAATAAAGGGACTCAGGCTTTTTATTGGGGCGCGTTAGCAACGGATTTACCGACGAAATATTTTTAATATTAATTGAATATTAATATTTTTTAATTATTCCGTCGGTAATATTTAATTTAAATTTTCAATTTTGTAAAAAGTTTTCAGAAACCGCCAACAATTACCGACGATTTTTTAGTCCGTCGGTGATTCCGTCTGTAATATTTAAATGAAAATTTTAAATCAACTGAATTTTTTCAAAAAACCGCCAAATAACACCGATAAATTTTCATTCCGTCGGTGATTCTGTTCGTAAAAAACAACAATTAACAGTGCAATTGGAAAGTGAACAGTTCTGGAGCTCTCTGGAAAATACCGATGGATTTTGTTCGTCGGTGATTCCCTTTATAATTGGCATGATGAACAGTGTAAACAAGTTTACAGATAGATTTACTGACGGAATTTTATTCCGTCAGTAATCCCGTTGGTAAATCCTGACACGTCATCATTTTTTTTGCTTTGTTTTATTTTTTTTCCCACCGTAATTCTCTCAGTATTTCCGTTTGTATTTATCAGTTTTCTGGTAGTGCGTGAGGCCCCTCCCAGTGGTCGAAAATCATATTCCATCGTCTCATTTTGTGCTCCATCATGTACTCTTTTTTAATAGCCGGCATGTGTCATTTGAAGGATGTCGGTTTATTGCCGGTAGCCCTTGCTTCTTTTCCCTTTCATTTCTCTCTCCTACAAGGAGAGATGCTCTCTAGTCCTTATTTTTATTGACTTTTCAGGTTTAGTCCTTTTAATTTTGATTGTTTATTTTTGTTCTTTTTTCTTTTGTTAAAGTTTTATGATTTTTCAATTCTAATTTCTATATATAATGATAGTTATAACAATAATTATGACGATGATAGTAATAATTGTGATAATAATCAGAATAACCTTATAATAATGTGTTTTGCTATATTAGTTATTTTTCTCTTTAATTTAACCCTCCCAATGAAGATTTTTATCCTTTTTTCTTATAATTTTTTTTGTCCATTGACCTTTTGAATAAGCGTTATGCCTTTTTGATTTAGTTCTTCAATGTCAATTTTTTATGTATCTCTTTTTTTTATTTGATCCTTATTCTTTGGATTGTTTATTTTTTTAGCTCTTTTATAAAAAAAAATTTAATTTTTTTCTCATTCTTTTATTTTAATTTTTTTGATTAAATTATTTGTTTTTTAATTAAACCCTCTAATCAAAAAAATTTAGTTTCCCTATAATTTATTTTTTATTTTAATTTTCACTCTCATTCTTTTAATTACCATTTTTTATTTTAGATCTTTCTGTGTAGTTAGTTTTTTTCCCTGTTATGTTCTTCCGTGTTTGTTGACCCGATCCAATTTTTTCATCTAATTTCATGCTTTCACTGTTTTTTCCGAGGTATCATAATATTATTTGAAAAAAAATTCAAATTAATATCATTGTCTTTTCTTTAACCGTCTAATTAAAATAAAACCAACTCATTAACTTCAGTTTGTGATATAACTCAAATCATTAATTTCTCTTGTTTCTTTAAAACATGTTTACATCACTTAGATATTGTTTTTCATGAATAAATTATGGACCGTTTGCATCACTTAATATCATTTTTTCATAAAAATACTAACCCGCAGCATAGCGCGGGCCCATGCACAGTTATGGCACTATTTTATTTGTGAACAACCATTAGGCAAATTATGTGTCTAGAAATGAATATAATTAAGTGGTGTGGTTCTAAGATTTGAATACTTGATTATGTAGACACCAAATAATAATTAGTATCTCAATTGAGAGTCAATAACACTGAAGAAGTATTTCATATATATATTTATTTTCATTTAAAATCATATAGTCTATTAAAGAGCAAGTGTAAAATAGCAAGAGGACTAAAATGCAACATGGGATTTGATCTTTGCATGCAAAAGTCTCTCTCTTGTGTGATGATATATAATGTTTTGATAGATTATGAACACATAATTGCAATATCAAACCAAAAATCTATGGCTATGCATTGGAATTAGTATAATTATGAATTAATATATGAATAAACAGGCGATTCGATTCACATGTTTTGCCATACAAGTTGTCATATTATGATTACCTTGAAAATCACTCGTCAACAATGATATCAAGATGATACTTATTTTAACAAAAGCATCTAATTTGTTTAAATGTAGGCAAATTAAATAATATATTTTCGTTCAAAATAAAATAACTTGAACTTGTCTTGACATATATTTTTAGACTACGGAGTGTAAATCAACTCCTTTTACAGAAAATACAACAAATATAACCCTAAAAAGGAAAAATTACTTTTGAAAAAAACAAGAAAATATTGAACCAATCCTAGATTCTCGAGGCCGGTATGGTAACTACCAAGCGTTACGTGGCATTGAATATTTAATTAGAAAAAACAATTTTTTTGGAAATCTTTTTCATATCCTCATCTCTTATTTACGTAACGCTCTCCTAATATGTATCCGATTCTCTGATATCATTATTGCGTTTAGATTTGAAAAAGTAAAGAGTGTTTGTTTTTATGCATGGTTTGACTATTTTGCAAACTGTTTTTTACTTAAAAAAATGTTAAATTAATATTTTTTAAATGTTTTTAGAGATAATTTTGATGTGTTGATTAAAAAATTATATTTTAATATATGTTTAAAAGCACCATATCTAAATGAAAGTCGGAACAAGGTTGAAAAAACACACAAAATTGAAATGGAAAATGAAAGCTTATAGTGAATTGATATCAATATGTTTGTAATCTATCCTTGATGTTCTTATTCCATGAAAATTAAAAAAATTAAAAATATTTATTGAATGAGTGATAGATAAGGATAGAAAACTCATAGATTTTCGATGTTAATTGGAACAAACTATAACATAATAGGACTTAATTACTGCTAAAAAGAGTAGGTGAACTCAATCAAAAGAATTAAAAGAGTTTAGCGATGAATTAATGGGCGCAACCCAAACTTTATGGCCTTAAGTTTAAAATTAGCATATAGTGATTAAATCTGATTAAAAAAAGTGTTCAACTATTTTTTATGCATAATTATATATATATAAACCCAAGAAGGAAGAGAAACGAAATTCAACAAATTGTATATAAAAGAAAAAAAAATTATCGAGATGCCATTAGACACCTTATTTTTAATATTCATGTCAGAAAGATTCTAATTTAACAAATTAGTATTTAATTTGTATAAAGTTGGCGACTAAATCCTATGAATCTCCAAATTACTATACAACAATATATAGGGTCTCAAAATAGTTAGTAATTAATAAACTCTCTCTCTTTTTTAAGAAAAAAAATAATATGAACGTTTTATTTTCACTCTGAAGATAAATTTGAAAGGAATGAAATGGGAATGTGGAAAAAGAAATTAATATGGTTTATTTCTTATGTAAACCTGCAAAACCCTAGTATGAATAATACTGAACCTCCTGGGAAATCCCATGAGAGGCTGGATATCAAGCTGAACAACGAAATAAAAAGGTGAAATACTCATCGGACTTGAGTGCTTAGACGACATTGATGACATTCAGGAACAAAGACCAGCTAGCATGCTCTTATGGAACACCATGTTGAGAGTACCTGCTGGTGAGAATATATATAATTAAACTGGAGGAGGATGGGGATGGTGAGCCTTCATGCCTTGGCAAAAGAGTCTATCGAAATTCGGAGGTGGAAAACAGGGGTATAAATTCTTAGTTAAAAGACCAAGTCACATATCGAACTTGTTTTCTGGTATAATCGTCACGGACGTTGGGAATGATTTAGCTGAGAAATTATTGCCTGAAACCATGCCAAGAGTTTGATGCTAACAGTAAAAGAAGCATGGAAAACTGTGTCAGTGTAATTTCTTAATTTGAGGAATGGAAGCCAGGAATAGTAAAAGCCTAATGCCAACAGAACAATTGCAAGGACCCCAAACGCCCATGAACTTATCTCTTCTGTGTTTGGTACTTTAACTGGAGAAGGAAGAAGGTGAGGGTGAAAGAATCATGTGGTTATATGGTTGTGTTAATAATATTTCTTACTAAGAACCAGGAAGAAATCAAAAAAAGCTGGGTTAACACATAAAACTCATGATCTGACACATGAGATCAAGATAATTCTATATTAAAATGGTACCAACAAAAACCAATTGTGAAAAAGGACATGAATAGAAAGATCCAAGCCAACTTGGTCAAACTTTTCAAACCCGTGACCCGAAAGGTTAACAAAATATTGTTCAATAAAATATTGAGGGGTGAAATTAAAAAAGAAAGTTCTAATAAAAAAAGATTAAAACAAAATAAATAGCAATAAAAAAAATAAGGATCAAATTTGACATAAAATAAAATGAACTAAAATATTGAGGGATGCAATTGGAAAAATTATTCAATTAAGAGAATGATGATATAAAATATTAAGGGGTGCAATTGAAAAGATATTTAATTCAAGGAATAATTGAAAATCAAAAAAATCAAAATCAAAAGAATGAGGATCAAACATGAATGATAAAAAAACTAGAGGATTAAATTGAAAGAAAACTCCAAATCCATGGATAATCTAAAATAAAAGAAATGATAATAAAAAAAATGGACCAAATATGAAAGAAAAATAAATTGAAGGGCTACTTTGAAAATATACGAGGATTGACTTTAGAACCAGTAGGGGAGAGGGAAGAATGAAGGGAAAAAAATAGCCACCAATAAAAAACCTGATATATTTTTGGCACACGCACCACCCAGCAATATAGATGACACTGTGAGGATGAAAACATCGTCGTTGAAGTTGGAATTTAGCCACCAGAAGATGTTATACGAAAATCGTTGGAGAACCAATGCACATCTGCATTAGTCAGACGCATAACCACTTTTTTTAGATTAAATAATAATTTATTTATGCACATATACTAAATTATCCCTGACCAATCTCGATAACTATAAAAAAACCAAAATGAAAATACAAAAACACTCCTTAACCGAAAGCAAAGAAAATTCTTATGTAAGGGTAATATGGTAATTATATTATGTAACTAAAGTGAAAAGGTTGAAAATGCCTCTGCCCGTCAATGTTTTAATTTTTGCTTTCAAGGATACATGAGTAATTTCATTATGCAAATAATAATAAAAGACCATTATACCCTTGTTCTCAATGTTAACTATGTTATGTTTAAAAGGGAAAAATCATTATTTCACTGTTTCAATCCATAGTACCAATGAGTCTATAGCAATAATAAAAATGCACAGCAATCTCACCATCCCTTTTAGTTTCTTTTAACTAGATAAGTGGCCTATGTGATGCTGCAAGATAGACCAAATTTTTTTTTAGCTTGAAAAAAATTTCATGATACAATTGTGTTTTTAAAGAAGTAAGATAAATTCAAGAGTTGTGTTAAACTTTGATTAATTTGATAATATGATAAAAAATAGACAAAAAAAAAAGTATTGGGCCAGGTCAAGTTGGGTTAACACATGAAACTAGTGACTTCATACATGATATCAGGATAATCCTATAAAATGATAGAAAAAGAAAATGTCAATTGTAAAAAATGACTTGAAAGAAAAATAAAATATGAGCGAACCTAATCCAATCTTTCAAACTTGTAACCCGAAAGGGCAACAAAATCCCAGTAAATAAAATATTGAGGGATAAAATAAAAAAAATCCCAATAAAAAAGGATTAAAAATAAAATAAATATCAATCAAGAAAATAAAGATCAAATTTGACATAAAATAAAATGAACTAAGATATTAAGGGATGCAATTGAAAAAATAATTCAATTAAAAAAATGATATAAAATATTGAGGAAATTAATTGAAAAAGATGATTAAATTAAGAGAATGATTAAAAAAACAAACAATTAAAAAAATAAGGACTAAATCTGAAAATCAAAAATATCAAATGAGGATTAAATTAAAAGAAAATTTCAATTGTATTGGTTATTCAAAATAAAAAATAGCAATAAAAAGAATAGTGATCAAAATTAAAAGAAAACAAATTGAAGGGATGTTTTGAAAATGTGCAAGAGAAGGCTATAAAACTGAGGGGAGAGAGGAAAGAAGAAAGGAAAAAGAGAACCCAGTCCAATCTTTCAAACTCATGAGACGAAAAGTCAATAGAATTTTGGTAAATAAAATATTGAGAGACGAAATCGAAAAAATAGTCTTAATAAAAAAGGATTAAAAACAAAACAAATTCAATTAAAAGAATAAGACCAAATCTGACATAAAATAAAATGAACTAAGATATTGAAGGATACAATTAATAAAATAATTCAATTAATAGAATGATATAAAATATTGAGGGATGTAATTGAAAAGATAATTTAATTAAGAGATTGATTAAAAAAAATAACAATTAAAGGAATGAGGTCTAAATCTAAAAGATAAAAAAATCAAATGAGGGTTAAATTGAAAAAAAATTTCAACTGTAATAAAATTTCAATTGTATAGATTATTTAAAATAAAAAATAGTAATAAAAAGAAAACGAACCAAATCTAAAAGAAAAACAAAATGAAAGGCTACTTTGAAAACGTGAAGGGGAAGGCTTTGGAACCGAGAATAAGAGAGAAATGAAGGAAGAAAAAAAAATCATCAGGGGAAAACCCAACCCTTTTTTTGGTACACACGCTACTCATTAATGGAGGCGACGCCACGGGAAATAAAACATAGTCGTGAAAATTGTATTTTAGCTGCCGAACAATGTCATACTCACTCTCCGAATAACATGGAAGCACCCACACGCTACCATGTAAATTTAACACACAGCTGACTTTTTTAAATAAATTTATTTTATAAAAAAGTAGAACTAACATTATTTTAAAAAAAAAAAATCAATGAGTTTTGAATGAGTTTTTTTCAAGCTTACCAAGTTATAGGTCAACCCAGGTTTTTGACCAAATCACTCCAAGTTAATTATTTATTATTCAATATAAAATACAAAACAAAATTTTATATATTAGCACCTCAATATTTATACCCTGTGTATTCTCTATTATTAAAAAAATTTAGACATTTGATTTGCATCTAATAAAAAATTATCAGAGTTAACCCAAGACAAGTCAAGTTTTTAACCGGAGCACCACACCTGATCAGCCTGCCTGGACCTCATTTCACAAGTCGTACTCGGTTAGGTTTTAAAACGATGCAAACAAGGGTGCAAAAACAATTGCTACAAATTAGGGGATCCTATTCGTAGAAATTATGTTCCTTATATCCAGTATGCTAATGACCCAGTAGCATTTAGCAGAGCTGTATAGTATTGATGTTGCTGAAAGCCTGAAACGACAGGGGGCAAGCTTCCTTTCAAAAACCTCGATTTGCCAGTTGGCCCAGCAATTGAGAAGCCAAGGCAAGCAGATTGTGTTCAATCTGATTGGTGCTCAATAGCTTACCACTATTATTTATCTACAAATTAAATTTCAATTCGCTGTTGCTACTTGCTAGAGACTTTAGTACTTTGCAGAGAACATATTCATGCGGTGGCAACGAGGAAGAGACTAACATTTTACTGGCATGAATGGGGATATGCAATTGAAAAGGATGGTTTTACGGTTGGCACTATGGTCGACACCCTACGAAAACATGCAGTAACAATAAAAAGTTAGGTTATTTAAATTGCTAACTCCTCCCACTGACAAAATTTCAGTTCTACGGCTAGAAAACAATTTAACTAGCAGTACTTGTGGAGAGATTTCCTCTGAAAAATCTAAACTGCAGACAACCTACTGGATCAGTTTCTCGGCCGTAATGTTTAACGTCTCTTCTTGCCTGATTTTGCAGCACCGGATTTGGATGGGGTAACGAGCAAGTACACGAACAGAACCACAATGGAGATCACAGAAATTAGAGACCCATACTTAACCAACAGCTTCTGTAAATAGAGAAATTCTAATGTTAGAAAATAGAACGAGTATTATTGCATCTTGAGGGAAGAAAAGCATGTCATTATGGAGACTTGATGAAGCAGTTACAGTTGCTCTACAGAAAATTGGGGAAAAAATGGTCTTCAAGGAATCATTTAAATGATAACCATGGTGTCAACATCAACAAATAATATTACCATTTAATTTTTTTTTCAACTCTCCTTTTAGAATTTCATGGTCACCAAGTCAGGAGGGGTAAAAGGGTGTTTGAAAAATGGACAATGAGGCCTTACTTCTTTTGGCCTTTTACTTGTCAAGTCAAATTTGAATTCCAGGAAGCATGTTATAATAACTTTTAACAACTAATGATCAAGACAATAAGAAGATGATTCATACCTTTGCCTGCAGAATTTTGGCCAAACCAGAGGTCATCCCATAGAAAATGAAAGAAAAAAGACCACCTTAAGTTAACAGCAAAACCAAAAAGAAGGGTGTCCAAGCATAAATTGATGAACTTGCATGTTTGAAATCCCAACAAGAAACTTACCCACTCGAGCTTCTGCACTGGTGGTTTGTCTGCAAGGACATCAAGAGGCAGAATGGGAGTTGAGTATGCCTCCTGTAAATAAATTAGAAGTCAGAAGATAGAAAACTTGATGCAAGAAGGCAAGGAAAAGAAAAGAAAATATAGACTGTATAAACAACAAACCTGCAAGGCAACCTTTGTGGGGATGCGGAATGTAATGACAGCTGGAGAGCCCAAAAACAATCCTTTCACTTTGCCCTCCAATTCAAAAGAGTGTGACAGAAGACCACCACTGCAAAAAATGGTGTGAAAAATTGACTAAAGAATGGTAAAGCTAAGATGGACGGCCATTATTGCAAGATGGAACTCACGCATGAAGTCTTTCCCATGACTGTGAAGTGTTGCCACTGACGACATTAAACATATCTTGAGGCCAGTGATCATCAACAAGAGTTATATCATATGCAGTCCTGTAAATATATGAATAAACGATTCTAAAGCAGATGTAACAAAATATATGTTCATGTTACATTTAATGAAGAGCAAATTAAGGAAGGAAGTAAATCAACTACAAAGTCCAAAGATAAGGGGGAGCCCTGCCTACAACCAGGGAGAAGGGGAGTGGGGTGTGCATTTCAAAGTTAGCTGACATATTTAAACGGATAAAATAACTGCTTTCTTCTCTTGTGGAAATTAACTACTTTGTCTACCAACAAGCAAAGGAGCATTTATAATTATTTGTAAAACCAAGCAAAAGTATGATCACATATATTTTCTCGGCCCATTCATGCACATAGATGAACAGAGTGAAGAATAAAGGTTCTAACATACTGGTCAGCAGCATCAGTGCCACCAACTCTATCAGTCAGTTACTCAACCCATCAAGCAAGTTTCCAGAGGCCAGAACATTCTCTCTTTTTTTTCCATGAAAGGATTTATACTCCAATTACGAAAGCTCACAAGCTACATGAGAAAGTTGCTTGCATGCCTCTATATGCATCAAGCTATTAAACAATTTTTGACATTTCCACACAGCTACTTTTTTTATTAATGCTAATTTACCTTAGTTCCTTGATGCGTCAAGGGATCATTTCACTTTATTTGTATAAGGATAAAATTTTGTGAGGAAAAGAAGAATGTGAAAGCCCTTTTGAGAACAAAGCATCTTCCAAAAAGAACGGAAATAGACTGAAACATGAGGACACTATCATCTCATTGCATATATCAAGTATAAAAGTAATAACATCTCATTTTCCACTGGAAATTTAAAAAGAAAACCAGATACCATCAAAGCATTTTTGAGGACTGTATTAAAGGCAGCTTTAAAATACATTTAACCCTTAAATTCCTGTGTCATTAAAAGCTTGCCATGCCCACACATAAAACTCAAAGCTCCAAGAACAAAACGCTTTTCAACTGCGAACCTAAACTCATTTTCAAAATCAAGCATTGCTTCGATGCATAAAGCATGTCCATCTTGATGAAGCACCATGATCTAAAACTTCACGCTACTATTTCTCAATTAAATCTCACATTACTTAACAAAATTTACCTTCGATAACATCCTAAACAGCAGAACACCCTAGCCATCATCATTTGAACCCAAAACCTTCCACAATTAAAGAACAATCCAACTTTTGAAGCTGACCATTGCACAATTCCCTTTAAGTTTCTAAATTTCATGTTACAAATGGCTAACAAGCTTCGGATTTCACATCCTACCATGGAAATCAATCCAAAAATTTCCCAACTCAAACCCCTATAACTCTGCATCACATGCAATGAAATCTCTTAATTACATTTAATTTTCTAAATTATCAGCAAGTAAACTTAGCTCCGATTCTTGAGATCTAATATAAATATATAAAATAATAATTACAAAACTTAGATCTGATCAGGGAAGAGAAATATTCGAACTAACGAGGATCCTTGATTGTAAATATCAATGGAGACGGAGAAGCGCTCAGCTCCGGATTTGAGGCTGCTGAGAGTGGCTTTCTTGTGAGCGACGATGAAGGGAACATCGGAGCTAGCGATTGATGAGGATACCAATAGGAGTGATAGTACGAGAGTGAATAACGGTTTTGTTGTTATTTGATTCGCCATTGATGGTTGGTGGTGGTGGTTGTAGTGGTGGTCGTACGGTGGTGGAGGGGGGTTAGAGTTGTCTCTGACAAATACGTGGAAGATGAAATCAAAAAACCAAGAAAGACAGACCATACGGTACGTAATTGTTAAATCCAATGCTGTGACATCGAAACGGTAACGTTTCCATATTTCTTATCTTTTCTTTTTTGTCATTTTATCGTGATACTGCGTTTTGTTCTTTCTTTCTTTTTTCTTTTTTCTTTTTTACTTGTGAGCGTATTAGATTTTATTTTTTATTGCGTTTTAAAATAAAAGTATGTTAGATTTTAAAAAAATTATATTTTTATATTTTTATTTTTTTAATATTTTAATATATTAATTTTAAAAATATAAATATAAATCTGATAAATAATTATTTTAATATATTTTTAAATAAAAAATACTTTTAAAAAATACATTACATTACAACATCAATCATACATAAACTTAGTCATGAATATAATGGATTGGATATAAAAAGATTTCATCATTAAATCATCAGTTAAAACACATAAATCAGTTTTCATAAATTGTTATTATTAAAATTATGCTATTTTTTTATAAAAAAAACTTTATATTAATTTAATTTAATTTAAACCAAGTTTAATTAAATCAATCGAGTTTAGTTTTTGTATTGATTTAGTCAAAAACTGAATAAACTAAAAATATTGAACTTTTTTTAATTTTAATTTTTATAAAATAATTAGAAGATCAAAGATTTTAAATTGGAAAGAATTAAAAACCAAAATGTGAAATTAAAATAATTTGATTCACACAATTCAATTAACAAACTAATTGTACACCACTAGATGTAGCTAGGTACTAAAGTAGCTTAAATCGGTCTTTTGCCATCTTATTTTCATTTTCTCTAACCTATAAACTAGCTTGAACTTTCATTTTCTTAACAATTGTTAGCCTAAACTCTAGAGTCAGTGTCCTGAGCTGAGTTTATTATCCTCATTACTCAAAGGAAAAAGGAAATAGTTAATATGTATAAATTCTTAAGTCATTTTTTTATAAATTACTTGAGTTTATTCTACATCACACTTCTAGCCTGTTTGAAAACGCAGTTCAACTCGTGTTTTTAAAAAATTTAATTTTTTTTACTAAAAATTAAATCTTTTTATATGCTTTTGAATCGTTTTAATGCGCTGATCTCAAAAATAATTTTTTTTTAAAAAAATTTTTTTGATGCATTTCAACAAGAAAAGCATTTAAAAAACAACCGCAACCACACTCCCAAACAGGCCCGAACATAATTTATCCTATATGGAATATAACAATTACGATTATTTTTTAAGATATTTTTTTATTTAAAAATATATTAAATTATTTTTTTTTACTTTTAAAAAAATTATTTATAATATCAACATATCAAAACAATTTAAAAACATTAAAAATTTTAAAAACTCTATTAAAACTCCCCTAAAAAATAAATAAATAAACTCAAGTATGCCAACCAACCCTATATCACATTTCATGGAAGAGCCCCCACATTATTCACGTATTTATATCAAATATCAAATATACTCAATATTTATGTATATATTCACTATACTCAATAATGAATCAAATCTATTTTCAGTTTAATGTGTTAGCGTGAAAATTTGATTAAAAACAAGAATATTTTCATGTAATTGCTATTTTTTATTGAAAAAAAAAATCATGATGATCAATGGTCCATCCTTTTCTACAAACACATTAATTAAAGATAGGATATGAGCATAAACGATGCTCATGTTAAAAAAAAAAAAATAGTACACAAACATAAGATTTTTATGTAATATTTATTCCAAGAAATTTAACAATTTCTCTACTATCTTGCATTTCTATTTTCAAATAAAAAAAAGTAATGTACTATCAAGTATTTCAATTCCCATTCACGTAAATAATAAAATTTATTCGCATCAGATTTCCCCGTGAAAAAGTAGGTTTATAATTATGATTCATATCAATAATATATAATATTTATCCAAAAAATATAAAAGACATTTTAATTTAATTTAATACAAGCAACTCAATAAGTCAGTACGTGAATTGATTAACTTGATTTAATGTTTATTTTTAAATTTAAATTGATGTTGATTTAATTTTATTTTAAAAAAATAAATTGAAATGAAGTTATTTTACTTTGATTAAATTTGGTCAACTTTTTTATTTTATGATTTGGATGTTGAACCAGGTCATAGATGAAACTAGTGCGATAACTTTATTTAAGACCATTGACTAAACATGATGCTAATCAATAATTAATTAATCCATTTGTTCATTGGATGGAATTTTGTTTTAGAAGAGTGATAGTTTTTTTTTTTTTTTTTCCATTCAAGCATGGGTACTGTAACCAATCACATCTCGTGCAGATTGGATAAGAAATCAAGGTGATGGACCTACTTAAAAGGATATTGAAAAGGGAACCTCATCATTAAAGAGTGGCTGATCATGATCTGTTTACTGATATTGTATGATATTAATTACAAGGAATCCTTTGAAAAATATTCAATAAATAATTAATAATACTGTAATTAAACAAATATATATAATATATATATATATATATATATATATATATATATATATATATATTCATTTCATGGCATGCAAGCCCAGATAATCATATGCATTCTTTGTTAATTAGTAAATAAACACCCATAAAATGTTAGTCCGTCCGTGAAATCACGAGTATTAAGCAGGACCTGGCGTGGAAGAAGAGAAGGCCTAGCACGAGAGAGAAGAGCCTGTCAGGTTAGCCAAGGAGACTGCCTGGCAATCAAACAAGAGTTTCATTACATTTAATTCCATGCATATTTCGTTCTCTCTGTGCTGCAGAAACTCTTGCTAGTAGCAGGCAAGTCATCCTTGGCTATCAAACAAGACTCTTGTCTTCATGTAAGGCCTCCCTTCCTCTCAAAGTGATTGCCCAATGGCACCGTACAAGTGTTAGTTTACGTACGCGGCACCAAATAGCGTGAGCGAGGGCCTATTGGTGAAGAAGAGAAGGGCATAGCATGGCAGGAAAGAGCCAGTCAAGTTAGCCAAGGAGACTGCCTGAAACGAAACAGGGGTTTCGAAATTATACATGTCTGCATTTTTTCGGAAACCTCCTAGAATGGAGCAGGCAAGTCATCCTTGGCTACCAAACAAGACTCTTTACCTTCATGCTAGGCCTCTCTTCCTCTAATATCAGCTACGCACCTCTAGCTATACTCCATTAGTTGTATGCTCAAAACAAATGTTCTCAGTTTCCTTTTATAGCCCATATAAAAGAATCAAGACCGTATTCGTATCGTGAATGGAAAAATCATTTCTGGTCAATTATTTATGCGCCTCATCTATTATAAATTTACTTTCTGTATCTTTCTTCCACACCTATCAAGTGCATAGTTAATTTAACCTATCCATAATGGAATATATTCTCCCTGCATGATTATTTGCTACATGTCACTGATTCAACGATGGAGATAGAATTTCTGCAAGGAAAGAAAGCCCTCGAAGGTTTCGATCATCTAGCACATTAGTCGGGCACGAGGCAACTTGCATTTGACGTTCAGATCATTCACTGGATACTTGTCCCCCTAGCTAGTCCCTGCGACAGTCAAGATATGCCTCATCAACTTGTCTTGATTAATTCCCATTGATATTGGGATGTGTGCAGTGTCCGTTCAACAAATTTAGCATATTAATTTGATGATATTAACAGTAGTTAATCACAATATGATTTGCATGGAAATGTACTTGATTAACACAAAATTAGCATAAATTTTGAAGTTAATGAGCGTTCGTCCGCTTAATTACTTGCTTTCATGCTCTTTTTGTGGTTTCGAATTCTGGACCGCTGCAAAAAAAGCAGTAGCATGATTTGAAGGCAAATGGGCCTCTGACGTGATTTATTCTTCGTTTCCTAGTAATTTCAATGACCTTCATACATGCCTTAAATCATTATGATTGGAAGGAATCACAAAATCTTGAGAAAAAGATAACCTGAATATTGCATGGGTTCTCTCTTGGCCTTTTTATATGCTTTAATGTTGAAAGCACATGATTCCCAAGGCAATACCGAGCCACTAGTGATAGGCAGATGCCCCCACCGAAAAATTCAAGTCAATGGCGTTGCCACCGCCACCGTATAAAGGTTCTATTGTTCCGATTGACTTTGAGATTGAGGCCGCGTCAGTGCTTACACATTGAATTACTCTCTTTCCCTCGTTTAAAGCTGAGAAGTTATACGCAGAAGAATAAAACTCAATATTTCATGCAAAATGCTAACCTTTTCAAGTCAGTACTGATTTACACGAACATATGTATGGAAAAAGTCATGAAGATATTTTCTTGGTAAGAAGTATCTTTGTATCAACTTGCATAAATTTATTAATACATATAAAATTATTTTTTCTAGTAATTTTAAATTACATATTGAAGCGCCCATAGCGGGATTTTTAATTGAATTCCCGAATCTATGAACTTGGATTATAACTGAGCCGACAATTGTCTAAAACAAGACTATAATAACCATCTTCACACAATATCTTCACTTTAAGACGAGCATAAAAGGTACAAAATCACAACAAGGATTACTCAATTCTTTGAAAAGTGCAGTTCAATCAAGAACCAAGCAAAAAATATTTATTCTCTATGCTTCAATATGCAACAATTAATATGTATCACAATATGTAAATTAAATCTTACAAAAAAAGTATTTATACTATTAGAAATAAACCTCTAAGATAACTTAATGGGCTTACTTAACTGAATTTGAAACTATATCCAAAATAACCCAAAAACTAACTAATTAACTTAAAAATAATTAAATAAATATTCTGAAATTTTTATCCTATAGTGTTGCAACTAATACCTAAAAACAATACAAGAGAAATAATTGTTTGGATGTAAAATCCTTTCATGCCACCACTTCTCTTCGAGAAATAGATTAGGAGATTTTCTTGTCCCAATAATTCTGGTTTGCCGCTACCTTTGGTGTCTATGGTAGAGTAAGACTCTCCTTTCAATTAAATCTTCTTGATAGATTAAACTTTTTTTTTTCCAAGTAATTCATTATTTTCTTGTGGGATTAGAAAACACAAAATATATACTTGACGAAACAAGCTCAATAATGTCGAAATTACTCTCTTGGGCGAAACCCATGGTCCTTGAGCTCGTCTTGGATACGAATCAAAATTATTAAGGCTTGTTCTTCTTGTGTTGTTGCTCTTTTGTAGTTCACCTTGGTCATGTGTCTTGTAAAAGCTCATTAAAGACTTTCTTGAACTTCTTTGCCCTAGCCCTTGTGCATGATTAGGTCTCCAAGAACTACTAATGGATTCTTCGGTGTGGATTGGATTGCATCACATATCCCTTTAAATTTTTTTAAAAAAACTATTTTTTCTTAGATATTAGTTTATTCCAAAGTTCAAAACAAAAAAATAATAATGGAGGAAATATGAAATGATAAGTAAAGCATTAAACCTAACAAAATAAATCACTTAAAGAACGAAGAACTTTTTGATACTTAAATTAAGTAAGTACATATATAAGAAAAATATATAGAAAGAGAAAGAATAAAATGTGGGTCAAGCAGTCTATATCTATCTAAGAAATTGTATGGAGTAGTCTGAGTTGGCTTGACTTTCAATGATTTGGACCTAGAAAAATACACACACACAGAGAATTGTGGCTAGTGTGGTGATTGATGGGCTTAGTTCCCCCACCCCCTCTATGAATGAGAAAATTAACTTATCAAAATAGATACAAGGACCTTCAGTTCAATCATCGACCCCAACAACTTCGGCAAGATTACTTTTCTTTTGCGGCCATGATTATTCTCAAATTGACTCCGTTCAAAAGAATGCACCTTTGCTGCAAGAATTGGTGGGCTTGATTATATTGCATATATTCGATGTAAAAGAAAAAAAATCAATCAATCAATCACACATGCAGAGGTGGAACTCGAGATTTTTGAACGGGATTTTATCACCAAAAACAAAAGGAATAAAACTAAAGATTATTCTAGCCAAGGAAAAATATATTATTTTTTGGGATATATTATGAAAAAATTAAAATAAAACCAAAATTAGAGAGTTGGGCTCGAGCTACCATGCTTGAGCCCATTTTCCTTGGGCTACAACTGTATATTAGGCTTAGGCTCGGTAGCCCAAGAAGTGTTTTATCGGCTTTTTTTTTTAGGGAGTTGTGTTCATTTTATTTGGATTCTTCAAATAACTTCTTACAAGTTTTTATTTTAAATAAGATGTTTTCTCCCTTGAAAATTATAGGGGATCCTTGTCTATAGTTAATAAGGAATCTTAGGTTGCATAACAAAATGTACTAAAAGAAAATGGTGAAATCCACGACACAAGTTATTATAACTCTAGATTTAGTGGTCTTGTGGGTTGTGATGGTAAGGTTATGATTCTTCCTATCATGATAAAAATATTTGGCTTGACTAATGAGGCTAATAGGGTCTTTTTATTAATTTTTTAATAGTTAAAATAAAAATTACTCATAGAGCAAAAACATTAAACTTGACAATTAGGGGTATTTTTGTCTTTTTAATTATAAATGCATAATGAATTTCTTAGGCTACCCTTAAAGTCAAAAATGTTTTAACTTTGGTCCAAGGTCATTTTTTCATTTCACTTAGATTTTTTTGTTATTATTAAGTGGGGTTAGGGGTAGATTTATACTTTATTGTATAATAAATAATTAAAAAAAATAGATGACATGCGACTTGCATGTGTCAGCTTGTGCATGTTCATCATCATCTTTAGGTGGTGCGTTTGACATCGTCCTATGGCTAAACAACGGCTTCCAGAGTGGTTTTGGATTCATCTCAGTGCCCTATCTGACCCTGAAAATCATGCATCATCGACGAATATCTGGTTTTGTACTAACAACCCATTTTTTCCCCCTGCTTTTCTCTCTTTTCATTGGTTTTCTTGTCTGACCCTTTGAATTTTCAAATCAACCTCTCAATTTATTTTTTCTTTAGATTTGGTCCATTTTTTTATTTTATTTTTTATTTTTGTTCTTGGACTTTTTGTAAAGTTTTGATTTGTTTTTAATTTCATCATTTAATCCTAATTTGTCATGTCTTGTTTTTTCCACTTTGGTCTTCATTCTTTTCATTCTTTTCATTTTTTTATTTTTTTTCATGTGTAATCTTCATTTGTTTTTAATTTCATTCTCAACTCCAAATTTATGGTATATTTTTTTTTCAATTTGGTCCTCATTATTTTTAATTTCTTGTCCTTTTGTTAAAGTTGTTTTCCTTTACAATTTCACCATTCAATCTAAAATTTGTAGTTGTCATCTAATTTATTTTTCATTTCAACTTATTCTTCTAATTGCTATTTTTTTAATCCTTTTGTATAATAGATTTTTTAAAAATTTTATCCTTTAATAATTGATTTATAAGGGATTAAGTTTTGTGATTTTTCCATGTATGGTGCTCCCGTTATAATGACTTGGATCATGAGTTTGAAGAGTTAACGCGGGTCAACTTTTTTTTTATTATTTTGACTTATTTTCTTTTAAGATTTCATTGCTCAACATTAATTTTTTTTAATAAAAAATAGCTTTGTAGTTTTCTTTGATTTTTTATCAAGTTATCATGTTCTCATTACCTGAATTGTGGGTTTACTTGGGTTAGCTTACCATTTATTATCTATATTATATGTCTACCACACTACCTCAAGTTGACCCAAGCTTTTTTTTTCCATTCTTATTCAATTTTGCACTTCGAGAGATTTTTTTACCATGTTATCGTTATCATTTTTAAAAAAATTATATTGATTTGTTTACCATTATTACCTTTTTTTATCGCTTAATTAAAATAAAACCAATTTATTAGACCCAATCAGTGTTATAACTCGAGTTATTGAATTTTTTTTTTGTTTTTTTAAACATGCTTGCGATTCCTAACCATCACTTTTTATTAGAGAAAAAAACATGGACTTGTGCCATATAGCACAGTCAAACATCTAGTTATTACTTATGATCACTCAGGGTTTTATGTCTTATTTGTTATGGAGTCATACCACCTTTGTTATTTTTTTTTTATCTTGAAGATATATTTACTTTTATTCTAATTTTCTATTTTAAAGATTTCCTTTATTTTTATCTTCTAGTAGGTAAAACATGTCACATAAATGGTCATTTTCTAAGATAAACAGATGGATTTTTTTTAATTTAGCATATTAAAAATAAATTAAAAAATAACACATTTCAAAAAATATTTAGAAAATAACACAATTTAGAGAGTTATGAATAACATTTGCAACTCGTAAGTCTCAAATGTCACCAACAACTCTCTTAAATTATAAAATGGCTAAAGAGAAAGGAGAAAGAGAGAGAGAAAAAAAAGACCTTGTAGGCACACCAAAACTCCAATGACAACACCACTAATACTGCAAAAAAAATCTCGACAAGATGAATTTAACTATAAATGGAGTGGGCTGTCACACGAGCCGCCCAAAGGTGAAAGTGTGAGCTTGTTTTTAAGTGGCTCATGTCACCTACTCTAATCATCGTTGATCACCTTTCCTAGTGTTTTTAGATTTGTCTCATTAAAATCGTTTTTATGGTACAAGTGGTGTCAACATCGAAGCTTCAGTATGCCTTTAAAGTTTTTTTATTTTTTTTCTTCATTGTTTCTCTCTCTCTCTCTCTCTCCCCTCTATCTAAATTGTGTTACTTCCCTAAATATTGTTTGCAATGTATTGTTTTCCACATTTTTTTTACTATGCTAGAGTCCAAAAATACTCAAAGAGTTGGCGGTACCTTACTTTTATAGTTTATGTCATGTGAAGCTTTATGTTTGTATGAGTGTTTATTTTTGCGTTACAACTTATAACAAACCATAAACTTAATGCATATTTATTCCTTTTTCATTATCAATCATGTGTAAATAAGGTAATTTTTTTTTTACCAAGGTCTTCACTCATTTTAATATGTTTTTGCTGTCACATATGATACAAATGTTACATTGCATTGTTGTTACCCAATTTTTGACCCACCTTTTTGATAAATTTTCAGAAAATCCAAAAATAGCAAAAAACAACGAAAATCCAAAAAAAAAAAGTTTTTAATATATTTGCACCATTTTTAGCATTTTCAACGTCGTCTAAGACTTTTCACGCATCATTTTTAAAATCATTGATTTTCCTCATTTGAGTCGACGTTGATATTGCTCATTTTCAAAAAATACAAAAAAATAAGAAAAATCAAAATTTTATAAAAAAAAAAAGTTGAGGGACCAATTTTGAAACCCAAGTAACATTTTGCCTATAAATAGTTGCCTTCAACACCACCAAGGGGGGAGGAAATTTACAAAGGGGAGGGGGCAGTTTGGAGAGTAAAGAAGAAAAAAAAGAGCCCTAAATCTATCTCTTCTCCAAGCCGCCACCGTCGCCCCCAGCTTGGACCCTCACTTTAGCCATCCCCTCATTTCCCTTTCCTGTTAACAGAACCAGGGAGCTAAATCTTTGGCCCTGGCCATCTCTTCCCCTCACTCTCCCTTCCCTCTCTTGGTTGCATACAGCCCAGCCTCTCCCTCTCACAGGCGCCGACCCATTCGGCCTCCATAGAAGCCAGCTGCCACCCTCCTTTCCCTAACAGATCTCCACCGAACCCCAAACCTTTAGTAGTAGCATTTCCTTCCTCGTCAAAAACGTTTGCTTCCCCTTCGGTTTCCTCAACAGCAACGGCCACAGACCAGCCAAGACAACCTGTGCTCTTCTTCATCTTCTGCACACCGGCCTTGGCAGCAACCCACACCGACAGCTCCCTCCTCTAATCGCCAAATCTACCACCATCAGAAATCAAATGGATCGAGAGAAGGGGAGAACAAAGATGAAAGAGATCTGAAAAAGGGCCACCGCCGACGCAGAGGGGGAGGGGAGAAGAAGCCGACAGACCTGCCACCTGAAAGAGGGAAGAACAGAAAACCCGAAAGAGAAGACAAAAGAGAGTAGATCTGAAAAAAGGAGAGAATCGAAAGCTTTGTATTGTGTTTTTTTTCCCCTTTGCAGGTAACGGTCGTTCTCACAACCAACAGAGAAGGGAAGGGAAGAAGAAAGCAGGGCAGATTCGCCCATTTTCGGGCATTGTCAGTGGTGGCGCATGAACCCATGCGCTGCCAACCACGATGGCGCGTGGAGGAGACGCGCTGCCACTGTTCCGGTGGTGCAGACAGCCTTCCCTGCAATTTCTGGAGTTTTAGGGGCTCTTTTTGTAAATTTCAAATTGTTTAGTGTAATTTTTATTTAGTTTTGAATTTTTATAATTTGTAGTGTAGATGTAACAAAAAAAGAAAAAAGAAAAAGAAAAGAAAAAAGTAAAGTGAAAGTGAAAGAGGATGTGATGTTTATATTTTGTTTATGATTTTTTTTTACAAAATTGTAAAGAATAAAGAAGAATTTAATATTTTGATTTGCTCACGGTTAAAGATTATGAACTTACATGTAAGTCATATTTCTAATAATCGATGAAAGAACAAAAATTTTAAAACTTCTTTAACACATCAAAGACACGAAGCAGCTTATCTCAGGTAGGGTGTGTTAGGGGTGCTAATACCTTCCCTAACCACAACCAGTCCCTTACCCGTGAATCTTTGATAAGACCAGTGCATCTGGGTTTCCTAGTAGCCCTCAATTAAATACTAGGTGGCGACTCCCAACGAACAATTCGAAGCAAGTAACGAGATGAAAAATCACCAAGCCGATGCCGTGCGGGTACACGTGCGACAGAATAATGACTTCACTAGGTACAGGTATTGTTTTCAACATTATCGGACTAAGCTTTGTGTTTTGATATGTTAAAGTTTTTTTATGTTTTGTTTTATTTTATTTTATTTTTGTTTTATTCATGCATTGTATAAAATTCTCTCATACATCACATGTTTTAATTTTTGAAAGCACTCACAAACTTTAGGTTAGGTGGGGATTAACAACTTGTCTTATGACTTGAGTCAAGGTTTAAGTTTGTGTAAACCCCAACTCTTCGTTGAGTGCTTAGACTAATAATGATTGGTACACGTACCAACCCATTATCTACTGGGCCCTCATATTGCCTTTACGACGGCGATCACTGGACAACAAGAGACCCTTTTTAAAGACCAAATAGTAAACCTACCTTTTGTCTCACTTAAAAAGATTAGAACCTGCTTTTAGGATGCATGCTCTGTTTTACATGTGAGCAAGCCCTTCTTGAAGCATCTTGAATTCAGGACTTATGGGGGATATAATGGTCATTATTCAAGAAATTTCTACTGTAGAGTTTGAGCAAGAATAGAAATTCTTATTTCATCATACAAGAGTTACGACCATATGTTACCCCTTGAAGGGCGAGTTTATCATATAGATCACATGTTCATACATTTATCATGCATGTGTCGGGATTAAAAGTAGGTTCCCCTACCCGAGGTCTACTACACTAGAGTGAAAAAGATGGGAAATGAAGAAAGGGGTCAGAGAGAGGCTCATTGTCAAAAGGAAGTTGAGAGCATCAAAGGTGCAGTGGCTAGACTCAAATCTACTTGAACAAGTGTTGAGCATCAAATGGAAAGGGAATATCTACACGGTCTCCTGTAGGATCACTGTTTGTCCATGTCCAATTGAAGCTGCACCTCTTCTTTTCAGTTATGAACAGCAGCAGCAATGCCTTCAGTCATCAACTAATGGCAACCTGGTGTATTGGCCTTCTTTGAAATCACCCCCACTATGAGCTCAATTCCAGCTCAGCAGTACAGGATGTTGTGAAGATCGCCGAAAGCATTGAACAAGTAATGGATATGGGAAAGATTGAATGTTCTACCATGAATTCCATAACAATGATGAGAGATGAATCAGGAGATGACTCTGAAGATGGAAACCATAGTTATGTGGTCAAGTCAAATCTCCCTGTAGCATCAACTACTCAAGTGTCTTTGCCAAGATTGACATCTTTCTGCCACCCAAGTTGACCTACCAGCACCTGTCAAATTCCAGCCTTTTTGCTTGACTCCGACAAATCCCATGCAACCACCATTTTCTAGGTGGTATAATCCAGACAAGAGATGTGATGTCATGGTGGGGTCCTCGGCCGTTTCAATTGAACAGTTCCAAGAATTTTAAGGATCAAGTCCACAAGTTGGTGAGCAAGAGACGAGTAGAGTCTGTGAAGGAGGGTGTCATTAGTCATATTATCATGGAACATCCTCAGAATGGCAAGTGATTGAAATTGCTTGGCAAAACACAGATATTGCCAGAATAGATGATCCAAGAAGGGTGTTGAACTGTCAATTATTTTTGTAATGGATTTTGCCATCTTGCATTTTGTTTTAGGGTCACATCTCATCCTTGAACGAAACATGTCTTTCATTTGTCTTCCTGTTGTTTTGAAATCAAGAGATGCTTCTTTCAAAGGGTATTGATTAGTACTTAAAAGTGCATTTTTATCAAAGTTTTATATCATCATTTTTGCACGTGAAGTATCAATAACTCCTTAACTAAAACATGTTTTATAATAACATATCTAATAATATAAGATACCTTTAATTTATGGTAAGTGTTCATCTTAAATGCAGGCCTATCACATAAATGAAAGAATTGATTGATCAGTTGAAGTACTGAAATTAAAAGAACAAAGAGATGGCCAAACTTAGAAAAGAGACGGTGCAGTCCAAACTAGAACATTATTCGGTAATCGAGTCATATCTGGAGCTGTAGATCTCAGATTTAGGTCTACTTTATATGGATGGAAAGGTAAGATATAGGCCTACAACTTTCATGAGGAGCCCAAGATTTAACAAGGCCTTTTTCAAGTCTAAATTGTAGCAACAACGAAGAAGTCCGAATCTGTCCTGCAGCCCAGAAACTGTTCAGTGTTCAGCCCATATCTTGAGTTCTAGAAGTCTAAATAATCTCAAATTTTTACCCTAGAAAGATGAGACAATTTCCTAGAACTTTCATGATTGAAGTCTGTTCAAATTATGACGTTATCAATGACGTTTTTGGCAGACAAGAAGATAAGAATTGTCACCAAGTCAAGATGTGGCCACCCATTCATCAATTAGTCAACAAATCAATAGTTCCGAATTTTGGCCTATAAAAGGAGGCATTTGCCATGTATTTAGGCATCTTGGTTTTCAGATTAAGATCATGCTCTTGTTCTCTCTTTATATTTTGTAATGCTTAAGTTTTGCTTATATTAATCTCTTGCTTATGCTTTTCATTTCCTTTCCTTGTTTATTTATGTTTCTTTCTTTCATTATGTCTAGCTAGGTTAATTATGTCAAGGTGAAAAGGGTACACTAATGGTGTAAGAATAAGTATAATATAAACTTAACATGGACCTTAATGTTGGATACTAACATGCTTTATATTTGTTATCTTGTTCACTTTTAATACTTTGCTTGTTAAATGGTTAATCTAGATTTATGTTGTATAACACTTGGTACAACAAATACTTGGCACGTTCATAGCTCATACTGTATGGTATAACCGACACCTAAGCTATGAAAGGAACTTGATTTGTTGTTAACATAAGTTATAATCATGAATGCCTGACAACATTTACAAGTATTAGCATTATTCGAATAAGATAACTAATGTAATCATGTTAACAATTTATAATCTGATTGGAACCTCCTTGTGTGTGGTTTCCAATTGAATAATAAGATTTTATACTATACTTGTTTGAAATACCATTAGTGGATCCTCTAACCTTGACATTTGTTTTTATCATTGTTTAATTCTTATATTGATCTTCATCTCAAAGTTCTCATCAACTTCTTCATCATCTTCTTCTTCTTCTCCTTTATTATTATTATTATTATTATTATTATTATTATTATTATTATTATTGGTATTAGTATTAGTATTAGTATTAGTATTAGTAGTATTATTAGTATTATTATTATTATTACTATTATTATTGTTATTGTTATTGTATTGCTGTTACCTATAATTTATACAATTAACCTCCCTGTGGTTCGACCCCGGTCTTGTCGGGTTATTTATTACTTCGACACTCCTACACTTGGGAAAAGACATCAATATTTTGGTCGTGTCAAAATTTTTGGCGCCATTGCCGGGGAGGTAAATTCTTGTACAAATTATAGTATTTATTTTATTTTCTTTTTTCACTGTTTGTGTATCTAACTTTGTTTCTTTTGTTTTGTTTCCTTTTCTTTTACTTTCTTCTTCCTTTTATTCTCTTCCTACACGTGCATGAGAGTGTGATCACGTACATTAAGTGGTAGACTTTGTAGGGTATCCTCATCATTTTCAGAAAATATGGCCGAAGAAGATAACCAATCGCTTCATAATGAAAATATTCGGGTTAGAACACTTAGAGACCACATGAATCCTACAAGAACAAGTGCACCCTCATGCATAGTTTTTCCACCTGATGCATCTCATTTTAATTTTAAGCCAGGCATTATTCGACTTTTACCATCTTTTCATGGCTTAGATTTAGAAAATCCATACTTGTATTTAAGGGAATTTAAGGAGGTCTGTAACACCTATAATGACTCAAATTGTAACATGAACACCATTAGGTTAAAGCTTTTTCCTTTTTCACTAAAAGATAAAGCTAAAACATGACTACAAAATTTGAGACCTGGATCCATTCGTGCTTGGGATGAAATGCAACAACAATTTTTGAAGAAGTTTTTTCCGTCCCACAGAACAAACTCTTTCAAAAGACAAATAATCACTTTCACTCAAAAACCAGGAGAAACATTTTACCAATTTGGGATAGGTATCGAGACTTGCTTAATACTTGCCCTCATCATGGTTTTGAAACATAGAGATTGGTGTCACATTTTTATGAAGGTTTAACTCCTAGAGATAGGCAAATGGTTGAATTGATGTGCAATGGAACTTTTGAGGATAAAGACCCTAATGAAGCAATGGAATACCTAGACTTACTAGTTGAAAATGCGCAAAATTAGGACACTACATGAATTTATAAGGCACCAAGTAAAACCCAACCTCATACATCTAGTGGAGGTATGTACAACCTTAGGGAAGATCATGACCTCCAAGCTAAGTTTGTATCTTTAGCTAAAAAAGTCGAAGCACTAAAATTAAAAAAGAGTGGTCAACTAAAATCTGTTCAAGACATTGTGTGTCAAATCTGTGAAACCAATGAACATTCAACCAATGACTGTCCAACTTTGCCCTCTTTTAGGGAATGTCTCCATGAACAAGCCCATGCATTAAACAGTTTCCAAAGGCCCAATCATAACCCATACTCGCAAACATACAACCCTGGTTGGAGAAATCACCCGAATTTTAATTGGAAGAGTGATAACAATAATGCATAAACTTCACAGCCACCGTTTCAAGCACACCATAATTTCTAAAATTCTCATGGATATGCACCTCCTTATGCTCCACCTCCTAGAAGAAATCTTGAGGAACCATTGCATGCATTCATTGAAAAGCAAGAGACAATCAATACTCAACTTGCTCAAAGCATGACAGATTTTAAAGATACTCTTGCAAAATTGACATCTGCTCTCAGTTTCTAAGAGAAAGGTAAGTTTCCATCTCAACCACAACACAATCCCAAGGGGCAATACAATGTGAATGCAAGTAGTTCTGGAAGCCAACACATGGATCAACCCAAATCAGTCATCACTCTTTGCAGTGGTAAGGTTATTGAAAAACCTATTCTTGAACCTTGTGAGAAAGACGATGAGTCAATCTCTGAGGGTAAGGAAGAGGTTGAATCTAAACATTGTAAAGAAAAGACTGATTCTTCGCCAGCACTTCCATTTCCTCATGCCTTGACCAAACAAAGGAAAGTCAATCACAACTCCGAAATCTTTGAAACTTTCAAACAGGTAAGGATTAATATACCTTTGTTGGATGCTATTAAACAACTTCCTTCTTATGCTAAATTTTTGAATGATTTGTGCACTGTGAAGAGAAAACTGAATGTAAAAAAGAAAGCCTTTTTAGCCAAACAAGTAAGTACCATTCTTCAGAACAATAATGCTTTGAAATATAAAGACCCTGGTTGTCCTACAATTTCATGCTTTATTGGAGAACATAAAATTGAAAGAGTTTACTTGATCTTGGAGCTAGTGTGAATTTACTTCCATATTCAGTTTTTAAAGTCTCAATCTAGGTGAGTTAAAACCAACTTCTGTAACTCTTTTACTTGCCGATAGATCTGTAAAAGTGCCTAGAGGAATAATTAAAGATGTGTTAGTACAAGTTGATAAATTCATTTACCCTATGGATTTTATTGTCTTGGATACACAACCTGTTGAAGCATGTAATTCATTTCCTATTATTTTAGGACGTCCATTTCTTGCAACTTCCAATGCATTGATTAATTGTAGGAATGAACTGATGAAGCTATCTTTTGGAAACATGACATTGGAGATGAATATTTTCAACATTTACAAGCAACCTGGAGATGATAATGATTTACAGGAAGTGGACTTTACTGAAAAATTAGTTCATGACCAATTTCAAACCACTTCTAGTGAAATTGAGATTGATGAATCTGATGATTTGCAAATGATTTATTTTCAGGAAGAATCAAAGGCAAATAGTTGGAGACCGAAAATTGAGAAATTGCCACCACGATCAATTGAGTCCATACCTTCAAGTGTTCAACCACCAAAACTGAATTTGAAGCCGTTACCATTTAATCTCAAATACTCATTTTTGGGAGAAAATGAAACTTTTCCGGTAATAATCTCTTCCAAACTTAATGCACATCAAGAAGGTAAGTTATTACAAACTCTGAAAATGCACAAAAATGCATTAGGATGGACCATAACTGACATAAAAGGAATTAGTCCTTTGATTTGCACACACAAGATCTATTTAGAGGAAAATGCTAAACCCTCTAGAGAAATACAACAAAGGCTTAATCCTAATATGAAAGAAGTAGTGAAAAATGAAGTCATTAAGCTTCTAGATAATTGAATCATTTATCCTATTTCTGAAAACAAATGGAAAAGTCCTACCCAAGTTGTACCCAAGAAGTCTGGAGTCACTGTGATAACAAATGAGAAAAATGAGTTAATTCCAACTAGGACTATTACTGGTAGGTGCATGTGCATTGACTATAGGAAACTAAATTCAATGACTAGAAAAGATCATTTTCCTTTACCTTTCATGGATCAAATCCTAGAAAGAGTTACAGGTCATAAATTTTATTGTTTCCTAGATGGCTATTCAGGTTATAACCAAATTGAAATTGCATTGGAAGATCAAGAGAAGACTACTTTCACATGTCCATTTGGTACTTTTGCATATCGAAGGATGCCTTTTGGATTATGTAATGCACCAGCCACGTTTCAAAGATGTATGCTCAGTATATTTAGTGATATGGTTGAACGTTTTTTTGAAATTTTTATGGATGATTTTTCTGTTTTTGGCGATTCATTTGATGATTGTTTGACTAACTTAGAAAAGGTTTTGAGCAGGTGTAAAGAGAAGAATCTTGTACTGAATTGGGAAAAATGTCACTTTATGGTAACAAACGACATTGTACTTGGTCACATTGTTTCATCCAAAGGAATTAAGGTTGACAAATCTAAAATCAAGTTAATTGCTAACTTGCCAACACCAAAATCTGTTAAAGATATTAGATCATTCTTAGGACATGCTGGTTTTTATAGAAGGTTCATTGACACGACCAAAAGATTGATGTCTTCTTCCAAGTGCAGGAGTGTCGAAGTAATAGATAACCCGGCAAGACCGGGGTCGAACCACAGGGAGGTTTATTGTATAAATTATAGTTAACAACAACACAATAACAACAACAATAATAGTAGTAATAATAATAATAATAATAATAATAAAGAAGAAGAAGAAGAAGTTGATGAGAACTTTGAGTTGCAAGATTAACGTAAGGATTAAACAATGATAACAACAAATGTCAAGGTTAGAGGATCCACTAATGGTACGTCAAACAAGTATAGTATAAACTCTTACTAATCAACTGGAAACCACACACAAAGGAGGTTCCACTCGGATTATAAATTGTTAACATGATTACATTAGTTATCTTATTCGAATAATGCTAATACTTGTAAATGTTGTCAGGCATTCATGATTATAACTTATGTTAACAACAAATCAAGTTCCTTTCATAGCTCAGGTGTCGGTTATACCATACAGTATGGGCTATGAAAGTGCCAAGTATTTGTTGTACCAAGTGTTATACAACATAAATCTAGATTAACCATTTAACAAGCAAAGTATTAAAAGTGAAAAAGATAACAAATATAAAGCATGTTAGTATCAAACATTAAGGTCCATGTTAAGTTTATATTATACTTATTCTTACACCATTAGTGTACCCTTTTCACCTTGACATAATTAACTTAGCAACACATAATGAAAGAAAGAAACATAAATAAACAAGGAAAGGAAATGAAAAGCATAAGCAAGAAATTAATATAAGCAAAACTTAAGTATTACAAAATATAAAGAAAGAGCAAGAGCATAATCTTGATCTAAACACCAAGATGCCTCAATACATGGCAAATGCCTCCTTTTATAGGCCAAAATTCAGAACTATTAATTTGTTGACTAATTGATGAGTGAGTGGCCACATCTTGACTTGGTGACAATCCTTATCTTCTTGTCTGCCAAAAACGTCATTGATGACGTCATAATTTGAACAAACTTAAATCATGAAAGTTTTAGAGAATTGTCTCATCTTTCCAGGGTAAAAATTTGAGATCATTTGGACTTCTAGAACTCAAGATATGGGCTGAACACTGAACAGTGTCTGGGCTGCAGGACAGATTCAGACTTCTTTGTTGTTGCTGCAATTTGGACCTGAAAACGGCCTTTTTAAATCTTAGGCTTCACATGAAAGTTGTAGGCCTATGTCTTATCTTTCCATCCATATAAAATGGACCTAAATCCAAGATCTACAGCTCCAGATATGACCCAATTACCGAACAGTATTCCAGTTTGGACTGCACCAGCATCTTTTTTCTAAGTTTGGCCATCTCTTTGTCCTTTCAATTTCAGTACTTCAACTCATCAATCAATTCTTTTATTTATGTGATAGGCCTGCATTTAAGATGAACATTTACCATAAATTAAAGGTATCTTATATTATTAGATATGTTATTATAAAACATGCTTTAGTTAAGGAGTTATTGATACTTCAAGTGCAAAATGATGATATAAAACCTTGATAAAAATGCACTTTTAAGTACTAATCACACCCCCCAACCAGCTTATTACTAGTCCCTAGTAATCAAAGTGTTAAAATAGAAAAACTATTTGCAAATTCCACAAAGCAAGGCATTCATCATTCAACTTCCATTAATCTATCCAGATAAACAAACTCTCATTAAATTTATATATCTGCTCAATACCTCTTAAACAAAATATTATTAAACCTTCCTTTTTATGTGCTCAATGTATAAAAACATAGATAATGGGGCTTTTGTTGGAAGAAAACAATATTATGTTCTAATGTTTAAGGTTAACTTCCTTGGGTTGGGATTATTATCTTCTTCTTTTTTTCTTTTTTTTTTTATATATATATATATACACAATGCATCTTTAACCCATGTAACGAGCTTTGGCTAATGACTCCCGGCACAGTTGGTCTTAGGGCATTTGGTGTTAAGACACCCCTACGAGCTTAGTAACTTCGGGTTGCCGAATCGATACGTAGATAGTGCAATGTTTGATTCCCTTAAGCTTTTCTCCTTAACCCATGTAACAAGCTTTGGGCCACTAGCTCCCAAGTCAGTTGACTTTAGGGTATTAGGTGTTAAAACACCCCTTCGGGCTTAATTGCTTAGGTTAGGGAGGCTACGAAATCAAACTTATCTATGTTTTTATTATCATCATTTTCTTTTTTTTTTGTTTTTTTTTTTTGCAAATTATAGACTATCCCTATCCTTTAGTTGTTACCTTTAACAAAAGAACATAAATAATGTAATAATCCAATGTGCAACCCATAATCATATGTTAAAGTGTATGTGTGTGAAAATGAAGGTTTAAGAATACTTGTTAAATGAGTATATGAGCAGAATCAAGTGATAATAATGCGAGAGTTTGTAAACCTGAATATTTCAAGAAGTATTCTAATAGGCCTTGTTATGAATATTGCAAATAACCATTGGAAAATATTTACTAAGATGCGTCTCAAGAGTCACTAAAATTACTCCTTACTCTGCCATCTTAATAATAACAGTTTTGTCAAATGGCTTTAAAAACAAAAACAGTTAGTTGGTTAGGTTTTTTTTTTTTTTTTAATGTCAACTACTACCCTCTCCCCCCAACCAAAACGAGACATTGTCCTCAATGTCATAAGGTAGAAAGATAGAGTATAGAAGACATCACCTGAAACAACGAACACTGACAAACCTGAAACATACTTAAAAAAATATAAGAAATAACAAAACAAAATAATATGCTAATAATAAAACCAAAAGACACAAGGATTCACAAACGAAGGCTCAAATCCAATCTAAGCTTTTTACGGCTTTCTGTAGTTGACCAATTTATACGACTCGTGGAAGGATCAATTACCGGGGTGAAAGATTGTAGTTTGTCGATCAATTGTTCAGCAGTAGCAGCAGAGATTATGATTTGTTATGCCGAAGATGTTAGAAATTCTTGTTCCACAGCTTGATCAAGAAAAGACAATAATTTATCATAAAAACCATTAACATTGAGCAAACCTATAGGTTTATGGTGAATATGAAGTTGGGCCCAAGAGGAAATATGAAAGATCTCTTCCAATGTGCCCAAACCACCTGGTAAGGCAATGAAGGCATCAGCATGGTTAAACATTGTATTCATTCGATCAAACATTGTAGAGACCTGTAGTTCCTCTCCAATTGTTCTTCCAATGATGTCCCCTTTTGTTAAAGCTTCAGGGACGACCCCCAAAACTTGACTACCTCCTAAAAATGCAGCTATTGCCACACCCCCCATTAACCCAAGGCTGCCTCCCCCATACACTAAATGAATCTTTTTCTCAGCTAGTACCTGACCAAGATGATTTTCTTTGCTTCTAAAAAAGCTATCTCCTTTCCAGGATTGGATCCACCAAAAACACAAATATTTTTTATGTGATAACTTGAGGGACCTGCCATTTCTACACACTTCTATATCTGTCTAATGTAAGGGTTGAGTAGAAATGAGGGGAAGGAAGAGAAGATTTTATAGATGAGGATTTGAAAATGCAATCATATCACCTAGATATAGGCCATTGGAGTCTCACACACTCTCTCTCTCTTTATGTATTTATTTATTTATTTATTTATTTTGAAAAGCATGTGTATGTACAGGTAGTTGTGATTGTGGCTCACATCTTCCCTTGGTTTTACGTCCAAGAACGGCTTAAACACCCTCTATGGGTCGGGGATAGGCTTCCCATCCAGTTTTCTTAAAAACCGGCAAACGAGGTCTTTTTATAGTCAGATTCCCAAGACTAAGTCGATCATGTTCTTTATGGAATTGTGGCCATAAATCATGAATAGCACGATGCACATCTCCACTAGGATGCGTCTCAAGGGTTAATAGAAGATTATCTAAAGACCCCTTACTCAGGCCATCCTTAATGAATTGTATTTTGTCTTCACGATTTATAGATACCATTCCTAAAGAACGACATGTTGCATTACAAGTCCATCTAGCACATCGGTGACAGACTTTCAGTCATTTTGCACGACGTTTCTTTGCAAAAGTGCTTTTACCTGTTCCAGGCATGTGTGAAATGAAAGAATTAGAGGACTCACCTGATAATCGGACCTTTGCTTCAATCAGCCAACGAATATCTTCAGGAATTCCATGATTCATTAACAAACTCAATCTTGCACACCTAGCACGGTAAATTTTTGTAATCGCATTCTGAGGCAGAGCGGGAAAGTACTTTTTCAATTTTTCAAGAGTGGTGTCCATTTTCAAATGAGAATTAGAGAAGAGATTCAAAGAAGAGAGAAAGAGCCAAGAATTGCACAATGTTTACAAATATCAGTTATTATGGGCAATCAAAGAACTGACCAAGTCACGGAGTACCGTTATCCGCCATTTGACCGGGGTGAGAGAGACTAACAAAACAAAATTCACACCAAAAAGAAACACAAAACAATGTGAGAAAAACAAAATAATCAACCTTTATCTATAGGATCATTCAAACCAATGGATTCATTTTCACTAGGAAAATTATCAAAGTAAGGTTTCAAACGATGTCCATTTCCCTTAGAAACATTGTCATTCTTTGGATTCTCAATATCAAAGGCCCCATAAGGATACACATGTTTCTCAATAAATGGACCGCTCCATCTTCATCTTAGCTTTCCAGGACATAAATGGAGTCGAGAATTATAAAGCAAAACTTTTTGACCAGTATCAACTTTTTGACAATTTTCACAAGTTTTGCAGAATCCATGTGAGTCCTTGAACATGGTGGGCCAGTAAAATCCACTTTGTAGGATTTTTGCAGCGGTCTTTTTTGACGAGAAATGATTCCTACATGCTTCAGAATGACAAAGTTTAATGACATTACTTACCTCATTGTCAGGAATGCATCTTCGAAATATTTGATCAGGACAATATTCGAATAAGTAAGGGTCATCCCAATAAAATTTCTTCACTTCGTTCAAAAACTTACCTTTATCTTCGGTACTCCAATGAGTTGGCAAATCTCCTGTAGCAAGAAAATTGATATTTTTAGCAAACCAAGGCATTGAACTAAGAGAAAGTAAGGATTCATCAAGAAAGTAATCATCGATTGGTGTAATGTCGGATGTCGAATCTGCTGTCACTTTTGACAAAAGATCCGCATCAACATTTTCAATGCCCTTTTCATCCGTGATTTCTTCCTGAGAATAAGTCATTTGCAAATCTTCAAATTCATCAAGCTCAGTATTACTCAAAGTAGATTCAAGTTGATCATAAACTAATTCTTCAATAGAATCTACTTCTTGTAAATCATTATCATCTCCAGGTTGCTTGCAAATGTTGAAAATATTCATCTCCAATGTCATGTTTCCAAAAGATAGCTTCATTAGTCCATTCCTACAATTAATCAATGCATTAGAAGTTGCAAGAAACGGACGTCCTAAAATAACAGGAAATGAATTACATGCTTCAACAGGTTGTGTATCCAAGACAATAAAATCCACAGGGTAAATGAATTTATCGACTTGTACTAACACATCTTCAATTATTCCTCTAGGCACTTTTACAGATCTATCGGCAAGTAAAAGAGTTCCGAAATTGGTTTTAACTCACCTAGATTGAGACTTTGAAAAACTGAATATGGAAGTAAATTCACACTAGCTCCAAGATCAAGTAAGGCTCTTTCAATTTTATGTTCTCCAATAAAGCAAGAAATCGTAGGACAACCAGGGTCTTTATATTTCAATGCATTATTATTCTGAAGAATGGCACTTACTTGTTCGGCTAAAAAGGCTTTCTTTTTCACATTCAATTTTCTCTTCACAAGGCTGAGATCTTTCAAAAATTTAGCGTAAGAAGGACCCTGTTTAATAGCATCCAACAAAGGTATATTGATCCTTACCTGTTTGAAAGTTTCAAAGATTTCAGAGTTGTGATTGACTTTCCTTTGTTTGGTCATGGCATGAGGAAATGGAAGTGCTGGCGAAGAATCAGTCTTTTCTTTGCAATGATCAGATTCAACCCCTTCCTTACCCTCAGAGATTGACTCATCATCATTCTCACAAGGTTCAAGAATGGGTTTTTCAATAACCTTACCACTGTGAAGAGTGATGACTGATTTTACGTGATCTATATGTTGGCTTCCCGAACTACTTGCATTCGCATTGTATTGCCCCTTTGGATTTTGCTGAGGTTGAGATGGAAACTTACCTTTCTCTTGGAAACTAAGAGCAGATGTCAATTTTGCAATAGTATCTTTAAAATCTGTCATGCTTTGAGCTAGTTGAGTGTTAATTGCCTCTTGCTTTTCCATGAATGCATGCAATGTTTCCTCAAGATTTCTTCTAGGAGGGAGAGCATAAGGAGGTGCATATCCATGAGAATTTTAGAAATTATGGTGTGCTTGAAACGGTGGCTGTGAAGTTTATGCATTATTGTTATCACTCTTCCAATTAAAATTCGGGTGATTTCTCCAACCAGGGTTGTATGTTTGCGAGTATGGGTTATGATTGGGCCTTTGGAAACTGTTTAATGCATGGGCTTGTTCATGGAGACATTCCCTAAAAGAGGGCAAAGTTGGACAGTCATTGGTTGAATGTTCATTGGTTTCACAGATTTGACACACAATGTCTTGAACAGATTTTAGTTGACCACTCTTTTTTAATTTTAGTGCTTCGACTTTTTTAGCTAAAGATGCAAACTTGGCTTGGAGGTCATGATCTTCCCTAAGGTTGTACATACCTCCACTAGATGTATGAGGTTAGGTTTTACTTGGTGCCTTATAAGTTCCTGTAGTGTCCCAATTTTGTGCATTTTCAGCTAGCAAGTCTAGGTATTCCATGGCTTCATTGGGGTCTTTATCCTCAAAAGTTCCATTGCACATTAATTCAACCATTTGCCTATCTCTAGGTGTTAATCCTTCATAAAAATGTGGAACTAATCTCCATGTTTCAAAACCATGATGGGGGCAAGTATTAAGCAAGTCTCGATATCTATCCCAACATTTGTAAAATTTTTCTCCTGGTTTTTGAGTGAAAGTGATGATTTGTCTTTTGAAACATCGTGCAAAACGACTGAAAGTCTGTCACAGATGTGCCAGATGGACTTGTAATGCAACATGTCGTTCTTTAGGAATGATATCTATAAACCGTGAAGATAAAATACAATTCATTAAGGATGACCTGAGTAAGGGGTCTTTAGATAATCTTCTATTGACCCTTGAGACGCATCCTAGTGGAGATGTGCATCGTGCTATTCATGATTTATGGCCACAATTCCATAAAGAACATGATCGACTTAGTCTTGGGAATTTGACTATCAAAGACCCTGTTTGCCAGTTTTTAAGAAAACTGGATGGGAAGCCTATCCCCGATCCATAGAGGGCATTTAAGTCGTTCTTGGACGTAAAACCAAGGGAAGATGTGAGCCACAATCACAACTACCTGTACATACACATGCTTTTTGAAAATAAATAAATAAATAGAGAGAGAGAGAGAGTGTGTATGTGTGTGAGACTCTAGCTGGCCTACATATAGGTGGTATGATTGCATCTTCAATTTCTCATCTATAAAATCTTCTCTTCCTTCCCTTCATTTCTACTCAAGTCATCACATCAGAAATATTTGTGTTTTTGGTGGATCCAGTCCTGGGAAAGAAAAAAAGTTTTTAGAATCAGCAAACCATCTTGGTCATGTATTAGCTGAGAGAAAGGTTTATTTAGTGTATGGAGGGGGCAGCCTTGGGTTAATAGGGGGTGTGGCAATAGCTGTATTTTTAGGAGGTAGTCAAGTTTTGAGGGTCGTCCCCGAAGCTTTAACAAAAGGGGACATCATTGGAAAAACAATTGGAGATGAACTACAGGTCTCCACAATGTATGATCGATTGAACGCAATGTTTAACCATGTTGACACCTTCATTGCCTTACCAGGTGGTCTAGGCACATTGCAAGAGATCTTTCATATTTCCTCTTGGGCCCAACTGCACATTTACCATAAACCTATAGGTCTGTTAAATGTTAATGGTTTTTATAATAATTTATTGTCTTTTCTTGATCAAGCTGTGGAACAAGAATTTCTAACATCTTCGGCATGACAAATCATAATCTCTGCTGCTACTGCTGAACATTTGATTGACCAACAACAATCTTCCATCCCTATAATTGATCCTTCCATGAGTCGCATAAATTGGTCAACTAAGGAAAGCCGTAAAAAGCTTAGATTGGATTTAAGCCTTCGTTTGTGAAACCTTATGTCTTTTGGTTTTATTAATAGCATAGTATTTTGTTTTGTTATTTCTTATATTTGTTTAAGTATGTTTCAGGTTTGTTAGTGTTCGTTGTTTCAGATGATGTTTTCTATACCCTATCTTTCTACCTTATGACATTGAGGACAATGTCTTGTTTTGAATAGGGGGAGAGGGTAGTAGTAGTTGGAAAAAAAAAACAACTAACTACTTTTGATTTTAAAGCCATTTGACAAAACTGTTATTACTAGGATGGCAGAGTAAGGAGGAATTTTAGTGACTCTTGAGACGCATCTTAGTAAACATTTTCCAATGGTTATTTGCAATATTCATAACAAGGCCTATTAGAATACTTCTTGAAATATTCAGGTTTACAAACTCTCGTGTTGTTATCACTTGATTCTGCTCATATACTCATTTAACAAGTATTCTTAAACCTTCATTTTCACACACACACTTTAACATATGATTGTGGGTTGCACATTGGATTATTACATTATTTATGTTCTTTTGTTAAAGGTAACAACTAAGGGATAAGGATAATCTATAATTTGCAAAAATAAAAAAACAAAAAAATAAAAAAAACAAAAAGAAAATGATGATAATAAAAACATAGACAAGTGTGATTTCGTAGCCTCCCTAACCTAAGCAATTAAGCCCGAAGGGGTGTTTTAACACCTAATACCCTAAAGTCAACTGACTTCGGAGCTATTGGCCTAAAGCTTGTTACGTGGGTTAAGGAGAAAAGTTTAAGGGAATCAAACATTGCACTATCTATGTATCAGTATCTGCAACCCGAGTTACTAAGCTCCTAGAGGTGTCTCAACACCTAATGCCCTAAGATCAACTGGTCTGGGAGTCATTAGTCGAAAGCTCGTTACTTGGGTTAAAGATGCATTGTGTTTTAAGTTATATGTATATATATTAAAAAAAAACAAAAGAAAAAAAAGAAAAAAAGAGAGATAAGAATCCCAACCCAAGGAAGTTAACCTTAAACATTAGAACAAAATATTATTTTTCTTCCAATAAAAGCCTCATCATCTATGTTTTCATACATTGAGCACATAAAAAGGAAGATTTATTAATATCTTGTTTAAGAGGTATTGAGCAGATATATAAATTTAATGAGAGTTTGTTTATCTGGATAGATTAATGGAAGTTGAATGATGAATGCCTTGCTTTGTGGAATTTGCAAATAGTTTTTTATTTTAACACTTTGATTACTAGGGACTAGTAATAAGCTGGTTGGGGGGTGTGATTAGTACTTAAAAGTGCATTTTTATCAAGGTTTTATATCATCATTTTTGCACTTGAAGTATCAATAACTCCTTAACTAAAGCATGTTTTATAATAACATATCTAATAATATAAGATATCTTTAATTTATGGTAAGTATTCATCTTAAATGCAGGCCTATCACATAAATGAAAGAATTGATTGATGAGTTGAAGTACTGAAATTGAAAGGACAAAGAGATAGCCAAACTTAGAAAAGAGATGCTGGTGCAGTCCAAACTAGAACATTATTCGGTAATCGAGTCATATCTGGAGCTGTAGATCTCGGATTTAGGTCTACTTTATATGGATGAAAAGGTAAGACATAGGCCTACAACTTTTATGGGAGCCCAAGATTTAACAAGGCCGTTTTCAAGTCCAAATTGTAGCAACAACGAAGAAGTCCGAATCTGCCCTGTAGCCCAAACACTGTTCAGTGTTCAGCCCATATCTCGAGTTTTAGAAGTCCAAATGATCTCAAATTTTCACCCTAGAAAGATGAGACAATTTCCTAGAACTTTCATGATTGAAGTCCGTTCAAATTATGACGTTATCAATGATGTTTTTGGCAGACAAGAAGATAAGAATTGTCACCAAGTCAAGATGTGGCCACCCATTCATCAATTAGTCAACAAATCAATAGTTCCGAATTTTGGCCTATAAAAGGAGGCATTTGCCATGTATTTAAGCATCTTCATTTTCAGATTAAGATCATGCTCTTGCTCTCTCTTTATATTTTGTAATGCTTAAGTTTTGCTTATATTAATCTCTTGCTTATGCTTTTCATTTCCTTTCCTTGTTTATTTATGTTTCTTTCTTTCATTATATCTAGCTAGGTTAATTATGTCAAGGTGAAAAGGGTACACTAATGGTGTAAGAATAAGTATAATATAAACTTAACATGGACCTTAATGTTGGATACTAATATGCTTTATATTTGTTATCTTGTTCACTTTTAATACTTTGCTTGTTAAATGGTTAATCTAGATTTATGTTGTATAACACTTGGTACAACAAATACTTGGCACTTTCATAGCCCATACTGTATGGTATAACCGACACCTGAGCTATGAAAGGAACTTGATTTGTTGATAACATAAGTTATAATCATGAATGCCTGACAACATTTACAAGTATTAGCATTATTCGAATAAGATAACTAATATAATCATGTTAACAATTTATAATCTGATTGGAACCTCCTTGTGTGTGGTTTCCAATTGAATAATAAGAGTTTATACTATACTTGTTTGAAATATCATTAGTGGATCCTCTGACCTTGACATTTGTTTTTATCATTGTTTAATTCTCATATTGATCTTCATCTAAAAGTTCCCATCAACTTCTTCATCATCATCTTCTTCTTCTCCTTTATTATTATTATTATTATTATTATTATTATTATTATTAGTATTGGTATTAGTATTAGTATTAGTAGTATTATTATTATTACTATTACTATTATTATTGTTATTGTATTGCTGTTACCTATAATTTATACAATTAACCTCCCTGTGGTTTGACCCCGGTCTTGCCCGGTTATTTATTACTTCGATACTCCTACACTTGGAAAAAGACATCAATCTTTTGTTCGTGTCAGGTATTTTGACAAAATATTTTGATCAAGCTCCAACATGCGATTAAGATTAATTAATCCTGAAGATTAAAAGTATTTTGATTGCAGAAATAACTTGATACTTGAAAATGACATGAGGTGACCAAACAATTTTGAACTCATACCTCCTGAAACTGAACCACACATCATATAGCTAAGTTTTAACAGTATGCATAATGACATGTAGTGGATTCAGTAGTTATGGACTCGTGAATCATGTCTCTTACAAGTCCAAACAATTACACTGGATGAGGTCAAAATTTATCGGTTCTAACCGAACTTGCTTGAAATGAGGAAAGGTCATTTTTGTTATCCTTTCACATTTCTTGAAATATTATCCCTTGCAGTCCCATTTTGAGTTTGATAGAATATTTCTTTCAAAAAACCTTGACCAGGATCACACCCCACATTGGGGGCAAATGAGAGATATTTTGAAGACACTAATAGAATTAATGGATAAAAAGAAGGGTAAGATTGGAAGCCCAACAATGAAAAAAAACAAAGGAGTGAAGGGCATCCAAGAAAACTTTGAGAAAGGCTATGTAAAAAACAAAAAAAAAATGAAATGAAAGGAGAATGCCTATCAATCCTAAGAAAGGCAAGGAAAGTTTCAATTGAAGAAAGACACATCAAATGCCAAAAGTCAACACCAAAAAATCAAGCTTCATGTCTTTTGGTGTGTCTATGGTAAAGCCTTTAGTGTCATCAAAAGATTAGATCGATTATTCATCAAAGAAAAAGTTGGATTTGCATTATGACCTATGTTAAGAGAATTCTGATCTTTGAGATTAACAAGGTTATATGTCACTTTCTCTACAATGACAACAAGAGAAAGAGAGTTGATGAGTAGTTGATGTTGATCCTAGGTCTTTGAAACCCTCAAACACCTTTTGAGCTTGTGAATTTTCCTTTCTGTCATAAGCCATGAGCCACAGCCTGCATTACGTGCTTTTAAAAGCCCTTTTTAATTAAGTAAGCAATCTGAACCGATAAATGGCGATCTCAAAACTTGAAGAGTTGTTCCATAAGGGTCGTGACTTCATGAATCAAGCTACTGATTATTATGCATGTTGATAAAATTGGTGCTAAAAAAGAAAACAATTTTTCTTGATGAATCCTCAAGTTTTGACTTGAGTCTTTTGTTTCTTGAAATTCACAGAAGGTCACCTCATCGCAGATTATCAAAAGATATATCCAAGATCAAAGATTAAAACTGACACAAAGAACCATGAAAAAAGTCATTTTAATCTTACAATGGCTCATTTCTGTTTTCAAAATATAAGACAATCAAAGGACTACATTGAATAACGTGTGTTGGATTTTTAATCGAAGAAGCTTGAAATTAAAAAAAATAAAAACGGACATCTCCCTGATTTCATTCAACAATTAGATTTGAATAAACATGACCGTTGAAATATGAGATTTAATTCCAGAACAAGAAAGATTGTCAAACAAGATGAATATCGATTAAATTTGCAAAATCTTTGATAAAAAATGACATCAACATTTCTTGACACTCCTTGAAAACTTGACTACTTGGGGGCAGTATAGTGGACCCTGAGAAGGGAAACAAGCAATATTCAGATCAACTAGGGGGCAATGAAAGACGATTAAATAATGAATCAGTGAGCTGAGGGCAATGGTGTTTAAAGAAAGATAATCAGATGAACAAGCAAACTCAAATCATATTGGGGGCAATGGTGGTCAAAGACAATCCCAGCAGCAATTGATGAACAGCGTTGCACTTAAAGGATATCTTCATATCTTCATCTTGGTTTATCATCTCCAACATGGCTACGACTTTTAAACAACGTTATCACATAGTCACATTTGAATGAAGTTGGAAGGATGCACCCATCAAGACTGACTGTGGTACCATCTGTTTTGAAACCCAAAGGTGCACTTCACCGCATGAATATAGGTGATGAACATCATTGATAATGTCAAATCATTTCTTTGCATAAGCTGATTTAACGAGCTGAGAAGAACCATGGAGAAGAATGTTGAGCTTACAACGATGAGCTTTTTACTGCAAGCTATGAGATGCGTGTCTGACATGCATGTTTGGATGACTTGGCAATTCCATGAAGGTTGATGACCGCATATACTTGAAAGGTATGTTTCAACTGGAGGCAAGTTCATGACTGATTGACAATCTTCATGGGTGTTGGTAAGATGCCCACAATCAATCAGAGGATAATTCTCAGAAGAATCCAAAAGAGAAAATCCTTCATGATGAATCAAGCAACACTACACTTAGGGGCAGAGTCCAGCTTGATAACGAGAGTAGTAATCCTCATGGACAGCCTAAGATGGGCATTATACTTGCATTTGAGTGGAAGGCTAGCACGTAAATGAGCTAATGCGTCGAAAGAACAAAGAAAGCTTTGGAATGCAAACAAAGGCACCCTATGATGATGGATCATCAAAGAGGGGGGGACCTATATTTCAAATCAGGTAAGAATGCATGCATGTCATCTAATCTCAAAGCACTGTACATACTTGTGATTGTTATAGGAAGATCCTCAATGAAGTCCAGCAAGATTGTGGACAAAGAAAGAATCATTGAGTTGATGATAACAAAGAATCAGTTTAGATCCTGGAACGAGAAGAGAATGGGATGAACCGTGCTAGTAGGAGAATCTCAAAGAAACGAGGAGATCAACCTTGTCATTAAGAGGAGTCTTCAAGTCAACCCTGCAATCAGGAAGCGTCGTTTGTCAGCCTTATCCTGTCAGGACTTCGCCTGCCAAGTCTTTTTGCCTGGTAAGTCATATTTTTCCATTTGGGTAGGTCACCCATCATAATAAGACCAACATCTTCCATTTGGGAAGTTCACCCATCATAATCAGGCCATCATCTTTCATTTAGGTAGGTCACCCATAACAATGAGACCACTTCAAAAATTTTCCATCTTTCATTTGGGTAGGTCACTCATCATAATGAGACCGTTTTTAACATTCTTTCATCTGGGTAGGTCACCCGTTACAATGAGACCACTTTTTATATTTTTTTGGTTTTGGTTAAAGGAGGTCGCCAGATAGGATCTCACATAGCTTTGGTTAAAGGGAATCGCCAAATGGGATTTTAGGTTGACCGAACTACACACATTCTTTGGTTCTAGTTAGAGGGGATTGGCAAAAGGAATCTCAATCTATCCTAACCACAGAGGATTTTGGTTCTGGTTAGAGGGGATTGGCGAAAGGAATCTCAGTCTATCTTAACCACACACAAGAATTTTGGTTCTGGTTAGAGGGGATTGGCAAAAGGAATCTTAGTCTATCCTAACCACAGAGGAGTTTTGGTTCTGGTTAGAGGGGATTGGCGAAAGGAATATTAGTCTATCCTAACCACATAGGTTTTTTGATTCTGGTTAAAGAGGATCGGCGAAGGGATCCCAGTTTAGCCTAACCACACACAGACTTTGGTTCTGGTTAGAGGGGATCGGCGAAGGGATCTCAGTTTAGCCTAATTGCAAAGGATTTTGGTTTTGGTTAGAGGGGATTGGCGAAAGGAATCTCAGTCTATCCTAACCATACAGGAGTTATGGTTTTGGGGATCGGCGAAGATATCTCAGTTTAGCCTAACCACACACAGACTTTGGTTTTGGTTAAAGGGGATCGGCGAAGGGATATCAGTTTAGCTTAACTACAAAGGATTTTGGTTCTGGTTAGAGGGGATCGGCGAATGGATCTCAGTTTAGCCTAACCACGCAGAATTTAGCTTTGTTTAAAGGGAATCGCTAGATGGAATTTCAGGTTGACCGAGTTACGCACCAGTTTTGGTTCTTGTTAGATCACCAGATAGGATCTCAGGTAAACCCAATCAAAAGGGCTGGTTGCCCTTGAAAATAGACCAAAGTGAGTATGTGTGGGCAGGTCGCCCGTGAAAATAGACCAATGTAAGTGTGTGGGTAGGTCGCCTGTGAAAATAGACCACTTTGAGTATGTGTGGGTTGGTCGCCCTTGAAAATAGACCAGTGTGAGTGTGTGGGCAGGTCGCCCGTGAAAATAGACCACTTTGAGTATGTGTGGGTTGGTCTCCCTTGAAACTAGACCACTGTGAGCGTGTGTGAGCAGGTCACCCCTGAAAAAAGACCACTTTGAGTATGTATGGGTAAGTCGCCCATGAAAATAGACCAGTATGAGTGTGTGGGCTGGTCACTCCTGAAAATAGACCATTTTTCTTCAAAAGGGACAGGTTGCCCAATATAATGAGATCATTTTCCTTTTGTCTTCTTTACAAAGCTTACTATGCAAAACATTGAGGAGTTTTGCTTCGTAAGCATTGTAAAGAGGGGGCATCTGTTGTTACCCAATTTTTGACCCACCTTTTTGATAAATTTTCAGAAAATCCAAAAATAGCAAAAAACAACGAAAATCCAAAAAAATATGTTTTTAATATATTTGCACCGTTTTTAGCATTTTCAACGTCGTCTAAGACTTTTCACGCGTCATTTTTAAAATCATTAATTTTCCTCATTTGAGTCGACGTTGATATTGCTCGTTTTCAAAAAATACAAAAGAATTAAGAAAAATCAAAATTTTACAAAAAAAAAAGTTGAGAGACCAATTTTGAGCTCCAAGCAACATTTTACCTATAACTAGTTGCCTTCAGCACACACCAAGGGGGGAGGAAATTTACAAAGGGGATGGGGGCAGTTTGGAGAGTAAAGAAGAAAAACAAAAGCCCTAAATCTATCTCTTCTCCAAGCCGCCGCCGCCGCCCCCGCCCCCCCTTAGTTTGGACCCTCACTTTAGCCATCCCCTCATTTCCCTTTCCTGTCAACAGAACCAGGGACCTAAACCTTCAACCCCGGCCATCTCTTCCCCTCACTCTTCGTTCCCTCTCTCGGCTGCACAGAGCCCATCCATCCTCTCCCTCTCACAGGCGCCGACCCATTCGGCCTTCACAGAAGCCAGCTGCCACCCTCCTTTACCTCAGAGATCTCGACCGAACCCCAAACCTCTAGCAGTAGCGTTTCCTTCCTCATCAGCAACGTCTGCTTCCCCTTCAGTTTCCTCAACAACAACGGCCACAGACCAGCCAAGACAGCCCGTGCTCTTCTTCATCTTCTGCACACTGGCCTTGGCAGCAACCCACACCGACAGCTCCCTCCTCCAATCGCCAGATCTGCCACCATCAGAAATCAAATGGATCGAGAGAAGGGGAGAACGGAGATGAAAGAGATCTGAAAAAGGGCCACCGCCGACGCAGAGGGGGAGGGGAGAAGAAGCTGGCAGACCTGCCACTTGAAGAAGGGAAGAACAGAAAACTCGAAAGAGAAGACAGAAGAGAGTAGATATGAAAAAAAGGAGAGAATCGGAAGCTTTGCATTGTGTTTTTTTCCCCTTTGCAGGTAACAGTGGTTCTTACAGCCAGCAGAGAAGGGAAGGGAAGAAGAAAGCAGGGCAGATCCGCCCCTTTCCGGGCATTGTCAGTGGCAGCGCGTGAACCCAAGCGCCACCAGCCACGGTGGCGCGTGGAGGAGACGCGCCGCCACTGTTCCAGTTGTGTAGACGACCTTCCCTGCAATTTCTAGAGTTTTAGGGGCTCTTTTTGTAAATTTCAAATTATTTAATGTAATTTTTATTTAGTTTTGAATTTTTATAATTTGTAGTGCATAAAAAAAAAAAAAAAAGAAAAAAGTAAAGTGAAAGTGAAAGAGGATGTGATGTTTGTATTTTGTTTATGATTTTTTTTGATATAATTGTAAAGATTAAAGAAGAATTTAATATTTTGATTTACTCATGGTTAAAGATTATAAACTTACATGGGAGTTGTATTTCTAATAATCGATGAAAGAATAAAATTTTTAAAACTTTTTTAACACATCAAAGACACAAAGTAGCTTACCTCAGGTAGGATGCATTAGGCGTGTTAATACCTTTCCTAACCACAACCAGTCCCTTACCCGTGAATTTTTGATAAGACCAGTGCACCCGGTTTTCCTAGTATACTAGGCGGTGACTCCAACAAACAATTCGAAGCAAGCAACGAGATGAAAAATCGCCAAGTCGATGTCGCGTGGGTACACGTGCGACATGCATAATATCCATTTTATGAAGTGTTTTTTATCCTTTTATTTTTATTTTAGTAGAAAATTTTTCAATTTTAATAAAATTTCGTTAGAGTTTCCTCTATAGGCAACTCTAACTAAAATTTATCATGCATTAAAATACCATAACAATACTTACAACTCAATTCATAACATTTCATTCAATCCACAATCATAGGTAGCCTTATTTGCATACCCTTTAAATTACAATCCACTATCATCATTGTCACCCTTAATTGCATCATTTATATATATATATATATATATATATATATATATATATATATATATAACATTTTTTCATGGGGCTATAAAATAATATAACATAGATAGACAATAAAAGTTACGTTACTTAACAATTGAATATTCTACCCATTACAATTCCAAAATATTTAGACTAGACATGCATTAGTTAGTTACATATCATTCCAGGGAATTATAAAACTTCTACCTAATACAGCTACGATGTTGCTGCTATAATGACAGATGAAATAAACCTATAATACATACATATAAAACAAACAAAAACTAATTAAAAAGAAGTATATTTAATATTTAGGCAACATATTACTACTTAAAATACACACCCAAATACAATAATTGTCTTTATATAGAATAATTTATTTTTCAAATACAACACCATCATTTCAATCCACCCACATCACACAACTAGTTCCATTAGAGCCACTCATAACCTTTACATAATTAGTTATATCAAGGTAACTTCTTCTTTTTTCACCTAAAACCATCGCTCTTATAATTGGTTTTAACCTTTTCAATATAGACTCCACTCATGTGATTCATTTTACTTCACAAGACAATTGCCCATGCTCATCCAACCATCTTTTTTTTTCTAATTTAACAGCTCTTACTCATACAACCGACGTAATTCCATTAAATCAACAAACCTTATTCATGTGGTCGACTAAATACTTTTAAATCAAAAGCCCCTACTTGTCCAACTGGCTAAACTATTTTTCATAAGTTATCAAACCCTGTTTGTGCAGCTGGCTTGAACCATTTTTTTTTCAAATCAATAGTCCTTATTCATACGAGCGACTTAATTCTTTACAACAATTATTTTTACTATGTTTCCTTTCAACAACTCATTTCTCAAATAAACATAATTATTGAAATGACATTACTAAAATTAAAAAGGCAAAGTGTTGGGCACCTACTTGGTCCTCCTATCAAGCGGGCGCCTTTTGTTAACAATCCAATATTAGATGTCTCTCCGAACTTCAATGAACCATCCATATCAGTACCTAAAATTATTTTAATTTTTAAATCATAAAACACAAACACATCATCATCCATTACCATGCTACCATTTAACTTCCAAATACAATCATTTATATCTTTGTACCTCCCTTTTACTTCCATACATACAATTTATATTTCGTTATATTTCATTACTTCCGAACATACGATCTATAATATTTTCAATTTATCCAATTACACTAAAACACATACAAGTTCACATTTTCATACCAACCCATGCCAATCCAATTTCTTTTCATATTACCCATTTACAATTAAATATAGAACCCTCACAATCCATATAACCATTTTTTATTTTCAAAATGTCATTACGTACTACTATATCAAATTTGCATCCAAACACATATAATTCCCTACATATTCCATATTAATATATATTAACTCATTTTATACGCCACCCATAAATCTTACATTTTATATTGCTAAACTTCTCAAAAACATGTTAACTTATTTTTATGTTATTCCTTTTACAATCCAATATTTACATTTATATTCTTTTATTTTCTTATTCTTTTCTACTAATTACACGTCTACACACTTTATTGCATTTTCCTACCACAAATTTCATAACCAACACGTAACACTATATTTTCATAATACCCAAACCAACATAATATAATTACATTCCTAATTTCCCTAATTATGGTTAGCCACTAAACCTTTGATTTTTTGTATGATTGGCTTTTCCTTTCACTAATTTAATGCTTAATCATATAGTGCTCATTCAATTCATCAACAACTAACATGCACTCATTTTTTCCAAAACAAATCACATAAACCCTAAAATTCAAGATTCAGGGTTTTTTTAATTCTTCACATAATTGATCAAATTTAAATAATTTATATGCATTATCTTAACCCAACAACAATAATGAACAATCAAATTAAACATTCAATCACAAAAAACATTATGAATCTTAATTTCAAAAATTGGAGAAATTTCAATCCAAACATAAAATCCAGAACACATTAAACTAATTTGTTAGAACCCTTACCACAACCAAAGCAACCAAATAGAACGTGTTTCTTACAATAACTCTAATGAATCCCCTTCCCTTTTCACTTTTCCACACTTTCTATCTCAAGTTTTATAAACTTCCACCTCCGTTCTCTCTTTATTTACTCCCAATTTGGTTTGATATTATAAACAAAAATCACTTAATCACTCTCCATAACCAATAACCCAAGTAAACTTGAAGAAAAGAAGAACAAGATTATAAATATTAAGTGTTTTCCACTTTACTTGGCAATAGGTTTTATTGAGAGAGGAGGGAGATTATTTCAAATCTACAATAATGCCAGTCCTTTTCTATACCCTATATGGTATTCTTGTCAAAAACTCTAATCACCAGTATTTTTTTTCATATTCATTCTTTTTATGATTTTGTCCAGGTTTCATACATAAAAATTTTGTCATTAGTCATAATAAAATTTCTCTAAATTATTATTTTTTTGGTTAAAAGTCATGTTATTAAGTGCAAGTTTATTTCGATCGTCAATATTTTCATGCACAAATTTATACTTTAATTTGTTTAGGGTTTTACACTAACTTACCAAGAATTTTCACCACCAATCATATATATTATCTAGTTTAAATTTAAGTGATTTATCATGGGGTTTACAATTCTCCCATATTTAGGATTTTATTTATGAAATTAGGAATTACCTTCTTTAAAAAAAGTTTCAGATACTTATTTTTCATTTTTACTCCCTTTTTCAAGTTTCCTTTTTTTACTTGAGAGTTCATCTATATCACTATTACTAGAGGCACCACCTTTTTTTGCAATTTCTTTTCTATTGGATTAGTAACCCTTACCATCTTAACCTTAAATGTTAAATATTCTTAAATTTCTAATGGCACTTTGAGAAATACTTGAGACACGGTACACATTGTTTATCTTTGATAAGTGTGCTAACAATGTTAATTGGTAGGCCATTAGTTTGATCCTCTCTCTAACTTTAAAGGGACTGATATTTCTTGGTGCTAGTTTCCCTTTCTTTCCAAATCAAATTATATTTTTTAAAAAAGTGACCTTCAACAACACCTGATCTCTTACCTCAAATTCTAACAGTCTTATTTGATTATCAATATAATTTTTCTGTCTATATTAGCCTTTTTTCATTTTGGCCTTAATTTTTTGAACCTTAACTATAGTCATTTGCACTAACTCTTATCCTAATAGTTTCATTTTGCCAACTTCATCGCAACATAAAAGAGTATGATATTTCTTCCTATATAATGCCTCAAACAGGGCCATATCTATGATGGCTTAATAACTGTTATTATACACAAATTCTACCAATAACAAATGATTCTCTCAGCTCCCTCCATAATCTAAAACACAGTCTTAGAAGGTGCTATAATATTTGAATAGTCCTTTCTGATTGTCTATCAGTTTGAGGGTGAAAAGTGGCACTCAAATTCAATTTCATCCCAAAAACATTCTGTATACCTGGCCATAAATAGAAAGTAAATCAGGGATCCTGATCTAAAATAATTGACAATAGGGGACTCTATATAATCTAATTACATCATAAATATATAATTTGGCCATTTTATCCACTAAATCTGTCATCTTCATTGGTATAAACAAAATAGACTTGGTTAGCCAATCAATAACCACCCAAATTGTATCATTTATTTCAATATTCTTTGGTAGTTTAAGATTGGGATATAAAAAAATAATTAATCATTACTCATAAAGACCAAAGATTATGTCAGGGTTAGCTCTAGGATATATGTTGTACTTGTTGTAGCTTTCATGGTTTAGAGTTTTGAGGTATCCATCAATGGTCATACATTCATATACTAATTTGTTGCATTTTAAAAATTAGTTTTTATAATTGTTTTGTGTATCTTTTAATGTTAATACTTTTATTTTCTTATATATCTCTTCAGATAGTTCAACTTTTTCTTTCAATTTTTCTTGTTTGGAAGGAACTATTTTTCTGTAGTGGTTTAGTTAGTTTTTTTTTTTTTTAGTTTCACCTGTAACTAGAAAAATGAAACTTTCTCTCAAGGTATTTATATTGGATCTCCAAACTCATAGGCTAATATAATCTCATAATTGGGCTCATTTTTAGGCTCATTTTCAAAATATTCAAGAGAACTATCTCTATTAGTATTTATTTTATGGATTAACTTTGACTTAAGATCATAAGAATCCTTCCTTACCATGGTAACTCTTATCTTGATATTGAAAAAAGAGATCATATATATTAGTTTGGATTTGAGTGATGTGATTCATTAGCAACCTCTCTTTCCAGAATATATATATATATATATATATATATATATATATATATATATATATATGCTAAAAAATTATCTTTACATATAATATATTTAATATCAAATTAAAAATTAGCAAACCATACCTACCATCCAATTAATCTTTTGTTTGCTAATGTTGACTCGGGTTATTATATATAAAGGCTTTGGCTTGTTTATTATTACTTCTAACTAAAAATATTTTAGACAAAAAAATATATTTTAAACTTCTCAATACCTATTTTTATGGCTAAAAGTTCATTTTTATTAGAGTGATAATTAAGTTCACTAGCTTCAAAGAGTTTAATGAGTATCAATATGATATTTCTTTCCTTCAATACTCCTCACCAATACATGTAAAGAATCAATTTCAAGTGATTCTAAAGAAAGTTTTAGATTTGATATTCTATGATAACAATCTTTTATTAACAATCTTTGGTGCTCTAATTCCACTTATATCATTAACTTAAAAACTAAAACATGTGGGGTGAATACTGTGCAACCGACATTGTTCATCCTCTCACAAAACACTGTGGATGACTTTATTTTTAAAAAAAAAATTATTTTAGTCCTTAAAGTTTTATTTTGGATAATTTGATCCCGATTGAAGGCCAATTGATTTGGATTTCTTAGGTAATGATAGAATTGTAAGAATAGAGACCGAAATTAAAAATACATCAAATATGGGTGGCGTGCCAGAAGTTTTGGGTGAGATACACTTTGGTCCTCTAACTTTAAAAATAACACAAATTATATGATTTCAGTGCCTCAATCTTTTTCAAATTGAATTTTGGTACAAAAGTTCATTTTTGTTGTTTTTTAGTCATAGTTGAGAGAAGAGAGAGAAATGTCATTGGATTCTGGCAATAGAGAGAGAAGAATATCGTTGACATCAATTTAAAGCACCAAAACGGTCAATGTTTATGTCTAATGGTTCCGTTTAATGAGGAGAGTTCATATTAGATGTTTTTTTTCCCTTTAAAGTTCATGAAAAATAGATCTGAGCTTGGTTTTTTTTTTTGTTCCAAGTTTATTTTGATTTTTGGAATGAGTTTTTAGTTTTTTTAGGGCATGGATAGGCTTATCATGGTTCTTAAGGTGTTTTGGGTCAAAATTGGTTGAAAAATAGGTTTTTAGATAAAAAAAACTTAAGCCCTGATTTTTCAGCCACTATAGTAGCTAGAACCTAAGCAAATTAGATGACGCGTCGACTGCCACAGTAGGCAACACATCGTTAATTTTTTATATTTCAAAAAAATTTCACGCGGACCCCAATTTGAACAAATAAAAAAAGGCCCAATCATGCATGTTTTAATGAAATGGGTCAAGTTGGGTCAAGTAGACTGACCTGACTTGCTAGACTCAACAGCTCTTGGCCTTTGCTTTTTTCTTGTTTTTTTCCTAATTTATTTTTGTTTCTAATTATTTTTTTAAAAGTAATGCTTTTTTTATATGGTTTTTTCTCTAAATGTTTTTTTATTTAGATTAATATCATTTCTCTCTTTTATTTTATTTAGAGAGCCTCTTTTAAACGACAATTATTTTTTTGTTATTTATTTAAATTTTTGAAGAGTTTTTCTAATTCATCTACACTTTTTATCTTCTTTATATATGAACTTTATTTTTTTAAAAAAAAAAAATTATTTTCAGTTAATATTTCTAATATGTGCAGCATTGTATACTATTTTTTTCATTTTATTTTATTCAATCAATTTATTTGATGTCTCTATTTCTATTATTATTTGCTTGAATAAAAAATTATTTTAATAAAAAATTAGGAGGCATAACTGAGTAAATTCTCGGCTATTAAGATTAAATCTCTTGATGTAATTTGTCTCTCAATTTTTAATATTTTTAGTTATCGTTTATGATTTTGTTATCTATTAACATAAATAGTTCTTAATTTATTTAATTACATGTATGTATAAAAAAATTAACTACAAAAACATGTTGAAAAAACTTGTACATATAATTTTTTTATTTGAAAATAATATATAACCCACGGCAAAGTACGGATCAAGTATATAGTTTTTTAGCGTTTCTTGTAATGTTTTCTTTTTTTAACTAAAATTTTCAGATATAAATTAGAACATTTAATAAATTCTACTAAGTAATAACCCTAAAATTTAAATCCAAGAATTTTAAAAAATAACTAGTGACCCACCATTTGAAAATAGGTTTGGGATATTAAACAAAATAAAAACATGTCCAAATACAAATCTTGGTCAAAGCTCAAAACAGAAAAGTACAAGTAAAAAGCACTAAAAGACGCAGATTCACTTTCCCGGCAAAAGAGTGAATCAAAATGTGGACCCTCACTTATGTTGTCGACTTGACGTCTGCATATCTTTCATGCTTATCATGTGCGTCAATACATCCATCACTTGATGACACCCCTATATTACTCCATCTAAGCTTCATGGCTTAAAGCTAATCAAATATCTCTCCCTCTTCTTCACTTAACCCACCGAAACCAGTTCCAATCATTTTTTTTCTTCACAGTTTCACGATTTTAATACTCAAAGCATAGTATCTTTCTTGGGTTTCGTTTTTCATCCAATTCTACAGTGTTTTGAGCGGGATATTTTTACCTCTTTTTTTTTTTTAATGATAATGGAGAAGTGTTTAAATTCTAAACAGAAGAAAGACTCTTTCTTGTTTCTACCATGTGAATTTTGCAACTCAAAAGCAGCAATCTTGTATTGTAGAGCTGATTCTACTAAGCTTTGTTTGCTATGTGACCAGCAAATTCACTCTTCAAATACTCTGTCTCTCAAGCATGTAAGGTCACAGATCTGTGACAATTGCAGAGCTGAACCTGCTTCAATTCATTGCTCAAATGATAATCTTTTTCTTTGTCAAGATTGTGATTGGGATTCCCATAACAGCAGTTTTTCTGTATCTTCCCTTCATAATAGAAATCCAGTTGAAGGGTTCATGGGTTGCCCTCCAGTTGTTGAGCTTGCTTCTTTGTTTGGGTTTGATTTCAAATCTGATTTTTTTGTGGATTCTGATCCTGGGTCGTGTTCGTTTGAGCAAGAAGCGGTTAATTTTCAAGATTTTGCGGTTTCAAGTGATGATTTCTCTGTTTTGTCAAGTTCTGGGAAGAGTAGGCAAGAAGTTTATAAGCAGTTAGTAGAGATGGGAAAGAGGGGAATGGTGAGAGTGAATGGAGATGGAGCTGAATTGGGGCCTGACACACCACCGAGTAGATGTGCAGTGCAGTGGAATTTGGAGAGTCTTGAATTGGAGAATGGGGATGAAGAATTGCTGCACCAGCAAACGCCATTTACCTCTTTGCTTATGTTGCCAAATCACGTAGATGCAAGTGAGAATGACTGTGTATCTGATCTAGGTTTCATGTGGGATTGCAATTATACCCATCAAGGAGCTCAGGTTTGGGGCCACCCTTTAGAACTGAGATTGCTTTGTGGTAATATGATGTTTGTGTAATTGAACTATCTTGTAATTCTATTGAGAGCTAGGTCCGAGGCAAATGTTTAGTCCTTTGGCTGATGTTAATTACTTTTTGAAACCAACAGTAAATTCTCTACTAATTAGCTAGTTACTTCAAAGCAGTGAGAGGTGGCACCAGTCTGAGATGCACTCTTTGATTTCATTAGCTTAGTATGTCCGTGCTATATTATCTTTAAGTAGTTCATTCTAAGTTTGGGAAAGATTGTTGCTGAGTCCTTTTCGGTTCTATTGACTGACATTTTCCTTTAGAAATTCTAGGCCAGCTTTCTGTCTTCAGTAATAGCTGATCTGCCTTGTTCCCAGTTACATGAAGCATGCATAATGTGCTTCAATTAGAAAGGGCTAGCTGAACTATGTGGTTCACCTTCATTTCTGCTCTTTCAGGCATGGGATTTCCAACTTGGAACATCATTAGATTGTACAATACCTGGTCCACAAGAAGAAGGATATGATGTAAAGGATCCTGGTTTCATGGTCAAGAACGATGTCGACTTCACTGAAGATGGTGCCCTCGCTGCACAGAAAGTATTGGATGATGGTCATGTGACGAGCTGCTGCTCTACAACGTGCGAGGATAACTTGTCAAAAAATGTAAGTCACTCCACTGAAGATAAAGTCAGAAATTACATATCCTATTTCTGTATTAATGAATTCAACTACTATTAGATTGTGGGACTAGTGACCAGCAAATTGAAGTCATTTTGGCTTGCCATCACCAACGCAAATATGCTTTGTCCTGATACTTGGCCTTTTAGGGAGAGGCAGGCATGTGGGAAATCATTAGAGGGATGTTTAATGGAATTATTTTTTACCCTTTTGGAGTCAGAAAGAATTTTTTTTCATGATGGTAGCACTCAAGTCATATTTTTTCTTCTCTTGAAATCAAATTAACAAACTCGAATATTTGCATCGATGAAATTAAGATTTCTAGTTCTTATGAGAACAGGCTAGGGATAGAGAATCATTCAGAATAAACGGGAACATAAGATATCCCAGTGCTTTTGATAATTGACTAGAAACTTTTCTATTTGATTTGATCCGATGCACTAGCTTTGGCCTACATATGCAGAATGTAATATCTTATATTTGTGGTTCTAGCCATTTTCTATTGTAATATCAGCGTTGAGAAAGTTAAACCTGAATCCTGATGTTGCTTGCACAGCTTATCTGTTCCTGATTGTATTGAAACATGAATGACAAGTGTTAATGAGATTGTTGTTACTTACAGAGTTGCTCCAACCAGCAATTGTCAAGGTACAAACCACCAACAGAAAATTGCAACAATACACCACTGATAGGACTGTCTCCAGAATCCATGCCAGGTGAGCCTAATGCACATGTCCAGGTCATGGAGCAGCCTTCTCTCACTTGGTTTGAAACTCTAAATGAGGTGAGACAAAAGGGTGATGCGGGACTTTTTGCACAGAACAGAGGCAACGCCATGTTGCGGTACAGGGAAAAGAAGAAAAATCGAAGGCATGATGACACTGATACCTTTTTACTCATCTGTTTCTATCTTGTCTCTCTTTAGCTCATTTCATTGACCTTGAAAATTTTTAGTAAATTCCAATTTTGTGTCACTGAATGGTGTGTTAAACCATGAACAGATATGATAAACGTATCCGTTATGAATCAAGGAAGGCTAGAGCTGATACGAGAAAGCGAGTGAAAGGGCGGTTCGTAAAGGCAATAGAAAATTACTGATATACATCTTCCTTAGATTTTCCCACTACAATCTGCAGCCTTGCAGCAGTTTCATTTCACTTGAATAAAGTTCTATAGTAGTGGTATCAAATGAGGATGGAGTTCACTGAAGAAATATGTATATATTTGGCTACCTGCAGTATAGGCAATAAATCTCCATAGCTCTATAAAATCTCCCGATTGAGGAAGAGCTGAGAGGCTAATATGTTCAGATCAGTGCATTTTTGAAGAATATTTACTTTGAGCGTCGTAGACATGCCTTGTCGACGCAGAGGAAAACCTGTGTTTTTGGGCAAAGCATCGCCATTGATGCTTTGGCCAGAGTTGGTTGTGACCTGCAATCCTTTGGACCACATTAATGGTGAGTGGAGCTTTAATAAAAATTCTCTGCAGCAGTCATTAGAGATAAGTTCTTCCTCTGACCGTAACAATGCTTCATTGTCCTTTGCTTCAACAATGACAGTGACAATGCTTCATTTAAGGTTGTTGAGAAATTGAATGTTGACATTCAATAAGATTGAATGGCTACTGTACCCGTAGATATTATAATGCTGTAATTTCTATAAATTTTGAAGAATGGGAAACTAGATGATCTTATTGAATTGATATGCTAATTACTTGTGAGCTAGAATTATCCCTGCCCCGTACAATAAATTATTACACAGGCCAAGTTTATGTGGATCAAAAGTGACAATTGTAATGAATCCTTCTGATATGATTAGTTTGATTTATAAAGATTAATTTTGATGATAGATGTAAATCAAATGTTTTTTTTAATTTTTTACCTTTTTTGAATTTTTACTTAAATTTATATTAAATTTTTATAAATTAGATATTATGAGATATTTGTAAAAATATTTCTACAAAATATCTTGTATTTTTAAAATATTTATTTTAATAAAATTTATATATAAGAGAAACACCTCTCTAGATAAAATCTCTCTCGGAGCTTATTTCTCTAAATTTTACTTCTCTAGACAACATAAATCTAAAGAAACACACAATGATACAAGATTTAAACAAGGCATAAAAAAATATTCAATTCTATAGAATATTTATCCTTCCTGTCACTTGAATAAACACTAAAAAAAAAGGAAAAAAGAACTCTAGAATGCATGCTTGGTTGGCCTAACTAGCGTGTTAGAGCATCTCCAATGGAAGATGCTATTTTAAAGAGGCAAATTAATAAAATAGTATTTTAAATAGTGTAAATATAGCTTTTTTTACCATGCATGTTCCAATGGAAAAAACCCATTTGAAAAGCCATAAGTGTTTTATTTTTTTAATGATTTTAGTGTTATTTTTTCCCACCATGGCTAGATTTAATTGGTTTATTTTTTTGTTGCCCCCTCTTTTTAGTTTTGCCTCTTGAGATATGTAGAAATAGCTTTTGTGGGAAAAAAGGCATTTTGGCTTGTTGTTTGGCTTTCCCCTGGGGTATGAAAACAAGCAAAGAAAAGCCAAAATATTAATTTTTTATTTTTGGCTATCCATTTGCTCTCCATTAAATGCTCTAGGATAAAAGCTCAAATGTGCCATTGAACCACCCAGCCTCCTAAAAAACTTTTTTTTTTTTCCTTGGGGGCTTTGCTTTTTATCTAAATTTTAATAACCAAATGTCATTGAAAAGTCAACCCAGGGTTGCTTAACACCTAAAAAATCAATTTTAACCATTTTCTGATAAAACAAAACACCTAAAAACACTAAGGAGACCTAAATAAACCCATTTATATCTTTATATAACAATAAAAAAGATAAAAATCATGATAAATCTTTTTAGTGATCGAAATCATTATCAATTGATATTTTCTCTCTCTATCACTAGGTGAATTTCTCTTTTCTATCTCAAACCAAGAGCTGAAAAATAGCAAAAATAAAGTTTTATACCACAATTGAATTGTTGAAATATTCAAGGATCAAGAAGTTATTATTTAAAAAGTAAGAGGACCAAATAGTATTTTTTTATCCCATTTTTGAAATTACCACTTGTTTCCTCCTTGTTTTACACTTCGGTCCGCTTTGTTTTAATTTTGTCCCTCATTAACAATTTTTGATAAATTAGCCATGAATTTAGGCATATAATGATGCAATCGAAGAGAAACAAAGATTAAGGACAGAATTGAAAAAAAAATTAGGCATTGTGGATTGATACAATGAAAAACCCATGTAGTTTAGAGTTTTTATTAATGATCTTATTAAATACTAGTTTACATGCTGGGTTATAGTGCAAGTCGGATCAAAGGTTTTTTAAAAGTAAAAAAACTATCTAGGCCACAAGAAATTATATAGCATTCTTATTAATCTAGGTTACTGAGTCAGTTTTGAAATCTCCTGACCTGACTCTTTGCCTAACTCAAGTCTAAAGTTAAACCATGTTAGAGTTTTCCCAATGTATCCCATTCAACTTGGTAGGTCTAAAGCTAACCCAAATGACCAGTAAAAAGTATGCTTCGAGTTTTGAATTTTAAAAAAATAATCAAAATGACATTTTATTTTAGTATTGGGACACCAACATATTTGATTGACTCGGACAACGTGACAAACAAAAACAAATTATGAAGACAAATTCAAAATCAAGAAAATATAAACGAATGAAATTGAGAAAAAAAATGGAGGGGAAAATGGAAAGGAAAGAAAAAAAAAGAACCTTCTTCATTGTTCATATGAATATTTAAACAAGTGAGGTGGTAGACCAGTTTTCTTGTTGATGAATAAAATTGAGAAAAAAAAATGAAAATAGAATATAAAGAAAGAGGGGAAAATGAAAAAGAAAGAAAAAATGAAAACAAAGAAATCAAAGGAGATCAAATTTTATTTGTATTGTATCCGAAATGAACCTTGTATTTAGTTTTATATTTTTACCATAATTTCAGGTGTAATCTCATCAAATTAGGTTATAGAAAGGTATAATTAAAAATGTTATAACCCAATTTTGGATCTCCAAAAATTATTTTATTAAAATACATATTCAAAAATAAAAAAATTCAAAATTCAAGATTCAAAAAATATTTTCGGGATATAAGGAGATAAGCTTTCGAGCTACAAAAGATCAAAATATAAGAAGAATAGCTAGATTATGAGATTTCGACAATATAGGATGAAGATAGAAAAAAATTGAGGTTGAAATCCAAACTTGACTAAAATTGAAAGAATTAATTAAGTTTAAGGACTTAATTAAACTTATAATGGGTTTTATAGATTCAATTAAGAATTCAATTGAGAAAAAATCAAGTTTGAAGGTTTAATTTGGATCAATTCACAAAGATTGAAAAATTAGGGACACAATTGAAACTTTGAAAGGTCAAATTGGTGCAATCAAGGGTTCAATTGCAAGATATTTGAAGGCTAAGTAAGGGTCAAATTGAAAAATTTCAAGACCAAGGACCTTTCTAAAAAAGGCGTGCAACATTAGGTGTTATATCGAACTTTTTCAGGGACTAAATTGAAGAAAATAAAAGTTTAAGGCTTAATTAGGGATGAAATTAAACAAATTAGAAAACAATGGCTACTTTGTAAAAGGCTCCAGACTTGAAGGATCTCGATTGATTTTTAGCAGGGGTCTAATTGTATAAAATTAGAAAACAATGGTTACTTTGTAAAATGCTCCAGACTTGAAGGATCTCGATTGATTTTTAGCAGGGGTCTAATTGTATAAAATTAGTCAGTTTGTTTTAATTAATGATGTTTGAGCTTAGATCGAAACAAACAAATTGGAAAACAATGGCTACTTTGTGAAAGGTGCTAAAATTGAGGGATTTCAATTGATTTTTGATAGGGGTTTAATTTCATAAAATTAATCAGTCTTGTTTCAATTAAGAACATTTGAGCTTAGATTGAAAGAAAAGGGACCAAATTGAAATTTATCACTCCATTTCTCACGCAGCGGCGGCTGTCACTGTGTTGTGCATTGCTGATAATTATAGTCTCTGACAACCATGAGTCTGGGATTTAAGCCTAGTGAAGAACGTTGATTGCTGTCATCCATGAACCAGGCTGTCTTGTCCTAAGTGACATGCATGCTGCATCTATGAAGCTTGTACTTCATTTTCTTTATGAGAACTACCCTGCCTATCTCATCTCGCACGTATACAGGAAGCTGCCAGATTTATTTAACCTAGCGCCATTGACGGCAGATCTATCCAAAACCACAGCAGCACTTCCTCTCTATTTAAATATCATTTGACTGCAAGATTCAGTTTTTAGCATAAAGATTAAAAACGAAAAATGAGAAGCAAACACACAGTTTGAACACATTCAACATGGCCATGGAGCTGAGGGTTTTTCCTTGTGATCTATATATGATTTCATGATGGCTGGACCACATAGCCCAGGAACCCATATCACGGTAATCTGCATAATTCTACCTAAAAGTCTTAAACATCATTATTGTGTTTAGCCATGTGGGGAAACTTGGAAGCTATCGATAAAAAAAGAAAAGAGTATTTCAATGAAACAATGGCTCCTGTGATTTCATTGGATGTAGCGTAGATAAGCCCTCTGATCAACAGATAACCCTAGCTGTTAATTAGACAAATGCAACAAGCAGTCAAAACAGTTTTTGTTTACATAATCGGATTCATGTAATAATATTTTAATAGCTAATAAATACTCAACAATTATTGTTCTTACCATAGTTCGAAAGCCACCAGTTACTTTCATGTTTATTTTGAACAAGGGTCAACTTTAAGACATAGTTATTAAACTAAATCTCCTTCGGTGAATTCATATGAAAAACCCACAATTTAGGGTCTTACATGAGTTAGTTTTTTATTTGAATTTAAAAAGACATTGATGATCAAATTTTTTTAAGAGGCAAACTTGGTCATAATATTAATTGGGAAATAAAATAAAATTTAAAAATTGGTTGTGTTTAACCCAAATTTAATCTATTTTCTGTTTTTCAATGCTTGTTTTTATCTTGCTGTGCTTCTGCGTGTATCAAAAGATAAGTTCATTGATTTTTTTTGAAAGGTAAAAATATAATTATACTTCATAACCTATTTAGTAAAAGATTAAATTGCTACTAAGCCAACTTAAATTTAACGAAAAATAAGAGTGAAAAGACAAAAGAATCCTTGAAAAGAGTTTTTCCATTTTTGCTTTTTTAAGGGCACTACTGCCATCATTCACCATGCAAGAAAAAAGAAAAGGATGAAAATGACAATATTTGACGATTCAGTAATTTTTTTTTCTTTTTAAAGGTAATTCAATAACTAATTAACTATGCTAAAAAAATGCAAAACGACCGAGATGTTCTCTTTAACAATTTCAAAATGATTAATGAACGATGTGCAAAGAATGAATTATCTTTAAAGACAAGTTTATTGATTTTTTTTCAAAAAAAAAATATAAAAATATAATTATACTGCAGTGATGAAGTAAAATATATCTATAACAACATTGGTTTTGCTTTCCGTTTTAGCTTTTTTGTTATTACATGTATACTGCAGTACCGGTGGCCCGGATGACTGATCATTAGCATTTGTAAGAAATAAGGGAGTTGTCCGCCTGATGAACAAAATAGGCCATGCTTGTAGCTTGAATAAAATAGAAGTAAAATAAAGAAGTTATCATCAGATAAAAAGAAAAATATAGTTAGTAAAAATGGACAAATTTACCAGTAATTAACTGAAAAGCGTACTTGGATTAAAGAAATAATAGTAACACAAGTTGATTATAAATTTTCAAAGAGCTCCTGCAGAGATTTCTACGACGACTCCATGTGAGCCATGTCTCGGTTCCTGAGCTTCCTACTCTCTCTCTCTCTCTCTCTCTCGCTGCCTCTCTAATATCATCAACATTTATAATGCATCCTCGAAGCTTCACATTTTCATCCACTCCTCCTCTTCTCTCTGCACCAATTGTGAGTGATCAAGATCTCATCGCTTGTCTGCTTTCTTTATTAACTATGAATCTTCCTGCTCTTATATATCCCACTACTCCATTAATGCTCCTCTCTCTATTATTTATTACTAATGCTTGTCTTTATTGCTCTTAATTAATCTTTATTAGTTGACACTTCCATTTCTTGTTATCTTCCACTGCTACTTCATACTTCTCTTGTATTTGTATGAATAGTGCTATTTGTTTTTCTTGCAACGTATTTTTTATTGAAAGAGAAGCCATATAGAGAGTTTCTTACGTGATATATTTTGTGTAGAATGCTATATTGGAGAGAGCTTGAAAGAAGAAAAAATGGGGTGCAGTGCTTCTATGTATGCATCCGGGAAGAGAAAGAAGACAAGTATACCAGAAGTGGTGGTGTACGTTCCTTCAATGAGAATACCAGCACAATCTGATCTTCAAAGGCCACTTAGAGGGTTAATTCTTCAAGATCTTGTTGATAGGTTGGCCTGTCTTCGCAATCAGATTGTGTTAGTGGCTGAGGATACTGGTCTGTTGTTTCTCACAATCCTGCATATAGTGTTTCATTAGTTTGTGTTTTCTTTGGTTGCTGTGGAGAAATAGGAAAAGGACATACATTATAGTATCTGGGAATTGTGCATTTCTGCTGTTGGAAGGGATTTTTGAATTTTTTTTAAGAATTGAAGAGGAAATTAAATTGCAATACAAATTGTGGTCAATGCAGGTGGATCTGCTGTAGCTGAACTGAGGAGGGCATTGGAAGAGTACTTGCCTCTTCTTATTGGGCTCACCAAGAAAGGTTTTAAGGGTTCATTTCTAGGTTACTCTTTTCGTCAGTCTCTTTCACATCTATTTTTCTAATGAATTGTCTATGTATCTTGCAGAACATGGACTTGAGGGCTTGGTGGAATTCAACTGAAAAATCTGGAAGATGGCCGGCTGGTAAGCCTATCGATTCTCTGCTTTCAGCTACTTCTGGAATACCTTTGGTTGGTAGTAGACTGGTAATTTGAAATTGATCAAATATGATTCAGCAGGAAAACTCTGTGGCAAACTCCTGGTTTGAATTACTATCTGTCATTCACATGATAGCAATGCTTAATTTGTCGGAGGCTAACTCGTTGATGATCCCTAAGGATCACTCTGGTTCTGGCATTAGGGTTGTATCTTCAGGTTCGCATTCGTATCCTTAATGGTCTATGTTTAGTCTTCAATTATTATGACAAAGATCTTTTTGTCCAAATCTCAAGGGATTGTGATAAATGTATAACATAAAACTCAGATTGTAAGAGGGATTCTGTTGATTTACTGCTTAAGGGATCAGGATGCTTGGTTTTCTGCGTCCGTGAAATCACGGCTCATTTACCACCAGATATCAAGTAAGAAAAGGAAGATGCAGACTTAAGAATTTTTCCTGGAACTTTAAGTCAATATGTAAATGTTTGGTGATTGATTCTGTGTATCCAGGAAAAAGTTTTCAGAAGTTTTTCAGGATGGTGTCCTGGAGGCTATATCAATTCAAGCACTAGGCCAGGTATAATGCTAGTCGACCTCCGACATTGTCTTATGCCTAAGTGTTTCCATCAAAATGCAGACCAACAGACATTTGGTTACCTCTACTATTTTGTAACAATCAATTCTAAGGCTGACTGGCATTTTATCATCAAATGCGAATTAGAGGAAACTAATACTATCGTCAAATTCAGGGAACTGAAATTCAGCTTGGTCTAGCTGTCGAAAGTCAAAAGGCTTCATTGTCGGTGAAGAGGAGGTTGGCATGTGAACAGCTGATCTACTTCAGTCAGGTTTGTGATTACGCTCTTATTCTCCCCAAGACTTGAACTGGTCAAGCTCCGATACAATGTTCTATTGCATTATTTTGTGGGTTGTGATATTAGAAGCCTCTTTCAGTAGAATTCATCATTCAACAAGGAGGAACAAATAACTTTCATTTGAAATATACTAGAAGACTATTTTTGAAATACTTTTTCTTGACGTATTTGTTTAACTTTCCTTGTTTGTTTAGATCTTAAGCTTGGCAACCTTCGTTGTTTCTCAAGTCTCATCGTTAGTGTTTGTCTCTGTGCTTGTTCAGGCTTATCACTGCTTGTCAGAGTCTAACACGAGTAATATGCATGGAAAGAAGCATCTCTGTTTCATCAAGTGGAAGTTCCTAGAAGCAAAGGTTTTCATCGCAATAAACTTTAAATCCTGATTACTAAATCAATCTTAGGGCTGCATATCACAATTTTGCATCAACTAATTCTGATTATTCCATATAACCTATCAGGCTTCAGCTTACTACTACCATGGTCTGATCCTTGACAAGGGCACTGAACCAGCCTGCCATGTTACTGCTGTATGCTGTTTTCTAGCTGCAGATGGACTTTTGTCAGAGAGCAAGAAGGCCTGCTTAACTTTTTGCCTCACTGCTCCTGTTACCAGGTTGGTTTTGACGGTCTTTTGTAAGAAGTACCTGAGAATAATATTTGTTTTGTTGTCCTTTATTTTCGCTTATTTCTCCAATTTTCCTGAAGATCCCCTCCACTTTGGGGTGCAATGAAGCACTTGCATCAGAAAATTCCTGAAGTTGCAGCAAGGAAGTCTCAGATGTATGGCTACCTCTTGGAAGAAGAGAAGTAAGCAGCTTTCTACTTTACCTTTATTTGTATTTCAGTTCACCTTTTTTTTTTTTGTTTACAATTACTGTCCGAAACTATAATTTTAACATTGTTAATGTTGCAGGGCTCTACAAGCACCGCCTGACCTACCAGATTTCCAATTGTCATTAGCACCTGATGACTATTTATTGCCTGAAATAGATTCAGCATGGGATCGCAACAAGTGGGAAATCCAGAGCCAGCCCTTAAAAGAGCACCCCAAAGATTCTGAAGATGAGACTGAAACTGAATGAAACCCTCTATGACCTCTTCTTCTGTGTAAGTGCACATGTACTCTGATGAACTGAAAACTATGCCATGCAAGGCTAGTACAGTACCATACCTTACCGTGGAATAGCAACTAGATACTTTCTTCTTCATCTGTCTCTTCCATTTCCACATCTATGTACATTCTGGTTTTAAAATACTGTCTAATAAAACCTGCAAGATTTTATATCTTTGGAAACATGGTCTTCTGTTTTGATTCAAGACAAAAACAAGAACAATTTTTTTTTATTTGTACGCTTCAAACAGGCAACGGAAGTCAGTTTTCGATCAGGGTTCATCTTTTAGTGCTTATTGTGATTAACACCAAATAAACTGAGAGCTTCTCAGCAACGTTAGCAGGGGAAGTTGGATATGAGAGCTCCAATGATTTCTACAGTCCTGATTTTTTGGCGATAAACAGTAACCTGTGTAATAACATTCTTTCTTAGCAAATATAATTTGAGCATGGTGGAGACTGCAAAAGTGGTTAAGAATAAAGATTCAATTTAAAGGTGATAAAGCATGATCCAAATGCAAATTTAAAGGCTCGTGACATTCTAGCCACCTACCCTCGAAACAAAAATTTACAACTATCCAAAACACAAATGTGTCTGTCTTATATTCTATTTATAAAATGTGTGTTCTGCAGCAATACTGTAGCTTCCAATGACAGACAAACATAAGAAAGAAAGACACCTATAATCTGCTCTACCCCATCCCTCTTTCATCTTGTAAAACAAAGAGAGGCATCCCAGACCAGAAATCAATGGGTTGTTGATCAGAGGCTCCTTTTTAATACCTTATTGTTTAATCTTCTTGGTCAGCCTCTCCTCTTCTCTGCTCACAATTCACTCAGTTGCTCGAGACATGAGTTTGTGCACAGATAGAATATTAAGTGCCAAGTAGCAAAAGAAAGCAAGGTAAGATAGCACAGTAGATATCAACATTTGGTGGCAGAACTTCTTCACAATATCGCAAATAGGAGACCAATAAGTCTCTGGTTGCCCATATTGACTCAAATAACCAACAGCTGTTGCTGCTGCACAACCAGATATCAACAACAGCGTCATCACCTGCAATGCATACAAATTTCATCCTCGCATCAACTCGTGGGACGATTTAAAGCTAGAGGTGTTAAGCTATTTTAAAGAACGTTGTTTCTACAATATGGCGGTGGATAGAATGTAATCAAACATTTTTTTTTAGCAAAAATTAAACCAAGAAAATTAAAAAGAAACAGAGTATATAAAGTTTAATACCAAACCAAAAGAAGAGAGACCGGCTGCTTTGCGGTTATACACTATTATCTGCATTTTATAGCATTCTACATGTTATATTGTCGGGAGAATCTTTTCTCGTGAAGCAAATTTGCACGAATGCAGGACGTAAATCGATAGAATCTGTCAATTGTAGCTCCTCAAGCACAAAAAAATATTAATTTAAAATAAAAAAAATAAAAAAATTTCAGTTTCTTTTAAAAACACTTTTAAAATATAAAAACAAATAAAAGAGCTTGCATTATGAGTCCATTTACAGGTAAACTGTTGTTAACCTCAGTCAACTGTTTTTAACCTCAGTCAACTGTTTTTATTGAAAGTATTTTATTTCTCTTTAAACTTCTTCCTATCCGTTTTTTGTGTGGAAAAAAAAAAACCTTTGGTGAATGACTTTAATTAGGTAGGTGGCAACTAATTTTTTGTAGTACCTTGAAATATTTATAGAAGAAGGTGACAATGAATGAATGTTTGTACAATTATGCTTATATTCATGTGTTAGAAAATCAACATATATTCACTTACCATGTCATGCAAATGAAGAAAAAAATAATTGATAGGCTTTGATCCTGAGCGCCTGAGAGGCCAAACAAAGAGCATTGACGACGCAGTGAAGGCAAACACAGTTGCATTGACACCAAGCAAAAATCTGCAGGATAACCCAGAATCAAAAAAGCTTAGCATATCTCCTGTCTAGCTAATAATACGTGCTTAAAAGTTCTTAAACCCCACAAAATCAAAGAATATATATGTTTAGCGTGTAATTACTTCATGGCAGAACTTTGTTTGTAGCTTGGTGTAATGGCCAGCCCGAGAAGAGAGACTGGTTCCTTTGCAGTGATCATTACGGCGATAGCAGTCACAGTGAAAGCAATGGCTAAGAACCTTAGTGTAATTTGAGCCATGATGAGACTTCTCTGTGATTGACTTGCGGTTGGCATGCCTCCTGGAGAGTTGGCTTGGAAAAATCTTTTTTCTGAAGTATTCTGTGGAGAAGCCATGGAAAAAAAACCCTCTCTGCTGTAGATTCCGAACAACAAAACAAAAAAGCCCCAGAGCAAATAGAGGATGAAATCAAGGGAGCAGAAGGGGATGTTACTACAGAGAAAAAAAGGTGTTTTTATGGGGATGGTTCTTGGTTAAAAACAAAGGAAGGGAACTTAGTTTGATCTAAAGTCTGCAATCAGTAATAAATATGTGAAGAAAACCCACCCACCCACCCACTAATTGACAGGTCAGGAAAATCAAAGCAGATGCCAGCCCAGAAGGAATCCTGAAAGAAGAAGGAATTGTCTCTCCATTTTTCGGAATTGCATATCCTTTTCTGTTTCCAATTAAACAAAATTCAGTTTTTTTTTTAGAATAATCAAAATTTAGTTTAAAAACTCATAAGAATATTAATTTGTAATAATTAATGAAATGGGTAAATGCTAATCTTACCAAATATATTTAATCTCTGGGAAATCACTTTATAGAAAAAGTCTTATGCGTGGAATTATAAGTGGATCTTATTAGTGTTTATTATAAATCTAATATTTGAAATATTTAATCAAAAATGTTTTGGTGAGATGTTAATCATTGTATCATTTCTCTCTCTCTTATGAGCCGAGACTTAGGTCAACCGTTGAACATCACTATCTCAATATATTTATTTTACTTTATTGGTTGTTGGACCATGATTAAAAAAAAATCAATTATTTGAATAGAAATAAATGATATCACTTATTTATATATATATATATATATATATATATATTGAACATTATGATACGGATTAAATAACAAAAACGTTCCTTTCAATAATAATAATAATAATAATAATAATAATAAAAAATTACTCATGAACACATTTTTAAATAATTGAAGGACACATTTGTTAATAAAAGTTAGTTATGGTGTTTCTTTCTTGATTAGTATGATTGATGATTTATTTATTTATTTATTAATGTGATAAACCAACTTTGATTTGTTTTTTTCTTCTTATTTTTATCCAATTTGTGCTCACAGGATATCTGTTCAGTGATGAAATTTTTTGATGAATTATTGACAAACTATTAATTTATTATTATTATTATTATTATTATTATTATGGGTTCAAGGTTTATAGCAAGAGTTGAAATATCCAAAATAGAATCCTCTTATTCAAAAGAAAATAAAAATAAAAATCCCCCAACTCTTAGCCCATCAAGAAAAAGAATATTTTTAAATATATAAAAATGAAGATAACCCGTACTTTCTCTCTTTATATATATATATATATATATATATATATATATATATATATATATATATATTATTCAAGTTCAAGCAAGACGCTACTTCCAAAACACTATAAAAGTAATTGAATTTGATTAAACATGTAGATAGCTACAGGGAAATTGTTCAGAGCCGATCTCAAACAAAGCACAACAGAACAAATTAGCCCAAGTAATTATTTTAAAGCATAATGAGGTATAAATATGTTTGGTTGAAAAGAAATAAAAAGAAAATTATAAAATAAATTTGTTTTTTTAAAGTGAATTTCCATTTTAAAATAATATGAACATCGAAACGTGTCATTTCTATGAGTTAAAAAAGTTAACTTAAGTTAACAGGAATCGATCCAATATGTTGTCGTCTCAGTGTTAAAAAAAATAAGTTTTTTAAGCCAAACCTCTTTTTTTATAGTAATTTAGGTTGCCTTTAAAAGCATGCGTCTAATCTTTGTTTTTATATTGTTGTTTTTTCCTTTGATTTTTTTTTATTTTTAAACCTGTCAAATTAATTAGTTCACACTAAGATAACTCCAATATGATTTAATTGAAAATCTAGACATGACAAGGATTGTACAAAAAAAAGCAATTGATAATGCAACACAAAATCTTATAATTTCATTTGAAAATAAATCAAGAAAAATAACAAGTTCATTTATTTAAATGAAATAATTAAAACAAAAAACTTAAGAGAAGTTATTGTAGTCCAAAAGACATTACATTATTCATTGGAAAAGTAAAATAACTCAATTGTCCCTGACCCAAAAAAAACTTTGAATTAAGCATTGGAGGCAAGGTCGTTTTTTCACCATGACACAATTATCTTTTACAAATTATATGGGGTTAGTTTGGTCAATTTTCTTTTTATTGTACAATAAAATTACTAATTTAACATAACATAAAAAATATAATGCTTCTTACTCATTTGTCTTTTTATTGTACAATAAAATTACAGGATGACATGTGGGGCCCCCACGTCATTTGGATGGTGTGTGCGGCATAGTCTGACCACCAAATATCACATTTCAGAGCGGTGTTAGAAAGGTCACGACGCCCCCTTCGCGATGGCGTGGTACCTGGACCAAACATGCCTCTAGTTTAGCGTTGGCTGCCATTTTTTTCATTTTTCTTCTCTCTCTCCTCGAATTTAGTGTCAGCCCCTTCAAAAGTTTAGATAAGCCCCTTCAATTTTTTTTCCTTCATATTTGGACCCTATCTTTTTATTACTAGTTTTTTTTTTTTTTTGAATAAGCTATGAAATTATAAATATTCTTTCAATTTTACCCCTTTTTCATTTTTTAATCTTTCAATTTTATAATCATTTTTTTATTGCTATTTATCTTGATTAGGCTCATTTTTTAGATATTGTTTTACAATTTCATCCTTTATGGGTTTTTTGTTTTATCAAATTTGATTCCATTATTTTTATTGCTATGTTTTTTCCTATGGCAACTTTTTAAAATTGGTTTTTTTTCACGATTTCATCCTTCAAAATTAAATTAGTTGGAAATTAAGCTTTTTAGTTGAACACAGGTCAAGAATTTTACGGCTTGTGAGTTTTAGAGATTAAACCGAGTTTAGAAGATTTGTGCTGGTTGGCTTTAAGTTTTTTTTTTTAAAAAAAACTAATGTTTTTTTACTCTTGTTTTAGGGTTTTGCTTCTTTTTGTACGGTTTGCTTTCTCTAGAATTGGTCTTGGATTCATGACCAGAGTCACTGATTTCAAAGATTAATATGTGTTGACTTTTTGTTTTATGAGTTCTTTTTTAAAAAAATTAATTTATTTCAATTTCATCTTTCAACATTTTATTTATTTCAAATTGGTATCCGTACTCTCTTTTTTCCTTTCCTTTCTATTGAGTTATCTTAATTTTGTATCCATGGTTACGGGGTTTGCAAGATACCCGAGTTGAATCAAATTGCTTTTCGTTGCTATGGATTTAATTATGGGTTTATGACCAGAGTCACTAGTTAAAAGGTTAACGCATACTGACTTTTTTTTAATTTTTTTTAAATTGACTTATTTCAATTTTATCCTTCTAATCTTTGATTTATTAGAAATTGATCTTTGTACTTTTTTTCCTTTCATTTCTATTGGATTATCTCGATCACGTGCCCATGGTTGCGAGGTTTGCGAGTTAACCTGGTTCGACTCTTATATTTTCTCTGTTGTTTTTTTAAATAAAATTCTGTTTCTCGTTTTCATCCTTCAACATTAAGTTGTTCAATAATTAAATTTCATGATTTTATTCAATTTGCTTTTGAACATGGTTATCCTAGTATCACGACCAAGTCAAATATTTTGCATCTTGACCCGGGTAGCCTCGGATCAAGTTTTTTCAACCTTCTTTTAATTCTATAATTTTTTTTTAAAAAAATCATCCTATTAAGCTTTAACTTTTTTTCTTTTGATTTTTTTTTGAGTTATCATGTTCTCATTTAATTTATTAGGAATTGGTATTAGAACTTTTTTTTCCCTATGTTTCTTTCTATGAGATTATCTCAATCTTATATCCATGATCATAGAGTTTGCGAGTTAACCTGGTTTAACTTGGTTTTTTTTTATTTTTTTCAGTTTCGCCCTTCAACATTAAGTCCTTTGATAATACAGAAAGGCTTAGTCGAATTCTTTTTGCCTTTTTTTTTTGTTGTCACCTTTTTTCTTAATTTATTTATTGTTGTTGCTTGTTTTTTAATCATGTTATTTAAATTACTAATTGAATCAATTACTCGGGTCTTAGATTTTTTCCTTGGCACTATTTTTTTATGTTGAAATTTTTTTTGTCTAGCCCATGACGGAGTGCGGGCCATAAATCTAATATAAAAAAAAACAATTGCATTTCTAAGTTAAAATTTTTTAAAAAATGCAAATTAAAAAATACACCAAAGTTAGGCCAGTAGGGAAACTATATATTGGCCCAACTCAGCGGGCTAGACTTGCGCACTTGGCCTGATTTATTATTCTTTTAATATATTAGGCATACGATGCATCGTTCGTCTAATTTTTTTTTTGAAAAAAATGATATCAAACGGCACATTGTCTACCATGACAGACAACACACTACTTACTGGAGCAACTTATGGCTATCTCCGGTGGCTGAAAGTCAGAAAGACCTCACTAGCTTAAAAACTCATTTTCTCGCCATTCTTAACTAAAAAATATCATATAAACACACTCTAAAGACCTCATTAAACTCATTTATAGTCTTAAATAATTACTTAATCAATCTAAAAATGAAAAATAAACCCGAATTTTAAAAACTTCCTGAACCCTGATCTATTTTTTCAAGGAGTTTAGATGGTAAAAAAAAACACTTCAATGGAACTTTTCTCATTGATTGGAACACTTTGACACTAAGAACGACCTTTTTAGTAACCAAAATATGGTTAATGGACGACATTCTCTCTCCTCATTATTTTCTCTCTTCGCTCTCAAACCATGGACTAAAAAATAAAGAAAATAAAGTTGTAGATCAAAATGTTTAATAAAAAAATGAAACAGATCAAAAAGTATCTTTTCCAAATCCCCAAGATAAAATATGGGGAAAAACTACGAGGACTTTTTTGAATCTTTTTTTTTACAAAAGGCCTACCATTTGGATTGTTTCTTGATTTTAGTCCTTTAATTTTCAATTTTTCCTAAACTATAAATCAAATTATTTTTTGTCAAATCAAGTACCAACGCAAAACCGAGATTTTTTTAGATCGTGATAACTTCAAAGAAACAAATATAAACAAATTGTAAAGCTCTATTTTTAACAAACACAATATCAAATGATTAAATTGAAAAAAAAATCAAATACAAAAAAGATTGAAGGATTGAGAAAAACCAAGCTACTACATGAATCCACGATAACTTGTGAGAAGATGAATAAGAAAATCAGAAGCTCTTTTAAATCATAGTTATTAAACCTGGCCCAGGGGTTGACCCGGCCAAGAGACCAAGTACAAAGTTTCATGGGTCAACTCGGGTTAACCTGGAAAAATTATAAAAAATATTTAAAATTTTAATATTTTATATGAGAAAATAAAGAAAAAATCCATCTAAATATAAGCTATACATATTGTAAATAATGAAGTTTAAAAGAATATTTTTAAAAAAAATTTATCCCACATTAAAAAGATGTTTTGTTAAGCTTTTAAGTTGAAGTATTTAAACAAAAAAAATTTTTTATCCCACATTTAATAAATAACTTTTTTCTTGGGAATATATAGTATATATACTAATGGATTTCAAATCCCACATTGAAAAAATATAATGTTTTTCTTGTGAACATAGAGTATATATACGAAAGGGCTTCAAATCCCACATTGAAAAGATATTATGCTATTCTTTTAAGTTGAAATATTTAAACCAAAAGGTTTTTTTATCCCACATTAAAAAAACATGACTTTTTTCTTGGGAACATAGAGTATATATACTAATGGGTTTCAAATCCCACATTGAAAAAACATAACTTTTTTCTTATTAACATAGAGTATAAATACGAAAGGGCTTCAAATCCCACATTGAAAAGATATTATGTTATCCTTTTAAGTTGAAACATTTAAACCAAAAGGTTTTTTCATCCCACATTAAAAAACATGATTTTTTTCTTGGGAACATGGAGTATATATACTAATGGGTTTCAAATCCCACATTTAAAAAAAAATATCAGGTCTCGTTCAGGTTCGCCCAGGTCATGAGTCGACCTGCCAAGTTGCTTAGGTTTTGCCGGGTTGTTGCCCCGGCCGGTCTTTTATTAAAGCCAAACCAGTCCAGCCACTGGATCAACTGGGTCCCAGGTCGACGGGTCAACCCGGTTTAATAACCAGGCTTTAAATTTCTTCTTAATTGTAATATATAAAGAATCTCAACAATATTCTAGTAATTACAATTCACTTTTGTAATGAACTTTTTGTGAAGATTACCCTCTAAGTGTTCTTTGTATGATGATTTGACAATATGAAATTATTATCAATTCATGAGTTATTGCATTGTTATTGAATATCAGTTAGGTTTCACAAGTCAACTTAATGACTCTATCATTCTAGAATCCTGCCAAGTAGGGTTTACTTTCAAACTACTTGATAGTTATAATAATATGAAATTGCTCAATAATTTATATTTTACTCTAAAGTTAACCTGATCAAGTTTAGGTGAGTTAATGAAGCCATCTATGACTCAAATGACCTAGTAAATCTATCCGTGATTTAAATGACTCGATCAAAACTTTGCGGAAATCTATTCATTTATTTTTAAATTTTTATTCAAAATGAGATTCATTCAGTTTTTTATATAAAAAAATTATCCAAAACATCATTGTCTTGGGAAAAAAAAATGTATTTTTTTAGAAAAAAAGTAATATACCCAAGCCAAACCATTAAGCCGGCAAATTATCCCACCTAACTTATAACTTGAATGATGAAACAAACCATGATTGTTGTCAACTAAAACCAGTTGCCTCAACCTATCTTCAACATTTTCAATTTTATATCACTAACAATTTCTATATTCAATAGCAGGGATGACCCTTTTTGAAATATTATATAATGAGCAGCATAAATTATATAAAAGCGATGTGATTAACATCTTTCTTCAACACACTAGTTATTGTCCTTCAACATCTGAGCCGGCTTGTCATTATTAAAACCGACCTGGGGTGTTCTCTGCGTAAGATCCAAGTCATGGATCAGATATGTTAATTTAGATTGATTATTTTTTATGAGTTAATATAATATCGCTCAAGAAATAATAAATCTTAATCAGATAATCACAGGTCTAGCCTCTAAATCAATTTCTTTTTTTAGACTTGAGCTAAATCAGGTCGATCCACCATAGCTGTGCTTCCTCAAACCATTGACATCTTGTCATATATTTTTAAAAAAACCCACTCAAATTTGAATTTCCCAGCTCAATCATGCAAATAAATTGTGTAATTTCAATTCATAACCGTTCAGAAAAAAAGACAAAAAAAATCCAGTTCACTCGTATTTATTCTTCAGTTTTGTGCTGATATTATAAATTAAAAGAGAAGAAGAAGAAGAAAGAGTACCACCAAGATATTTCTACAATCATAAATATTAATTTGGCCTTGATTATCTTAATATTTTAACGGTGAAATCAAGAGCTGATGAATTATATAGATGACAAAATGTAGAGAGTTTTTGTATTATTCTATAATTAGAAATTACTTTAAAGAAAAGCAGCAATCTGCTTGCTAGTTCTTGTCAATTTTTTTAATAATAATCATTTCCGTTATAAATAAATTTAAAAAGCCAGACAAAGAGAAAGAGATCAGTGTGAAGTTTACTGTACCATGGCTGTAAATGGAGCTTGTTTTTTCGCGGCCAGTTTTCCAACAACGGTCCGTTGTTGTGCAAAACCGTCGTCGTCCGGTAAATTCAAACCGAATCCAGCGGTGGCAAATACGATTCGTCGTTTTGCTGTTTCAACAGAGGAATCGATAACAACTGAAACGACAACGGATTTTGTAGAGGATGGAAGGTTGAAGAAGAAGGTGGTGGAAGGAGAAAAGATGAACCCATACGTCTTGGAGTTGGAGAAAACTGAATTGGAGTATAAAAGTAGTAGGAAAGGTTTGAATGATTATTTTGAGGAATCCAGAAATTTCATCAAATCAAGCGGCGGCGGTGTTGGTGGTCCGCCTCGGTGGTTCTCTCCTTTGGACTGTGGGTCGCGCTTGGATAACTCTCCTCTCCTCCTCTATTTGCCTGGTCAACCGTTTTAATCAACTCCTTATTTTAATTAATAATGATAATTCCTTTAATCCATTTTATTCTTTCTGTGGTTTTTTTTTAATTATTATTATTAATAATAATATTTTGCAGGGATTGATGGCGTCGGCCTAGGCCTTAGCACGCATCATTCAACTCTTGGAAAGCAAGTATTAATTAAATTTTTATCGGCTTAAAATTATCCTCAAAATTATTATTATTATTATTATTTTATAGATTTTGCGGGTATAATTTTCAACCAGGAAAAAAGGACCGTAATTAATGCTTGAAACTGCTGCCGGGAGTAATGGGAAAATTTAAATGAAAAAAAAACATAGAAATAAAACCAGGATTATTACATATCCTTTTGTTGTTTAATGATGAAATGTTAATGATGGTATTGATCTTGGTGCCTTGTTTTGGACATTGAAACTAGGATTTTCGACATATGGTGCTTGCATATTCCAGTCAAGGACAGAACATCTTTTCTAGGTCCTCTTTTGTCCTGCCCTGTCACTAGTGCTTGCATACATAACTGTGTAACAGACATTAGATTTTGTATTCCCGGTTGGATTTCTTTATGCATATATGTTGAGGGAAGTTTTCATGGTTCAGGACTAGTGAAGTTGGTGGAGAGAACAGTAAGATCGGAGAATCACCGTTCACCTAGTAAACCTATTTATCTCGTCGGAGAGTCTCTTGGAGCCTGCCTTGCGCTTGCTGTGGCGGCTCGCAACCCTGATATTGATCTCGTCCTTGTTTTGGTTAATCCAGGTGAAGATCCTTGCATCCTTATGTATCATTGGTGGGAGTTCGAAATTCAGTGTTTTTCCTGTGTTGACGAGTGTCTGGAGATAGAGGGAAATGGCCAACAATGGCATCATGTGAAACAAATCTGTAGGATGCATTAAAGACTTGAATGAATGGAATCTGCACTGGGGCACTTTGTATATAGCGTGCCTTCTTTTAGGCTAGAACTGGAATTTTTTTGGATTTAAAATTTGTATAAATATATATTATCTTGTGTTTAATTTTTATCAAATACTCAGATATTTTCAACGTAGTTTACTTAATTGAAGAGGGTGTTGTTCGTTAGTAAATACTTTATTTACTCTGTATTTGTTTGATCTTTTCACTGCAGCAACATGTTTTGAGAAGTCACAACTGCAGCGTCTTATGCCTTTGTTAGAGATCATGCCCACCCAACATCAGTTCGGCCTGCCTTATATTCTGAGCTTAATGACAGGTCCAATTTCAGTGTTCATAGAATTACATTTTATGCTTTTATCAGTTGCTTGAGATGCATATTTGATTTTACCAAGAGCTAACAGCAATTGTTTGGTTTCAAAATGTGCTCATGGGTGCTCGAACCATTTTTCAAGATGTTCAAAAACAATAGTCTTCAAAATTGCTTAGGTTGGACGAGGGATAAATGAGTGTTGGAACTATTTTGCTGTGGTGCACACCTTCAGAAGCTTGGTGTGCATTGCTTGGTTAATATCATGTAGGTCTTGTGCTACAAAGATGGTGGTGCCACCTTCAATATTGTTAAAACAACTAATTCGCCTGGAGTCGGTTTAACTATTAATATGAATAATAAAATAGCTTGAGGTATTATGTTATATATTTAGTTTACAAATTTATATATTAGCTCAATGGTTCCCGTGTAGCGGTGATAACACGACGAATGTGGGTGTGGACAACATACTTAATGAATTATTTTGCAAAAATAATACGAGGTTATGGATTCGATCAGTAGGGGCACCAATATTCTCCCTTATAATATAAACAACATGTTGTTGGATTCTTTTTTTTAAAAAAAATAAATGACAAAATAATAATACAAGCCCAGACTTGCGAGACTCACTCAAGCCTATATGTTTAGGCTTTTATTAACTAATTTTTTGGTTTTTTTAAAAAACAAGCAAATAACAAAAAGTAATATAAGCCCAGGCTTGCGGGCCTTATTTAGACTCACATGCCTGAGCTTTTGTTAACATGTCTTTTTTTAGAAAATAGAGAAGGAGGATTGCATTAAAAAAAATAATACAAGTCAGGCTTGCAAGTCTTGCTCAAGCCCACAAGCCCGGGCTATTGTTAATAGGTCCATAACTTAATTAATTTGTTGGTTTTATTTTATTATTTAATATAAAGTTTTTTTGTTATTTTTTTATTTATTAATATAAGGTTTTTATTTAATTTTATCTTTTACTATTGAGTTGAGGGTAAATTGTTTATTGTATTTTTATCATATAATAAAAGTTTTTTTGCTTTTTTTATCTTTTAGTTTTTTTTTCAATTTCATCATTTAATATAAGGTTTTTATTTAATTTTATCTTTTAATATTGAATTGATTTTTTTTCTTTGAATTTATCTAGTAAATAAGGTTATATTAAAACAACTTTCACATGATTTAATTTAAAACTTGATCTAAGTAAATAATCAGGTCAGAATTTTTCAAGTTTGAATTATTATATCAAGATTAAGTTTGGTGACCGTGCCAAACAAAATTTGTTAGTTTTGGGTGCTATTTCATGAAAATTAAGAACCCATCTGCATTCTACTGTCTGATTAGGAATAGGTGCAAAATTAGGTGATCAAGTATCAACGCACACCTGAGGCAAGCTGAGCGTATTTCTGCAAGCCATCTCCTTGTTATTTTATTTTTATTTATTCTAAGAGAATTGGAGTAAAATATAAATTATTTAACAATTTCATGTTATTATAGCTTCTACTAGCTTTTGATACAATATTTTACAGTGCAGAAGTGGTAGATTATTACAAGACATCGACTCTTGAAAATCTAAGTCTTCGATCGACTTTGTGCTTTTCATAATTGGCGTGAGGGGCGGGACTAGAAAATAAAATTTTAATTGGGGTGTCATCATAAGAACTATAAAGTTGGAGAGCAAATATTTTATTTTTAGAGGGGCCAAATGCATATTCTTTATGAAAAATTGAAGATTTAAGGACTAAAATTAAATTTTAAAAAAACTTAGAAGACAAAATTTATGTCTAGTGCTATAAAGTGGCAAACAGTTGATGATGGCCCATGCGTTAGGAAATTCTATGCATCTTCATGAACTTCGACCACCTACAGTGCACCTAGCTGGTTTCCATGCTTACAGGTGGAGAAGGTTTCAAGGGAGTAAATAAAACATCCACTTCTTTTAATGCAATGGAAGTTAACGAATGAAGGTTAATGTTTCGAAGTAAAAAATTACAGGCCTAATGATCATCACCGGTAGTTTTATTATGCATAGATACAGGAAACTACAGCAAGCTTGGGGATGCCAAGCTCCCCCCAAAGCTCGCCGTGGGTCCGCCCCGTGAGAGATGTATCTGTAGGCTTTGTACCAAGTCTGAGTTCTGTCTCATTTGCTTATTTATATGCAAAGTTGGGAGTGATTTTGCGGAAGTCAACAATTTCTTTTTTCGGAAAAAGGAGCTTGTTTTTTATTATTCATGCTACTAGTTTTCCCAGTTCACACTTCACACCATTGATTGTGAGGTATACATTTAGGTGATCCTTTGAAGATGGTAATCGATAATGCGAGAAAGGGAGTTCCTCTACTGGAAATAGTTGAAGGATTATCACAAGATGCTGTCGTGATTCCATCTAACCTCAATGTAAGACGATACACTTTTTACTCAAATTGTGAAGAACTCCTTCCTTTATTTCTCCTATGATGGTAGACATGATTAGCATAAAATCATCTAAACTGTTGAAAAATGAAACATAGGCATTGCTAAACCACCTGTTGGTGTTCATTGGCATGCTATGGAGTGTCTTGTCATTCTTGTGAAACTAAATAGAGTGATTGTTTCTGCTACAGGTTTTAGCTGCTCTCTTACCCAGAGAAACACTTCTATGGAAGCTAAATATGTTGAAAGTGGCCTCAAAATTTGCAAACTCACACCTCCATGCTGTAAAAGCTCAAACACTTGTACTTTCTAGGTCTTTCTCTTTGGCAATCCATTGTGTTACAATAGTTTCTTGGAAATATATAATCTCTGTGCAAATCTGTTTAGATTTTTATAATATTTTGGCATACCTCAAGACAACAAAAACACCAGAATTCCTATGTTTCCTGTTTTTTTGGTCTGTAAAATGCTTAGTTGTAGATTTATTGACTGTATCTTTATTGAATAGAAGAAACCTGAAATATCAAAAATCTCAGACTACATTAAATTGGTATCCTCGCTCACTGGTCTCTGATGCTAAATAAACAACTTCGTTTGTGAACGCCTAAATAGAGGCCATAAGTTACCCTTATCATTTGAATTGCAGAATGAACATCCGCGGTTGTTTTTATTCATAAACAGCAACATTTCTTTATCATTGCATTGCATTAGAATTCGAGTCAATGGAAGTCAACAGCCATTTGCATGAAGAATTACAGCAGGAAGTTCCACACATACATTTCTTTTTTTTTTATTTAATGAATGTAAATGTCATGTTTCCTGGATGTGGTGGTGCTTTTTGTTTTTGCCCCTTCAAGTCCGATAATTTTCAAAATGATGAGGTTGTGTTCATTTTTTGTCCTTTCTAGCGGAAGGGATCAGTTGCTACCAAGTGAAGAGGAAGGTCAAAGACTTAATCGTGTTCTCCCAAAGTGTCAGAATCGCAGTTATAGTGGAAGTGGTCATTTTCTTCTCCTGGTAAAAAAAAAAAAAGTCTCTCTTCCTGTTTGTGCATCTAAAATATATCGCGTGTCAGCAGTTGCCTTCCAATTTGTTTTAAGAAAAAAGTGGTACCTGTGCTCAATTTTGGCAGGAAGATGTCTTTGATTTGGCAACAATCATCAAAGGTTCTGCTTTTTATCGTCGGGGAGCACACCAAGATTATGTTTCGGATTATGTACCACCAACTCCTTTAGAATTTAGACAAATATACGAACCAAACAGGTACTATCATTTTGCCATTTTATAGAGATAAGTTATAATTCCTGTTTCTCAAAACCATACAGGATCGTGTGCTATGGTAGTATATTTTGTAGTAGATAATGGATACTTCAGTAATCGTCATTTTACAAGTTTCTGTAATTGAGGTGCAGTGAATAAGGTTTATCATGAGTAATCCTCTCTCTCAAATATGATGTTTTAGGTTGTTCCTGCTTGCCATAAGTTCTGTCATGCTCTCAACCTTGGAAGATGGGAAGATAGTGAGGGGCCTTGCAGGAATCCCTTCGGAGGGACCTGTTTTGTTCGTTGGTTATCACATGTTAATGGGATTTGAGCTGGCCCCGATGGTATCCAATTTTTTGTTGGAAAGAAATATTTTTCTGAGAGGTTTAGCTCATCCAGTTCTATTCATAAGAACCAAAAAAGAGCGACTGCTACCTCCATTGTCAGAGTTTGACACATTTAGAGCAATGGGAGCAGTTCCTGTTTCAGGAACCAATTTATACAAACTTCTAGCTTCAAAGGCTCATGTGTTATTGTACCCAGGAGGTGGCCGTGAGGCCTCTCATCGCAAGGTAACTTTGAATGGTTGAATTTTGTCATCGTAATCAAAACTAAATTTTGAAAGAAGTTCCACATTCATATTGTTCATGAATTAGAATTTTCATCTAATCATTGCAATCCTATTGTAGCATAGCATCGTACCATCCTTCTAGTACTCTGCCTCCCTTCCTGAAGGAAATTGTTTCAGAAAATAGGAAGAAAGTGAAGTAATGATGGCTCTTCTCCTTTTCTATTAGCTCACACAAGATGAGAAGAACCTCGTGATTAATTTGTATTGAGATATGGCACCATTGCTTCTTTCATGATATGTTTCCTCCTCTTAGATTCTAATTGCTCATGTTTTTTAGTTAATATATCCTGTATGATGTCAAGTTGCCGATTTCAACTGTATATTGTCCTCCACTCCACAAAAATTGTGATTTAGCATTGATTTACTGAACAGAGAGGAAACTCAGGTCTGTTTCGAGTTGGTTGTGTGTATCGTGTTGCTATTAAAATGAAGAAGTATTTTGGATTCGAAAAGCTCAAGCCTCAAATAGTTTGGATTTCTAATCATTTCATACTTCTCAGGGTGAACAATACAAGTTGTTCTGGCCAGAACAGTCTGAGTTTGTTAGGATGGCAGCCAGGTTCGGAGCAAAAATCGTGCCATTTGGTGTTGTTGGAGAAGATGATTTTGGTGAAGTAAGAAGCCCTATGAGACTCTCTTTTCTACTTTATTTGTTTCCATCTGTTCATTTCTAGCGAGCAATGTTCTTCTGTGTAGCGATTTTTTTTTTTATAATTGCCTTGCTATATGAATATATCCTGCTGAATGATGAATGATTTAATCGTTATCCAAAATGGCATTTGTCATCAAAGTGTGCTAGAAATGTTTGATGTGGTAGAACAAGCAAAAACTAAAATGAAAGCAATCTCTTCATGAACTTACTAATGCTGCAAGGGAGTCGCATAAGAGCTTGTGATCTCAAGTTTACTGGTATTTATACATATGTTGGGGTTTGACACCATGCATAACTCACCTGTTTCGAATTCAAAATCTCTTAAACTAGCTCTGAAATAAGCTCTATTCTCTAAGAAATAATCGGCTCCATATTCATAAACTCAGGTTGTTTTTGACTATGATGATCAAATGAGGATTCCTTTCCTTAGGGATTACATAGAAGCAGTAACAGATGAACTGGGCGTGAGAGTGAGGTATGTTTACTGAGATCATTAAATCATTTTGGTGCCATATCCTTATTTCGAGTTCCCTTTCCTTTCCTTTTCAGCTTTGCGTTTTAGAGATATCATATTGCTGTGATGACAGGACTGAAGAAGATGGTGAGGTGGGAAACCAAAATATGCATCGTTTGGGAATTTTACCAAAATTTCCAGGCAGGTTCTATTACTACTTTGGAAAACCGATAGAAACAGAAGGTATGTTCATTGGTCACCACTTGTATTTAAACCCCAGAATGCATAGCATAAATTCAATCAATCACTGTGACCAATTTCAAGGACCCAGTTCACTTTGGTAGCTGATAATTAACTTAACTAGGGTAGGTGTCATTGAAAGTTCGTAACTTTTGCTTAAAATTCTTAATGCAAGGAGGTTTCGTTCAATATTTGATCATATATGTTGTGAAGGGAGGAGGCATGAATTAAGAGACAGGGATAAAGCTCATGAATTATACCTGCAAATCAAATCTGAGGTGGAGAAGTGCATTGGTTTTTTGAAGGAGAAGAGAGAGACCGATCCTTATAGGAACATATTGGCCCGACTATCTTACCAGGCCACGAACGGCTCTACTTCTCAAGTTCCAACATTTGATATTTGATTCTTCTGCTCAAATGAAAATTGATTTTCACCATGCTGATCTCGAAGAAGCTCAAGATCTTTCAGTGGGATAATGGTAGCTGGGGTATCATGTAACTTACAGGGAGTTACAAGAAATTTCATATATAGTTGAAAAATGACTTCCAACCACCTTCCTGGTTTTTTTTTTTTTTTTCTAATAATAAAATGTTTTACTTGCCCCAAGCATTAAGATATATTTATTAACTCTCAAACACATTAGTTTCTTTGTAAATCACAAAAGGAATTCAGAAAACAAACCTTTCTCGGAGCCCATTTCCTGTTTTGCGTTGTGATCTTCCTCTTCGTACTCGTCATGATGCTCCCTCCTTGAAGTTCATGCTTGATTTTTCTTCTCTCCTCCAGTGAATAATCTAGGTTTTGGTATGCCATCGCTTCTGTATCAATGGTTTTCTTAGAACTGTTGTCGGATATTGTCAGCAAATCATCTCCTGTATCACATAATGACTGATGTTAGAGCTCAAAGAAAACCGAAATCCAGAAAATAGTTTCTAGTCAAAGTTTTGTTCTGATTCCTTGTTTCTTGTTTTTGTATTGCATTGAGTTTGTTCTGTTCTAGCTCTGACCAGACCACCACAGATGCAAATGAATAGCTTTCAACTTTAATATTTCTTGGCAATCAAACACATAAAACAAAATTACTTACCAGTCTCATCCTTCATTTCAACATCCTCAATTTCCTAGCACAATCCATCCAGCTTTCAATCGCTTATCCCGGGTTAGATCATTTTTTTTCAGTAAAAATAAATAAATTACTGACAATAATTTTCTCTTTTTATAACCAATGTCTAGACCTAAATGCAAGATTTTTTTTTTTTTTTACCAGAATGTCAACAACAATTTTCTCTCTTTGTCACCAGTGTCCAGCAATCCCCGGCCATCTCTCCTTTCTCCAGCCAAGGACTAGGAATTAAAAAAAAATGAAATTATAGATCAAAATTGAGTTTTTGATATTTAATGGACCTAAATCATATTACTTGTAAAGATGAAGGATGAAAGTGTATATTTTACACTAACTCTGGACACACCACCCATTTTCGGTAATGTTTTTGGCTTTGGCCATTAATCTTTCAATTGTTCCTTTTCATAAAAAATCAAAAGCAATTGATATTTTATTAGGATAAAATTGCAAATACACAGTGAATCCACAATAATCTATGAGTGTGTTAACAGTACAACACAATGTTTTTTTCATAGTTTTTAAACCCAGCCTGGTTCAAGGCCTAGGTTCCGAGTTTTGATCGGGTCATTGGGTCACCGAGTCAATTCTTTTTTTAAAATTAAAATGACGTCGTTTTAGTAAAAACAAAAAATAAAAGTCAATGGATTGCAGCTGGATTTTTGAAACAGTCTTTCTAGGTCAACTGAGTCGTCAGGTCAGCCAGGTCACATCAGGTTTTTTCTTTTCTTATTTTTTCTTCAACTCGGCCCGATTCCAGCCCCGGGTCGGCCGGATCCCAAGTCGACCCGCTGGGCTGGGCCGGATTTCAAAACTATAATTTTTTTTTTAACCTACCTAGACCATCCCCTAGTCCTTGTCTTAGACTATATATATATATATATATATATATATATATATATATATATATATAAGCTAGGTGTGTGAGTCAACCCATAAGCCTAGCCCATCCAAATGGCTTGGCTACAATGCTAGGCCTCTTTTTTTTTTTCTAAATAATATATGACAACACATCATACACTCTCATTTTTTTATAGAAAAATATTATGCAGACAACGTGTTGTTTATATATGTAGGCGATGATGCGCTATCAAAATCCGACAATTGAAGAGTCACTAAAAAAATAAGATAGTGGGTTTTCAACATAAAAGAGTTGTTTTTCAACCCTTTTCTGATCCCAAAAATACCAAGAAAACCATCTAGATATCTAAATAAAACTTATTTATGCCTTCAAATAACTCAAGCATCGATCTAAAAACCAAAAATCAACAAAAAAAATATCTCAAGGCTAATTCTACTTTCTTGGACAATATTAGGGTTAAACAATACTCAAGTTAAACTCTTTTAATCAAATGAAACCTGTTAAATCCAAGATTGATCTTGTTCGTGGTTGAAATTGGTGTCAATGATAACTTTCTTTCTATATCACTAATATCCAGTGTTATTAAACCCGGACCAGCCTAGCGGGTTGACTCAAGACTCGGCCGACCCAGGGGCTAGACCGGTCCAGGTTTGTCAAAAGACCGGTCAATGCAACGACCCGGTCAAACCCGAGCGATCTGGATGAGAACCGGCAAAGACCCGGTGTTTTTTTTTCAAATGTGGGATTTGAAACCCATTAGTATATATACTTTATGTTCACAAGAAAAAAATTATGTTTTTTCAATGTGGGATAAAAAACTTTTTGGTTTAAATACTTCAACTTAAAATGATAATATAATATCTTTTTAATGTGAGATTTGAAACCCATTAGTATATATACTTTGTGTTCCCAAGAAAAAAAGTTATATTTTTTCAATGTGGGATTTGAAACCCATTAGTATATATACTCTGTGTTCCCAAGAAAAAAAGTTATATTTTTTCAATGTGAGATTTGAAATCCATTAGTATATATACTCTATGTTCACAAGAAAAAAGCTATGTTTTTTCAATGTAGGATAAGAAACTTTTTTTATTTAAATACTTCAACTTAAAAACTTAACATAATATCCTTTTAATGCAAGTTAAAAAACTTTTTAAAATATTCTTTTAAACTTCATTATTTACAATATGTATAGCCAATATTTACATAGATTTTTTCTTAATTTTTTCATATAAAATATTAAAACTTTAATTTTTTCGAGTTGACCCGGGTCAACCCATGAAACCTTGGACCCGGCCCCTTGGCCAGGTCAACCCCCAATCCGGGTTTAATAACTATGCTAATATTTAGCGATCCCCTCTCTCTCTCTCCTTTCTCTTAACAATGGACTAAAAAAATGAATTTCTTGATCAAAATTGAATTTTTGACATTTAAATGGATTTAAATGATATTATTTGTAAAGATGTAAGACCAAAAGGCACATTTCATGCTACCTCTGGACATGTCACCCATTTTGGACGATTGTTTTACTTTGGTTATTTGTTTTTCAATTGTTTTTTTTTTAATAAATCAGAAGCAATTAACGTTCAATTAGGATTATATCATCTTAAAAAAATACATAGTAAATCTACAGTTATGAGTTTCTTATCAGGTGCAGCACAATAATTTTTTTTTTTATAGAGAAAACACCACACATTTTAGAGTTTTCTGTAATAATTATAACTATTTTGGATTGTTATGATTCTAGTGTTGTTCATTGTTTGTTAATAATTGAGGTTTAATATAGAAAATTGTCATTCGGGAACTTGATTGAAATTTTAATAATAATTGAAAAGAATATATATATATATATATATATATATATATATATATATATATAGTGGATATCTGAAATTTAAATATAATAATGTCTATACAGAAAAATACTATGAGCTAGTAATTTGAAATTCCAAGGGTGTTATTCATTTTGATTCGTTTTGTTGTCAGTAATGAGTAGTTTATGTTTGATTGATTGTCTTAAACCGTACGAATCTTGGATCTTTGGATAGACTGTCCACTCTTCATGTCTCTTTGGAAGCTTACTGATGTATGCAGGCTGGTCCTCCTTTCTTTCTTCTTAGAATTTACCAATTGGAAATTAGTCGATTGCAAAACTAATTTATAGAACCTTCTATACTCTTATCATAAAAAAAAATAATAAAAAAACCGTAGCACTCGGCTCATGCATGACCTCTTGGTGTGATGACCCAGGTATGATTGTTTCTCTCTCTCTCATATATATATATATATATATATATGTTCACTATACGTCGCCGTGGCTCAAATAAGATTTTTTTTAATGTAAAACAAGTGATAGGTTAAAAAAAATTTAAGTACCAAGTCATTAGTTAAATTAACAATTTAAATATTTATGAGAAAAAAACCAACAACGGTAAATAAACCAATAAAAAAAAATAAAAAAATCACACTTAAGCGTATTTGAATTATCAAACAACTCAATATTAATCTAACGGAAAGAAAATCGAGGGGGGAAAGAGTCAAATTTCAAAAAATAAAAAACAAAACACATCAATTTAAAAAAATAGAGAAAAAACCAAGTAAAACTAAACGAACCTCCTAAACCTAGTCCAATTTAAAAAATTACAACTTGTTAAATCATGGATCCATGTTCAATTAAGAAACTTAAATGCCTTTCAATTTAATTTTAAATGATAAAATCATTGAAAAAACTATTAATAAAAAAACCTACAAAAGAAAAGGTAAAAAAATAGAGCTAAAATCTGACAGAAAAAAGCCCAATGAGAATGAAATTTAAAAAAAACATTATCACAAATAAAAAAAATTGTAATTAAAAGAATTATGACCAAACATAAAAGATTACAAAATCCTAGGGGGTGAAATTAAAAATTATTTGTAATATGATAGATTATTATAGATTAAAAAATGGTGGAGGTGAAATAGAAAAACATTGTTGAGGGTTAACTTAATAGAATCAAACCAGAAAAAATAAGAAAATAAAATTTTAAAAAAAAAAAAATAAGACAACATCAATTTAGAAAAAAGGAAAAAAATAGAGCAACCCTCTTAAACCTAATTTAATCTCTAAAAGTCGCATCCAATTAAATTTTTTACCCAAATTCAATCCAGAAACATAATTCTCAATCAATTTAATTTAAAAAAACTTGTCAAAACAAAAAACAAATAACAAAAAAAGCCTCAAACAAACCTGATAGCCAACCTAGGTCAACAAATCAAACACATGATGTACAACATGAAATTGAAATGTTCTTAGAAATAGGAAAGCAAAAAAAAATAATGGCAAAAAATATTAAAAAAATACTTTTTAAAAAAGATGAAAGTCAACTCGGGCTAATTCTTTAAATCTATTATCCGGGTATGAGACAGGGATGACCTCATTAAAGGCAAACCCGAAAAAACAAAGAAGTAAGATTCTTAATCAAACAAACATTGAGGGATGAAATTAAATCAAACAAACAATGCAAAACAAAAAAAATAGCAATTCAAAGAATTAGGACTAAATTCGACATAAAAATTAAATGAAATTAAATATCCAGGGAAAAATCAAATGAAATTAAATGTTTAGGGATAGAATTGTACAAAAAAAAATGTATTAAGATCATGATTAAAAAATAGCAATTAAAAGAATTAGGACAAAATTTGACATAAAAATTAAATGAAAATAAATGCTTAGGTGTGGAATTGAAAAACAAAACAAGTCAATCAAGAAAATGATTCAGAACGAAGCAAATAAAAATTAAAAGAATGAAAACTAAATTTGAAAACAAATTAAAAAATAAAATAATTAGGGATGGAATAAAAAAAATCCAATTTGAAAAAGCCAATGTAAATAAAACAATTGTGAATAAGAGAAGAGAGAATGAATCAAAAAAGAAAATAAATTGAAGAGCTGATATGAATCTTTGCATGGTCAGCATACAATCCGAGAAACAAAGAGAAGGAAGAGAGAGAGAGAGAGAGAAAGAGAGTGAGAAGAAAAGCAATTACAAGTTAAATCATATCGAACCACCATACACATGTCCCCCATAGAGGAGAGGATGTCGAGACGAATTAAATAATATGGTGGATTCACAGTTACAATCACTGCCAGAAAGCGGTGGCTAATGCCTGCAAGGCGCACGACAACTTTTTGTTTTTTATACAAAAATCAAAATGCCCTTAGGACTAAACAATATTAACTAACAAACCATGGTAAAATTACAACCAAGCCCCTGAAACCAAGACTAAAAAATTTGAATTGTAAAGGTAATGTAGTAATTCAATTGTTCTATAAATTTTGAAAATACAAAAATGCCCTTCTGCAAAAAGCATTGGATTATTTTATGAAAGGGGTACATTAGTAATTTTACTGTATATTTAAAAATTAAATTACCAAAATAATCCTGCACAATCCTCAAAAGATATTTATGTCATGGTAAAAAGATCATCCTACCTTTACAATTCATAAAATAATAATAATCAAGGGATAAAAAAATCATGATACTATTGTAATAAATAGTGTTTTATGTCTTGAGACATACTGAGAATTAATGTTTTAATAATTGTTTTTTTCCCAAGTTTCTTACATGTTTAAGTTGATTTTCGTGTATCAAGACTAAATTTTTTTCATCTTTTGTAGATCATCTATTTATTTTTGAATCAGTGCATTCACTAAATATTTTTTAAATAATTCCCTTGTAAATTTTAAATCAAGACTTGAAATGATAACTAAAAAGCAAATCCAGTTAACATACTCCAAGTTTGGACTGGTCTATATTTTAAATAATAGGAGAATAATTGATCCGGTTTACTTAATCAAAAACTCAAATTAACTTGCAACAATGATTGACACGATAGAAATCATCAACTTTTTTTTGTTAAAAAATAATTATTTTGATCCATGACTTGGGTTTTATCTTCATCAATTTGAATTAGATTTAATAAATATACTTAAATCTTTAGGATACTATTAATCACATGATTCATTTAAGTGTGTGTTTAGAAATGAAATGTGATTAGTGGAGGTTGAGGGTTTTTTTTAAGATAAATTCCTCTTAATTAAAACACAAATCATAACTTATAAAAAACTAAAAATACATATTTTTTATTATTTTTTTATTCCATAAAAAAAAAAACATAATTCAAACTCACCACACCTGAGTCTCAAACCTTGCTAATTTGTTTCTAAAATCTTGGACAGCTCTTCGCTCTCCTCGTTCTTGTCATTAACTTATTTTTTTTAACCTTATCGCTTTCAATCAAACTTCTTTTAAATTTTCCAAGAGATATAGAAGGAAAGAGAGAGAGAGAGAGAGAGAGAGAGAGATTATAGAGGTTATAAGAATGTCGACGGTCACCGGAGGTTGCCTTTTTACGGCAGTTCATTGTTGTGTCATGCCCTCATCGTTGTCATCAACAAGTAAACTAAAACTACAGCCCACACCAACACCGACTCTTCGTTTTGCTGTTTCTGGTCAGATATCAACGGAAACGACACCATCAAAAACTGAAACGACAACGACCAATTTAAATGGGAATGGAAGGTTTAAAAAGAAGCGGGAAGAAGAAGCAGAAACAGAGGGAAAAAAAGAAAAGCAAAATCCATATGTATCAGAGATAGAGAAAAACGAAATCGAGTTTACAAGTAGTAGAAAAGGCTTGGATGCTTACTTTGAAGGCAGCAGGAATTTCATTAAATCGGACGGCGGTCCGCCACGGTGGTTCTCTCCGTTAGAGTGTGGTTCTCGCTTGGACAATTCGCCTCTCCTCCTCTTTTTGCCTGGTGATCAATCTCTATTATTTTTCTTTTATTGATCGAAAATTTTCAAACATCTTTCTTTGTTCGCCATTACAAGTATTAATAGTAGTGTATTATATATATCCAGGGATTGATGGTGTTGGCCTAGGACTTTGTAAACATCACCATACTCTTGGAAGGCAAGTATTCCTTCAAGTTAAATAGGACTGGCATAACCTAGCGCGGCTAATCCCAAGCCCTAGGTAATTGGTTGTGGTGGCTTGAAATGATCCATAAATACCCCATTGTTTGTAAATATAGAAGGGAAAAAAATCCAAATTTTTGATGGTGCAACTACCACGATCGTAGAGATGAAAATAACTTAAGTTTTTAAGTTAAGATAGTTTTTTTTTTCTTTTTTTGACAAATGCATAATCGAAACCAACTTGATTAATGATAGAGAGGTTCTAATTACTGAACGAAATGCTCTGCCTAATATATGATTTCTCCTTTTTTTTCCTCTTTTGAAAATCTAGGATTTTTGACATATGGTGCTTGCATATTCCAGTGAAGGACAGAACGCCCTTTTTAGGTTAGCTTCTATGTTTACTCTTTCACTTGTTTTGTACTGCAATACAGGTGGGAAAGATTGATGCCATGTATGCATTTAATTACTTAATAAAATTCAATGAACCAGGCCTTGTGAAGCTTGTTGAGCGAACAGTAAGATCAGAGAATTACCATTCACCGAAAAGGCCTATATATCTTGTTGGAGAATCTCTTGGAGCATGCCTTGCTTTGGCTGTTGCGGCTCGTAACCCAGACATTAATCTCTCTCTCGTTTTGTCAAATCCAGGTGAAAAATTGCTTGAACAAAAATGCAAGTTTGCTCTCAAAAAAGATGTGGCAGCTTATTACTATGTAGTTTATGATTCAAAATTATGCTTGTTAATTAATTTGATGTTTGTACGGCAGCAACATCTTTTGAGGAGTCACCACTGCAACCTCTTATCTCTTTCTTGGAAATCATACCCGTCGAACACCAACTTAGCCTTTCCTATATCCTGAGTTTAATGACAGGTTTGTTAAATAACTATCTCGATTTAAAAACTTAAGCTGTAAACTCCGAATATATAATTTATATGATGACAAGGCTCACCTTTCTTTTCTAGGATCATTGCATATTCTGCCTTTTTTTCTACTTGATTGAGATACAGATTTCATTTTGCTAATAGTTAATGACAATTTAATTACTAGCTTTTAGAAAATGGGATAATACTGACATGAACAAAAGTATCTTTTAAATGAAAAAAAAATCATTTATGTTGGATATTGCATAAATGAGTCTTAGACCAGCTTCATTGTGATTGGACCTGCTACAGTATTGATTTTAGTAAACTACCTATACATTATTTTTCCCAATTGACTCCAGCCACTGTGTTGCACACATTTAGGTGATTCTTTGAGGATGGTAATGGACAATGCAGCAAAGGGAATTCCTCTACATCAAATAATTGGAGGGTTATCAAAAGATGTTATTGCCATGTCATCTCACCTCAATGTCAGATCAACAAAAAGCCTTTAGTTGACTCTTTTATTAGAGATATTCATAGTTTGTCATGTGTAGTCGGTCTTGTTAATGGAAGTTGATGGTTTATGCCACAGGATTTAGCTGCCCTCTTGCCTAGAGAAACACTCCTCTGGAAGCTACAGATGCTTAGACCAGCTTCAGAATTCGCCAATTCACGACTCGGTGCTGTAAAAGCTCAAACGCTTGTACTTTCCAGGTCTGTCTCTTTTGGAATCCATGGCGTGGTAGAAAAAGAAAAGCAAAAGCATACAACAAAAGCTGTAATCTGGCATTGCCATTCGCGTTGCACTTGAATTTGAAATAACTACAGGGAATCAACAGTTATTGCATTAAGAATTATTGTCTTAACTCTTACAAATTGTTTTCGTTCAATGAGTGCCCACACTATTCCCTGCATGATAATTGTGAGTTTTGTTTCTCCAAGTATAAATGATTGGTTCGTTGCTTGTCTTTTTTAGTGGAAAGGATCAGTTTCTACCAAGTGAAGAGGAAGGTCAAAGACTTTTTCGTGCACTACCAAAATGTGAGAATCGTAAGTTTAATGACAGTGGACATTTCCTCTTTCTGGTAAGATAATCTCTCTCAGCTTTTGTGTGTCTTTGTGCTGCATATAAAATATATTATGTTCCATTTAGTGGCCGTGCCTGTTTGTGGCAGGAAGATGGCATTGATTTGGCAACAATCATCAAAGGTTCCGCTGCTTTCTATCGCCGTGGAATGTACCATGACTATGTTTCAGATTATGTACCACCGACCCCTTCTGAACTCAAAATGTTGTACGAATCGAATAGGTTCATTATCTTATTCTCTTACAAGACCAAGTGATCATTTTCTATTATCAGGTCATGAAAAAACTGCTAATCACTTAGCTTGTCCATCAATGGCATAATATTTGTGGGCAATGGAAAAATTATGCTTATTTCAACTTCCTCTCAAGAACTATATAGATTAGATGGACTTTTTCCAATGTGATTTGCCACCTTAATTTGTATTTATGTTATGGTAGACAATATTTTCACCAGCCTGCCAACTACTTTAGTACATCCTCCAGTATTATAGGTGTTGAGGTGATTGAAATTGCAGCAGAATCATGTTACGATAAATATTGTTTTCTAATAATTATTGTGTTTTTAGGTTGTTCTTATTAGCTACAAGCTCTGTCATGCTCTCAACTCTGGAAGATGGGAAGGTTGTGAAAGGCCTTGCAGGAATTCCTTCAGATGGACCCGTCCTTTTCGTTGGATATCACATGTTAAGGGGACGTGAACTGGCCCCTATGATAACCCAGTTGTTGTTGGAAAGAAATATTCTTCTGAGAGGGCTAGCTCATCCACTTGTTTTCATGAGGAAGAAGAAAGAAGGGAGGCTACCTCCATTGTCAGATTTTGATCCATTGAGGGTTATGGGTGCAGTTCCAGTTTCAGGAACCAACTTATTCAAACTTCTATCTGCAAAGGCTCATGTGCTACTGTACCCAGGAGGAGCGCGCGAGGCTGTTCATCGGAAGGTAGCTTAGCTTTCAAGGTTTCATCTCGATTAACGTTCCTACATTGTGAAATAGTTGCTTCAACATTTGTGTTATCCCAGCTCCATGTAGTGTGATTTAGCATTTATTCATACACAGTAAAATTGGAACCAAAGTTTGTTCGCAGCTTTTGTGACTATCTTCTGGCATTGAGACTTTATGTGCATGACGCTCAAAAGGTTTTAACATTTTCTATCATGGAACAATCAAATGTTTTCATACTTTTCAGGGTGAACAGTACAAATTATTCTGGCCAGAACATTCTGAGTTTGTTAGGACAGCTGCCAGATTTGGAGCCAAAATTGTGCCATTTGGAGTTGTTGGAGAAGATGATTTTGGTGAAGTAAGTCCTGCTGGGAGCTAAATGTCAGTCTTAATCTCATTCTTTTCCATTACTTTATTTCTACCCTTCAATGAACAACTGATCGCATGTTCATCGTCTCAGGTGATTTTTGATTATGATGATCAAATGAAGTTTCCTTGCCTAAGAGAAGACATTAGAAGATACACAGAAGAAGAGGGAATCAAAGTGAGGTGCTGAGTTTTTCATTTTCATTTCTTTTTACTTCAATCAGAATATTCCACTACCTTATAAATAAAGCTTTGTCCTCGTTCTAAATGTTTATCTTTACGTTGTTAGCTTGTTTCAGATTTTTCACTTTCTTGTGATGACAGGGCTCAAATAAGTGGTGAGCTGGGAAACGAAGATATGCATTATCCATGGATTCTACCAAAACTTCCTGGCAGGTTCTATTACTATTTTGGAAAACCGATTGAAACAGAAGGTATGGCCATCTTCACACAAGAAAAACATCATCTTTTAATAGAAGAGACAGTTGTGGACGTAGGCAAAACGAACATACCTCATCTTGTCCAATCTAATGCAGTGTGTTGACTTGAATAATTGATATGTTTTGAAGGCAGGGAGCTGGAACTGAGGGACAAGGACACAGCTCAAGAACTGTACTTACAAATCAAATCTGAGGTGGAGAAAAACCTTGCTTTTTTGAAGGAGAAGAGAGAAAGCGATCCCTACAGGAACGTAGTGGCCAGATTAGCTTACCAGGCCATGCACGGTTTTACTTCTGAAGTTCCAACATTTGAGATTTGATTGCTCTGCTCAAAGAAAGTTTGCTTTCTATAAAGAAGATCAAAGAGCTTTCACTGGCATAAAGATAACTAGATGCGTGGTCTAAATCATACTTGGTGACGAACAAATGTATTTCCTTTCTCCTGTGGAGAAAAAATAAATTCAATTTCACTATTGGCTCCAATCTGGTATACATTTTTTATGAATAATGTTTTGAACTCGTTAATCTATTTATTAAATGATATCTTGATCTAATCGGATGATAATTTGATCTAAAATTATTTTTTAATAAATATCATGATATTTATTAGAAAATAATATAAATCATATCTTAAAACTTCACCCAAAAGCTTAAGTTTTTGGGTTGAGATGGTTCTATGACATAATTTCAGAGTCTTGATGACCAAGTAGTCACGAGTTCGAATCCCATCATCTTTATTTATTTGATAAAAATTAAACACAAGGTAAAATGGATTTGTGCAAGTTTCAAGTCTAAAGAGCTTTCACTCGAGGGAATGTGTTAAAAAATAATATAAATCATATCCTAAGACCTTACTTAATAACTGAAAATTTTAGGTGAAATGGTTTTTTGACAATATTCTTAAAACATAAACATTTTTTTGTCAATAAACAAGAGAACGCATTTGTCGTAAACCATGCCAAACAAAACTGATGAGCTTACCACAGTCTCTAATCCATGATCTTGTAGTGAAGACAATTCTTGTAAATTATTAATATGGATAAGCTCACTCAAATTTTTTATCGCCAATTCCTCTAGAGACGCACAACATTGCATGCAATACGCTTGGAATAGCTTTTAATTTGCAGCTCCAAAAACTCAATTTCTTCAGAGAATATTTCAATTCTCAGAAATCACCAGGAATTGAGATCAACTCAAGGCATCAATCTATTTTCAACTCCCCTAGAGTTGTGCAGTGTTGCACGCTTGGAATGGATGTCAGCTTCTTACACCACCGTATCCTCAAGAATTGAAGAGAGGTGAAGCCATGAAATTCACCACATGAACATCTCGGTTCATCACAATCTTCAATTTCAAATTCTACTAGAGATGAAAGACGACATATCGGAACGCTTTTCAACTTGCCACACCTCCACATGCTCAACTTTTCAAGACAAGGAAATACTTGATCACCTTCTCCACCTGATGCCATCCATGTCAAACAGAGTGAATTCTTTTAGTGCTGGAAACAATACTGCTACACTGCCGCTACTACTATAGAACTCATTGCCTATACATTTTACAGTTACCCATTCCACTCATCTCTAGAATCTTAAAGCGAGGAAGGCATCAAGTGTTGGGAGTTACCTCAGCTTGCCACACCTCTTTATGCTCAAACTTTTTTGTTATTTATTTCTTGCCTGATTGAAATTGATTTTGACCTTTCATATAATTTTTTTATTAGGATTATTTCCTTCTTAGATCATTTGATTCATTTTCTTCGGATTAATTAATGAGTTAATTATAACTAATTAATTAGTTTTTATAGAATTTTAAATAATTAAATAGTCCCTTGATTGGTGTTGATCATCATTAATTTAGTAATTTCTTATTCAAAAATACCTTATTTTGTAATCAAATATTTTCATTACATCAATTTTTTTTCTTTTTTTTTCTATTTTTCAAGAAAGAAAACAATAAAGTAAATTAAAAAAAATAAAATTGACCCAATAAACACTTTAAACCAATTCAAAAATACAAGGATTAAAAATATAACTTCTAAAAATATTAAGATGAATTAGCTAGTTTTGTTAAATCACAAAAACTTTACGCGCTCATGTTAAATAAAAACTTTAATTATTATTTTTTTTAATCTCAAGTCAATGATCAAAATTTTCTATTTAAAAAAAAATTGCATTATCTTAATATCTTTTTCACAATGATAGGTATATAGCATAGCGCTAGCCACTTATCTAGTTAGTTAAGCTAAAGTCAAGCAATTTAGGGTCAATTAAAAGTAATGTTGATGGACTTAGGGTTTAGGCTAGAAACCATGTGCCCCCTAAGTTGATCTACGCGATGAGACCAGGTATTGGCAAAGGCCTAGTTGATTATGTTATATATTTAGTTTGGTTAAAGTCTATTTAAAAGCATGATAGAAGTTGTTTTTTAAATTGTTTTTTGCTTGGAAATACATTAAGATAATGTTTTTTATTTTTAAAAATTTATTTTTGAGACCAGCACATCAAAACAATTCAAAAACACTAAAAAAAAATAATTTAAAACTAAAAATAAAATTTCAAAAACACGACTGGATTGCAATGCTAAATAAGATCTAAAATGACTCACATGTCAACATACGATCTAGAATACCTATGTATTGGGCCAAGACGATCCATTGGTTCATTATTTTTCAAGAAATAAAAATGAAAAGAAAATTATGCAAACTAAATTAAATATGTATTTAGTTAAAACTAAAATGAAATGAATTTTTATATGTAAAATAAATAAAACTCAAGTTTTCATAATATGTTATTTTAGCTTTTACAAAATTAAGATTTGAAACATAATTATATATGAGGTTAAATATAAAAAATAGAAACTATTTGACAAACTAACCAATTTTTTTTGTTGAATAAAAATCAGAAATTACTAAAATACCAAACAATCTAACATATCATCACTTTTTAAATAACAAAAAAATAATTAAAAAAATAAAAATGATATCAAATGCCCTCCTTGTATCGCCACATCCATTAATTTTTAAATGAGACCAGGGTTATTAAACCTGATCCATTCTAGACGGTCAATTCTGTGATCTACCAATTAAGGATCTAGTCCAGGTCTGTTTCATATGAAATCATATATGAGTTGATCTTATAGGTCTATCTATGACTTAATCGAACCGATCAATCCTAAAAAAAAACTTGATTTAACTTTTAAAAAATTTAAAATGACTTCATTTTAACTATGTTTTTTTAAAAAAAAAAAAAAGAGAAAAAAAACCTTAAAATAACATTGTTTTGAATTAATTAAATCAATCTACATTTCCCTTAACTTAAATCTTGCATCTACTCATGAACCCGAGCTGAATTTAATAAAACTAATCAAAACCATTGAAATAAAAAGAGAAAAAGGGGGAGAAATCTACTCCTCGGTGAAATCAAGAACTCATGAATCTAGGGTTCCATATGCTATTATTAATTTGATGGCACATGAATGGAAGGTTCTAAAAATCACTTACTAGCATTTCGCACTAGTCAGAAATTAAAATTATCGTCACTTTAGAACTTACCTTTCCAAAATCACTTTGACAATGATTCCAGATAATATATTTACGGTGAAATCGAAGCACTCATGGATGGGTCTTGTATTCTGAGTTTCTTTATTTTTCATGATTAAAAAAACGGAATGTTCTATTAATCACTTCCCTAGCATTTCTTGTAGTTGAACAAGCTTGCAAAGTACAAAAAGGAGCCGACACCAGATCCGATCCTTAAAACTAAAAAGTAAAAACAAATATAAGAATTCATTCGACCTTTAAAAAAAAAATTAAAAAAAAATCAGTGCATGAAGGGTGTCAAAATCAACATTAAAAAAAAAAATGTTTTATTTGTCATGCTTACGTTTTCAACTTAATTCTAAGTTGCTAATAAATACAGCGATACTTTATTTATTATAAAATAATTAGTTAGGCTTTTTTATTATACTATTTCGCCATTTTGCCCTCCTCTTATGTGACGTGCGCTCCTGCTGTGTTAAATATTTTTATTTTTTATAAAAAATTATATATGTAAGTTTTTTTTAATGTATTTTTGAAGTTCAAAAAATTTAAAAACACGTAATCAAATAAACTAAAAACTATATGCATTAATAAATAAATAAAAAGTCATTAATAATATATAAAAATAAAATTTAAAAAACCGAGAGATAGATATAAAATAAAATATTTAATCTTGTAAGACGGGACATTTACCCGATCATGTTTGCTAATTTTTATTTATTAAAATATTTTTATTTAATCAAACAGAAATAAACAAATATATTAAAATGATTAAAAATAATAATAATAATAATAATAATATATAAAGCTACACATCTTATAAATATCATCTGAAAATAAATATTTTTTATTTTTAAAAATACGACTCATTAGTACAAAAGATTAAAAAAATAGATAAATCGGAAAAACTTCTTTGAAAATTAAACACATAACCAAAAAATTATTATTATTTAAAAGAGACTCTCTAAACAAAATAAAAGAGAGAAGAGGTATCAATGTAAATATAATTATGTTTTTTTTTTGGAAAAAAAAGCATTAATTGAAGTAAAAAAAATTAAAAAAAAAGATTAGGTGTTATTGGGTCTGGCTACCCATCCATTTCATTAGAACCGCATGATTGAACCCTTTTATTTTTAACTGTACCTGGGAGGACGACATGTCACCCCCATCATTTTCTTGAAAAAAAAATCAAACGACATGTCTAATGCCAAACGATATCAAGACAGAACCAATAGTCACTCAATTCGGTTCCAGCAGAAGATAACTGAAGAAAGAATTGACAAAGAGAAAGAAAGCTGATATTTTATTGCAGAAAATGAAGATTACAAGAAAGATAGAACAAGTAGCCTCACACCACTCAAGAGAATCACTCTCATTTTGGAATCACACCAAAGACAAGAACTGTATTACAATCTGCCCATTCAGACAAACATTCTACATTAAATAGAAATACATATTACAGTTAATACTAAATAACTACCTAAGATAAGAACAATGACAGTTACAATAACTTACGCCACTTGGAAGTATGAGATGATCTTCAGTTATTAATTGTAACTTCCCTTTTTGCCCACGTGTAACACTGGAATCGTAGCCTCCATAGAATGTATTCCTTTACTTAAATTAGCTTGATCCCCGTCGATTGTTATGGCCTTCTGTTTGCTTTGGACTTGAGTTCTGTCACTTGGAATACTCAAACTTGCATCAATTTCCTCACTCCCCAAGTATTGTTGAATATAATCTTGAAGTAACTGAGGATTCAAACGTTGGATTTCCTTCTCATGGACCCATGCTGCTTCTGATTGCGGTTTGGATGCCCATTGAACTAAGAATTTATTATAGCCTCCCCTTCCTTGGACACGCATCGATGTGCTAAAATAGAAGTCACGATTTCTGGTGCAGGAACAACTTGAGGGATTGTTGATGGTGCAGGCTGGTCTTCAAGAATTGATGGAGGGCCATGGTAGGCCGTTAGATCTGCAACATTGAAAATGGGACTAAATTGAAACTCTGGTGGCAAATCAACCAAATAAGCATTGTCTCCCAATTTCTTCAAGATGTGAAATGGACCACCCCTACGAGCATGTAATTTGCTATAAGTTCCAGGGGGAAACCTCTCTGGCCGTAATCTTATCAATACAAGATCTCCTTCTGCAAACTGCACTTCCCTTCTGTGACGATTGGCATGTTCAGCATACTTAGCCACTTGCTCTGCCATTTTACATCCGCGACGCTATGTAATGAGGACATAAATGTTGCAAAATCTAGGCCGCCTTCACTAGTCTTTTGAGGTAATGGTAGAGAAATGGTGTCAGTAAGCACTTTGGGGTGCAATCCATATACCAACTCAAAAGGTGTGTGCCCTGTAGTCCGATTTACAGAGTTATTGTAGGCAAATTCTGCTTGAGCTAGAACTAAATCCCAGTTGACTCCATGCTCATTGGTTAAACACCGTAAGAGATTACCAAGACTTCTGTTTATTACTTCAGTTTGGCCATCGGTTTGAGGGTGGAAGGCACTAGAAAAAAGGAGTTTTGTCCCTAACTTAGCCCATAATGTCTTCCAAAAATAACTGACAAACTTAACATCCCTGTCTGAGACAATAGATAGTGGAATGCCATGCAACCATATAACCTCCTTCAAAAACAAAGATGCAATATGGGAGGCATCAAAAGTCTTCTTGCAGGGAACAAAATGTGCCATTTTTGAGAACCGATCCACCACCACCATAATGGAATCATGCCCCCGAACTGTCCTGGGAAGTCCCAAAACAAAATCCATGCTCAACTCAAGCCATGGTTGATGCGGGATTGGCAAGGGAGTATAAAGACCAGCATTAGTCTTGTTTCCCTTATTCAGTTGACAGATCCTGCATCTATTCACAATAGTATTAACATCCTTTCGCATACCTGGCCAGTAAAACCGATCGGCAACCAGTGAATATGTCTTGTCCTGACCAAAGTGTCCTGCAAGCCCTCCACCATGTAATTCATGAATGATGAACTCACGCATTGATCCTTTTGGGATGCAGATACAGCCTCCTTTAATTAAATACTCGTCCAAGATAACATAATCTACTATGGAAGTGGAAGGTTTGCTGTTGAGAGATTCCCAGATCTTTTGAAAATCTGGATCTGTAGAATAAGAGGTCTTCACGAAAGCAAAACCTGAGGGGTTAGTTGACAGGATAGTGGAAGGATGAGATCTTCTACTAAATACATCAGCCACCTTATTTTCACGACCAGTTTTGTGTCTGATAACAAAACTGAATTGTTGCAGGAAACTAATCCACCTAGCATGTCTAGGACTCAACTTGTTCTGTGAATGTAAATATTTCAATGAATCATGGTCTGTAAATAAAATGAACTCATGGTAGATAAGATATGGTCGCCAATGCTTCAATGTCTGAATTAGAGCATAAAACTCTAAATCATAGGCTGAGTATCTCCTCCTGGTGTCATTTAATTTCTCACTGTAAAATGCAATGGGGTGTCCAGCCTGGCTTAATACACCTCCTATACCCACCTGAGAGGCATCACAAGAAATTTCAAAAATTTAGGAGAAATCTGGAAGTTTCAGAACAGGTGCCTCTGTCATCTTCTGTTTAATAAGCTGGAATGCTGCATTGGCTGCTGGAGTCCATTTAAAAACCTTGGCCTTTAGACATTCTGTAATTGGGGCCGTAATGGTGCTGAATGTGTGAATGAATCGTCGATAAAAAGTGGCTAACCCATGGAAGCTTCTAACTTCAAAGAATGACTGCGGTTCTGGCCACTCCACGATTGCTCTCACCTTCTCCGGATCAACTTCTACACCTTGTTGTGATATAATAAACCCCAGGAAGTGTGTCTTTGGTTGAAGAAAAGAACATTTTTTAAAATTTGCATAGAACTTTTCTTGTCGTAACACTTGCAGGATTTGTTTCAGATGTTGAAGATACTCATCCCTGTGCTGGCTGAAGACAAGTATGTCATCAAAATAAACAACAACACACCTGCCTAAATATGGCTTCAACGTCTGAGTCATCACTCTCATGAACGTGCTTGGTGCGTTGGTGAGGCCAAAAGGCATCACTAACCATTCGTACAACCCTTCTTTTGTCTTGAAAGCCGTCTTCCATTCATCTCCAGGCCTAAGACGAATCTGATGGTAACCACTTCGCAAATCCAGTTTGGAGAAGATGTTGGCTTGTCCCAATTGATCCAGCAGATCGTCCAATCGTGGGATTGGAAAGCAATACTTGACAATTATTTTGTTTACTGCTCTGCTATCAATACACATCCTCCAGCTGCCATCTTTTTTTGGAATGAGAAGGGCTGGTACAGCACAAGGACTAAGGCTTTCTCTAATAAAACCCTTCTGCTCCAATTCCTGCACTTGACGTTGTAACTCCTTATGCTCTGCTGGGCTCATACGGTAATGTGGCAAGTTTGGCAAAGAGGAACCTGGTACCAGATCAATGGCATGTTGAACATCACGTAAAGGAGGTAATTGTGAAGGAAGCTCTTCGGGAAAAACATCTTGAAATTGTTGCAGAAGATGTTGAAGAGTCGTTGGTAAGCATTCATTTCCAATCTCCCGTCCTGCATCTATTATCCTGCTAACCAGCATAAACACAACTTGACTATCAAGTAGTGCCCGTTGAAATTTTTGAGGGGATAAAATCATTGCTGGCTTTTGTGAGAATTCTATGATAGGGAGCGGTTCCAAGACCAACTTCTTATTCTTGAATATCAACGAATAAGTGTTGTGAAACCCATCATAACTCACCTTTCTGTCATACATCCATGGTCGGCCTAGAAGAACATGACAGACTGTCATGGGAAGTATATCACACCAAACTTCCTCTTGAAAATGATCCCCCAAAGAAAATGAAAGTAGGCAGCGGTGTTGGACTTTAACAGGATGTTTATCATGGATCCAACTAACGTTGTATGGAGTAGGGTGTTCTTCTGTCGGTAGGTGTAATTTCTCCACAGCTTCGGTGGAAATTACATTAAGGCCACTTCCGTTGTCAAGAATCACGTTCAGTGCTTTGCCCTTGCATGCTACCCTGGTATGAAATATATTTGTCCTCCTCCATTCGTTCTCTAAGTGTGCTGCAGGTGTCGCCTGACTGGATAACATCCGGTGGACTACACACAAAGGTAGTTCAGAAGCTTGCAACCTTTCTTCTTCAAACTCTGCAATTTCTGTTTCCCCAATTTCTTGATCTCCAGTTGAGGACTCAGGAATTGATTCTGAAATCATTTCAGAAGCAAGCATTACCTTTCTTTCTTTTGTAGGACATACTGCTGCAAAATGTCCATGGCCCTTGCATTTGTAGCACTGTGGTCCTGCTGCATTGGTACTAAACTTCCTCTGATCTCCATATGGAGGTGCATTTTTTACAGCATTCACAATTCCGCGATCATTAGTCTGTAAGGATGTTGTTCTGGAAGTGCCCCGCCAATCTCTTGTCAAATGGCCTTTAGTAATTGTTTGTTGTTTCTCCAACTGTAGAGCCAACTGTTACGCTTCATCTACAGAAAACAATTTGGCAGTAAACATATCTCTTCTAATATCAACACGCAGTCCTCTCAAATACCTGGCAAGGGTTTGTTGATCGGTTTCCATGACTTGGCTTCTTACTGATAAATCGTGGAATTTTTCAGTATATTGGTCTATTGTCATATGCATACCCTGCATCCAGCGAAGCATATCTTCATATACCAATTGTTCATAATTGGCAGGAAGATATTTAGTCTCCATACGAGCCTTCATCTCTATCCAATCCTGAATAGGAGGTTGGTGTGTTCGACTAAGTTGTTCTTCTACATTGCCCCACCATGCACGAGCAGCCCCTTTTAATTTTAATTTAACAAATCTGACCTTTCGATTTTCGGTCATCGAAAACCATTCAAAATAGTCTTCTAAAGACACCAACCAATCCTGAAAAACATCAGGATCTTGTCTCCCGGTAAAATCAGACACATGTACTCTTATTCCTCTAGAAAGTTCATCAAAGACCCTGCCATCTCTGTTTCTATAATCGCCCACATGTTCTCTTACTTCTTCCGCATCTATTGCTACATTGCCTCCTACATTGCCTCCTTGATTAACTCTGCCCCTTCTGTTATCAACATTATTACTTCTCTCTTCAATATGCTCCAGATGTCCAACAATAGTTCCCAAGGTACTGGTAACTAACTCCATTTGATGTTGTAACTGGTGTAACAGGGAAACAGGCTCATTTTGTAAAGGTGTTGGATGGGGGGGTTCTGTGGGGCTGTCTGGGGAATATTTGGTGAAAAAGGTATTGGTTGAGGAAAGTTCAACGGGTTCTGTGGGGTTGTTTGTTGTAAAGGATCAGTGTGTGGAAGTGTTTGTTGAGAGGGATGAGATTGGGAAGGACCAGGATCTCGTAATCCCTGATTGGGATTATATGCATTACCACTACGGGTTCCAGGCATGAGAGAACAGAAATCGAAACCTGCTCTGATACCAATTAATGCCAAACGATATCAAGACAGAACCAATAGTCACTCAATTCGATTCCAGCAGAAGATAACTAAAGAAAGAATTGACAAAGAGAAAGAAAGCTGATATTTTATTGCAGAAAATGAAGATTACAAGAAAGATAGAACAAGTAGCCTCACACCACTCAAGAGAATCACTCTCATTTTGGAATCACACCAAAGACAAGAACTGTATTACAATCTGCCCATTCAGACAAACATTCTACATTAAATAGAAATACATATTACAGTTAATACTAAATAACTACCTAAGATAAGAACAATGACAGTTACAATAACTGCTTCTGCCACTTGGAAGTATGAGATGATCTTCAGTTATTAATTGTAACTTTCCTTTTTGCCCACGTGTAACACTGGAATCGTAGCCTCCATAGAATGTATTCCTTTACTTAAATTAGCTTGATCCCTGTCAGTTGTTATGGCCTTCTGTTTGCTTTGGACTTGAGTTCTGTCACTTGGAATACTCGAACTTGCATCAATGTCACCCCCCCTCATTTTCTTGAAAAGCCAGAAAATCGAGCTCAAGGTTCTTTTAACTTAAAAACCTATTTTTCAAGCTGTTTTTTATCCAAAATACCTTAGAAATCAAGATAAATTTATCTATGACCTCAAAAAACTTCCCCAAAAACAGAACTCAACTTAAAATAAAAAATCAACCCTCAGATTTGTTTTTTCACGAACTTTTAAAAAACAAAATACCTAATATGAACTCATTTTATTAAATGAAATAATTTGATACAAATATTGTTTATTTTCGTAGCTAAATCAATGTCCATGATATATTTCTCTTTTTATCATTAGAATTCAATGATCTTTCTCTATTCTCTCTTAATCAAAAATAAAAAAAATTATAATAAAATAAAATTAAAAAAACATTAAGAAACGGAGATTGAATAATTTACATAACTATTTAAGTTAAAGAATTATTGTATATTTTTTTCAAAACTTATATTTTCTATATTTTTTTATTTTTTTTAAAAAAAATTATTTTTTATAACGATTCAAAATTATTTATTATTTAATTAAAATTAAATCATTCAAACAAAATTTAAAAACCAAACTAAATTTTAGGGAAAACATCACACCAATTTATAGGCAATCACCTCCATACAAGAGAAAAAGAGAAAGATAGAAGAAGGTACTACACCATGTCAACCGTCACCACCGTAGGTAGTTTTTTCCCGTCAGTCCGTTGCTGTGCACCGTCGTCCACATCGCCTTTGTCAAACGGTAGATTGAAACTGAACCATGTATCAAACACGGCTCGTCGTTTGGCTGTTTCAACAGAGCAAGCGATATCAACTGAAACGACAACGGAGAGAAATGAAACGACGATGAGGAATCATGTAAGCAATGGAAGGTTGAAGGAGAGTGAAGGAGGAGAAGGAATGAAAGAGAAGCAAAAGAATCCGTATGCACTAGAGTTAGAGAAAACTGAGATGGAGTTGAGAAGTAGTAGAAAAAGCCTGGAGGATTATTTTGAGGAGTCGAAGAATTTTATTGCTAAATCAGACGGTGGTGGTGGCGGCCCGCCACGGTGGTTCTCTCCGTTGGAGTGTGGATCCCGGTTGGATAACTCTCCTCTTCTTCTATTTTTGCCTGGTCAGTCCTTTTTTGCCAATTTATTATCTGATTATTTTAGTAGATTAGCTAATATTTATTTACATAAGTAGATCACGAATTTACTGGAAAGTGGAAAGTTTCCTTTTATAAGAATAGCAACTTCGTCAAATCGTAAAATGCTCCCTGAACCGTACTTATTTAAAAAACGAACACCTCCCTGAACCAAAAACATTCTTGATTTCTCATCCTAAACAACATGATTCTTCGAATTTACCTCTAAATAATAGAAATTGGTGAAAAAGCCCAAAAAATTCCTCTTAATTCCACAATCAACAAGAACTAATTGAGTAGATGTCTTCCCCTCCACTTTTTCTTTTTATTTTTGTATTTTTTAATTTTATTTTTGATTTTTTTATTTTAAATTATATTTTATAAAGTTATTTCAATTTTATAACTAAGTCATAATTTTTACAAATTAACCTAGTTGATTAGGGTATTTTAGTTTTTTTATAATTATTTTTTCAATTTCATCCTTTATTATTTAGGTTGATTGAGAATTAAACTTCATAATTTATTTTGATTTGCTTTCTATTATATTATTTTAATCTTATTACTTGAGTCAAGAATTTGGTGGGTTAAATTGAGTGGCCTCGATTTTTTTATCATCTTTTTAATTAATTTTTTTTAATTTCATCATTTAATGATGGATTGATTAGGAATTGAACTTCATAGTTTATTTTAATTTTTTTTTCTATTAGATTCACCCAGTTTCATGATCCATGATCCAGGTTTGAGAAGTTAAATCCAAGTTGACCAATACTTGAATATTTCTTAACTTAAAAAAAAAATAATTGGGTAAATAATCTAGTCTTTCATTGCAACTCCTAATAAAAAAGAAAAGGTAATTCATTTTCATTGATTGTTGGTTTAATTTGAATTTTGATTTGAATGGTTGATGTTGATTATGTTTAATTAAAAATAGATTTCAATATTTTTTACTCAAAAGAGAAAAGGAGAGGGATTAGAAGAATTTTAAGAATTTCTCATCAATTTCTCAATGTTGATATTTAATTTTTGATGATGTTTAATTTTTTTTAATTTACTCCTAAATAATAGAAATGGATGGAAAAGCCCATGAAAATCCAAATGCAAAAGGTTTTTTTTTTTTAAATATATATATTTTGTTTAAATTGAAAAATTATGATTTTGTTTTTATTCTAAGGGGTTTTGTTTTTGTTTTTTTCCCTAATATTCAAGGCTTTTTTTTAACAATTTAACCTTTTTTTATTAATAAAAGTAATTATTGGAAGATAGTAATGTAAATTTAATTCAAACCTAACGGATGCCAACTCAAATTGATCTTGATAGATGGGGTTTTTTTAGATAATTACCTTAGCTAATAGGTAAATAGATAGAGTATATGTATTCTCAAACCTAATTTAAAATCACGTGTGTGGCGACATCACTATTTTATTTTATTTTGGATATAAATGGTATTTGAATAATTATATGAATACCTAAATCTTAATATTTTATTTTTTTTTAAACGAAAAAGGTAGAAATATAGTAGAAATCCGATTGCCATCCTTTTAGAAGATTTAGTTTCCTTTTCATTACGGTAAGAGAGCTCTGCTCTCTCTCTCTCTTAATCACCGCATGTTTAAAATTATTTGAAAAGAGAATTTATTTTCAGTTGATGTTGATGGACAAGCTGGTTAGATGATACCCCATATTGTCGGGAGAAAAAAAAAGAACAAAAAAGTAATGGGAGACATGGACTTAACTCTGGTTTACAAAAATACACAAGGTTTAATGATTGTTGAATGATGCAAACCTTTTTTCTTTTCTCTAGTTTAGTTAATAAGGTTTGCTGGACCTTGGATTGTATGTTAGTCCTCAATCATTTTTATTTTTGTTTTTTGAAATTTCACTTTTTATATCTAAATTTAAAATTTTGTAGATTAGGACTGTGAAGCTTATGCAATGTTGATGGCACTTCCATTTTCAAGTTTTCGGCCTGTTTGTACTGGGTTTTCATTTCTCACTTTCAAATTAGTCAGTTCAAACTTCTACAGTTGCTGTTCCAAAAAAAAAAAAACTTTAACTGTCAAGTAAAAGATTCTGAATTTTGCAGGGATTGATGGTATTGGACTAGGACTTAGCAAGCAGCACAATAGTCTGGGGAAGTAAGTATTTCCTCAGATACCTTGACACTATTACATCAGATTTTTTTATTATTTTTTTGTGGATCATCCAAAACCAACATATAATCATTACATGACTTTCTATTTCCTGTCCACATATTCTGCCTTGCGTTAATGGCTATGCTGGTTAATATATGATTTCTCTCTCTTCTTGAAACTAGGATTTTCGACATATGGTGCTTGCATATTCCAGTTAAGGACAGAACATCCTTTCTAGGTAGTTTTTTTTACCCTGTAACCTGTTTGATACGTGTTATTTGTAATAGAGATGAGCTCTTGTATTTGTATAAGCAATTTTTAAAAGGATTCTCATGATTCAGGCCTAGTGAAGCTTATTGAAAGGACAGTAAGATCAGAGAGTTACTGTTTCCCTAATAGACCTATATATCTTGCTGGAGAATCTCTTGGAGCATGTCTTGCCCTGGCTGTCGCAGCTCGTAACCCTGATGTTGATCTTGTACTTGTTTTGGCTAATCCAGGTGAAAAATTGATACCTTATCTATCATCGAATGAAATTTGAGACATTCAGTACTTTCCCCATATCTATGGGAGGAGGTAATAGAGAATCAACATGAGCAAGGACCCATGTGACTGAGCAAATAAATGGAATTTTTTTATGCCGATGAATAACATAAATGGATCTTTAACTTTGGATACTTAATGGAAAGCAGAGCTCTCTGTTAGATCATGAGAACAAAAACTTAGATTGAGTCCAATAATCACATGCGCTTTTAGAAGAGGTTGTTCATCTTGCTCAGTTACATATGATTTTTGTTTGATGATTTATTGCAGCAACGTCTTTTGAGAAGTCACAGCTGCAGCCTCTAATACCCTTATTGGAAGTCTTACCCTTCCAGCACCAGCTTACCATTCCTTATATGTTGAGCTTGATGACAGGTTCACCTTGTCCACTAGAGTTATATTTCCTGATATTTTTTGTTGCTTCAAATAGATATTTGATTATGCTAAGAGGTAAAACAACCTGTTTATTTTTTAGAATATTGACCATACCAAAATATTTGAAAAGTAAACGTTTTATGCAATATTTTGTTCTGCATACGAACTGATGTTTGGTGTCAGTTGCAATGCAAGTTTGTGATTAGTTCTATAAGATTTTGTCTGTTAATCTTTTGATTTATTGGGGGAATCTTTCGATTTTCCTGAAAATAACCTTGCAATCCACCCTTTGTAGCTCTGGCTTCCCGCATTATCCTTATCCGATTTCATCGTGAAAATTGGGAAACAATTTACATGGTCCTCTATTGATTGAAACTTGAGAGTAGGTGCTCAGTTATGTAAATCCATAAATCAAAGAGGGTTTACTTGGAAGTGAGCTGAAAATTGGGCGTGGAGGTGTAGCTGAAGAGTTTTATATTATTATGCTTCTCTACTGGTACTGAAAAAATTCAGAGGCCGGTGCCAACAAATTTCTGGTTAGTTTGGATGGTGGAAATGAAAATGTGGAGGAAGGATGAATGAAGGATAGGTTTTTTTTTCAACCCTTTCGAGATACAGAAAAAATAATCACCTCAGAGATTAGAGTTTAGGATAGCTCACCACCCAATGGAATCCATCAAAAAAGATACAGGGCTAAATATCAAGCTTAATAAGCTCAATTTGATTTTACAGTGTGGTTTACAGTCTTGTTTTGCAGTTTTGGTGGATTTTTATTTTCCTCTGTTTTTCCCATTTGCTTGTTATTATCTGAATATTGATAACTCAATAAATCATGGAAAATAAAGTGTCATGTATACAATATTTTATCCTGCTTACACCAGCAATTATGTTCCATCTATCTAGGTGATTCTTTGAGGATGGCCATGGACAATGCAGTGAAGGGATTTCCTCTAGAACAAACAATTGGAGGATTATCACAAGATTTGGTTGCAATGTCATCTTACCTCAATGTAAGATTTCACTTTAGGACATGTCAACCTGATTGATATAAATTACACTTGTTTGAAAAACGATAGTACAGTCTTAATAAAACTATAAAAGACTGGTTTTACTTGACTTCTCATCAACTCTTATGTGTCTCCTGTAATATTTATGAACATGGCATTGACAGGCCATATTTCTAATTGATCATAAAGAGAAATTAATCAAAATATATAGCCTAGCTGACATTTAAAAGTTTATGTAAGATGATGGTGTCATCTCGTCTTCACTTTTCTTATGCTGGTGCTTACACCAAGTCATGTGGTGTTACTCTAGTGGAAAGAAACTGATCGTAGCTGTTGCAGGCTCTGGCTAATATATTACCTAGAGAAACCCTTCTTTGGAAGCTACAGATGCTTAAAACAGCTTCGGCATATGCCAATTCACGCCTCCATGCTGTGAAATCTCAAACACTTGTCCTTTCTAGGTCTGTTTCTCATGCATAATTTATCAAATGTCAGTTGTATAAATGTTTCAACTCTTTTTCAAACTCGTTTAAATAGCTAAATAGCAACAAAAGCGCGAGAATTATTATTTAGCACCCAGCTTTAACTCTACTAAATGCATCTTTATTTAGCTAATCCATGAATAATAAAATTTTCGATTAGAACAATAAAAAATTCTCCTTTATGAAGTCTATAATATAAACTATGACATCATATGCAGTAACTAGGCATTGTCATTTCCATATCATTGGAATTTAAATCGATGGAAAATCCAAATACATTTGCTTCTAGAATTGGAGTTCTAACTTCCATAAATTTATTTTCGTTGTGTTTCCTGCATACTAGCACCTTTGCTGCTTAGAGTCTGATTTGTTGTTTGCCTTTTCTCAGTGGAAGAGATCAGCTTCTTCCAAGTGAAGAAGAAGGTCAAAGGCTTTATGTTGCACTCCCAAAATGTGAGATTCGCAAGTTTAACGACAGTGGTCATTTCCTCTTCTTGGTAAGATAATTTCTCCCACTCTCATCTATCCTTGGCTATGCACTGAAAAGATATCATGTTTCAATATGTTATCTTTCAAGTTTCCTTGTAATTATACCCATTTGTGGCAGGAACATGATGTTGATTTGGCAAATATCATCAAGGGAGCTAGTTGCTATCGTCGTGGAAAGTATCTTGACTACATATCAGATTACATACCACCAACCCCTCTTGAATTCAAAAAATTATATGATTCGAACAGGTAGCCCTATTTTACTGTCTTACATATTAAAGGTATATTTTCTATCAGTTGAACAGGGAAACAATTTCTCTAACTTCATCAGTCTATTGTTGGCATGACATTAGTGGGTACAGGAAATACTATGCTTATATCAACTTCTTCTCGAGCATTAATTTGAAGATCACTTCTTGGTAGGGTTTGTGCAATGTATCATGCAACATTGATTTGTATATGGTCAAAGCCAACCTGAAATTTGCTTTAGTCCTCATCATTAAATGAGTCCTGAAATTATGTTTGCTTTAACTACAATTTCTCATAATTATTACTATGTTTTAGATTGTTTGTGCTGGCCACAAGTCCTGTGATGCTCTCATATTTTCAAGATGGGAAGATTGTGAGGGGCCTTGCTGGAGTTCCTTCAGAAGGACCAGTATTGTATGTTGGTTATCACATGCTAATGGGATTTGAAGTGATCCCATTGATATCCAACTTTTTGTTGGAAAGAAATATTCTTATAAGAGGGATAACACATCCAATGTTGTACGTGAAATTGAAGAAAGAGGGGATGATGCCTTCATTGCAACAATTCGATGTGGTCAGAACTATGGGTGCAGTTCCTGTTTCAGGAAGCAATTTCTACAAACTTATGTCTTCAAAGGCTCATGCACTATTATACCCAGGAGGAATGCGGGAGGCCTATCATCGGAAGGTAATGCTTCTGATAGATACATTTTACTGAGATAGGTGGTTTTACATTTCAAAAGAAGTTTAATTTTATGTTCTTTTAAGTTTGAATCTTGAATCTAACAATCGCAAGACTATACAAGAATAAAGTAACATATTTCTACTATTCTACTTGCCTTCCAAGCAAAAAAAGAGAACTAATTTGTTTCAAAGACTATGAAAATATAATGAAGTGGCAATGGTCCATTTGGCCACTAAGAGAAAACGGACTTAATAAATATAAACAAATTGAAATAGCTCTGCAAATGATTGACTCTTCATGCTATTCAGGGTGAAGAATACAAGTTATTCTGGCCAGAAAAGTCAGAGTTTGTCAGAATGGCATCTAGGTTTGGAGCCAAAATTGTGCCATTTGGTGTTGTTGGAGAGGATGATTTTGGAGAAGTAAGTCTTAAGGACTTCATTTCTATCTGATTGATTTACATCACTTTTTTGCATATAGATGCGCCACATTATGATTTATTTATTTTTATCTTGCTAATGGAATATATCTTGCTCTGTGACGAATGCTCTTTACTCAAAATCTTGACACTAAGGGCATGTATATTTTTGTGTGCATTTGTCATCAGAGCATGTTTGACTTCTTATTATTTGGGAAACCCAAAGGAGACATTAAAAAGAAAGCACTAATTTTTTTTAGAACTCACAAGTTTTATAACGATGTAGTATAAGGCTAGATTTCTCAATATCAGTTAGTGTGCGCTTGCAAAAATTCTGTGCATGAACTTTTTCTTGCTGTCTCTTCTCTGGCGTATCTATGTTAACTCTAAGCCTTGTGTTCGGCTCATATCAGACACGCAATGTCTTACAGTCAATTAAAATCAAGTTGGGTTAGTCTCATAATAATTGATTGCTTGTATTCATGGTTTTTCAGGTGGTATTTGATTATGATGATCAAATGAAGATTCCTTTCCTTAGGGATTACATAAAAGGGTTATCAGAAGAGGTTGTGAGTTTGAGGTATGTGAATCTTTGTTTTCCTTGATTTCCTTCCATTAAATCTCACCCATATTGAGTTTATCTTCTTGGCTCCAAATTTTTTTTCTTTTACTTGACTGCTTCAATGTTTAGATCTTTCATATTGTTTTGCTGATAGGACTGAAGCGGATGGTGAGGTGGGACAACAAGATCCGCACCAGGTAGGAATTGTACCAAAATTCCCAGGCAGGTTCTATTACTATTTTGGGAAACCAATTGAAACAGAAGGTATGGTCATTGGACAACTCGTTACCATTGACTATCTGCATAGTAATAATAATCATGGATGTAGCAGAAAAAACATGTGCCAACACTATACACCTAAGGCTTTCCAGCCAGCCTAATTATATGTTTCTGCACCTTGCCAATATCATGTCTAAAACATTACCCACAACTATTGTTGCTGCTTCATGTCCGCATTTCTCAAGAAGTTCAAGATCAGCTCAGAGTAATGAAAGTGCCTTATTCTGAACTAAAATTATAAAGAAAGCTGCTAAAACTGTTTTATGAACTTGTCCAAGAATGTTCAATTAATAACAGCATTTTGAGTAACAGTGGTAGAAATTTTGCAATATTTTTTTATACATATTCTTAATGCCAGTGGAGTACTGACTTGAATTCTCAATTTTGTGCTGAAGGGAGGAGGCAGGAATTAAGAGACCGGGAAAAAGCTCATGAATTATACTTGCATGTCAAATCTGAGGTGGAAAACTGCATTGCTTTTCTGAAGGAGAAAAGAGAAAGTGATCCTTACAGGAATATATTGGCCCGGTTGGTTTACCAGGCCTCTCATGGCTTTGATGCTGAAGTTCCAACATTTGATATTTGAGCATTCATTCTTGCTCATTGAAGATTGATTTTCTCTCATGTTCTCAAAGAAAATTGAAAATCTTCCCTGGGCATAAAGGCACTAAACCTCACAGAATGGTGTAAACTACAGTCTCAGCATTGGCAAATGTTTCACTCTCTAATAAGGAGAAAGAAGTAAGAAACTCTGATTTCCATATTGGGTTCCTTTGCCGAGCAAAGCTACATATGATTCTTAGAGCTTAGTCCCTTCAGATTGATCATAGGTATCTGATAAGTGTATTTGATTATAGCAGAAACTTTTTATGCACTGAAGTTTATGTAGATAAACTATGTATGCAGCATTTAAGATGCTTGGATTTACAACGTCAAAATGTTCGCATTACCTATGCATCGAAAATTTAGAAACTTCACCTCTTTTTCAATCCCCAAAACGGGAAAATGCTTCTACTGTGAGCTCCTGATGAAGCTGCAACTGCTGAGTTTGGGGTGGTGGAATTGGTGAGCTCAAGTACGAACTCAGTTTTATCATACCACTAAGCATGTTATTTTTCGATGCATGGAATGGAACAAGTTCTCAATTTATAGATTTTTCTTCTTGAACAACTCTATTTATAGGTGTTTGGAAGCGTGGACAGACGCTACAAAACAGTGACTTTGACAAAGCATTTAAATCAGGATAAGTTAACAGTGACTTTGATCATTGAACTAAAGTCTGGGTGGCCAGTCGCCTGAATCCACGGGAATATAAAATTATTTCTTTGGAAAACAGATGCACCAAAACAGATCACAGGATTTATGCACAAAAACAGATCACAGGATTGCAAGATAAAGAGTCTGGTCCTTGTTATGAAGAACGATTTGCCTAAACGACTTGGTGTATAGTTATGTATCATTGTGTGCTAGTGGTTGGGGCCTGTTTAACTTCTAAACTACAAAAGAAATCATTTTCATTGATAATTTGGTGGGATTCTTTTGCCGATGACAAGAAATTACGCAGCATTGTTCGGAAAATCAATGAAAACGACGGGGTTTTTTTTCATATTTTGGATGGTAAATGAACTCAATGATTGGAAGGAGCAAGAAGCAGAACATACACATAGCTTAGATGATTCATTTTTTCCAGCTAGACCAAAGTATAATGCATCCACTGATGTGCCAACGCGGTTGGTAAAACCATGAAGTCGATGGACTGATCGGTTTGAAGATGATAAGGTGCTAGCTAGTCGCATGACCAAGATATGGGTGGGGAGGTGGTGGGGAGTGGATGCTGAATTGTTGATACCCTCCAAAGAAAAGTTAACAGCTGATATGACGAGCAAATGAAGATGGGATTGCACTTTCTGTATTTCTAGTGTCCTTTATGTTATGTTCGATGCAAGATTTAAAGAAACAATAAATTGCAAAATAAGAGGCCAATGGACCCTTTGGTTTTGAAACAAACCAGTCAAAATTGTCACAAAATGATAACTTACGAAACAATTGCCTCCTTCAACCCATTCACAAGTTGCTCTTGTTTGGATGAAAAATCTGTGTTCCAGAAGATTGCAAAACTAGAATTACATCGCAAAAAGTCTCCCTTATTTCTTTAAGAGCTCATCAAAATGGAGTTTCCACGGATTCACTTGTTAAACACTGCTTGACTCATGGAAAGCATGTGAAAACAGAATGCAATTGAAGACCTTGTGGGGGAGAGAATATGCTTGTGAAGTACTTCTTCATCAAAATACACTCTTAAGTGAACCCAAAATGATTGTTTGATCAACTAGGTAGGAGCAGAGGCTGCCTCCTTTTCTTCAGTGTGAAAAGGGATAGGTTTAGTCGGGGCAGGCAAGCGGCCTATGCTATCAACTTTATCTTTCAGCTTTGGTGGAGGCCTGGCAGCCTTTGGCAACAACCTGCCCTTCTTTTCAAACCACTCAGGCTTAAGCAATGCCCGGAAACCCAGCTTATTGTAATGCACTCGTCTGACGGATCCACCAGCAGCTTCAACTGCTTCCTTTGCCCTGACAGTAACTCTTGACACCTGTATACATCATTTATGAGCATAAGTTCAATCAATTTCAGCAAACATGTCAAGAAATTCCATGACACTGTTATAGTACAAATTTGGTATAGTTAGTTGGTAGGAATAGTATTGATGGGAAGATTCAATTAGTTAGTTAGTAGTCTTGAAAGGGGAGACGGTTAGAATCAACTATCAAGTCCTACATGTCTTGAAAGGACTTTAGCTTAGGGTTCTAGGTATCTTTGGCATTTGTGATTCCCTCTCTCTGAATTCTCTTTCCTGTCACTTTCTCTATTTCAACCAATAAGATTTCTTCCTGTTTCCTACCATTATTGGTTGATATTCCTCTTCCCCTCTTCTGGGACATATTTATAGTTAATTCAACTCCTCAATAATTGGATTGTATCAATTGGTAGCAGAGCAGTTCATCCTTGGCCATTAATTGCTCAATTCCTTTTTATTCATATCTCAACATCTCTACTGTCCATATATCTTGAATCTTGAAGGCCAGAATGGAAGTTCCTACAGTAAGGGTTCATTACCAGATTATTACAAAGATGTCCTGCATCAGGTCTTTAATCCATATGGTTGTGTGCCCTGAATGGAAGAGTTTGAAGGGCTTTCTCTGGTCTATTTTCAATCCTTTCAAAATGCACTATCAGCTACAACTTCCCTTCATGGAAGATGCATTTATGATTGGTTTTGTAGATTAGATATTAGATATTAAATTTAGCAACCTGGTTTTGGGGAGACACAATTAGAAAGCGTTGAAGTGAATTCAAGCCATGGCAAGCACCATTGCTCCTGCTTGCAAAATCAAGAATCTGATCAGAATTCAGTATCAAAGACTTACATACCAAAGTCTCGCAACCCAGCAGTGTTGGATAAAGATTCGAAGCAGACCACTCAAGAATTGACTTTGAAGCTTAATCAGTTAAAGAATGAGATTCTTGAGAGTTTGGAGAGGCTATTGCAAGATGAAAGCACTACAGATGAAAAGGAGATGCTGCCATTGATGAATCAACAGGAAACAGAGATTAGAGAATGAGAACCTTCCTTGCATACCCAAGAATCAGGTCAGATTGAATCCAAGCCCTATATTACAGCTGTTGATTCGATTAATTTTGTGGGCCTTGATGAAATACAGGATAAAAGATGATCATTGCTCTGAATTCTTTGCTAAAAATCAGAACATGGATGGGATTTCTTTAGGAACTGATTGCATCGGGTCTGATATCAAAGAAACTGTTGAAACTCAGTTTAAGAAATGCCTGGAAACTGAATTATCCATTGAGAATAATTTGGTGAAGGTTTGTTGCTACAAGATTGTCAAAACATGGAAGATAATGTAGTGATTAATCAAGATAAGGTCAATATGTTCTTGATGCTATTGATAAAGCTAATCAAGAGCATTTAACTGATATTAGGAATCAATGGCAGCATTGTGATGATTTTGGGGTTCAATTTGTGGTATTCTGAGGGATGTAATTTTTGGAGGATGGGTTTTTTGGTGGAGATTTTACAAGGAATGGTGTTAGAATCAGGGATTGTCATGAAGAAGTGGAGGCTATGTCTAGTTATGCATATGCACAAAAGAGTATAAAAGAAGCATCAGATTCTTTGTTTGTGAGCAATGACAGCCTTGTATACCAATTCACATATGGGTTCTCTTCCAAACAAAAGAATTTTATGTCTGCTTTTACACATTTGATTGTGCAAGGCATTCCGTATTAGGCAGTGACCTGCTACAGCTGGAAGATTTATTGGAAAAAAAATGATAGCTTGGTTCTGGAACTAAGTGGATGAATTGCTTGGATAAAAATTATGAAAGAATCAACGACTGTTGTTGTGAAAGAGTTCAACATGGGGAATGCTTTCAGAAAAGTGATTGCGGGCATAAGAGGTGGTTGTGATCTTGTCTATGTAATCATAACATTTTTGTATTCAAGATTGCAACAAAGGGGAAAATTGAATTGGATGGTATCAGGTATTCGATACATATTCTATGGCAAGGTGTAGAAACATGGACTTTGGAGGCTAGTGACTTGCTTGGAATATCAATCAATTCTTTTATCAGACATCAAGCCCTGACAAATTGTGTTGTCAAAATGAAATTCTGTGAAATGTTCTGGTTGCATAATTGCTTTACACTCCAAAAGCAACTGTTTTTGGACATCAAGGAAATCAGGCAGGCTTGTTTGTTTTGGAAGATTGACAGTGATAAACAAGCAATAAATCTTTATCTTCAAATGGGTTATAGCTCGACAAGAACATGGGTTTATGCAGCGACAACCTTACTGTTATGTTGGAAGCCTTGAAATATTTGGAAAATACAAAATGTTCCTGAAAAATTGGAGCCTCTTAATCACTAGATTGGTTCGATGGAATTGTAAGATTAGAAAAAGAAACTGCAGAATATTTGATCACAGAACATAGATCATGGCTGCAAATGTTTTTTTTTTCCAAAGGTTGTTGTGCTACTGTCTACACTAACAGGTGCAACATTGCAGTAACAGCCCAGCCCCAAGTGGATTGGAAACTTGAAGACATTGAAGCTGGAGTTTCAGTACATAAATCAAGGATCCAATTGACGAAGATCTAAATGTATGATCATAGAATGGAATGTACCTAAAAACAGAACTCGAGCCATGAATGAACCTTGAGGACAAGGTTCTTTAAGCAGGAGGCATTGTTACAGTACAAATTGGTATAGTTAGTAGGAAAAGCAGTATAGGTGAGAAGATTCAGTTCGTTAGTTAGTTAGTAGTCTTGGAAGGGGAGATGGTTAGAATCAGGTAGCAAGCCATCTCCTCTCCTGGAAATTAGCATAGTTTATAGCTAATCCAATTTCTCAATAATTGAATTGTATCACATCCCCAAGGAGTTAATAGTTTTAGCTCTGAATTCTGGATCTTAACTTGTACTTAAAATGTAAAACATATAATTTCCATCACACAAAATTGATATATGCTTAATTGGCCTGTTTCAAACACTCTGATTAATGTACAATGCAGATTCTTATAATTTGGATAATTGTTTCCCCTATTTGAACAACAAGTAAAAGAAGTAGAATCTGTGAGTCAGCACATTGTTGACAGCTTTCTAGAAATTTGTTTGTTCATTAAGTTCAGACAACAATAACAATAGAGGGGAAAAAAATTCAAGTGCGAGGGGAAAACCTAGCAGTTTGCTGGAATGTTATGCCTATAGTGCCACCGCAGCTAAAACCCCAGTGTTTCTTTATTTAATAGCTTGCTTGCATACTTGTTGTTGTCATCATTGAACCAACAAAAACTAAATTCCAGAGGATTTGGACACAAACTATAAATTATATAATGATGCCTCAGGGCACTTTGGATTGCCTCAAGAATACTAGAAATCAAGGCTTCTAGTCAAGTTTGTATAAATGCAGAAACTTTTCAAATAAAATTTACCTCTAGATGAATAGGCCATTGGATCTTCTCCGCACCACGTCCCATCAGTCTTACTCCATCTTTTATCTGCTTCCCAATGGCCGCAGTATCCTGTTGGAATAATTGTAATGATCAGCACAGACCAAGGCCCACCATGGCGCAGTGGCTTAGATTTGAGATCTAAAGAGGGACACTAACATACCTTGAGGGTTTTCATTGTGATTAATTCATGGGAATCTATCTTCCCTGCATTGATAAGTTTTGCAATCTTTCCCAAACCTACTGGCTGCCAGAGAAAGCACAGGAGTAAACGATCAAGGCATGAGCAAAAGAATGGAGACCATTAACAATATACTTACAAGAAGGGATGAAATCAATAGCAATATTCAAATAGTCAATAAATATAACAAATTTGAAATAATGTTTATGGATTGTTTTTCTTTATCTAATACCAGAGAAAACAACAGCCATTAATCAACTCAGCAAAATACAACTATTTTCAGTAGATTGCATCCCATCAAAGAAGAGTTTTTCCATTTCACTTTCTTTATCCCTACATTTTATCCTAGCATCCATAAAGCAAGCACAGCTCATTTTAAACGTAGTACAGGATAGCACAACTATAAACTCAAAACACGACTCCAAAAATTCTTCTGGGCGTCTAATTAAGCATTCTTTCAGGTTAACATATAATGCTAGACTAACCTCGTGTGTGTTATGATCCCTACAAAGAAAAAGAAAAAAAAAAAAAGGACTTCCATTCCTAATCAATCTCAGCAGCAAATCTTCAAAACAACAAAAAATTGAATTTTGACAAGCTGCAATTACCAATCACTTAACCACAGCTACATTTTCATATCAAATGCAAATTAGGCTTCATTGCTCTAAATAAAAACTAAAAACCAATAGATAACAGACCCCAGGTTCCCATTTTTTTTTTTTCCAATTCAAAACAATAGACAGAATGGGGAGCTTAGAGACTAGGAAAATATACCTGAAAAGTGAGACTAAAGGGGTTCTTAAACCCCCTTTTGGGCAAACGCCTTCGCATTGGAGTCTGTCCACCTTCAAAACCAAACTTCATAGTCCCTCTAGCTTTCTGTCCTTTATGACCTCTCCCTGCCGTCTTTCCTTTACCAGACCCAATACCACGACCCTTTCTTGTCTTCTGCTTCCTTGGCACATTGTCCCTCAAATCATTCAAACTTAACAAACTATAAGCCCTAAAACCCATAAATCCAAATGCCCCATTTGCAAAGTTTGAGTCTTTGAGAGGTTGAATTGCAGTGAAAGTGGAAATTGAGGTGGTTTTGGGAGTTAAGAGTGGGGTTGATGAGAGCAATGAAGAGAGTAATCTTCTCCTTTTTATTGTTTTTTTTTTTTTTTTATCAAAAATATGAGTTGGGTTTTAAAGGGTTTTGTAATTTGTTTGTCATCCGATGATTTAGGGTTTTAGCTTCTGTGTCTGTTAAGAAATACCAAATATGATATATTGGCATGAGTATAATAGATTGTTAATTGTTTTGAGCGGCGGTTGCACCGTTTTGCTAATTTTTAATTTTTTTTAAAAAACATTTATATATATTTAAATAATTTTGATCTGATAATATTAAAAATTAATTTTAAAAATAAAAAATTATATTATTTTAATATATTTTTAAACAAAAATATTTTAGAAAATAATATTTATTGTTATTCCAAATATTTTCTTAACTTGAACATTAGGCTAAGATAATTTAAAGCCCAATATAGCACACGTTGAGGTAGCATTTATTTAATTTATTTAACAGACAAATAAATTAGGCAAGTCTCAATGTTCTCCATGCTTTAAAAATATATAAATTTATTTTTAAAATATTTAAAAGATAAATTTTAATATATATATATATATATATATATATATATATATATATATATATCTTTCATTATACACATTTATATCTCTTTCTAATATTTGATATTTTTGTTATAGAACATTAATCAACCGCAAGGATGCAATAGAAATTTTATAGCATGGTTCCAATTTGGATTGTTGCTTTAAATTTTAGTTACAAAACCAAGATATGATTCAAGCTTGATTAGTCAACTCGATTGTTTTTTTTTTAATAAAAAAACCTATCCTTTTATTTAAAAAAAATTAGTTTAAAATGCTGAGCTCTAGAATGAAAAGTCATTGAGTTAAACCAAGCTAAGGTTTATAATTTTTGTTTAGAATGAAGAGTCATCTAGTAAAAAATGCATTTGTGGTATATCTAAAAACACACGGGAGACACTCACGTCATTTAGGCTATGCTTACGGTGCTTCTCAACATTCAAAAATATTTTTTTATTGTGCTAGTGAAAGCATCACTGTATTCTTTTTTTATTGATACAATGCATGTCTCTTGTTGTTTTCCAGTTTGTCGCCGATTAAACCTTTTTTTCTTTTATTTTCTCTTCTCCCTCTAAAATTATAGTTTTATCATTTTAGTTGTTGGTATTTCAATTTCAATCCTTATTCTTTTAATTTCTTGTTTTTGGTATTGATTATTTTATATGAGTTTTATTTATTTTCAATTTCATCTTTCAATCACAAATTACCAAATATCATGTTCTCCAACTTGATCTTTATTCTTTGGATTTTTTATTTTTTATTTCGGTTCTTTTATAAAAGTCTTATTGGTTTTCAATTTTATAACTCAGTTGAAACTAACGGTATTATGTTTTTCAATTTGGTCCTCATTATTTTGATTTCTAATTTGTTTTCTTGGGCCTTCTGTAAAAGTTATTATTCTTTTTAATTTTACTATTCAATCAAAATAATATTTTTATTTTTTATATTAATTTTGACCCTTATTCTTTTAATTGTTTTTTGTCCTTATATTAAATTGATTTTTCTTTTTAATTTCACCCTTAAATCAGATATTAAATTTATTTTGTATTTTAATTTTGATTCTTATTTTTTTAATTGCTATTTTTAAACCCTTTTGTATAATTAAATTTTTTTTTTCAATTTCATATTTCAAGTTTTGATTGATTAAGAATTGAACTTCATGATTTTTTCATATTGGGTGTTTTGGGTTTAATGACTCAAGTCACAGGTTTAAAAAGTTAACACGTGTTTTTTTAAAAAAACTTTATAATTCTCTTTATTTTTTATTAAGTTATTCTAATTTCATGATCTATGTCAAGAGTTTGACGTGATATATCATGTTTGCTTGGCCCTAATTATCATGGTTTATAGATTTATTATGACCAAGTTTTATTTTGTCTTTTCTTATTTTATTTTGGCATCAAAACATTAATTTTTACAAAAAAAATATATATTCTAGTCTTGTGGAAAAACACAAACATCAAGGCTAGTTATAATTGAATGATTTACGTGAATAAATTTTATTTCTAAAAGTTTTTGTAAACGAACAATTATAACTTGCCAAAATATAAATGAATAAACAAAACCGGTGTATATATAAAAACTTTTTTTACCTGACATGTTTGGAATTGTGGTAGTGATTACGGTTTAAAATGCTTTTTCGCTTCGAAATGTATCAAAGTGATATTTTTTTATTTTTAAAAATTATTTTTGAGATTAGCACATAAAAGTAATCTAAAAATATAAAAAAAATTAACAATTATTTTTTAAAATATAAGGAAACGCGGTTTCATCAACATTTCCAAATAAAATCATAATCTTAGACATAAAATATAACACAAATCCATCTGCCAATGAACCGAAACACATCAAGTTATTATTTAGTAAAATAATTGAAAATGCTCTTTGATAAAAAAATATTTTAAGAAAGACTTTCCAACCAGATTATAAAAAAAAAGAGGCAATTATCAGAACCAATCTGATTAAAGAAAATAACAGTTTGCTGATGGTTTAATATAAAATTGGTGTTAAAATTCCACTAATAACTTAAAATTTCAATATTATATCGTAATTTTATTGGTTACTGCTAGGAGTTCCAAACATTTAAATCTAATTAAATCTAAGCTTAGGGAGTGTGTTATTGGAATTGTTTTTTGATAATTTGTTTAGCCTCTAATTTATTTATATTTTGTTTGAGGTAAAATCATCATTATATAGATTAAATTTAATATTTTCAAGAGATTAATATAAATTAATTTTAAAAAATAATCCTTTCAATATTAAAATGATTTTTTTTACAATATAAGTATAAAAAAATAAGAAAGCAGTCTTTTTCTCTTTTAATAAATAGAAAAATTATATAATTTTATTAAGATTTAATTGAAAGAAGTTGTCTTTTACTTCAAAAAATAACTACTTTTAATATTTTTTAAGTGAAAATTATAATGCTTTTTAAGTGGAATTATCTAGTTCTTTATTTGCTCTATAGTTATTCTAAAAACAAATTTATTTATTTTTTAATTAAACAAGTTTTTATATTTATTTTATTGTCTTTTTTTTCTATATGATTCAACAACCAAAACCTAAACACTTTTAACTTTTAAGCTATAACCTTCTTGTTCCAAATGATTTTTTTTAAGCATCACACTCTCATGATTGCGAGCTTGTTATGCCAACTTTCAAAAAATACTCCACTCCAAAAACCCTTCCTCCTTGGTTTAATCGTTTGTATTTATTTATTTATTCTCTTATTTGCCTTTTTTAATAATCCAATGATCTAATAGCATTATTATAATTTCCCGTGTATATATATATATATATACAAATCATTTTTTCTTTTGGACAAATTAAGTCACAATCGGTAAAGTACAAAACATCCGTAACATATTCTCTCAAAAACTGTCATGGCGGCCACCGGTGGTTGTGTTGCCTTTTCCACGGTGGTTCGCTCCTGCCAAGTAACACCGTCACCATCATCCGGTAATTTGAGACCGAATCCGAGTCAAAGGCAATTTGCTGTTTCCAGCGAGATTCAATTCACGAAGACAGTTAGAAGTGAAACAAAAAGAACGACTAGTTTTGGAGAGAACGGGATTTTCAAGGAGAAACACAAAGAAGAAGCGAGGGAGGGAGTAACAAAAGAGAAACAAAAAAATCCTTACGAGCTGGGGTTAGAGAGAAATGAAAGTGATGAAGATAGGAGTAGAAAGAGCCTTAAAGATTACTTTGAGGAGTCAAAGGATTTGATCAGATCAGAAGGTGGTGGTGGTGGTGGTGGTCCGCCTCGGTGGTTCTCTCCGTTAGACTGTGGTTCCCGCCTGGACGATTCTCCTCTCCTCCTCTATTTGCCTGGTCAGTCCGTCAGTCTCTCTCTCTCTTTAATTTTTTTGTTAATTTAAAAAAATTAAGCTTTTAGTAGATTCACTGATCTTTTCGAGCTTGGCTTTTACGAGATTTGATTGGTTGTGAGTGATATAAAGGATGTAATAATAACTCTCTCTTTTTTTCTATGTTTGGTCTGATACAGACCCCCACCTTTTCCTATTTGTGGTCCTGATCACACAAAATTAACGGTTAATCACACATTAATAAATAATATATATTATTTGAGAATTAATCAATCACACATTAATAGGTTAAACTACATTTTATAATGGGTTCCACGGGAGAATTTTATTAATGACAATGCGTTCTTTTATGTTATTACTTCTAAATCTATTTGTAATTTTATGTAAAAATGTTTTTTTCTTAAAAAAAACTAATTATTCGGTCAGAATTATTATTACAAAAAATATAGTTTGTATCTATCAGGCCAATATTTATTTTCTCTTAATTAAATGGCAATATTAAGTGAGGAGTGTTAAAAAAAACCAGTTTATTTATATTTCTAATCTATTAAAGTCAATTAAATTATTATGGATATTATAGATGATAATAGATCAAAAAATCTAATAAATAGATATGATAAGTCGGATGTAAATTAAGATTTTTAAAATTTATTCAACCTGACCTAACTTATATAACCCGATAAGTAACTCAAGTTTTGATATAAATAATAATTTTTCCTTTCTCTTTTTTTTTTTTTTTCTCTTCTCATTTTCTTATTTTTTCTTCTCTCTGTTTCCCACTTTTACATAAAATATAGTTGCTCCTTTAAAATTTGATCTAAAATAGTGACAATGCATTTTATAATTCTAGTAACCAAGAGACCATGAGATAAAAAATGAAAATTTCAAGAATCTTTAATAACCTATTATTTTCTTAGTTAAATCACAAATTCAAAAGTATTTTATAGTCTATTTTTACTAGTTTGTTTTTATATCATATTGCTCCCTAATTGTTTGATAAAATGTTTGACTATAATTCTTGTTTTGTTTTTAAGTGGAAATTGTTATATTTTTCATGTTGTCCATAATATATATATTTTAGAGGTCTTTTTTAGTTTCAACAGTTACAACCTGGTAATTTTTTAGGATCCTTAAAGAATAAAAGAATTAATATGCCCAACCCATGGATATTTGCAATACCTATACGGGTCCAAAAAAATTAAATAAGTTAGGTTTATATTTTGTAAAATATCAAAAATTGGGTTGAATATAATTATGGATCAAAACCCAATTCATTATATCCACGAACATCCCTAATTTGAGTTTGTTTGGTTATATAAAAGCGACGAAGATAGTGGAGACTTTTCTCCTTATAGTTCTTTTTTTTGAAATTACATGAACTTACCGCAAAACCTTTATAATGCTAGATTTTAGTGAGTGTTTGAGAGTGAAGTAACTTCTATTTTTGGGTACATTTCATTTATAGAAAATATCAAATTGATTATTTTTTAGTGTTTTCATGATTTTGAGATGCTAATATAAAAAAAAATCTAAAGAAAAATTATTTTGAAATATTTTTAAGTGAAAGCAATTTTAAAAAAATACTCTACACTACTATACAAAATACACACACAACAAAAAAAGGACGTAGTAAATGTGTTTTTCGATGACATATGTGCCAGAGAAAAACCCCAGTAAGGAATACATGGGATGCGTAGCATGAAGGGGATGGTGAGGTTTGAATTTGGATGATTAATGCAAAAAAAGATGTTAACAGGAATCCATGATGCCTTCATAACATGCACTTCCAAAGGAATTAAAACTATACTTGTGGATTATATATTACTCGCATTCACAAAGTTAACCTTTTTCTCCAACCAAGTCTTCAAAATTTTGATATTTTTTTTTTAAATTTAGCCCTCTCACTAGCATATCCGTGGTTATTTTGCAAAACCTGTCATTCTATGAAGATGGTATTTATTGGAGGTGAACCAGTGAAAGATAAGATGTCTTTCTTAGTGTGGAATGAGCAGCATACAAGTTTGTCCTGTTTGCTACGTTTAGGAGTTCATTGACTTGTATGCAACCTTTGCAATGTGGACAAATGTGGCTTCCAAAGGGGCATGTACAGATGCACTTTCTCTGCTAATGGCAATTATGTAGAAGTAGCTTGTTGCTTTCTCTAAAAATGAAGTTTGCAAAATTTCTTGAGCTCAATTTTCTGATTCAATTCTTGCTGTGTTTGTTGTTTCAGAAGGGGAATAAATTGCAGCAGTCACTTCAAGTTTTTTAAATTTTTTTCTTGGTTATTGCAATATTAATCTAGAAAAATTCTGAATTTTGCAGGGATCGATGGTGTTGGGCTAGGGCTTATTATGCATCATCAATCTCTGGGAGAGTAAGTATTCTGATCAAGTGTACCATACTTTTAGTAATGAGAATCTTGCTACCTAATATGTTTTTTTCCTTTGAAAATAGGATTTTCGACATATGGTGCTTGCATATTCCAGTTAAGGATAGAACATCATTTACTGGTCATTTTCTATCTCATTCTATCACTAGTTAACATATTTTATGTAATCAACAGCAAGTATAATTAGACCCTTGCCTTTTTTTGTATTTTTTTTTTAATCTTATTGGTTCAGACCTAGTGAAGTTGGTAGAACAAACAGTTAGATCAGAGAACTGCCATTCACCCAATAGACCCATATATCTTGTTGGAGAATCTCTTGGAGCATGCCTTGCATTAGCCGTTGCAGTTCGGAACCCTGATATTGATCTTTCACTTATTTTGGCCAATCCAGGTACGCTTCGTATTGAAAACTATACACAAAGTTTGACAGATATTGTCCCTACTTATGAGTGTTTGGATGTTATAGTAGATTTTTCAGTTAAAAGCAAGAATCGATCCAAGTACTTAAATGGAAAACATGTGTATTTATCATCGGAGTTACCAAATTCAGTTACTGATTTTTCAATGGTCCATTTGATTATCCAAAGGTTTGGAACGACAGCACTAATTTTTTGAAAAATGAATTGATGCAAGAGGCTGGTTTAACACTTGGGAACCAAAGAGATGGATTTATTGCACAAGCCTCTGTTAGAATTTCAAGAAATGCGTAGATATACTTTCACAACCACATAAATGTGCTTTTGGAAGGTCTTTCCTTGTTTTATAGCTGCACTAATTTGTTCAAGATTTTATTGCAGGAACTTCTTTTGAGAAGTCACAGTTGCAACATCTCATACCTCTATTGGGAATCATACCCGTTCAATACCAGCTTAGCCTTTCTTATATGCTGAGCTCCATGACAGGTTCATCTTTATTGTCTACTAGAGCCACAGTTTTTGCTACTACATGAATTTTTTCTTATAACAAATAACATAGGTTACATAGATGCTTGGGCATTGCCAAGCTTGCTTCTAAAAGGTGGGGATGATGTTGACTCGTTTGTCAACATTTGATAAGAAAATGAAGTTAAAAATTCTTTATGTCAGATTGTGATAAAAAAGTTGGACTGTGATAAATGAGTGTAAAAGCCATGTTATAGTCTGCATATTGTAAGAAGTTTCGGTTAATTGCCTGGTGAATATCTTCCAACTCTACGGATAGAAGATTATTTCCTAATCCCTTACTTACGATAGTGTTTGGGTATGTTGCCAGAAGCATAATGAACCATTTGATTTCTGCGTGGCCATTTTTTTCCTTTCATTTGTTATTCTCTTTGGTAGAGATTGAGGGTGTAAATAGTTAAGTAATTACATGTTATTGTCGTTTTACACTGGTTTTATCACTGTCACAATATGATTCCACAAGTGAATCATGATAGGTTTGGTTTGAGATCAAAGCATTTGAAATTTGCACGAGAGGTCTGTTCATTGTGTTGTTGATTTTCATGACACTATAAGGTATCAATCAAAGTTGATGCCCAATGGCCTTTTTCTCCTTTCAAAATAAATAGTATGCATTTGAAAAGTCAGAATGAAATCGAGTAAGATGCCATAGTCTTCAAACTGAAATTGCTGCAAGGAACGGATTATGGTAAATTTATCCCTTTCCTTTGCTATTTATTTTTCTGGTCAGTTCCCTGGTATATTTGAATTTTGCATGCTAAAACATTTCAAATTAAGTATTACACACATTTTTATCCCCAACTGATCTATGGCCTTCCATGCGTTTAGGTGATCCTTTGAGGATGGCAATGGACAAGGTAATGAAGGGACTTCCTCTACAACAAACAGCCGAAGGATTATTGAAAGATGTTGCTGCAATGTCATCATATGTCTATGTAAGATTCCACGTTAGGTTATTTAAAATAACTATATTCATATTTAACTCCTGAAATCTAGTATGCATATCCATAAGATGTCAAAGACACTTTTTTCAACATATCAAGAACTCTTGTCTTTAGCTTCTCTTGTGATGACAGATCTATCATTACTATGATCCATGCATCTCCAGACCTCAGAAAAAATAATCATGTTGGACATCTGTTGGAATTTGTGGTCTGTTGAAGTTTATGTGGAGATGATAGTGATGCCCTGTACCTCCTTGTTTTGATGCTGATACGAGGCCATGTTTTTTTAAAAACTCGTAAAAAAGAAATTGATAATTTATGTCACAGGTTCTAGCTAGTATCTTACCCGAAGAAACACTTCTGTGGAAGCTAAAGATGCTTAAATCAGCTTCAGCATTTGCCAATTCACGCCTACATGCTGTGAAAGCTCAAACACTGCTACTCACCAGGTCCTACTCTTTGCATAATCTATCCCATGTCAGCATTTGAGTAGATATGGATATCATGGAACTATTTTTATTTTTTCCGTCACTTCACCCAATAGCTTAACAACAATAAAAGCACAAGAATTCTTTCCCTTCCACCTCCTCCCAAAAAAGAAGAAAAGAAATAGGAGCTTGTTCTAGATCTACAATATGAAACCCTAATGGATAGCTAGTTTTAAATATAAAGGTTTCCAATTTCACTAATTGAAGTTCTCTCTTCTTCCCCAATGCTAAAAACAGTTCTTATCTCAAAGCCTTAAGCATAAAAAGACAATATGACTAGGAAGTTGGCTTTATGATCTGAATTATCCACTTGAACTTTAATTGATGAAAAATCTACATGCACTGTCTTATCATGGTTTGAACTTTTACGAGTTATCTTTATTGAAGGAATGCCAACATTATTTTTCCTGCTTGATGTTAGAATGTTTTCTGCTTTCAATTTGATTTTTCCAGAATGATGAGGTTTAGCTGGCTGTGTTGTTTTTAGTGGGAGGGATCAGTTACTACCAAGTGAAGATGAAGGCAAAAGACTTCGCCGTGCACTTCCAAAATGTGAAATTCGTAGGTTTAATGACAACGGTCATTACCTCTTCTTGGTACAGTAAACTCTCTTCTTGTCTATATTTTGTATATACATCTAAAAGATATTATGTTTCAATTGTTATATAGCAAGTTTTCTTTTGATATATGTTATAGTTAAGCCCCATTGTGCAGGAAGATGGAGTTGATTTGGTGACTGTCATCAAAGGTGCTAGTTTCTATCGCCGTGGGAAATGCCATGACTACGTTTTTGATTATATACCTCCAACCCCCTCTGAAATCAAAAATATATGTGAATCAAACAGGTAGCCTTATTTACTATCTTAAAAATACCTATAACCAGTCAGTGGTTAGCAGCTGCAGCTAAAGCTCAAACGTATTCTTAAGATTAATTGAGTTGTAGTGGAATCATATTTATTATGAATAATATTCTCATAATTATCATGTTTCAGGTTGTTTATGCGTGCTACCAGCCCTGTAATGCTGTCAACTTTAGAAGACGGGAAGATTGTGAAGGGCCTTGCAGGAATTCCTTCGGAGGGACCAGTCTTGTTCATCGGTTATCACATGTTATTGGGATATGAATTGGTGCCAATGGTCATGAACCTTTTGTTGGAAAGAAACATTCTTATGAGAGGGATGGCACATCCAATGATGTTTACGAGAAAGAAAGAAGGTTATTTACCTGAATTATCAAGTTTTGACACATACAGAACAATGGGTGCAGTTCCTGTTTCCGGAACCAATTTGTACAAACTTCTATCTTCGAAGGCCCATGTGCTACTGTACCCAGGAGGCCTGCGTGAGGCCTGTCATCGAAAGGTAATGCTTTGAATGGTTATGTTTTACCATAATAAACATTTCTTATTTGGTAGTAAATTCAACGTTCAGACTGGTCAAAAATTTGAATCTCGATACTGTTCAAAATAAAGAAAATTGAATCTTGATTTTAATTGTTCCAAGGATGCCACTTGCTTTGTAGGGGGAAATTGTCTGAAATAAAGTGGCAGGTGGCTCAATTCCTTGATATGAGTAAATGTCGAACATATGGGGCAATGATGATGTAATACAAACCCCAACAAATAAATTAAACAAAATATTGCGGAAGATTCAGATGGTGAGGGAATATCAAGAATTGCCTCTTCGCAATAGTATAAAATATTAGGAAAACTATGACATAGGTCAGCTAGTAAGTCCAGTCATAGAGGGGAAAAAAGAAAACAGAAAGAGCTTTCCTTTCTTAACAAGGTATGATACTATATGTGAAAAGCCAGTTAAGCAAGGACTAGTGTGGTTGGTGTAGGCTGATCAATAATCATGCACATAACCAATTAATTCAAGTCATATCACCAACATCATATATGTTACCAAAGAGAACTACCTTCCACTGTTTTAGAAATTCAATATGGAGGAGGGCGCATGGAATTAGCTTTAATTTATACAGCGCGATGGAAACTCAGTTTCTTTGGCTTCATTTCTATATATTATGTGGCCATGAAGATACAAAGTGTTTAAATAGCTTTGCAGAACTCAACTCTTCATGTGTACCTTTCAGGGTGAACAATACAAGTTAATCTGGCCAGAGCAATCTGAGTTTGTTAGAATGGCAGCAAGGTTTGGAGCAAAAATTGTACCATTTGGTGTTGCTGGAGAAGATGATTTTGGTGAAGTAAGTATGGAGTGATTCATTTTTTTTCTTATTGTTTTTCCCTCAGTTTATTTTTGTGTAGAACGTTCACTGGTTTGTTATTTTCTCACTCTCAAAACTTGTTCAAAACATGAGATTTTGGGGGAATAGATATAGTAACCATGCAAATGTCGTTAAGCATGTGCAAAGCATTTAATAATGATAAAGATCCACAAGCATGATCACGAAGGAGGCAATAGCTTTGTGACTCACAGCCAGTGTGGCTGAAAAGTGTTGTTGGTAGTGATATAAACATCAGTCTGTGTGTTTACATGAATAACGTGGATGAATTGTGACTTATGATCTCAAACATGACATCTACACCATTTAAAGACGCTGTATATGATCCACTTTTGTCAAAGTCTCTTTCTGTTACAGTGGTTTGACTTGATGCTGGTGAATGACTGAGTCTTTTGTCTCAGATAGTTTTTGATTATGATGATCAAATGAAGATTCCTTTCCTTAAGGATTTTATTAAATCACTGTCGGAGGAGGCTGACACAGTGAGGTACGTTATCTTTGCTTGACTTTTATTAAATCACAATTTATGTTACTTTAATTTATTTGTATTTCCAAATTTATTTCCTTTAACTTTCCTTATTCTCAGTAAAAACTATCGTACCTCTTTTTTTATTATAGGACTGGATTGAATTCTGAGGTGAACCAAGATATTCATTCTCCGGTAGTCTTGCCAAAATTTCCAGGCAGGTTTTATTACTATTTTGGGAAACCAATTGAAACAGAAGGTATGATCATTGGACAACCTGTTGTATTAAATATAATCATGCACTAGTAGATTGGCTTGAATTACTGATTATGTAAAGTGGTCATTTAAATTTTACAATGCTGTTTGGATAATTCGTATACAAAAGATTGACTTCGATCACAAATTCTGCTCCGCAGGAAGGATGAGTGAATTAAGAGACAAGGACAATGCGCACGAGTTATACATGCAAGTCAAGTCTGAGGTGGAGAAATGCCTAGCTTTTTTGCAGGAGAAAAGAGAAAGTGATCCATATAGAAATTTGTTGGCTCGGCTAGCTTACCAGTCCACGCATGGGTTTGATTCCGAAGTTCCAACATTTGAACTTTGATTCTTCTGCAGTCTACACATGCATTTTGATATGATACTCAAGCTGGATTCTCAAATAAGCTCAGCAAAATGGCATACTGGAGCCTCACGGTATGATCTAAATCATTGTTGTACCCTCCAATTGATAAATAAATAATCATAATTCCATGTCTTGATTAGATGGTATATCACACAATCCATGATGTTACATTCATTGATTCCGCATTGATACGCATCCATGACAGTCAAACAAGAGGTCTTGATTGGGGAACTCAGATTTCTGAATGAATTTGTACTGTATGTATTTGGATGGACACCATCTGTATAACATTTTGAATTCTCCGAAGGCTCTTTGGCAGCTTTGAGTATCTTCACTGTTTAATGTAGTCTTTACAAATACAAAAATATACAACGTTGGAAAAAAATTGTTCAATAAAAAATACAAGAACTCCTTATCAATGTCTCTCATTTTTCTGGATTAAACGTTTTAAACACCATTTTTTTTTGTCTCACAACTGAGTAATGTTTGGTAGCTTCACAACATTTAAGCGGTCATCACACATTATACATGGATCTTGTGTTCCATGAAGCTACCATTTCATAGATAGGATTGCTTTCCTTAATGTCACACCAATTGTCTCATAGGATTGCATACTAGTTTTCAAACCCCTCTTCTTTGCTATCCCGTATGCATGCTAGTTTACCAATCATCTCATATAAACATATTTCTCTTCTTTTATCGTTGTATCGTGTCATATATTGCGTCCTCCATCATAGGAGTGAAAGAGACGGAGTTGGTTTGGATTTCTGTTACTAATTGTTGTTGCTACCGAAACAACACCTGAGACGATGAGGATTAAATAACCCAACCACCTACTCATTTCCTTTTCTTTTTGTTGACAACTTTCTGAATTTCATTCAAAGTTTAGAAACACGTACATTACTGTCCGCTAGGTCTATCAAATAGGGAGGTACATCCTCCATAATACTAGTCGCCAGACTTTCATACTTGGCTAAATTAGCTAAAGAATGATCTAGTCTATTGTACCCTCTTCTACTATGCCCACAAGAGAATTCATGGAAAGAATTTGCAATATAGAGTATGTCCCTAAGATAACTGAGAGGCAATCATCATCAGAGTTGCATTTTTTCAGGAGGTTTGCAATCCATATCTAGCTTAATATGGGAGAAACCTGCTTCTTGAGCTTCGCCAATAGGGATTGATTGTTGTAGAGGAATTGATCTGCAAGCACTTAGTAGAACCTATCCCTTATGGTCTTGAATGATTATACCTAAACCACATGAGGAGGCAAGTAAGGCAGCGTCAGTGTTGATTTTGATGAAGTTTTCCGGTGGTGGTTGTCATGTTGACGTCTCTTGATTGGGAGACCAGACCATAGTAGTCGCTTTTTGATAGTGCTGCAAAGTTGATTGAGCAATATGAATAGAACTCGATGTTGAAACAGCCGAGCGTCTCTGGAATACCACAAGGCCCACGTAATCATATTTCCAAACTCAGCTACATTATCATCTTCGCTTAAAATGGAATCAACAAGCCATTGCATATCATCAGTATTATGTGTAGAGGCAGCTAAAAGAGAAGGGCGAAGAATACTCCAGGCTGATCGAGAAAGAGTGCAATTTCTGAGAATGTGAAGAGAGTACTCCATTGGTGCTCCACATCGAAAACAAGCCGGCGAGTCCACTATACTGCGTCTGAACAGATTCTCTCTTGTAGCCAACGAATTATGCAAGCATTTAAATAAAAAGTGTAACTTTTGGAGTTATTGACAGTAACCACACACGCTTCCATATCTTTCTAGTTCGCTCATCAGAATTACTTGTGCCGGGTTCATGTCCTTGCTGTAAATTCAAAGCCACCTGGTAAGCACTCTTAACAGTGAAAGAAGTAAAGTGCCATACCCGTCGATCTGCAATGCCTCTTATACCGATCGGAATTTTGTTTAATCTGGGCTGCCTCAGAAGGTAGAAAAAATTGCTCGATAAGAGTATCATTCCAGCTACCATTCACATGAATCAGACTCTGAACCTTTGCAAGAGTTTGAGGTGCTGACCACACTTGAACACCTTGTTGCTCTTGTAACCATTTATCACGCCAAATTCTAATACAACTCCCATCCCCCCCTCGTCATCTGCATCCTGCATCGAGTATCCTTTTACCCTCTAACAAACTCCCCCATGTATAGCTCATACGATCTTTAGGATTAGCATCTGCCAATGAGCAATTTGGAAAATATTTTGCAGACAATATCCTACATAACAGAAGATTGGGACCTTGAAGTAATCTCCTCCCTTGCTTTGCCAGCATAGCTAAGTCGGAAGAATGAAAATCTCTAAATCCTAATCCTCCCTTTGTTTTAGGCAAACATGAACGAGACCATTTCACAAGTGAACTCTCCTCTTTATTTTTTGTCCCCGCCAGAACCTGGCAATAACCACTCCAAATCCCTTTGTCGATATTGAATTGCGCAACGGCTTTGATTAAAACTTCTTTTCCTGCCACCGATGAAGCTTCTCTTTCCACCCCTTCAACTTCCTCAGAACTCGATCACGAAGCATCGAAAACACTCGTTTCTTTGACTTTCCAATTATAATCGGTAGGACCAAGTATTTTCATTACTCACAACTGTCTTTACTTGCATCCTCCCTTGGATTAAAGTTCATTGAGATCGTGGCACATTTCGGCTATATGAGAGAGCTGACTTATCAAAATTAATCCTCTGGCCTGAAACCTCCTTATAGCACTGCAAAGTTTGACCGATCGTATCAGTTTCTTGAACCGTGGCTCTTGCAAAAAGAAGACTATCATTCGCCAAACAAAAAGAGAGGAACTGTCGATGCTTGTCTGCATATGGCAACTCCATGCAATCTCCCTTCATGTTCTGCCTTTCTGAGTAGTGCCGAAAAACCTTCTACACAAAGGAGGAAGAAGATATGGAGAGGGTGGATCCCCCTGCCCCAGTCCCCTCGATGGTGAAAAAGTTTTCCCTAGAGACTCGTTAAGCAGAACAGCATAGGATACAGTAGTTACACAATTCATAATCAAAGATACCCAATCATAATGAAAAGCCACCTTCAACATTGCAGCTTCTAAAAAGGACCATTCTACTCTATCATATGCTTTGCTCATGTTTAGTTTAAGAGCTAAATGACCTTCAGTATCAGATGCTTTGGTGAAGAGCTACAACAAGGACCTCCTCTTGTGAGAATTTCCTTGTAAGCAAATTATACATATCTCTTGTCACCCTTGTTTCCATTGCATCTATCACTCTCTCTAGATTATCAGGCCTTGAAAATGTAAAAAGATTATTAAAATAGTCCTCCAATGCACCTGTCATCTCGTCCTCTTTCTCTGCTCCGTCTCTTTGTGAATTCTTGACGAGTCACATTATTCTGTTCCGCTCTGTCTATTTGAGGCTCTAGTAAGGGAAAAAGATGTTCTTGTGCCCCTCTTTTAGCCAAGCTACCCGTGATCTTTGGCACCACATCCAAGGGAGAAGCTAGGAATTGTTTTTATCTTGGGATGTAATATATATAAATTATTTTTTAAGATTAATTATTAATTTATATATATAAATTTATCAAGGTAATAATAAAGTTTGAAATCCAAATACATAACACAAAATATATAAAAAAGTAAAATTTGAAGTATATAAAAATAAAAATAAAATACACTATCAAAGTTGCACTCTTCGATGTTTTGTAGAATAGACTTTATTTATGATCGAATCCGAACCAATATTTTTAATAAGCTCTCATTTAATGTAAATCATCATAGAATCCGTTAAGAACTCCTTTTTCATTTTATTGCGAAGCACAATTTTAATATGTTTCATAGCTGAAAATGTCCGCTCTGTAGTGGCAAAGGAAATATGCAAAGTCAAAACAAGACGAATCAACTTGTCAATCAAATAATAATTTTGTGACTTATTTGTTTCAGCTAATCCTCGACATAATTCAGAAATGGTAGATATATTCCGAAAACTCTTATGATGAATCACACCAATCTGATAATGCTCTAGCTGAGATCTCAAATAATACATCTCTTGTTCATTGAAATATTCAGGATAAAATTTCTCAGCAAGCTTATAAATAGCATCAGCTTTAAATGATTTAAAGTTGTCCTTAAGTTCTATAGCAGAGCTAAGTACAATTTATATTTTTTTTATTTGAATTATTTTATAAAATTGAAATTTGTTTTCAATTTCATACCCTTTTAATTTTTTCATTTATTAGATTTGATTCTCGTTCTTTTAATTACTATTTATTTTATTTGAGATTTTTTTTTGCGATTCTATCCTTCATTTTTTATTGTTATGTTTTTTTACCTTGGCAAGTTTTTAAAATTGATATATATATTTCTGAATTCATACTTTAACATTGATCTAGGCTTCTTGGTTGAGCCTAAATCTAGGATTTAATGAGTTGAGAATTTGGGACATTAACCTAGGTTTAAGAGATTCATCTAGGTTTATTTTTCTTAGGCTTATGTTTTTTTTCCAGTTTCATCATTTAACATTTAATTTAATTAGAGATTGAGCTCTATTAAATTTTTTTATTTGTTTTCTATAGGATTTTTTTAATAATTTTAAAAATAATCGGGGTTATCTCAGGTCTTTTTATTTCTCATTCTTTGTTAAATCTAGTTGCTTTTTTTAATTGAATATTTTTTTTTATTTTCAGCTTTTAATATTTGGTTGATTGAAATTGGGCTCTTTATTTTATTTCGATTTGGGTTTCATGGGGTTTTCACAGTCTCGTGCTCTGAATCACGAGTTTTACAAGTTAACCATATTTAGTCCAAGTTGATCCAGTGTGTTGTCGTCTCAATTATTTTTTAAAATAAATATATCATTAATTCAATATTTTAAAAGTGCATTGAGTTTTTTACTTTCAAATATTATTACATTTTTTAAAGGTCAGAAAAAAAAATCCAACTCATGACATATTAGGGTGAAAATCTAGTTAAAAAAGGCAACTTATCATTAAAGCATAAGTCTCAATTTCTCAACTTGAGACATCGGTCTCACATGTCAAAAAAGTAAAAATATTCCTTTTTTTTTATTCATATATTCATTTGGTCCTTCAATTTTATATTTGATATATGTGAGTCTCAAGGTCCGTGGATTAGATTTGCGCAACCACTTCAACTATGTTAGCATGAAGAAAAAAGATAAGCTATACTAGGTATGGGAAAAAAACTCAAATGGGTGCGTTTGTTTTTCGGAAAGTGATTTCAGGGAAATCACTTTCCAAACTTTCCTATATTTGTTTGTCATTAGAAAAATTGGTCAACGAAAAACAGTTTCCAGTTAACGGAAAACACTTTCCTTTCAAAGAAAAATTTGGCTTGATTTCTAGGAAAATGATTTTCTTTTATTTTGAGACATAGGTCTTACATGTCAAAAAAATAAAAATCCTCCTTTCTTTTTTTTTGGTCCATATATTCATTTGGTCTCTCAATTTTATATTTGATATATGTAAGTCTCAAGGTACGTGGGTTAGATTTGCACAACCACTTCAACTATGTTAATATGAAGAAAAAAATTTAAGCTATACTAGGTATGGGAAAAAACTCAAAGAGTGCGTTTGTTTCTCGAAAAGTGGTTTCCAGGAAATCACTTTCCAAACTTTCCTGTCTTTATTTGCCATTAGGAAAATTGGTCAACGACAAACACTTTCCGGTCAACGGAAAACACTTTCCTGTCAAAGAAAAATTTGGTTTAATTTCTAGGAAAGTGTTTTCTTTTTATTTTAGGCAGAAAACACTTTCTAGAAGTTGTGAAAAAATTAAAAATATCATATTATTTGCTGATTATGTCAAATTTGATCCTTAAACTTTTGATTGCTATATATTTTGTTTGAATCTTTTTTTTTTCAAATTCAACCCTTAAAATTTGATTTAATTTGATTTTTTTTTATTAATTTTGGTCTTTATTTTTATGATTGTTATTTACTTTTCTCTTATTATTTTTTAAATTGAAATTTTTTATCTATCAAATTTGGTCCTCATTCTTTTGATTGTTACTTATTTTATTTAAAATAATTTATGAAATTGTAATTATTATTATTTTAATTTCATCATCTTTCAATTTGTTTATTTGTTAGATTTGATCTCTATTATTTTAATTATTATTTTTTTTGAGATAATTTATGAAACTATAATTTTTTTCAATTCCATTCTCATTCAACTTTTTAATTTGTAAGATTTGTTCCTTATTATTTTAATAAACTTGAAAAAAAAATAAAACATTAATAAGCTATTTTTCAATTCATTTTCCATAACATAACCAAACACTAGAAAATGTTTTCCAACTTACTTTCCATGACACTACCAAACATCGAAAAATAATTTACTTTCCAAGAAAACCACTTTCCAAAAGGAAACTACTTTCCTGCAAACAAACGGGGAAAATTAAGTTTTTTTTTTTAAGTTTACTATGCGAGATAGATGAAATTTTTGTTAAAAATAATTTAGTAGTCTAAAAAAAATATGATAGAACTTCCTTTTCCTTTTGGTCACCTAAAACCGAACTTAATGGATATTTTATTTCCTAGCTTTTGTTATTAAAAGTATGCATGCTTCTTTAATAACTGTGAATTTTTATGACTTTTTTTCCACTTGGCTACACCCACCTCAGCCTTTTAAATACCTCCATCTTTGACCACATCATCTCCTCTTTTCGCAATAAATCCTCTAAATTCCCTCTCAATGTTTTCCTATTTAAGTACATTATATTCTGATTATGATAGTTACTGTAAATCCTTCGGACGCTTCTTTAAATCACAAATCTGTCTAGCAATGTTGCCAAAAGTACTCTTATTCCATTCTTTTAATTCTGCAACGCAAGCAAGAAGCTAAAATCCGGGAAGTAGAAGCTAATATATATGATCTAGGATGATTTTGCCACACACCTTCATCGTTGTTTCCTCACAACCTTCTTCCCCAACCCACATGGATTCAAAGAGAAAAGATCTATCTTGTTTTTTCATGAATCGATTCTCAATTAAAGTGGGACTTATTCTTAAAATAAAATAGTTGCACTTGTTCTCAAAATAAAATAGGTTTGTCTTCCCAAGTAGTGGATAGCTATTGACGTGGTTCAAATAGCATCATTCCTGGATAATTTGATGTAACTCGGAGATGGTTAAGTTTTTAGGTTGAGATGATTTTTTGACACTTCCAACCCCTTTAGAATTTAAAATAAAAATATATGAATCAAGTAAAGAGCCTCTTTACTATCTTAAAAATACCATCAATATTTCCTATCACTAGGACAATAACAAAATTCTTGTAACTTAGCCAATTTATAGCTGATATATAATTTGTGTTTCCTAGCAAAGTTATTTTTATCCTTATCAGAGAAGATATACTTTAGTTGTCACCGTAATCGGTGGTTAGTACCCAAGGCCAAAGCTAAATGTGGTGGAATCAAATTATTCTCATAACTATCATGTTTTAGGTTGCTTATGATTGTTACAAGCCCTACAATACTGTTAACTTTAGAACACGGGAAGATTGTGAAGGGATTTAAAGGAATTCCTTCGAAGAGACCAGTTTTGTACATTGGTAATCACATGTTACTATAGTTTCCTTTGGAGTGATTTTTATATATCATGTTAATTTGAGGATGAAATTTATTTTATATTTAAAGTGTTTAAATTGTTGGTAGGAGAAACTACCAATAGTGGCTTAGAAACACTTAAGGAATATAAAACAAGCTATTTTATATAAAAAACACAATCTTATATATATTGAAAAAAACACTCTCAAACTCTCATCCTTTTCTTCTTTCTAGTGTTTTTCTCTTTATTTTCCACACAAAATAACCATAAGCTAGCTGTCTATTTATACACAAAATGACAACATGAAAAAAATCAAAGTTTTAAGTGTGAATGATGGTGGTTAGTGGTAGTGTGAAGGCGGCTGGTAGCTGCTAGTTAATGATTGGTGGTTATCATTCTTGACCTTCTAGAGTTAGTTTACTACAACAAATTCCATGCCTTAAACTCAATCGAGGGATGTTATTCCAAGCATGAACTTCAATATAGTAAATGCCTCACCCTTCAATGGATTTGTAAAAATATTTGCAACTTAATCATTTATTTTGCAAGATATCAATTCAACTTATTTGTTCTTCTTATGCTCTCGGATAAAATAATGACGTGTATTGATGCTGTTACTTCTTTCATGATACACTGGGTTTTTTGCCAATACAATCGCTAACCAATTATCAATATAAATCTTCGTATGATTTTGTTAAGGAAATCCCAAATGCTTCAAGATATTCCTTAACCATATTAAATGGCACACAACTGAGTTGGTAGCAACATACTCGGCTTCACAACTTGATAAAATCACTATCAATTGCTTCTTGGATGACCATGTGAAAGATGTACCTCCCATAAAAAAGATAAATTATGTTGTGCTTTTCCTTTCATCCAGTTCTCTACCATAATCATTATTTGAGTAGCTAGTAAGGTTGAAGTTTTTACTTGAAGTATAGAACATACTTTCATTCATCATTCCTTTGATGAAGCAGATAATTCTTTTTGCTACATTCAAGTGAGACTAATCTAGTGTCTCTATATATTTTCCCGATAAGTCTTACTCCATATATTATATCCAGTTTGGTACATGTCAAGTACCTCAAGCTTTCTACTAAGCTTTTAAAGTAGGTTAGATACATGTCATACTTTACTCTTCCTCGATTCCAATCCACTCTCAACTCGGATTGCAGTTTTTCATCTTGAACTTCTTAAGAATGTTGGTATAACCACTTTGGGATACAAAAAATCTCATCTTCTTTATGTATCACTTCTAGGTCAAGAAAGTGTATCATCAGACCAATGTTTGTCATCTCAAACTCATGTACCATATGTTTTTTGAATCCTTAAACATGGTAGGATTATTGCCGGTGATAATCAGATCATCGACATATAAGCATGCAGATAGTGTACTTCCATCAAAAGTTTTCTTCATATACATTGCGTGTTCATATGGACACTTTTCAAATTCATTTTTTTTTAGAAATACCTGTCAATTCTGGTATTTCAAGCATGCATAACTTGCTTGGCTATATACATCTTTCTTCAACTTATATACTTTATTTTTATTACTAGCTTCAATGTATCCAAGTGGTTGTTCAACATAGATCTCTTCTTCTAAGAAGCCATTTAGAAATGTTGGCTTCATATCAAGTTGATAGATATTTTATCTATATTATGCAGCTAGTGAGATTATTAGTCTGGTTGTATCTAGCCAAGCTATATGAGTAAATACTTCTCCATAATCAATACCTTTTCGTTGCTTGTAGTCTTTTACCACTAATCTTGTTTTGTACCTTTGTACTTTGCATTTTGCATTTTTTTGTATTATAAACCCATTTGACACCAATTTTTTTCCTGCCTTTGGGTAGATCAGTCAGCTTCTAGGTATCATTCTTTTTAATAGCATGTATTTCTCCATCTATTGCTTCTATCTATTTCTTTTCTGTTAGCTTTATTGAAGCTAAGTAAGTCACTGTCTATAAAGAAACAAAACAGATTCATATCTTTAATGAATTTAGTGGCATCATACAAATCTTTCAACTTTCTCATCCTTTTTGGTTCTTCTAATAAGGATACTGATAATGGTGGTGGTGGTGATCCTAATATTAATGTGTTTCTTTTATTGAATACAAGGAATATGTGTATCAAAGTTTATAGCTCATCTCACGATACTATCAGACTTTTTGTAAGTACTGTTGATACTTTTTCTTTATCTTCAAGGATCATATCAGTACTGATCCATTTGATTTATTCTTGATCCTCATTTCATTGCCAAGTTATATCTTTTTTAAAGATAACATCTCTACTCATAATGACCTTTTTTGTGATGAGATTATACAACTTGAATTCCATTTTTCTATCACCATATCCGACAAAGATGCATTTCTCATTTTTATCATCATGTTTGGTCATTCTTGCCTCTGGATCTTTGCATAAGCCACACAAAAAAAAAAGACTTGAAGATGAGTACCACTTGGTTTGTGACCACTCCATTGTTTTTCTAGAGAGACAACTTACGGACTTCTGGTTGGGCATTGACAATAGATACATTACACATGATATAACTCCGGCCCAATATTGTTTTGGCAATTTCTTTGCTTTGAGTAAGCATCTTGCCATATCAAGAATAGTTCGATTATTTATCTCAAAGAACACCATTCGGTTGTGGTGTATATGTTAATGTTGTCAATGCCTTGTTGTTTACATAAAACTTTAGTGTCATTTGATGTATATTCTCCACCTTGATTAGATCTCAAGTTTCTGATGTTATAGCCACTCTGTTTTTTAACAATTGCTTTATACTTTTTTTAAAAAAAATAACACTTTTGACTTTCTCTTTATAAAGTATACCCATATCAAACTGTTATAGTCATCAATGAAAGTGAGGAAGTATTTATTATGTTTAGTTACATTAACTTTATGGGACCATACACGTCAGTATGCATTAACTCCACTGGTTTCTTTACTTTTCAATTAACCTCTATGGCAAAACTAGTTTCATAATGCTTGCTGAGGAACTCTCACATGCTTTCTTTGGATGATCAATATGAGGCATGCCTTTGACTATTTTCTTACTTGCTAGCATCTTCAAACTTGTGAAATTTAGATGTTCAAGTTTTAGATGTCAGGACCACATTTCATTATTGGTGATAACTCTCAAACACTTTGTTATATCATATTGAATGTTTAAAGGAAACATCCTATTTTTGGACATCTTCACATAGATAATTAATCTCTCATTGTCATTCTTGACTGTAAGATGATAATCATTCATGTAGAGAGTATAACTTTTCTTTAGAAGTTGGCCTAAACTCAACATTTTATGCTTTATGTCTAAAATATAGTAAACATCTGCGATGTAGTTATGACCTCCATTCTTACTTGATTGGGATGTTGTCTTTACCTTTTATTAGAACTTTTAAAGTATCTTTAAAAGTAATTTTTCCTTGCACAGTCTCATCTAGATCAACAAACAGCTCTTGTTGTCCACATATGTGATTATTGGCTCTATAATCTAGATAACAGACATCCTACTAGTTCTCACCTAATCCTTGTTGGATAAATAAAGTAGTAAGACCTCTTATAGTGTTCTTTTTCTCTGCATAATTAGCTTGTCATGTACCTTTGATGGAGCTTTTTTTTAGCATTCAGTGCTACAATGCCCAAACTAATTGCATCTATAACACTAAATATTATTTTTGTCATGTTTATTGTAAGTACCTCCTATTCCTCTAGGAGTATATGCTTGATGACCTCGTTCTCCTCTAGTGGTGTTTCTACCACCTCTGCCTCTGAATCATGTATTCCAAGATCTTCTTTCTTAAGATCATTGAAGTCATCATCGTCCTTGTTAACCCCTTTCTCTAGTGGTATATCCATTTGTTGAAGTCCTTTCTTGTTCGTATTTATCTTCTTTGAGGGATAATTTTGATTTCAAGGCATACTTTATTGATTTATCCCTACTTCTTTTCATAATCTTATGTTCATTAGCTTGCAAAAAACCTAGAAGCTAATCCACTATTAACTTGTCCAATTCTTTGGACTTTTTAATAGCCACAACAACATAATCAAATCTTGGATCTATGAATCTTAAGATTTTCTTAGTAATTCAAGTTTATGTAAGGGTTTCTCCATATCTTCTCATCTGATTGATTATCACCATAATTCTTATATGATAATCAAAAATAGATTTTGAGGACTTCATTTGCAATGATTCAAATTCACCTCGTAAAGTTTGGATTCAAATCTTTTTGGTTCAAATAGTAAAGAATCGATCTGACTTGATTAGAAATGGGTCAAAACTAGGTGGAACTAGTAAAAAAAAATGATTTTGGACTTAGGACGGTTCATTGGAATTGATCTAGGAATATTCTCTGATTGGCGAATCAACTCAATTATAAGCTCGACTAGATGGCTTGGAGGCCCGGATTAGGCGACGCGGCTCAACTTGATTATGGTTTAGCACGTGAACTCCACTCGTCTTCTTCCGTGTAACGTATGGATTGCGCATGGTGAACATGGCAGAATCTTCAGGTTGCATGTATGGTTCACCGCGGGCTCTAATAGGGCTAGTATTTGCATCGTTAGATTCGTAATGAAGAACCCTACATCATGGTATGATCAAATTGTGTTTTGAACAACTTTGAAAATTCACATGTATCTTAAAAACACCTATGTTATTTGACAAATCAGGCTCTGATACCAATTATTAATAGAAGAAAATACTAATGGTGGCTTAGAAACACTAAAATGAGATAAAACAAGCTCTCTCTCTTTTATTAAAAAAACAATGTTACATATATTAAAAAAAAAACTCATGCTCTCACCTTTTTTTTTTCTCTCTCTAGTATTTCTCGTTTTATTTTCCACACAAAATTAATAACCATAAGCTAGCTGTCTATTTATACCTAAAATGACAACATGAAAAAATCAAAGTTTGAAGTGTGAATGATGGTGGTTAGTGGCAGTGTGAATGCGGCTGGTGGCTGCTAGTGAGTAGCCGGTGGTTGCCATTCTTGATCTTCTATAGTGAGTTCACTGAGCATAAATAGCTTTGCTGAACTCAACTCTCCATGCATACCACTTTCAGGGTGAACAATTAAAGTTAATCTGGTCAGAACAATCAGAGTTTGTTAGATTGGCAGCAAGGTTTGGAGCAAAAACTGTGCTATTTGGTGATGTTGGAGAAGATGATTTTGGTGAAGTTCGTTCGGAGTTCGAACATTTGAAATTTGATTCTTCTGCATTATACACCCTGCAGTTTGGTTTGCTAATCAATCCAGATTGTCAAATAAGATTGGGAAATTGCATATTACGCGTGGAGCCTCACGATATGATCCAAACTGTTGCTGCATCCTCAAATTTATATATAAATAATCATAATTCATCATGTTTGGATGCTTTGGCCGAGTGAAATTAGTGGTGTTAGATTCATTTATTCACACTGATACAACATCGATGATGGATACACTGATTGCTGAATAAATCTATACTGTATTCATTAAAGTCATGATATATAGCATTCTAGTACATAAAAAAGCAAATTTCCTGCCCAGCTAAGTCCACTGGTAATAAATTTGCATACCCAACCAAGTGCTCATACAGCTGAAGAGCACTTGGTGGTATGTCTTATTCTAACTATATGCCTTGAGAAAGAAGAATTGAAGAACTAGTTGGGGCTAAGGCTGCACTCAGCAATCAGCTTCCACGTTTCCAAATTTCCTTTGTCTTCACGGTCTGTTATCCACAAAGCCAGGCGACTTACCAGGAAGTTCATGCCATTGATGCTCTCATCAAGAAGATAAGCTTTTTCTCGAGCCTTCTTCTTCTCTTCTTTTGTTAGAGTCCCGTAAAGAAGGCTAAGACGGGGCATGTACTCTACAAGGATAATCAAATATACGTAGAAAAACATGGTCATCTATACAAGCTTTCCTTTTTCTTACGTCATGACTGTAAGTTGTACAATTGAAAGTGAAGAACACTTACGATGAGACCTCTTGTATCCAAAATGCCTACAGCAGTGTGCACTGGCATCCATGACCTGGAAGGGTTAAAGAAATTATGAGCAAACAGGGATGTGAACCTTGATGCATCTAAAACAAGATCAGATCGAGAGGACAGTATCAAGAAAAAGAGCATTAACATTGCCATCAAACTCTAAAGAATGTTTAAAGACCCACCTCAGGCGTTGACTGAAAGAGCAAATAAAGGCACTGAGAAGGAAAAGCCCCGGCAACTACACTATCAGCCTTAGCATGATAAGGCTTGAGCCCTTCACAAGCTGACCTGAACTTCTCCAGAGCTTCCTGCTCCGTTAAGCTCATAGCACCGACAACAGTTATATGTGGCTGGAGTATCTCAGGCCCACCGAACTCTGATCTAAGACCCCCCATCAACTTCTTCAGCCTTTCTCTCACATCTTCAGGTGGAATCGCCCACACTGAATAATCATTCTTTTGGGTCAGAACACCTGCTCCATCGGTCATCTCCATGATGATGTGAGGTGTAGGAGTCCTATCTTACAGCCTTAACAGGGAGATTTATGATACAAGAATGGGACCCTCAATAAATGGATAAAGCTAGCAGGCCCTTCTAAGTCTGATTCTAAAGCTTGCTAGTCAAGCCACCTGATTTGATTTTGGCATCAGTCCTCCTTGTGTGGCCACGTGTACGTACGAGGATTAAGCAAAACCTTGAGTGATCCCCTTTTCCTTTCACGTAAAGACAGTAAGATAAAGAAACAGATTTCATTTCTCACACGCTGTATTGTTTCTTTGATATTATTCCATGGCCATGATGGCTCTAAGATGCAAAAATTCTTGAGGATCAGTCTTCAGAATAGTTTATTGCTTCCTGCTTTGAAGGGAGTGTTTGGATAGCCATAGATGTTAATTTTTATATGTATTTTTTATTTTTTATATTTTTTATTTTTAAAAATTTATTTTTGATATTAGAATATTAGAACGATCTAAAAAATATAAAATAATAATTTGAAGCTAAAATATTTTTTTAAAGTTTTCAAATGCATGATTTGATAGATTTTTATAATATGGGTGGATTTTTCTTAGAACACAAACAGAACTTTAATATGGGTGGATTTTTTTAGCTTTGTTTTTATTATAAAGAAAAAGTTCACAGCTTTTTGAAAGAAAAGACATTAATATTAATATTATTTTATATAAAATTTATTTGTTTATTGGTCCGTACAACTTTTAAGTTAATAATTAAGGTTATATTTAGAAGCATGCTTCAAAATGTGTTTTATTATAAATATAATTTTAAAAATATTTTATTAATCAATATACTATAATTTTGCATGGTTTTTAATGAAAAATTTATATTAAAACTTTACTTGAGAAAAAAAATTATAATTTTTTTAAAATTTATTTTCAAAACTATAAAAGCAAAAGCTGTTGTAATATTAAATATATATTAATTCAGTTGTCGAAATCAATTGATAATCAAGTTTATTTTGTTAAAAAATTATCTAAATTTAATTAAATGTTAGATCTTAAATATAATTTATATTATTTTTTAATATTTTAATGTGCTGAAAAAAATAATATAGGCGGAGAATAGATAAGAAATAAAAAAAAATAAAAATGAAAGGCTGGGTGCTCTACTAAAGAGTTAAAAGGATAGATGAAGTAGATAAGGTACGTCGTTCACCTTGACGTTGCTCCTTCCCAGCTGGTAAGCTCTCTTTCCAACCTTCGTTTTTGGGAAGAAAAGGACAAAATTGAACTGGTAAGGGCTAGCTCGAATTGAGATGTTAGTAAAAAAAATCTGTTTTTTTTTTTTAATTAAAACAAAGTTATTTTGAGTTTTTTATTTTTATATATAGAAAAACGTTTCATGTTTTATTTTAGAATGGGCATGGGTTGACCGCTCTTACTATGGTTATTTGATTTTGATTTAATTTGACCAATGACCTATCGTTACCAACAATGACTTGCCGTTTGTGTTTCTTGAACAACGAGGGTCAAGCCGTACGACTTGCAGTTAGAATCCCTTTGCTTTTTTTTATTTTTTATAGGAATGTGTTTTTTTGTTTTAAATTATTTTTAATTTTTTTAATTCATTTTGATGTATTGATATAAATAATAAAGTTTAAAAAATATTATTTAATATAATTTTAAATAAAATTATTTTAAAAAATAACAAGAATACCATAATACAAAGATATACTTTAAGGCAAGATAGACCGACCTATCGTCTGAGGGATGGATGCCAAGGCGCTGTGTTTTTTCTCTGTTCTTCCCCTCTTTGCCTTTGTTCTGCTCTGCCTTTTATAGAGCCAGAGAGCTTGCCCCTCTAACTAGTCCCTGTTATAGTCCTGCATTTACAGGACTGTTAATCAATCCACGAGCGGGATCGTCGGCAAAAGAAGTGGTCCATGATCGGATCGAATTGCTGCTGTTTTCCCTATTGAATAGGCTTTCTCCGCGTGAAATGGAAGGAATAATGAACAGCTCTTCAAAATAGCGTCATTTGTGAAAGTATTTTCCAGTTCATTTTTCATTACACTACTAAACATCAAAAAATCTTTTTCAAAATTCACTTTTCCTTAAATTCACTTTTCAAAAAAAAAATAACATTTATGTAAACAAATGAAGCCTGAAGCAAAATAGACCGACCTATATATTGTCTGGGGGATGGATGCCACCAAGGCGCGCCAAAAACCCACACAGCCACCATCTTTTCTTCCTCCGTACGTAATTCTACATGAATTTTTGTTTTTTTAAGAAAAACAATTATGCTTTCTTGAATCTTGAGCTCTTTCATTCCAACCATATCATTTTTCCCAGACAAACCACAAAAGCCCCAGTTATGAATCCATCTCCACCCGCTAATTAAAATGATATTATTTTAATTTAAAAAATATAAACAAGAAATAATTTTGACAGATTAGTTAAATCAATTATTAATTTTTTGAATCATTCGAGTTTAACTAGTGAGCTCTCGTTTATTTATTTAAATCTTGTCCCGATATTATTTGTCCTAGGTCCCGGCCGGTTCCACCAAGCCTGCTGGAGTTTAGTAACGCTGCAAGATCGATCGTATCAGCTCTTGCTAGCTATTTCTAAATTAAAAATATAAGGGCTAAGCATTGGAGCACTGATGACCAAGTTTTTTCTGAAGAAATATTGTGCCTGCCATGTTAAAACTATATATGATCTGTTCGAGCTTCCCTCTCTCGAGACAGTGAGCATGCAATTGTGTGTGTGCATGTGTACGTACAGGGCACGTAAAGAGTGCACACGTGTATACATGCAATATATATTGGAAATCAAATTGGTTTCTAAGATGAGCAGCAGCAGCAGCAGCAGCCGCAGCCGCAGCCGCAGGCACGTAGATCCCATAGGCACTGCAGCATTTTGTTTTGTACCATTTTCTTTCAGCTTATGATCTGGGTAGCTGAGATTATACCTTGTTGGAGTTGTGTGTGTGTGTGGTGTGTGTACACTGCATGCATGCGGAGAACTTATTTTCCAGAGAATAGAAGTGTGGTCCGTGTAGCTATATAGGCCTATCACATAGATAGCTCATAGCTGCTCTCAAATTCACACCAAGAGGTTTGGGACTCTCTTGTACTTAGTACAATATGCCCCCATTATTCTCAAAAGCCGAGTTATCACTTTGGTGTACGTACACACCCAAACCCACATTAGTAACTATATATGTCATTTCATTATTTTTTTAAATAATTTTTATTTAAAAATATATAAAAATAATATTTCTTTTATTTTTTAAATTTTATTTTTTATATTAGCATTTTAAAATGAAACTAATTTAAAATTAAAAAATAATTATATCTTTTAAACTCCTATTTGGATTCGCACCAAACATCACATTATTTCTTCTTCTTTTCAAGTCATTGTTACATGTGATCATAAGGTGCTTGAAAGCTTCTAGGTTTTTTTTTTTTTCAAAAACAGAAAAAAAAAAACAGGATAACTGAAAAAATAAATTGAAGAGAATATTTAAATTACAGCTGGGCTATGGAAAGGAATGATCTGTAAATTAGACATAAACCTTTCTTTTGGGAAAACCCAGCTACATCGCCACCGTTAATTAAGGGGAAAAAAGAAAGATTAAAGATGAAGATGTAAACCAATATATATTTCTATTAATTAAGTATAGACACTAATTAATTATGATTACTATTGATAAACATATATAATTAATTGCAAGCTGAGATTAGCATCTATTTGTTCCTCTCTAGTACTCAAACCCCACCGGAAAATTCCACTCCGGTCACCAGAGGGGCATTTTTGGGATAGTAAAACACGCTTGAGGGAAAAAAAAAACATATATTATCTGGCGCTAATCAGAACATGACAGAGAGATCAAGATATATAAAGAAACATTAACATCATGCATATTAATTATAAGATACCATCTAATAACATCATCAGTACACATAATTACTGATAATCTAAAAGTCAATCCCCATGAAAACCACTGCTAACTAAGCTAAAACTCCAAGAACATGGAATTTAAGATAATCTAAATGATATTTAACCCTAAAAGAAACACCAGACAAGGCATCTCCATTCTCATTGATTACTTTGTAAACCTCGTCGCTTTCAAAGAGCCCATAATCAACCCAAACATCAAGAAACTAATCATAGCTTATAAACGGAGGGTAAGGTCAATATTTGTAGGGTCATTAGGATCGTCATTATCACTACTTGTTGAAAGATCATAACCACTACCAGTACTACCAATATCATGATCAAGAGAAGTAGCAGCTGCAGAGACACCATAAAGCCCACCATAATGAGGAGCCGAAACATAGACACCATTTGTACTGGGTGGTGCTGGAAACTGGTAGTTGGTAATCATCATGGGGTGGTCTAGTGCCTGCTGATGATATCGGTGGTATTGGTTAAAAAAGGGCACTGCAGGAGTACTTGCTGGCGGTGGGAGGTTATGGTTAAGAAATGATGAAGGTATAATCAAAGAAGGGTCTGTTGAGATGCTAGTGTTGAGGGTGGTGTTGTTTCTTCGTAGAGCAGCTCTTTCACGTTTGTGGGCATTTTGATGGCCGCCAAGAGCTTGAGAGGTGTAGAACCTGCGAGGACAGTACAGACATGGAAAGTGACGAGAAGAGGAGGGTTGGGGTAGGTTTGTTGAGCTTTTCCTTGTGGGTTTTGAAGAAGAAGAAGAAGAAGAAGGGTACTGTTGGTGTTGATGGTTGAGGAAGTTGAAGATTGATGGGTCTGCCATTGTTTAATTTTTCAGAGAAAAGGGGATGAGAGTGTGAGGGTCAGTGAGGGAGTGAGATTTTTATGGGGTTTAAGGTTTTTTTGTTTGCAGGTGTAGAGAGAGAATGGAGGGATATGATTGGTTGTGAGCAAGTGGACGGAAATGCCCCTCTATGTCTTCACATATATGGGTAGTTTTGAACCTTTATTGGGTTTAAGATCATGATCAATCGGTGCTGTTCATAACTGATTTCTAACTAAGATTATGATTTTAACCAGAAAAAAAAAAACATAGATATTAAAGAATGAAGAAAATAAGGTTCGACAAAAATAATGGACATTAAGTTATTGATCTATTGACAGGATATGTATAAATCTCAACTCAACAATTAAATTTTTTGATCGAATAAATTAATCTAAATTATAATTTTTTCATTAAAAAAACTTAAAATAATATTATTTTGATAAAATAAAAAATTGCTTCACAGTAAACTCCACTCCGAGCATTTGTTTTTGCGTTTCAAAAATGTTTTTAAAAAAATTTAATTTTTTTTATTTTCTTTGCTTCATATTAATATTTTTTATTGTTTTTCTATCATTTTGATTAGCTGATATTAAAAATAATTTTTAAAAGATAAAAAAAATATTATTTTAATACTATTATGAGTGAAAAGCACTTTGAAAAACAACCGCAAGTACATCTTATTATTAATTATAGTTGATTGGTAAATGTTTAGCATGTTTTTTTTGTTATAAACTTTATCAATTTTCAATAAATCTTGACATTAAAGTTAAAATTTGGTGATGACTGGTCACAGCACTAAAGCTTATTATTAATTTATTGCATGCTATTAAAATTTGACATGCATGAATATCGAGAGTGGGTGAGAAAGATTCCAAAATTCGTTTAATTTTATTCGGGTTCCATGTCTAGCTAGCTAACATGAACATTTCCCCCATAATTAAGCAAAACAAAAATCATGACTACTCACTAATCCAACTATTTATATAGTGCCTAATATGTTTTTCTTTTGATAATAGTTTTTTTTTTTTTTAACGAAGTTTAGATTACATTGAACATAACTATTCGCCTTATTGATTGAAGTTCGATGTGTTGAATATTCATTTCATTATTTTTTGAATTTTTTTTAAATGCTAAAATTAAAAAATATATATATAATTGTAATATATTTATATAAAAAAATATTTTGAAACTGAGACTCAGCCCGTATACAAATTAAGGGCAAAAAAAAATAAAGTATTAATTAGTAATCACCTCAACATGACCTATGATGATTTGACGCGTGTATGGGCTTTGATTTTTTGATTCATGTAGAAAATGCCTCTTTGTCCCATCAACAACAACTGAAGAGAGAATTGTGGCGAAGTTATTATTCTTTATTTCATCCTCCTGTGTACTCTTGCAGTGCTAGCCAGTAGTTACCACTTACTACACCCTAAAAAAACAAAAAAAAACTATAGTGTCAAGTACCACCATTCTAGCTATCTTCTCTACTGCTTTAAAAGAAAATAAAAAATAAAAAATAAAAGCTGAACGATTAGCTGCCGAGTTTGTGTTAGGGTTCATGAAGTGTTTGAGCTTATTGTTTAAAAATATATTAAAATAATATGAAAATATATAAAAAAATAATTTATAAATAAATAAATAAAATAGTTATATAGGCCATGACACATCAATATGTACCAACAGAGACCGCTACATCTTAAAGTTTTGAAAGATTTTCCTAGGTTAGCTAGCAGGAAAGAGAAGGGCAGAATGGGAACACTATTTTGGAAGATAAAAATTATGGGATCAAAAGGAAAGGATTGATATCTATGTACTTACTACCCCCTTTCTTGAGTGCATTGAGTGTTTAGTGTCAGTCTTGAGCAGCGCTGCAGCCCTAAATTAATCACCAGAATTTCTACCCAATGTATGCGGGATTTATATATATATAATGGGTTGTTTTTCAAAAATATATTTTATTTTGAAATATATTAAATTTATTTATTTATTTATTTATTTTAAGGATTTATTTTCATAGGAGCACATAAAAAATAATAAGTATTTTAAGAGACATGACAACAGGCACTGCTTCTGAGCCAAAATGCTAGCTAGCAGACTCACACACACGGATACATGAAATTGGTGGAAACTGAATAGGCCAAACATCGAAGGAGTTGCTAAACAGTTTTGTCTGTGTGAGAGAGAGGAATCACTGGGAGTCTGGGACCATGGCCGAATCAACACGGGGAAAATGGGTTTCAGAGTTTATTTGAAAGTTTGTTATTGGTTGTTTTTTTTTTTAAATAAAAAAAATTATTTTAAAAAAAAGTACTATCAAACACATTTCAAAACCGTCTCTTAAACTTTTTAATATATTTTCTCTTTGTATACGTGTATATAAATCCACCTTAGTACTTATATCTTTTTATTTATTTTGATTTTGAACTTACCAATTATTAAATTTAATTATGTAGTCACCCCAACGTTAAATATATATAACTTTTAAAATTAAAATATTATATAATATATTTCATAGTTATTCAGGTTAATTCAATATATGGCTCAAGTTATAAGCTAGATAAGTTAATCTCGGTTAATATTTTTTTAAAATAATTAAAATAATATTATTTTCAATTATTATTTTTTACCGTGGATAAGCTATATAAATACTATCATATTTGATATTTATACCGTGCGTGCGTGCGCGTGTGAGAGAGAGATGAGTAATTAGTTAAGCCAAAATATATGCACACACGTGGCCATGCATATTTAGTAAAGCTATAGTATTTATCTATTAATATAATTTATCACATTTCAAACTTGCAGGAGGAATGATATTATTCCCTTCTCAACGATGAAGGGCCACGTCAGCTAAACCACACTGAGGTCTGAGAGACTGCGTGAGTGGATGTGTGGTGTGATTATTATGGACTGAAATACTGCAGTTGCAGTACTGTGACTCCATAGGTTAGTGACTAGTGAGGTGTGACTAGCTCAGCCCCCAAGAACAAACCCCCTCCCCTCCCCCAAAAAAAAAAGTGGGGTTCTTAAGGTTGATGGCTGATCATGTGACAGGGAATTATTGGGTTTCCTGTAATGGGTTGTTTTAGGTTGGCTTGTCATAGCATCAAAAAAATAATTAATTAATTCAAAGCAGAAAAAAATTCAAAAATTTGCAAAACGACTGTTCAGCGCAACGCCAACACCATGCACTCCTTTTTAATACTGCTTTTTCCTTCTTCTTTTTTTCCCTCAAAGTTAAATCTAATTAGATTATATGAAATTGAACATATAAGACTGCAACCGGTAAAAAAAAAAAAAACAATAGGCACTGTAAATTATTACACTAATTTACCTAGTCCTTTTAATATAATTTATAATTATAATAGGATAATTTAATAGAATCCGTTGGCTGACAGGCTAACTCGAAACTCGGCTAATTAGGTTAACAATCACCCAGTTTAAAATATAATATCATTTTATTTTTGCTTTTTTAAATAAAATTACTTTATATTTGTTTTTTAACTTGTGCCGTGACAAGTTTAATTGTCATGCAATATATATAACTAATAATAAAAATTTATATAACTAAGAATAATAATGTATATAAAGTTGTGAAAGAAGACGATAAACATCATGTTATTTGTATTGGCTTACTGATTAAATAAATCTCTACCTCTAGAACTCAAATTATCTTAATGACTATTATAATGGTCGAACGAGTATTGATTATAATCTCTCTTTTCTTCTTCTGTAATGTAATTATTATTATAATTTTTACTTTAAATTATTATATTATGATTTTGAATTGTTTTAATATATTTGTATAAAAAATAAAAAATTTATTTTAATATATTTTGAAATTAAAAAAATACAAACTGCTATCAAAATCAATTCTTTAAATATATATCCATATATATATATATGAAGATGCTACCAAACTCTGACCTCTGACCTCTTATGTCAAATGGGAATGGCTTATTTGGGCATCTGGGGCCATGAGAAGCACTAGGCTTAGGCAGGCCCAATGGATCATTCCTTGCAACAAAGTCCAAATTTCATTTTTAAACAATGGACCCACCACTACCCGCCAAAATTACGTGGTCCAACATGCAGCACCAGGAGACGATCACCAGGATTGCCATGCATCGCGTCTGCACTTTCACGTATGGTAGGACTTCATCAAGCATATTCAATACCTCTAAGAGCAAAAATGGGAATCATCTCGAGAGCTTAAGAATGTAAAACTTTAACCCACTAATTATTGAATTGAGGTATTTACAACTTGTATGGGGCTAGTCGTCAGTCAGTCAGTCATTTCGAGATGAGATGACTAAAAAGAAACATGTACAGTGTCAGCAAAGAATCCAGCTCCATTGAGATGAATTAGATGTTTCAGTTGCTGATGTCAAAGTATCTTGGATCTTCCGGGAAATGGTAATCTACATTTAACTGCCAAAGAAAGCAAACCAAGTTCTAGTAAGACACCAGAAAGAAAATAGTAACATATTTTTTTATTGTCCATATCAGCAATCTCCCACATTCAGAATGAAGAAAACTTGCTCTCAACAAGCATTTTAGCTTCTTGGTGTGCCTCACTCCCACTCACAAGGAAAACTTGCCGGGGTTCTGCCACTTCTGTTGCACTGTGTGGTCAAGTTTTTACTTCCCCTTTTACGCACTGCCCATGTTTCTTGTTAGTTTTAAACTTTTTCCCCATTGAAACTCGACAAGGACACCTTCACTTGGAAGTCATGGAAGAAAGTCTTGAAAGAATTCTTCACACGAGATTATCTATTCAGAATTACTAAACTAGGATATAAAATCAAGCATGTGCAATTTACCAAATGTCTTGAACTCTAAAACAATGCTACTTGGAGAAGGAAAAAAAAAAAAGAAATTTAAGCAGTCTTAATGATGCCAATAATATTTGCTGCAGCAACCAATTATGATTCCTAGGAACTGGAATTTAATCAGCTGCTTCAACATCCCTATCAATATTTACCAGAAATGAGCATCAAACCTATATATGTACCGTTTCAGCTTTCAACACATCGGGGCAATTCATTCACTATTTGTGCACACAGCTAAGTGGAGTGATGACACTTGGAAGCCACATATTGCATGAATTTAAAATCACATACCTTGCCCTCATCAGCATCTGAATGGCGTTGAGGGAACACAACTCTCAAGTCATTGTACAAGTAGAACCTACGCTCCCCTTCCACACCTAAGCTCATCTTTTGTGGTATAGCTATAGGATCAGATAAGCATTTCTGAACTGATTTAGAAGACTTCTTCGGTGAAGGGCATAGAAAACGGAGATGAAGTGCATAACGAAGAGCACCACCACCGGGAGTATTTTCATTTATCTTTGAACAACAATGAGTTGGTTTTCTGTCAGTTTTATTGCATGTTTCCACCCCGGCGGACTCCTTCCCTGCAGTACTCTGGCATTTAGGAGTACTGCAGTTGGCCTCGAGCATCAAAGAATCCACAGTCACCTTTTCTACATTTCGAGATTGCTTTGGGAAACTCTTGGCATCAACCACATCCACTATATCACAGGATTCACTTCCTTTAATTTTACTCTTCTGGCCATCAGAAGCTGCAGGGTATACAGGATGGCTTTTCTGTGATACTGGTGACACCTTGTCTTTCACTTTTGTGTCCAAACCCATCTGTCCTTGTTTCAGTTCTGTCGAAGTTGGTCCAGAAGAAGCCAAAGAGACCTTCTGGCGCAGGAACGTCTGCGTTGATATTAACAACAAGAAAGAGGTAGAATAAGTTAAAAATTTAGGTCAAACTATAAACCTTTAGGTTTGTATGAATGTGGCAATGCAAGAACCCAAAAAAAAAAAAAAAAGCTGCTGGTAGCCTGTTTCATGATTTTGGTTACATCACAACAAAAACCCTATCTTCAATTGAACAATGAGGAGCTTAGTAAAAAAAGAAAAAAAATTAGGCTCAACCTTCTGATTCTGGTTTCTGAAAAAACTCCATCAAATTGTCTAGCTCATTTTCAAAAGTATAGGTAGCAATCAATTAACAGAATTGTTTAAAAAGTTTTTGATTGGGAAAAGAACTCATTTTAACTCATTCTAGTCACTCACAAATATCATTATCTAGGAAGGTGATAGCAATCAGGAAACCTCAAGAAGCTGAATGCCAACAAATAAACAATTGCTCATGGTGCATCAATTCTCACACTAGATACAAGAATATATGTATTTAAATAAAGTTCAATGGCAAATCATACTTATTAAGCCTGAATGTACTAGAGACAATGATCCAAGTGCTACTACATCTTACTTTGGTGCCAGCAGGCATGTCACTCAGATCATAGTTGCAAAAGAATGTGTGAAGAGGAGTTTTCTCCGGATTGCTGATAACCTGAAGAAAGCAAGCCAGTTTGATAGTAAATAACAGACATTTCTTACATCAACAACCCACCTATTAACTACAAAAATCTGCAGCTGCATAAAGTTTGAATGAAACAGAACAAAGATGTCTAATATTGTGATTTACCAGCACACCCAAATGCCAATAAAATGTAAAACAAATAAAAGATAATACTACTCTTCTCACTGCTAAAGACAAAATATAAGCAATAGACACAGCAAACTCCTAAAGGATGTGACGAAAGAAAGACATTCTCATCAAATTGGTTCATCACGGTCCCTTCCATTAAATGTGACTAAGGTGGAAAAAGGTTCCACCACAAATCAAGAGCATAAACATAAAGAAGACTGCCAAAACATGTAAACCCACATTAAAGGTGGAAGAAACAATTTGAAATTAAGAAATCATCGTTTATCTAAGGAACTCAGGACCACCAAAAAGGTTTGCAGAGAGATATAAATTACCAGTTGTATTCGACCTTTCATGGGTATATGCAAGCGACTCCTGACAATTTGAGAATCATCATTGCTTAGGCATCTTTTAAATTTTTGTCCCCTACACTTGTTTGATGATGAATTTCTACTAAGATCTATTGATGCATAATACAGTAGATAGCAATCTCCATCTACACTGGTCACTGAAAATGGAAGCTTCTGTGATTGCGGTGAAAAGTTCCCTCCAGTAATGCTTAACACAGCTAGGAAGCCATCAATTCTCTGAAGGTAGAACATGCCATCCAAAAGAATAAAATATCAGATGTTTTCCAAGAAATGAAACAAAAACCAAACACCAAAATACACATATAGCATCACATTGCTACTTACCTGAGTGAATTTTCCACAAATGAACCGTCCAGACAGTAGTGACTCCTCAAATGAACCAACCAAGGACCTCCTAACAGAAAGACCACCCAAACTTCTCAGGTGCCTTATGCATTGGGCTGGAGCAGATTCTCGACAGAAAGGTGACCAACCTGAGTCAGTAGTGCCTTCCAAGGAAGATGGACAAAATTCTTTGCAGAAGCCAATATCTTCAAATGATCTGCTTGAGATCCTGAACTCTGCTTCTTCAGAAGCAAAGTTAATGCCTGAGTCATTTCTGTCAAATGAATGCCCTATTTTTTCTAAATTCAAATAGCAATCCTCAAATTGGCTCTTGACCTCTCTGCATCCTCCTACAGTTTTCATACTTACACAAGACTTTGGACCTAGAGGAGACAGAGAGAGTGGAGATGAAAATCCCTTTTGGGAGGATACCTTAGACTCTAGGTAATGATTGTGTCCAGGAGAGTAAAAACAATTAATGCAAGAGAGTGCATCATTTTTTTCCAATAACGGACCGTCAGTCAAACAAACAGACCTTCTAGCACTATCGTCACATGGCACATTCTTTTGTTCCCAGCAGCCAGATAAGGATCGAGATGGCACACTGATATGAATTTTTTTGCCAACATTTGGTTTCTTGTAGTCATGTGATGCAGAACCTTTGAAATGATCAGCATGAGTAGGGCAACTCATCCGAGAAGTATTGCAGCTGATATCCAAAGACTCACCATTAAATTGTTTTGCAGAAAGCATATCATTTAAAGGTGATGACAGTAACCGCTTCCTGACAAGTGATCCACTTGACTCAGCCTCATTAACCGTGACACCATCAACAGCAGAAGAACACACATGATCAGCAGAAAGAATCTCAAATCCATTATTTAAAAAACTCATTCCATGTGATTCAAAACCCACAATCCTAGAAGCAGGGATTGGAATATTCCTCCCACTTTTAGGAGTCCAACGACCAACTTCATCCACAGAACCAGTTTTCAACCCATGAAAATTGGAAACAACATCCACTGCCCTTCCAAATTCAAATGAATTCTCCGAATATTTCGAAAGATCCAAGGAGGGTTTCCCCTGGAAATCTCCTAATGAGGAAGTCCTAGTATGCCCAACTGTTCGGCCAATATTTCCTCCATCCAATCCACTTATGCCAGCATATCGTGGCGGGCTTTGCAAAAAAGTGCCCAACGATGCTGCTGGAACTTCATTAGCACTATCAGTAGAGGAAACTTGTGGCAAACCCATAACTAAAATTTAAAGAAACTAATATCTACTTATCCAGCACAGCTGAATAAATTATCACTCCCTTCTCTCTGTTTTACAAGAGCAGCATTTTAATTTCACAACATAAGTTGCCACCGGCTCAACTTTGCTAACAGATTAGAAACTGCTCCTCTATACTAACTACTGAAAACAGATTCCAGACTCCTAATCCTATCAATGTAGTTGATCAAAAGCAGAAAGAGCATGACAATCAAATGTAAATGAATCCCACCAAACTTTTTCCTTACTATAAAGGAGAAAGTACTATGCATCCACCAAAGGCATCCACCACATTTCACGTACAACTCCTTTATGGGACTGAGCAGCGAAAGCCAAACACACCATCACTATCCAACCATAACGGGTAGCCCAGATTTTTTTACCTCCCAACCAGCAAGCAATGAAGCAACTAGAATTCATAGTCCAGCAGAGTGATAGCCTCTGCCTGATAAAAAAAAAAGAAAAAAGAAAAAAAAAGAGAGAGTTAGCTGTCTATCTTGAACAATATGATTTAAACCAGAATTTTCAATGAACTAAATAAATTTCCAATATTTCTCAAGCACGACCACAAAATGAATCCTTAATTGATCAAACACGGATCACCATAACCTACTAATGATCTAATCCAAATTGCAAATATAGTAAACTCCAGTATAAGAGAAGAAAGAACCCAAAAGGACAAAACTACCATCGAGTACACCAAAACTACTAAGACATACAACAAATGTAATCCATTAGTAGTCTAAAGCAGCATAACCATAACCAAAAACAACAAAGCAAAAGTATCCCATAATCAAAGCAAAGTCTCATCAACTATCTAGTTAAGCCAAAAGATCAAACAACAAGAAATGATTTGAGTTGCAAAACCAACAAGGCAAAGAGAATATATTTAAAGCACATAAACTGATTCCTTGACATGATCAACAAACAAAAACCTCAAAAGGGTTGCTTATACGGCACACATTCACTTCAACCCCAAGCTGAAACCATCCATCACAAGCAACATTTATTATTTTAAATTAAAGCAGCATATTTTATCATCAAAACCCATAAAAAGATAACCAAGCCCGGAACACAATTTAAGCTTAATCATCAAATAAGCAGCGTATTATTAAAAAAATTAAGAAAAACCCAGAGTCCAATCAGAGTTTAATCATCAAAATTATCAAAAACATAATTAAGTAAATTTTAATCACATGAATGTGAAAGCCACAGCAATCTGATTAACAGACCCACCAAAAGAAAAGGTGAGCAAGGATTCTGATAGATAAGTAATTTCAAAGATGATCTTCCATATCATTCAATCAAATCAAAATCTCCGTCCAGATCATATCAGAAATATATATGCTATAAGCAACTGAATTTCCAGATAAATAAAAATTAAAACAGGAGAAGTGTATATTGATTGGTGACTTTTCTTTTTCTTTTCTGTATTGGGTTTTTGATAGAGAGAAAGTGGGTGTGAGGAAGTTGTAGAAGAAGAAGAAAGGGAAAGAAGAACCATGCCTAGGGGCATGTTTATAATCCCAAGAAAGAGAGAGACAGAAGAGTCATTACATTAGCATAATCCACCTTCCGTTTTGTTACTTTTCAATTCATTTCAATTTCATGGCTGTAATTTCAAAATTAAGCTCTCTTTGCGCCACCCCTTCTTCAGTCCCACTTCTTTCCTAAGCTATAAAATTTGCAAGAAACTTACTTTAGATGCTTTTTTTTTCTTAACCTATGCTACTTTACATTACTTATTCAAAACTTAAACACTATTAACTTAATATATGATTGGTCCGTGATACGCTGTTGGTCTAATTATTTTTTTAATATAAAAAAATATCTTGGAGTTATTAATTATTTTTCTAGTAGAAAAAAATTATATGGAAATTAATTCAATGCTATTCAGTCATCTTGATAGGTCCAAAAACAACCTGAATAGCCAGTAAAAACATAATTTGACTCAAAATAAATATTTAAAATGAGATTTTTTTAATAAATATTGAGACGATAATATATTTGATCTATTCGGGTCCACTCGGGTTAACTTGTTAATTTGCATACCAAGTCATGAGATTATAATAACCATATAAAAAGCAAATCACAACAAATTACAAAGCCAATTTCTAATAAACTCGATATTGAATGATGAAACTGGAAAAAATCAATTAAAAAAACAAAAATAAATTATCTAAGTCAACTCAGGTTAACTTGTTAAACTCGTTAAAATCGATAGCAAAAAAAAATCAATTAGAAAAAGAAAAAAATACTAGAGTTAATCAAGTTAACCTATCAAACTCGTTGTTCAGGTCATGAGTCCGTGAAATATATATATATATATATATATATATATATATATATATATATATATTTGAAAAAATTCATTACCAATAAAAATTTTAATTTAAAAATTCATTTTTATCCTCCTACTTTCTCTTTTCAACCCTCACAATCCCTATAATTACCAAAAATTAAACTTTGATCCAAAAGTTTATTTTCATTATTTTTCGGTTGTTGGGTTTAAGAGAGAAGTAAAAAATTCATTGGATTCCGGTAAGAAGAGAGAAAGTCATCAGTTGACATCGTTTATAGACACTAAAAAGAACGACGTTGGTGTCAACGAGTTTAATTCGACAAGAGAAGTTCAATTTTACTCCGCTATCTTGTGTTCTTGGACCGTATCTGAATTTTTTTAGCTTGATAAAATATTTTTTTTATATTAAAAGGATGTTATTTAGAAAAAGAAGTCTGTAAAAAAAAAGGTGTTCGAACTAAAAAAATCAACCGTTAATTTCTCACCCACTAGTGATGGCCAAACTCTAGGTAAGAGCAAATGGCAATCATCTATCTTTTTTTAAAAAAAATAGTTGCGGATGATAAGTTATCCGCCCCTTACAAAAAAGAAAAAAGAGCCTAAGCCCTAGGTCAACCAGGCCAACCTTGCGTACCTAGCCTCTTAGTTATTTTTTTTTGTCCTACAATTGTTTTCCTTCCAATTACATTCTTTATCTTTTTTTATGAAAATATTCCCCTCTATTTTTGTCACCATATATTTAGCTAGAAAATAAAATTAAAAAAATAAAATTATCTATGACCTAGATAATAGATTTGATGGATTTAAGCTAAGAAAATTGAGTTAATCCAATATGTTGTTGTCTTTTTTTTCATTTAATTTTTTTTCTTCCAATTTTATCTTTTAACTTTTTTAAAAAAATCTCTATTTTTGTTATTATATATTTAGATGAAAAAAATAAATTTTTAAAAAACAAGAATATGTAACCTAATAGAGTTCATGGCCCAAGTAGCGTGTTTGGTAGATTAAGCCATGAAATGAAGGTCAATCCAATATATTTTAATTTTAATATTTTTAAAAAATATTTTGAATTAGTCTTTTTTATATGTTTTGTTTTGGTTTCTATATGATTAATTGGTCTCAATTTGTTTTTTAAATGGTTATCATAGTCTCAAAACTTAGGTCGTATGTTTGATATGTTAATTATGATTGATTCGGATTGATTTAATACATCATCATGTCAAAAAAAAATTTGAATTCATATATTTAGATTTTTTTGATCATCTAATTTTTTTTGTTAAAAAGATTTAAAGTGTGTTTGGCAGTGTGGTTGCGGGTGCTTTTCAATTAACTTTTCATGCCAAAATACATGCCATTGATATTTTTTTATTTTTAAAAAAATTTTAGAAACACGAGTTGAAACGCCTTTCTAAACGTTTTCGTAATCTGACCATGACATATCAGAAAGAATAACCTAGTTTATGTGTATGACACAATAATAAATAAATAAAGTTCTCCAATAGCATGGTCGTTCAAGATTCAATAACACCGAAAGGGGAGACCCTTGGAAACAAAAACCCAACAAACAAGTTGGTGGGAGTCACCCCATGCCTGTCATCAATATCTAGATCGAGTGGATTTTGACCCCTCCAAATGTTCAATCACACCAAACCTACCATGATTAGATCTTTCTTCTTTTTATTTATTTTTTATTATCCTTTAAGGTATGAGGCATGCTATGGCCGTCTCGTCTTGTAGAATACAAGAATGGTGTTGAGTCAAAAACAAAATACATGAATTATGATGAGGCAGCACCTTATATTATCAGCGGTGGGAGGCTAAAATTGTGGTCGTTTTCATCTTGCATTACTTGAAATTGTCCTGCTCCTTTTTCATCAACATCAAGAGAGATGAGATGAGAAGCTACCACGTTGCATTGATCTGTTTATTTTAGCAAGTACGTGGCAGCTAATGATGGTGAATATTAGTTTTTTATTTTAAAATATATTAAAATAATATTTTGCTCAAATACAAGACTTATTTTTTTGAGATAGTGAATAATAATAGCAATTGAATTACATTTTATTTGCGGCATGGACTCCTTCAGCCTGCCCACTGACACATAATATTTGTTTAATATTACGGTTTTATTATTGTAATTTTAAAAAGATATTTTTAGCTGTCAGTGCCCAACATTAGCAGTCAGGGAGATGCGACCAAGTTATTTGGTTTAGGGACGATAGGAGAGCCGAGTATTCTAGTTTTTATCAAAAATTTCAAAAGTAAGAAACTAGTTGTGGTTAGAGAAGATATTAATACTTTCAGTGCACCTTATCTGAGATATGCTGCATTGTATGGTCTAGATATGATTTAAAGGTTTTGATGAGTTTCTAATCGGTGGTTTGTTTATGGCTCAAGAAAAATAAATTACTCTTATGAATAAATCTGACATTTTAAATTTATCATGGGCTCGTAAGCCCAAATAAATTCTTATGTAAAAGGGTTCATGTAGGTGCCCTGATAGAGTTCACCTATCCTGGAAGACGAAAGAGTTTTTCACAACTCATATATTGTGGGAAAAAAATACCTTCAATTAAATTTGGTGAATATTCAGAATAATTCTGAGAATTTTCTAGTCAATTTCTAAAATTTAAATACCAGCTTACTTTTAAGTCCAATATTTATACTAGAATATTAACTATTAATTCTTATGATTTAAAAATTTTAGGGGTTATTGAAATATTAATCAAATCCTTGAGGAATTTTATAAATTTGTTGTAACTTTTTTTTAAAAAAAAGCAAAATAAAAAATATAGGTATTTTTTTTCCTTTTTTAAAAAAAATACATTTTTTATAAGAATTAGGTTGTATGTAACAAACAACAATTATTTTATTTTATATTGCTATTTTTGTTATTTTATTTTATATTTTTGTAAGGCCATGCTTGACAAGACCTATTTTTTTTTCTTAGAAAAACTACCAAAAACAGATTTAAGGGTGTGTTTGTCAAGAAATCATTTTATAAAAAAAAGTAGAAAACCAAACAAAGTCTTAAATATCTGACTTGATTTTAACGCGACCGGGTAGACCTGAAAACAAACAAAAAACAATGACCTAAAGTCAAAACATATTAAACATAAGAAAAACAAAAAATTCAAAATTTATTGGATAAAATGGATCAAATACAAAATAAATAAAGAACACAAAGAACATTCAAGCTTATATCCAGCAACGTGAAACCTAAACCAAACCAGATTTAAAGGGGGAAAAAAGGCATGATTTTATTCGCAAGCATGCATAGATCAAAAATCAAGCATAGAAAACCATCAATTATCACTCTAAAGCCATAATTTGATCAAAATATATTTTAGACGGTCGAAAGAAACCTAGCATATCAATACATGAATATGTGGTATTGACGCATTTTAAATCTAGATTATTTTCAAATCAAGTTGTTTGAAGTTTTCAGTGCAAATAAACGGTCCAAATCATAGAGTTAAGGTAATGTCCTTTCAAAAAACACGAAGAACATTGTCTTAAAAACCCATAACTTGCCTAGAAAAAAGCCAACCACTGTCAAACCCAAAATGATCATTTTAAGCCTCTAAAACATGTTTTCTTAATTCCAACAATCATATTATCAATGCCAAGCATAGTTGAAACAAACAAAAACAACAAATCATCATAAATATACATTAAGTTTTATTTTCCAAAACTGTCAAATCAAAACAACAAGCATGCTTAACCAATCTGAGATTCAAAATTGATATTTTGACATTCTATGGGACTAAACCAAAACTTGAGAGTATGGAACCATGCATTAACCAAACAGAAAAACATCAATACCATGTTGTCATATTTGGCAGATTTCAAATAAAACTAAAATGCAACTTAACATACTAAGACACCAATCTTCATGTAAATATATTTAAAAATATTGCATTAAACAATAAAAAGAGGATCCAACAGACCTCATGGGCTCCACATTCAAAGTTTGTAAAAGATACCTTCCAAGCTTGAAATCTTTAATGGGAGTAGATTTTTGTTGCTGCTTTTCTTTCTCCTTTCTTTAAAACAGCAAAACCAAACCCTTGAACCTCTTTTGAGCTCTTAACTCAATATTGAATCCCTTAGACCTTAACCAAAAATTTCCCATTTTTTCTCTCATTTTTGGTACAATTTCCTCTTTTTTTATAGGATGATTCAGGGCTTTTAAATGAGTTTGTTAGGGTTCTAACAAATTAAAACTATGCTAGTTTCATCATAGGATAATTGGTTTTGGATTTAGGTGGTTTTGATAAAATTTGGAGGCTAAGGTGAAGTGTTTTAGCCCTTTGATCTCGAGATAAGTGTTTTTAGACTTTGAAAAGAACCCTCTAGGAGTTTTTAAATGTTAACACACAAAAAAAGTTGGGTGGTTTTGTGCAAATGAGTGTCTCAATTAAGGCTGACTAGGTTGGTCACTTTCATGGTTTTGTCAAAGCAACTCCGACGTCATTGTTGCTTGAGATTACCTAAACTTGGTAGAGGGGGTGCATACTTTTATATTGGATCCATTATTACTTAATTTGGAGGTTTATGGTTCCACATTTATTCATTAAAAGTGTTAACCTGATCAACATAAAAGTCTGAAAATGTAATGATAGTTGATCGGAGACATGATTTTGTTGAGATCATTAGAGAAAATGGGATGTAAACGTTTAATTTCATGGAAATAAGGTTGTAAAGTGGGTGTTTCTCAGTTGAATAATGGTGGTTATAGCCTTAGAGGTGATCAGAAATGTCACATGCTTTCGTCTGAAAGTGCCTACTCGATTAGCCAAAATTGTCAAAGAATAAGATACGTAGTAGTCGAACGATGCGTTGTCTAGGATAAGCCTTACAAATTAGAATTTTTAATTTGGAAAATTTCAATTTAATCCATCATTTTCCAATTTCTTTTAATTTTACATGTAATTGTCTCTTGAACTCTTAATTTTATGCAATTTGACCCCTATTAAACTCGATTTCCAGACCCAAAGTTAAATGCCTTTTATAATCTAATCCTTGGTTTTCAATTTGTTAATTGGATCCCTAATTGACCATCAAATTTTCAATTTTCTTTAATATAGCCCCTGATTTCACCAATTTCAAACCCTGAAGTCCCTCACTTCTTACAAGTTGGTCCTTGTTTTTAGATTTCTTCAATCAAGTCCCTAATTATCCATCAAACTTTAATATTTATGCAATTAAGCTCCTACTTTGATCAAATTAACTTTTAAAAATTACAATTCGACCCCTAGACTGTAATTTCTTCTAATTAAAACCTGAATTAACTTTAATTTTTTTTTTTGCAATTAAACCCTTAATAATTTCAATTAAACCTTGAAAAAAATCCAATTCAGCCCTTAAACATACAATTTTGAATTTTCCTTTCTTAATAAGGTCTTCATTAGTAGAAAATATACTGTCAAATTTTTCAATTTTGTATATTTTAATCCTCATCAACTAGTCTTTGACAATTTCGTAGGCATTCTGGTATATTTTTCCCACTGTTATATATATATTATTTTCTTCCAACATGTTTTGATTCTTTGTATTTTCTTTTCCTTTTTTATTTTTTTATATACGTGGGCCTTTAAAATGGATAACAACAATAGTTATGATTTAAAAAATGTATTTAATTAAAATGATTGTGAGATAGGTTTTTGCATGCAAAATAAATAAAAAAACAAAAGCTATTACAATATCAAAGAGAATCCTAGAAACAATACTATCCTTTTAAGCTGGACATGTCTCTACGGTAGAAGTATAATAATTAGCACATTTTGTTCCGGGTGGATGGTGATGGTAGCATTAGTGGATGTATTTTAGCTTTGGCTATAGGAATTAGCATACACTCTTTAAGCCATAGTAATTTAGATTTGCAACTAGATTTTTGGTCTGTTTTACATTGAGAGTTGGATAATTTTTTTTAATATAAGAAAAAATATCTAAAAGTTACTAATGTTTTTTCTAATTGAAAAACAAAATCATATAGAGATTGACCCTATCGACTTAGTGGGTTCAAAGACAATTCGGATAACTAGTAAAAACATAGTTTGACTCAAAATAAATATTCAAGATGAGATCTTTTTTATAAATATTGAGACAAATTTATTGGATTAATTCAGATCAACCGAGAATAACCTGCCAATCCATTTATCAAGTCTTGAGACCATAATAACCTCATAAAAAGTAAATCAAAATAAATTATGAAGCTCAAATTTCAACCCGACTCTTTGATTAATATTTAGTCAATTTGCTAAACTCGTGACTCGGGTTATGGACTCCACTTGGTTGATATAATTTTTTATTTTATTATACAACAAAAATATAAAAGCTATTTACCATCAACCTAATGCTAAAAGATAAAATTGAATAAAAAATCCCTACTTTACATGATGGACTTAAATAAAAATAGATTAAAAAAAAGGAAAAAAAATGGTTAAGGAAAAAAGTCCTGCCATATTAGGTTGGGCTTGGCCTAAAGAGCCAGACGCATGGGCTTGAAAGAGGCCCGCACGTCTAACCCATTCTTTTTTCTTTTGCTTTGTATAAGGGGTTGTCCACCCTCCTCCCCCCTCCTTTAAAAAAAAAAACACAGACAACAAGTCATTTATGTTTGTTTTAAATCAAGTTGTGCGCTTGGTGCAATTCAAACCAGCAACTTTGTAGGTGCTTCGCGTGCTTTAAGCAATTGAACTAAGACACCATTTTGTTTTAGAACACATAAAATATATTAACCTTTTTTTGTTAATTGGGAAAATAATATAGCAACTCCAAGTTTTGGAACCGCAATCTTACATTACTTCCATGCGTTAATCATTGAATTACAACACAAATTTAATTTAAAATGATTAAAAAATATATTAACTTGGTTTGATGTTAAACTGACTCTCAACTTATTTTAATTGTTAGTATAATATAATATATAATCTCCCTTCTTATTATATGATGTTACATTTAGTTGTTATTTATCACATGTATGTTGCAAGTTTTCCTAAAAATCTAAAAGAAAAGTCACTAGATTTTTTCTTAAGATAATTTCATCATGAATGATGTTTTTATCATAATATTGATGTATGTTAATATTTTAATTTTTTTTACCATTTTATATGATCTTTCAGTATTTTGTAATGGAACATATGAACATGAAATGTTATGTTATTTAATGGGAAAATGGAAGAAATGCCACAAATGAGATATTAATCAAAATGCTATATGATTTAGAAGTTGAAGTCTGTTTGATAATGCAGGTGCATGATGTCTTTTTTAATTTTTGACATCAACATATCAAAGCAATTATAAAACACCTAAAATATCAATTTGACATCTTTTTAGGCAAAAATCACTTTGAAAATCAGGTTCGACCATAAAAACGAACACTTCTGAATTGTGAAAAGAAAAAAAACAATAATTCAAGGGATGAGAATAAAAAAACCTATAATACAAATTTGTTTGTATAGATTATCCTACGTTATTGGATCTAAAGTGAATTGAATGGTTTGACTAGAAACGCGACCCTACTAGTTTGGGTTAATAATAAAAATTAGATATGTAAGAGACCTAATTAAACCTAGTTGGTTAAATTGGTTGATCAGTCTGGGTTTTTTTTCAAGGAAAAAAGTATGTGGAATTTTAACGTGTAGCTTTCTATTTTTTAAAATTATGCATTTACCACTTTACTTTATTTATGCTTCATATGATACAAAATATGAACATATTATAATATTGGTGATCCAACAATATGCTAATAATATGATGATCTAATCCAAACCAAGTTTAATAACATTAATATTAGCCCTTTAATTTAACATGGGTTGTTTGTTATTTTGATTTATTTGGTTATTTTGATTTCATGATCATGTGATTGGTGCTTATTTGTGCAAGGATTCAGAGTTTAATTTTTATTCTATTCAAGACTTTTTATTTATATAAAAATCAAGAAATTTATGTATTTTTTTTCTTATAATATAATTTAAGAATTATAAGGCTAATGAAGGAGCATACTCAATCCCTGGAATGTTTTTAAGTTTATAAGTGAATTTCCTCTTTTTTATATTGATGACTCCTTCGCTTAAAGTCATGTATTAAATTTATAATAATAACTATTTTTCGAGAAATTTTGAGAAAGAAAAGACAAGTAAAGAGAGAAGAAAATCTTTATACTTGTGTGAAAATTATAATTAATTTGTAATTGAATTTTTAATTGTAAAAATTGATATTCAACTGTCATACTTGATATTTTTAATTGTAAAATTTTTTCAATTGATATTTTGTAAAAAATATCGTAATTGAATTTTTGCAATTAATTAATTAATTTACTACTATTATGGTCAAAATAATAGCAATTATTGTTTGCATTTAATTGTGAAATAATTTGTTTATGATGAAATGAGTATTTTTATTTTACAAAATATGTCTTCAAATTTCTTTATGTTGTGCCATTATAGTGGTACTATTGTTCCTGATACGAATAATTGTAGCACTTATATTTGCAGAAATATTATGTCCTTGAATGGTACTAAAGACATGTCATTTGAAGATACCAAAAAATATATATGTGGAAGACTTGAGTTGAATTATAATGATGTTGAAATAGATTTTACTTAGAGGTGTCTTGTTGGGGAACATCATTATTTTTTGATATCTTTTTTTTATTCGAGGAAACCCCACCCCCCGAAAAACACACTTTGTAGGCCTAGATGAGCGAGTAAAACCCCGGCTATCCTAAGCTCTTACAAGAGGTGCATGTCCTGACTCGAACTTGAGACCTGCTGTGCAGATCTCAAGCCCTTTGCCATCACGCTACACCCCTTGGGAACTTATTTTTTCGATATCGATTGCATGTGATATGGATTTTAGAAATACAATGGAAATGTTCGTCCAAGGTGGAACGAACATGATGAAGTTTTATGAGTAGCCAACCCAAACTTAGTAGCTCATAGAATGTGGAGCATGGAGATACTAATATATCTATACCCATATTTGCTCGGTCATTTAAACAATTATTACATTCAGCTGGTGCCGATACATGTAGGAAATTGTAAGATAAGGTTATGAGAATTTATGATGAAAATAGCATTAAAACTGTATATTATAATCAACGTAGGTATGGCTCCTTCGATCCTAGTGATAATGAAGATGAGAGTGTTGTGAGTTTAGTTGAAACATTAGATAATGATGATGAGGTCTCTTGTTCTAGATTTTCATCATGATATTGGAGTTGATGATATGGTTTATAGTGATTGGTCTATTTATTGTAAAAAAATCATTGATAGTGGCGATTTGATTATTACACAAGATTTCATAACTAAAGATGATTTAGTCAATGTTTTTAAGTAATGACACATTGCACATTCACTTGAATATCGCGCGTTTTAACATTCAAATCAAATATTTGTTTAACCCACCTGAATGTTAATGGTACTTATGTGGGGGATACCATAAAAAAGTCAGATTCCTTTAGAGATAGCAAAGTTTTGATGTTAAATTTATTACATCAGCGGTTGCAACTCTTATTCAAGATAACCTCGCCTATATTGTTTCTAACATAGGAGAAGAAATTCAATTGCACTACAAGTTTAAAATTTCTTACTATAAAGCATGGGTTGCAAAACAAAAGATACTTAAGGAACTTTCTGGAACACATGAGGACTCATTTGAAACGTTACCTAGATTGTTTTTTGTATGTTTTTTTCTACACAAAGTTATGGTCGTGGGAGCATTTACACTTGGAGCAGCCACGAGTCTAAACCTGTTATATCTATACAGGTTTTGGAGGTTGATCTAGAACTTGCATTAGGATACAAGTAATATGTTATTGAACATACATATTAAATTGTTTAGATTAAGAATATTTTTCATGGAAACCTTATTTAATAAGTTTCAATACTTATTTATTAACAAATAGTGTGAGAGTATATATTTTGAAAATAATCCAACCCACTTTCTGTCATTTTATCATAGTGACTTAGATAGATAATGGTCAAATCAGGTATGTTAGTAAATTATAATAAAGAAATAATTGCTTGCATTAATATTGGAAAATGATACGAAAATATTGCTTGTGATGATGCTGGTAAATGATGAGAATTAATTACTTGCATTGATGTTTAATTTTTTAGATATTGATTAAATATTGGAAAATAATTGTTTGCATTGATGTTGGTAAATGTTCCAGAAAATATTGATTGTGTTGATGTTGGTAAATGATGAGAATTATTTGCTTGCATTAATGCTTGATTTTTTGTATATCTACACGTAGATGCAATAATTGTTTGCATTGATATTGGTAAATGTTCTAGAAAAAATTGATTGTGTTGATATTAGTAAATGATGATAAATAATTGCTTGTGTTGATGTTAGTAAATTATGAGAAAATATTGTTTGTGTTGATGTTGGTAAATGATGAGAAATAATTGCATTGTTGATGTAGAAATTTTATGTTGTTATGACAAATAATTGCATAGGTTGATGTTGATAAATGATGGAAAATAATTGCATTATTGATGTTTTAATAGGTTGTGTGGAATCCTTATTCAGAAGATGATATGACAATTGCTTTTGTTATTACATATTGATCATAGACTTATGGACATCAATTGTCCCCCTCATATTTTTTTGAGCTTGTTGAGATGCATTGTTCAAACCGTGTAATGCGACAATTTAGCTTTAAGCAGCACATCTCGTCTGACATATATACAAGCGATCAATTGCATTCTATTAGTCTTTCGGGTAGGCATACTGATTATAATTGGATGATTCACCATTTCTAACATATATCGACGTGGGATGCATGAAATTTTTTAATTTTTAGAGACGTGCATCTTGTAATTTTCAATAAGAAATTCATGGATTAGTACTTGAGTATAACACGTTGAATCATTACACCAAACTTAGTATAGGTTTATCCACGCGAAGAGATGGAGTATGAGTCACATGCACTTCGGATTCAAAATGTTAAAGTATTTGTAACTTTTTATAGGTTTCGACAAAACTGTTGCATTTTATCTATGGATTAATAATTTCTATTTTCTTCAAAGTAAGTTAGATAGTTGTTACATGACGATCAACGTGTTGCGACTAATCTTCGTGATCTCGATGCTAATGATAGACTTCCTTGCTATTATACATCTTCTTGGTTCCAGACATGTCATACGACGCTTAACATGCTAGAAAAGACATTGAGCTTAGATGATATTGTTTTAGAGGATAAGACCACATAGACATTTGAAAGTCATGTTATTCATGAAGTTGGTTCATTCACTCGTCGCAAAAGACATAAATAGGCTCAGATATGTTATTATATTTTCTTATTTTTTAGTTAAAAGTTATTTTTATTTTTATTACTTTTATAATATTGTTTTAACTAATTATCATGTTGATTTAAAAATTGTCTTACATATTATGCATTTCATACTTATTTTATATAAGCATGATTTAAAATTATTAATTAACATGTGAATATGTGCATAAATTGTTTAAAATTTCAAATCATCCATTAACAACGTAAAAAATACACATAAATAAAACAATATTTAAAAAACACCCGTATTAATTTGAGATTATAATTAACTAATAAAATTGATATTAAAATATCGCACTTTCAATTATTTGATAATTAAAAGTCTTGTTTGAACTTCAGTTGTGGTGATTTAAATTTTGTTTTATGTAAAAATTAAGATTGAGACAGACAACTTAACACAACCACAATTATCATTAATAGTTGTATAACATCTGTTCATAACCGCTATTGTTATTAACAGTTATTTATAAATGATATTCTTATTATAATAACAGTTAGTCAAATTATGCTATTTTTTTTTCTCATGTATTATATCCCAAAATATTATATCAAATCATGCTATCTTAGTTAAATACCCTATTCAAATCTTCATTCTAGTCTCTATCCTTGTACCCGAAATTTCAAGTGATCAATCACATTGAACCACATCAGCACCCTACTACCCGTTAAAAAAACGTTAAGAAAATCTTGCAGTCATTTTTATGACATTGCGGTGGCCTCACACCCATATTCATTGCAATTAGTCAAACAATGGATTTTCTCCTCTCGGGGTAAAAAAGGGAAAAAAAATTTGTATTCTTGAAATTAGTAGTGTAGAAGGTATTCAAAAATATAATTATTATAGTTTTTTAAAAATATTTCTTACTTGAAAATATATTAAAATAATATTTTTTATTTTTAAAAAAATATATTAATATAATTGTGGTATCAAAGCCTCTGGTTTAGGAGTGACCATGACCTCTTCTTCTCTATCTTTTCCTTCTGACTTCTTATTCCTCCTTCCATCTTCCCCCTTCCCCTTCCATTCGCCAATCTACATCTACCAAACTTGACAATCTCTATGAGGTTAGCCTTTTAGATGATACCCAAAAAATCTCTAAAACAGACCTTCCTCTTGTCAATCCTTACCATGCTTTTGCCAAAAAGTCTCATTCTGTTATCCGTAGTATTAAAACTCTCATCAAACAACCTTCTCGTATGGCCAAAGAATATGTTCAAGCCTCCTCTTTTAACCAACATAAAATTCCTACTACTTCTCGAGAACAATTTGTTACTCTTGAAATTCCATCCGAATTTCCCGACCAAAGGATTTCCCAAGGATATACCCATATTCATTTTGGTGTCGTCCGACTAGCCTTGTCTTATCATGGCCAAAAAGGTTTACCTGTTGCAGCAAGATTAGCTCTTCTAGATACTAGATATCTAGAGTATCAACATGCATACATTGGATCTCTTGAAACCACGCTCAATTGTGGCACAACAGTTGCCACTTTCTATCCCAACTTCAATATGGCTTGGGATGATCCTCAACTTCATCACTTTTTGAAAGTCCAACTATAGATCACTGGTGTTGATCAAGTTTTAGACACCTATCAAGCCACTCTTCATTATCAAATGGCGTACCGGGTCCAAAATCATGCCTTTGATTTAGTACTCCCTGTAACCAATGATGTTCTGCTTATTACTGTTGATACCAATCAAAGAGCCACTGTACTCATGTCCCGCGCCAAATCCTGGAAGAGGACTTAAAGAAGCTACTCTCCTCTTCTTGGATTACTAATTATGAAAAGCTGCATTAAAGCTCTGTCCCTATCCAATCCATAGAACCCGAGTTCACCAAACAAGCCGATGGTATTGTTGAAATCATCTTTAAGAAAGGAAAATCTTCTACTTCTCCACCAGGAATCTTTTCCTCCTCCATCTCGATGGTGCAACCAGTTAACGATCCTCTACCAGTATCTGTAGAGTCCTTCTCTAACGACGGTCTCCCCGTCTATTCTTTTGCTCAGGATAATCATGTTTTTTAGGACACTTGTAATTGTGATGATTATTGTAGTCCAGATATGGAAGATGACTCCCCTAAGCAAAAAAGGAAATCTTCCAGTAAGAAGCTGAAAGCCAGATACAATCAAGGAGACAGAACAGTTGACACTTTGGGACAACCTTCTGGAAAATTTGACTATCTTATCAAATATACTCCTCCCTTTTGAGCCTCTCCAGAACATGTCCCTACCATTTCCATGTATCAACCTACAAGACCTTATAATGATGATTTCCCTACTTTAAAAGAACAGGTAAAAGATAGGGTTCGTACTCTTCCCCAAGTTCACAACCCTCAAGGCGTGATGCTGATGGCCGCCCTAAACAAGTCACCCAAGCAGAAGCAGTTCTCAATTGGCAAAGTCAAAATGCCATTGCTCAAAATTCTGTTCTTCATAGAATACAATCTAAGGTTGACTCGGTTCAGACTAATCTGAAAAAGATGATTGTCTCTGTTGATTCTCGAATTCTTCATCTCGAACAACTATGTGTTGAAATTCAACAAAGGATCTCCACCATCCATGAGTATTTACTCCTTCAAGCTTTTACTGGCAGACATGTCGACCCTCAGAAGGAACATGAGATTCAGTCTCTCAAAATACAACTCAAGTCTCTTCAGGCTGAATTAGCCAAATCCAAATCTAAGCCTTTACCATTTCCTGAACCTCCACAGACTAGGATGACCTCCTATTATCCAGACCCTTATTGGGCTAAACATTCCCCTTCCTACAACCCCCAACCTCCACCTACCACACCTCAACTATTTGGAAACCCAGACACTGAAAAACTTTTCCAACCTCTCTCCAAAAAAGATCAAGGGAAAACCCTCGTACCAACCTCTTCCAAAAAACCCAGATCACCAGCCCCTATCATCTCTTCATCATCTGATTCTTTTGAATCTAAAAAGCATGACACTGATGATCCATTCCAAGACTCCCATGACCCTTATCAACTTATGACCTAGTCAAACCACCCTTCCAACCATATCCAGTCTTTTCTTACCACTTATTCCCAACAAACTATTCCTAAAATCCTCACCCATGAACCCCTTACCAATACCTCTAAAAAAGAGACTCCTGATGATGAAACTCTGGTAACTTCTGAAGACTCTTTTACTGAAGAAGATTCTTCTGACACTTGTTCTATGCCACCATTACTGATGGCTGATCCTCCTCCAGCACAGACATCATATCCTCAATCATCACGGACTCAGCAAGAGCCTCCTCCGACCTCTACCATAAGAGTTAGTGTGGATGAACCAATTAGCAGTGATGATGAGGTAAATCTCAATCCTCGTCATTATTATCCCTATACCCATTCTCCAGGTACCGGTGGTTATTTTACTCTGGATGATATCCCACAAGTAAAATGGCAAGATAGAATCCTTGAATTTCTTTCATGGCTAACTAGCTATATGCTCAAGGACGGCGCAACCCTCAGGGATGCATTACAGCAGTTCTCAGCAAAGTTCTCTGGCACTTTATGGGACTGGTTCCATGCCTTAGGTGATTACAGGCAAATGCAATTTGTGACCAGTGCGTCTCTTTCTGAAGTTTTGGGCTAGCTTCATTATGAATTCATTGGCAAAGCTTTAAATGACAAAGAAATAGCATGGTATGAGTACTTCAAAATGAAGTGTTGTTCCTATTTACGATCTGATCTTGAAAGGCATTTTAAAGACATATGCAGACGATACCATATTCTTTCTGGTCCTGATGATGCAAGCCTCAAACATGCCTTTTTGGTATCCATACCTAGAGATCTGGCTAATGAGACTTTCAGATTATTCAAAACCAGAAAAGAAGTTATTTACAACCAATCTCTTAGCACCATCTTTCATCAGGTGTTAGAAGCACTCAACAAAATGTGTGATCAACACAAATATTTTTCAAGATATTACAACCTGACAAAAATATGATTTGTGCTTGCAAACGATCAGATTTGCTGATTAAATGCTCAGACAATACTGATTGCAATTGTTCCATGAAAAGAAGCATTTTACAAAAATCCACCGATCTTATTTCAATGGTCGTTAGAAGAAATGGAAGTTCTTAAGACGCCGCCACACTAGACGCCCCAAGCACTTCACTCCTAGCTCTAACAGATGCTTCATCTGCAAGCGCAAAGGTCACTTTGCAAAAGCCTATCCCTAAAAGAAGGCCCAGTCGTTGAAGTTCATTGATTTTCTAGCCCAAAATACAAAGTTCAATCCTAATGATGATGAAGTTGAATCCTTATTCTCACTCACGGATGAAATCACTCCTGATACCATAGCTGCTGTAGCAGATGAAAGTTCTGATGATGAGATCTATGAACTTTACCAAGCCCAACCTACTATTTCTCCTTCACATCCAATACCCTTAGCCCCTGTTACCATTCTTACATCCAAATATGCTAAACCCATCAAAGCCATAGCCTTATTTGACATAGGAGCCCACAAAACCATTCTTAACCCAAAAGTTCTTCCCCCTCATTGTTGGGTCACCCATAAAGAATACTTTCGAGCTGCCGATAATCAAGTCTTTTGCACCCTATTCAAAACTAAAAAGCCTATTACCATACAAATCCTGCCCCACTGTTCTGTCAAAACCCATGTCCTTGGTTCTCCTTTACCTGACAAAGACTTAGTCATTGGGTTTGATGTTTACTTCAAATCCAAGTTTAGAATCCTTCCTCGTGGTATTCAGTATAAATCCCATTTCCTTCCATACATCATTATCCTTTCACTCTATGAAATCCAACCCTCTTCTACAGAGAACATTGCCTTCCTCAAAGCCCAAATTATCCAACACTCATGTTCAAACTCTCATCAAGACTTTCTTGCTAAATGTCCTCATCCATTATGGCAAAATCCACAGTTTTTTTATTAAACTTCCTTTCAAGCTTAATGAAGACATCAATCCCACGAAAGCTAGTCATTCAAGAATGAATCCTGAACACAAGATACTAACTCATGAGGAATATGCCCAGTTACAAACCCAAGGTTTAATTGAACCTACAGACTCTCAATGGTCCTGTGAAGCCTTTTATGTTAATAAAAGGTCTGAACAAAAACGAGGCAAACTCATGCTGGTCATCAATTACCAACCCTTGAATCATTTCCTCCAAGATGATAAGTTCCCTTTACCCAACACAATGGCATTATTCTTATGCCTTCACAATGCCAAAGTTTTCTCCAAGTTTGATCTTAAGGTAGGTTTTTGGCAACTGGGTATTCATCCTGAAGATCGATACAAAACAGGTTTCTGCATACCCGATCATCATTATCAATGGAGAGTCATACCTTTTGGTCTCAAAGTAGCACCCTCATTATTTCAAAAGGCCATGATTAAAGTATTTGAACATATGCTTCAATCAGCTTTAATCTACATTGATGATGTGTTACTTTTCTCCAAAGATGAGGACTCGCATGCTACTTTGTTAAAGCAATTTGCAGAGATTGTTCACCACCATGGCATTATGCTTTCTGAAAGCAAGATGCTCATCTGTCAAAAGGAAATCGAATTTCTTGGCATGGTCTTTGCAGATGGTGCTTATATATCTGGCACTCATATAGCTGAAGAACTCCAAAAGTTTCCGGACGACCCCCTCACAAGAAATCAAATTCAACAGTTTTTGGGCATTGTCCAATATCTCAGAAATTTTATCCCTCGAGTTGCACAAATGACAAGACCACTCCAGCTTATGCTCAAGAAAGATGCGGACTCTTGGACAGAAAAGCAGACTCAGGCTGTCAGAAAATTAAAAACAACCACACAAAATCTGCTTGTTTTAGTCATTCCATCCACAGGCCAGCGCATACTCCAAACCGATGTCAGTGACAAGTACTGGAGTGCTGTCCTTCTCGAGGACAAAAATGGCCACCGACACATATGGATACAAAAATGCGTCATTCAAGGAGTCAAAAACCCACTACCACTCCACTTTCAAGGAAATCTTAGCTGTAAAGTATGGCATCCAAAAATTTGAGTTCCACCTGGCAGCCTATCACTTTACAGTCGTCATGGACTGTTCCTCTTTTCCAAAAATGTTATAGTTCAAACGCAAGATGCTTCCTCATCCCCGGCTTCTGAGATTAGCATAGTGGTTTTCCAAGTACACCTTCACCGTCAAGCATATAAAAGGCACTAAGAACTTGATCCCAGACATACTCACTAAACCACCCAAAACACAAACACTGCTCCTTCCCCTGATTCTTATGGCCTCCTCTTCCAATCTACCTCCACCCGACCAAGACTTCCCTACTGATGACCTACCCCTTTTTGCTCAAGAAATGATTATTAACCACACTCTTGACCTGCAGGCCAAGGACAAACTGTTTAGCCTCCAAGACTACCTTCTTTTTAACTATAATATGTCTTCCCTTTGCTTCCAAAACTTAGGCATCCATCTTAAATATCCTTTCATTCATCTCTTCATTTTCAAACCCTCTAGATTGTTCCCCAAAGAACTCTACTTCTTCTTATGGTATTTCTGTCACCTGTACCATATTGCCATCGAGTTTCCCACTGATTGCTTTCTTTCCAGCCTTCTTAGGACTTCTTGACCAGCAGACTCTTGGTACTATACTTTGAAGTTCCTCACTTGGTTCCACAACCCCACACAATGGATCTCCCTTCTCCAACATGAAAAATCCAAATGGCCTCATCCATAACCTTGCTGGATTGAAGTACATCGTAATGCATCTCAAAATAAGTCTGTTAAGCAGGCTTTTGCCCATTTGTTCTCTATTTTCATATTCCACAGGCCTTTCAAAGCTTCAACAGACAATCTGGTTATGAGTTTTCCACAAGCTACCATCTACAAAACTCATCCATACTCCCTGTATGAACACCCCTTAGAAAACCTTTCAGAACTCAGGACCTTGCAAAAAACAGTGTGCTTAAAAAACAACATTATTCCTGATGAAATTTGGTATAAAGGAACAGATCCTGATGAAGAAATTGACTATGATTTGTATGACCTTCATTATTCTACTCATCTCTATGACCTGCAAACGCAGTATAAAAAAAAACTCAAGCAGATAATTTTGGGCATCCCAACACTTCTGGAACCACATGAGCTGGAAATGGTTGTCGATGATAACTATATGTTGGCCCTACAAGTCCAAACTACTCGAGATCAGGATAACCTATCAAATCAGAACTCTCTCCAGATCATGAACCTATTATCGGTTGATATTCAAATTAGCTTGTCGTTTGTATCATAAGGGTGTATTATTAAGTGTGTTTCAGTGCTTTCTGATGTAATCAGTGATGTAAGCAAATTAAATGTGCTTCAATCTGATGTAATGAGTGATGTAAGCAAAAGCCTCAAATGTAGTATACATAGAGGTTGTGTGTAATGTTGAAAGGCAGAACCTTGAGAGGGTAGACCTCAAAGAAGAAACCTCTTAAATAAAAAAAACTTGTTTTTCTAATTCTCTGTTCTTCAAGCCCTTTTTTCTATTTACATTCAAAAACCAAAAGCTTTTGATCATCCAATAAGACATAACTCCAGTGAGTAGCTATTAAATGCCCAAAAGAATAGTCGTGTTTAGCCACTCTATCAGAATATATATCTAACAATTATATCAAAATAATTTAAAAATATTAATTTGAAATAAAATAAAATAAAAAACCAAAATTTTTCAAAAATACTTCTAAAACAAAAACAACAAACAAACAGTAGGTCGTTCAAAACTACAGAAAATATATCTGTATTGTTGGATCTTGGAAAAACCCCCATGGTGTCATCAACTTGATATGAATTTATAAGACAAGGAGTCATTGATTATCTTGCCAACCCGCCCCCCTAATTACAGGTAGAACAGAGATTTGAACTCTCAAAGCAGATAAAAATAAAGGAAGGATTGAACAGCGCCCTCTCAAAACCATTTGATAACATCAACAGTCAACACATAAACAAGAATGAGATAGGAAAAGTAATAATCCCGAGATCACTCGTGGAAAATCAAAATTTACCCTTGTTTGGGATTTCTTTGGTGGGGAAGAATCATAAAAGAAAAGACAAAAAAAAATAAAAAAATTGCTCGACTGGAAGATATACAAGATGTGTAATGATGGCCATAATTATGAAGAGCTTAGTTCTCACCATTATAAATCACACGATGAACAGAAATTGGGATGAGAAACTAAACAACGCATAGAGTTATTATATTTACAGTACCCAGAGCTTGTAGATGACGATATCCAAAAAATAGTCAGGAGAACTCCAAAAAATCGAAGTTTTTCAGCTAGTGTGCATAACAAATTATCAGCTCCCACCTGCATCCAGCAAGTTTGCAATCAGAACCAAAATCTGAACCTTAAATATAAACAAAATATAATAAAGCGAGACAAGCAGGGGAGATGGATTTCCAGAATGGTGTTTAACTAATGTTCGTCAAAACAACTTTCCACACCAAACCTGACCCAATAATTCATCTATTGAGCCCTCTTTATCAATCTTTACTTGCAGAAAATGCCCTACTTGAAAATAATTCAGAAGTTGATTTTATAGTCCTTGAGATTATTTCATGTGCTGGAGATTGGTTAGATTGTTCATGACCCGGCAACAAAAAACAGTGTCAATGCTGAAAAGAATTTGTTATTAACACCAGAGGGGAAGAATGTCAAAATTGCATGTCCACTTGGCAAATACCAAATAAAACCTTCGATAACACTACTCATCGTCTTTAGTCAAAACATTTAAGGAACAGTCCTAACACATTCAATGTTACCAGCAAGTGATACAACAAGGGACCATTTCTTGAACCATTCTATAGATACAATTGAATGAATTAGCTGTTCATGCAGCACGGTTCATATTGAACAGGTTAGAAAATATTCCTAGTTCAAAGTCAAAACTAATAAGAGCATTTTTTTTTCACCACTAATAAGAGCATTTTTTTTTCCTGCCATATAATACAAATTCTAACAAAACAAAACAAGGGAATACTCCATAAAAATAGAAAGAAAAAATTAAGATGGGAGATGCTCAACTCTTAGCTGACAAAAAAGTATTGCTAGCTTGACTCTCAGCATCAGAAAATTAATGAAAATGATGTCTTGTTACCTCTAATTTGACCAGAATGCGGTACTGGTTCAGAAATGGCAGGTGCTGGCCTCATATTTGCAAGGGAAATAGGTGTTAATGGAGGAGAATCGACTTCCCCAGGTTTATATGATACTTGAGAAGAATCCAAAAGCTTAGAAACGGGCACTGTCATGGCTCTCTGACTACTCGAGGGTATTGAGAAACTACGTGGGACTATCAAGGGTGGGGGAGGAAGAGGTGATGCCAAATTTGCTGCCCCTGTAGAAATCTTGCTTGTTCCAGCAAGCTCGGGATTTCTCGACAATGGAGCAGAGTGTCCAATCGGCACAGAAGGTTTTGCAGCTTTGGCAGCTAAATTACCTGGTGGCCTTGGAAGTTCATGAAGCTCACTTATCTTGGGTGAAGAAACAAGAGGAGGTGATGTACTTGGGGATACTTTGGGGGATGAAGAAGGTTGAGGATTTGCCGCACGAGATAGCATTCCAGAAACTTGTTGTGAAAGTTCAGTTGAGGAAATGGGACCACTGGATGATAAAGGCTTCATTGACCATGGCTTACTGGTTATTGGACCAGAGAAAGATTGCCATTTATTTTTTTTGTAATCAGATGCATTGTGTACATCAAGCTGCGGATATGAGATTCCACCAACTAAAGGAGGGGGTAAATGGGTGGAGGCATTAGGATTGTTGCTCTCTTTATGTCCTGAGCGTGCTTTTAAAGCAGTGAAATCTGACAGGTGACCATCACCAGAATCTTTCTCATTCTTCTTCTGTTCCAATGGGGAAGAATGCCACAAATTGTGAGTGCGTCCACTGATGTCTGTTTGCCTTGTGTTGGGAACTGAACAGCTTGTTCTTGAAGAGATTGCACCCTTTGCATCAATAGGTGTGGGCAGCACATATGTGTTGGACTTCCTTGATGCTTGCTGCATTTGTCTTATTCTTTCAACCGGATCAGGTTTTCTTTCCGGAACTAATGGTGCTGAATGGCTGCCTCCTCTTGGTTCTCTGCTTGGGAAATGGAAACCACCATGGTTTTTGTCTGGGTTTAACTGCAGAAAGATACAAATTTTAAATGCGAAATAGCTTGCACCTCTGACCTTAATTCATAGAATCTTCAGAGCCGACAAGTAAAAGCAGCTGGCAATAAACGAAAATAATTATGATGGTTTTGCACCAAGCTAAAAGTACGCATATGAAGCTGAAGTCTTTATCCAAAAATTTTATCAGTTGAGTTGATCAAGCGACATGCATATATCTATGCCCAGAATTAAGTGATGGATTATTAGTTTTGGTTAAATACAAATACAATCAGCAGAAGCAAATCTACTAACCAAAACAAGTGTTAATTGTACCTCTACATTTTCTGCTGCTGGAACTTGGAATGAAAGGTCCTCTTCATCCACCTGGACAACAAGTAGCCATGTCATGAGCAGAAAAACATAGCTTTTTAAAAGTTTTTTGAGAGAGAAAAAAGTCAACGGTGTCTCAGTGTGAATTAGGGAATGTGTCTCATCCTTTGAATAAAAAGTGTGGACTCTCTAGTTCAATTATATCCGCAAAGAACACAGTCTTAAACATGAACTACCTTTCATACAATACATGTTTACCCATCATCAGAAGAGTATCTTTTAAAATTAGCAAGGCTTAAGTCCAAAAGAAAATAAGATTTTTTCCAGAGAAGGCCCATCCTTACCCCACAAAAAGAAAAGGATGTTAATTCCTACAATGCATCCATAAAAATCATGAGAGAAATTGGATTGCCTTGAAAAGATAGTCCACTCCATCCTACACCGCCCCTATATCAACCCCTTCATGTAAGACCTCTATACCCAATATGGAAAGATCCCACTCAAGACAACAAAAGGTCCACGGCTTATTGCAAGACATAGAGTAAAAGGGTTATGGAAACTAGGTTTCCTCATCCATTTATTAGCAGATCTGATTGCACTCTGAACACTTGGAATGAAAATTCAGTGTGAAGACCAGGCCACATATTATATCATTTTGATGGCATGGACATGCCACGAATAGGGAACTCAAAGAGCACATATCTTGCACTCAAAATGGATTCCATCTTCAACATAACTGGAAAGGGAAGCCATCCCCTGATCCAGTGAATATCTCAATGTGGGACATTATTCTTCTAACACTAAAACTTTCTGATTAGTATCATATACTTACCTCCATAGAACCCCTTGCTGCAGAAACAACAGCATTCCCCTGATTATTTTCTCTGTAATCAAAACTCAGTTCCCTGCCTTCATTTGTATCACCGCCATCCTCGCCATCATCCTCGCCGTCTTCTCTACCATCACTTTCAAGCCCACTGAAATGGTAGTCAATGTGTTGATGTTCTGTAACCAGTCTAACATGTGGCTCAACTGTCTCAAGTGATTTAAGTCCCTTCTGAAAGAAATTCAACTGCGTTGAAAGCATAAAGAAGAGCATATCATCATCAACAATATAAGAAAAATGAAAAATGCAAATTCAACCTGAACTGCCTAGGTGAAAAATGACATGGAATGTATTTGAAATATAAACTTTTAAGGATGTACAAAAAAACCTGAGCAGCGTGATGACGAGCTGCCTGTGTTAGAAGACTTCGAGACTGTCCCTGTTTCAGAGATTTCAACCGAAAAACACACAAGGTTGCCTCTTCATCATATTCTTCACGAGCTGTTCGCAATTGCTGCAAAGTAATACTTTCATCCTTCCCACCTTTTGACCTTCCTTTGTCCTTCTGTTGTGCCACCATGTATTCATAGACATTTCTGAACATTACATGCCAAATTCAGAAGACATTTTTACTTTGAGGAAATCAAAGTAGGATTAAATAGATAAGGATGAACCTTTTTTCATCACATTGTCGCTTCATATCCTGCAACACACAGCAAGAAAAGGTCACCACGCAAAATTTAGTACAATGCTTACATGCCAGTGAGTCAATGAGCCTAGGAGATACAAAGGTGTGAGCGACTTTCTTTGGAAAGGCAAAACTTCAGTAGCAAAATATTAAAAGAGAAGGCTTCTTTAATTAAATTGCTAAAGTCTAAACCTTCACCATCAGAACTCCTACCTAAAATCTCTCTTTATTCCAGTTCTTGCAAATTTAAATTTTATTCAAAACCTAAATTACCAGCTTATCATCCATGCCAGTAATTGGTTGACAGAGCTTGAATGTCCATTATATTCACAAAAGTTGACTATGCACAAACTCGGAGCTCGGATATCTTATTTAAAAAAACCAAGCAAGAACAAGGATGCACATATTTCTTGTTTTCATCCAAAAGATCAGGGGTAAGAGTGGGAAAACACCATCAAAGTTGAGCAGCAGCCGCAGCATTTTATTACATTTTGAATTAAATTACATGGACACAAGCAAAATGAGGAGAAAATCATATTCTGATTGGCCCACACAAAGTTGGAAACACATTCACCTTCTTAAACTGCATTATGTTGCATAAGCAACAATAAGAAAAACTTTTATGTTCCTGCAGTTACAAGCCATGTTTGCAGACATTTGGTGAATTTTCGGTGGAGAAGGATCCAAGATATTCTATTTTCTAACAATCACTATCTGTAAATAAAACTGGTGTGTAGAATAGTTCTTTTAAGACTCTTCAGGAACTACTTCAAGGTTCTCTGGAGGTGTCTACTAAGCTAAGATTCACAAAGACCTATGCACCCTAGTGTTGTGATTTTCTTTCCATTTTTATTGTGTAGATGCCTTGCTCTTGTTTTCTTGTTTTAGTGATTTCTATAATCTAAGGCCCTTTCTGGGTCTTGGTTGCAGATGCTTTTGGCAAAAGCACCACTTAGACAGTTTAGTTAAAAGCTTGTGGTACTTCCGAACTGCTTTGACCGTTTGGTCACATTAACACTTTGAAAGAAGCTTTTGACTGCTTTTAATCTAAAGAATACTGTTTCCAACAACAATCAACCACGAGGTCAAACAAGCTGTGTTTCTGCTAAAAGAAACACACTTTTAGAATTTCTCTTTTTTTTCTTATAGAAAAACGTGCATAACTAGAGACCTCCATGATTTAAAAATAAAAGACTTCATGATTCTTGGGGGGCAGCAGTAAAGGAATGTCATGGGGAAACCTCTATTAATAGAGCAAACAACTAAGATATCGAAATGAACAAACCTCAACTGTCCGAAGTTCATTGAGCAAGGATTCTGATGGATTTGTAATCGTCAGGAATATATGAGACCGCTGAAATAGATGTTGCAGTAAATTAATAAAAGGATGACTGGAAGGTGTTATCCATCACAATATCAAAAAGTATCAATAATATAAATATATAACCACTCACATAACTATCAAGAAGTTTTTGAAGTTCAAACTGCACTTTCCCCAACATTAGCAACACCCTACCTGCAGAAAAAATGTAGCTTTATTACAGAAGGACCAGTATGCTGACTTCAAAAATTAAAAATCACGACAACATGCTTAGTACTAGAATTGAACTGAGAGAAAGCAATCTCCCCATCCAAAATAAAGGAAAAGGAAAAAGAGAAACACTAATTAAGGTCCACGAGCAAACACAGATGGATTGCCTGAATAGGTACCTCACCACCAACAAAATAAAAAATTTGATATGATACTTGTAAATATGACAACAGCCTATCTAAACAAAACTAACAGTCACATCCACAAAATTGGAATGTCTATTTGCACAAATGAAATGAGAGATATTTTTAGCTGATAAGTTTTGCTTGCGGGCATATGTACATGTCTTAGAGTTGAATGTTATCTGACTCAAATACAAAAGAAAAAAAATGGCACATGATTTTATTAATGATGAGCTAATAACTAATCAGCTCAAACTAAAGGAATAATCACTCATAAGCTCACAAACATGACCATTATTAAGGGGACAGATTGTCAGGTGTATAAAAATACATTCAATTTGAAGTAAAACAACTACGGACCACTTGGATGACTGAATTAATAGACCCTCTCATCCCACATTTGCAATCAGCAACTTTATTATCAAAAAGAAAATGCCATGAATTTGAGAGAAAGCCAAAGTCCATATTTTTGTTTCATTATATCTTTTCCAGATTGATGAAAAGTGTGACTTTCAATGACAAGGTGTTAACTATAAAATTCCAGGCTACAATTTAGAAAGCATGCCATGACATGGAATGCATCTCAAAAAATTTGAAGGACAGCCTGCATCTTAATTTATCTTGTTTCACTCTTTCACAGTTTCACTTACCACTTCCTTCATCATCATGTAATGCTGTTTTCTCCGACAGACAAGAACCCATTTCCCGCAATGACTCTGAGAATTCTGAAAGTGCAGATGGGAGTCAAATTGGAGAATTCTTCGACACAAAAAAAAAAAGATTGCCAAACCGTGTATACTACAATAATTCAAGTTATACATGACATGTAAACAACCACATGCATATATCATAGTTTAATTTAACGAAACCAGTTAACATAAACAATCACACGATTACATAAGCAATGCATTAACAAGGAAAGGTCAATATAGCTACCGAGAGTAAACGTAATACCAGATGACAAAGTACAGTAACACTATTGTAGGTAAAGTTATAAAAAATTATTTTCAACCGTGTAAATTCAGATATTATTAATGAAAATCAGCAACATTTTCAGACTCAAAATAAATCAAATAGTTCAAAATTAAGCTCACTATTTGAACCCAAAACAAATTCTATTTGGAAACGGCCGAATAACAAAAGCTACAAAGACTAGTAGTTTTATACCATATGCACTGTTTGCTGTTGCTGCAGCTGCAGAAAGTAAACTATCATAGCAATTCTTCATGTCTTTCATATCCTGCAAAAAAAAAAACAATAAAAATCAAAATTAGAGACAACAAAAAAAAAATTCAAGGAAAATTCAATCCCCAAAAGTTAACACCTAAAAGGATCTAAATTTCTAATTAACAAAAAAAAATCAGATATTTCAATTATTTAATAAAATAAAATAAATTACGTCTTCCGGAGTTAATTTTTCTCGCAAATTGAACGGGAAAAAAAGAATTAATGTTAAAAATTAGTAATCAAGATTAACAAGAGTTTAGAGGAGCTTAAAGAGAGAGTATTAACTGGTCGAGCTAAAGAAAAAGAAAAGGATCAACTCCAAAAACATAGAAAAGAGAGGAAAAGAGTACCTGAGCAGCTTGAGCGAGCTCATCTAACTGAGCAGGAGGTAAGAAGTCAATTTTGTCCTTCGGTTCGCTTCTTCTGAGTCTAAATCCTCTCAGTTTGGACTTCATTTTCCTCAAAACCCTAATTACAGTGAAAGATTCACAAAGCGAAGCAGAGAGAAATCGAATTCAGCGGATATTAGAAAGAGAGTTAATTAGGTAGAGAGAGAGAGAGACAGAGAGAGAGATTCAATTCGATAGTCTCAACGACATTGAGGGAGGAGAAAAAAAAGGAAAGAGAGGAAAAAAACTGTTTTGGTCAAAAACGACTTGTAACTGATTAAAATTTAGAAAACGAGCAAATAAAGCTTTTTTTCAAAGAAATAGTGGGGTTTTTATAATGCCTCTCGCAAGCATTGAGAGCTACAGTTTATTGGGCGGCACGTGCTAGTATCTGGGTAGTTTGGTAATTCAAAGGGAATGAGCTGATTTGATACTGTGACGCGTGGGAGATTCATGGGGTGGTATGTGGTTTTGGTTGTAGGAAGGAGGCTAGTCAAAGTCAGATATTGCTGACAAGGAAAGAAAGAGAAGCAAAGAGTTCTAGAAACTAAAACCATCGTTCGTTTTGACCGATAATGGATTTGGGCAGATCTTCAGTTTCGGTATTTACCATTTTAACCCTTATTTGTTAACATATTTTGGATTTGGTGGCTTGGGCAATTCTTATTTGAAGTCAATATATATATATATATATGATTTTTCCGTCTTTTGTGTTTTTATTTGGTTTAGTTACTGGTTGTATCACCCGCGCATTGCATCACCCGCGTGATGCCGCGGGTCAATAATTTTTTCATAAAAATATTAAAAAAAATTAAGATCTAAAAATATTAGGTCTTTTTACAAAGTTATACCCAAGAGTCTTGGGTGTAGCTGCAACGCTTGATCCAAGAGTAATATTTATAATATTAATAATAACATTAAACTTGCATGATCCAAGTTTAAGTGGGTCTGAATACAATACCAGACCTAATAGTCTTGGATGTGCATCTGGCTGCAAGGTCGTGTCATAAAAGTGTGATAATTAAAAAAAACAAAGAAAAAAACCAAAATGAAAAAAAAAATTAATGAAGAAAAAGAAAAAAATCTGAATTAACTGAGTTAACACTTCAAACCGGGTTAACCCTTCAAACCTTGGATTTGTATCGTGAAAGTTTGATAACTAAATAGAAAAAAAAATTGACAGGTTAACATAAAATTAACTAGGCTAACCCGTCAAATCAGGTTAACCCATTTGAACATTAACAAACTAAAATAAATAAAAATAATAATTAAATAAATAAATAAAAAGACATCAGTCATTTCACTGTGTACTACAGTGCGCAGTCCACAGTTTAAGGTATAAAAACAGCAAAAAAGCAAAAAGAAAAACTAAAGCCATCATTCGATAACTAAATAGAAAAAAAAAATTTAATATCGATGAACTAAATTAAATAAAAAAATATTAAATAAAAAGAAACAATAAAAGAAAAAAATTATAAGAAGAAAAAATCTAACAAAGAAAAAGAAAAAAAATCTAAATTAACTGAGTTAACCCGTCAAACCTAAGATCCGTGTCATTAAAGTCTGATAACTAAATAGAAAAAAATTTAATATCAACAAACTAAAAAAAAATTAATTAAAAAAAGACATAAAAAAAGCAAAAAAAAAACTAAAGGTTACAGCCTTTTCACTGTGGACTGCATACAATATTAAAAGATGAAATCGGAAGAACAAAACTAATGAGAAAAAAAGAAAAAAATCTGAATTAACGGGGTTAACCTGCCAAATCAGATTAACTTGTCAAACATGGAATTCGTGTCATGCAAGTGCGATAACTAAATAGAAAAAAGATTTATTATTAATGAAATAAATTTTTAAAAAATATTAATTAAAAAGAAAAAAGCAAAGAGAAAAAAACCTATAGGAAGAAAAAAACTAATGAAGAAAAAGAAAAACAATCTGAATAAACTGAGTTAACCTGTCAAACCTGGGATCCATGTCATGAAAGTCTGATAATTAAATATAAAAAATTTTATATTAAAAAATTAAATTCAAAAAAATTAATTAAAAAAGACAAAAAAAAACTAAAGGCATCAGCTTTTTCACCGTGGACTGTACTATGCAATCCACAGTAAAAGGCTTAAAAAGGAAAAGAGAAAAAAAAATAAAGGCACACGCCACGGGTTAAATTTTTTTTCTTGCATAAAAAATATCAAAAAAGAGTAAGATCTAAGAGTGTTAGGTCTTTCTGCAAAGATATGCCTAAGAGCCTTTGGTTCAGCTGTAATGCTTAACCCAAGAGTAATATTTATAATATTAATAATAGTATTCAACTTACATGACTCAAGTTTAAGTGAGTCTGGCTGCAACACCGGACCCAAGAGCCTTGAATGTGGGTCTGGCTGCAAGGTCGTGTCATAAAAGTATGATAATTAAATAGATTAATTAAAAAAACAAAGAAAAAAAATCAACAGGAAGAAAAAAATTAATGAAGAAAAAGAAAAGAATCTAAATTAACTGGGTTAACCCTTCAAACCAAGTTAACCCATCAAACCTGGGATTCGCCTCATGAAAGTTTGATAACTAAATAGAAAAAAAAATTAACGGGTTAACCCATCAAGCCTGGGATACGTATCATGAAAGTCTGATAATTAAATAGAAAGAAATTTAACATTAAAAAACTAAACTAAACGAAAAAAATTAATTAAAAAGAAAAAAAGCAAAAAACAAATTTCAGGTTAACTCATCAAACTTTAAAAAAAGCAAAAAAAATTCTGAGTTAACTCGTCAAACCAGGTTAACCAGCCAAACTCGGGATTCGTGTCATGAAAGTCTGATAACTAAAAAAAAATTAACATTAACAAACAAAATTAAACAAAAAAATTCATTAAAAGAAAAAAAACACAAAGAAAAAAAGCAAAAAAAAAACCTATAAAGGTATAAAAAGCAAAAAAAATAGAAAAAAATATTTAAAACAAAAAAAATAGCTTAGCGTTTCACTGTGGATTGCACAGTAAAATACTGAATAATTTTAGTATATGTTATTAATTAAAAAAAAATTTCAGATTAACTCATCAAACTCGGGATCCGTGTCATGAAAACCTAATAACTAAATTAAAAAATTAACATTAACAAAAAAAATTCATTAAAAAAAACAAAAAAAAAGCAAAAAAAAAACCATAAAATCAAAGAAAACCAAAAAAAAAAGAAAAAAAAAAGAAAAAGAAAAAAAAATGAAAAAAGAAAAAATAGAAAAAAAATAGAAAAAAATATTTTTTTTAAAAATAGTTTAGCGTTTCACTGTGGACTGTACAGTAAAATACTGAACAATTTTAGTATAAAGGTATAAAAAGCAAAAAAATAGAAAAAAATATTAAAAACAAAAAAAATAGCTTAGCGTTTCACTGTGGATTGTACAATAAAATACTGAACAGTTTTAGTATATGTTATTAATTAAAAAAAATATTCAGATTAACTCGTCAAACTCGGGATCCGTGTCATGAAAATCTAATAACTAAATAAAAAAATTAACATTAACAAAAAAAATTAAACAAAAAAAATTCATTAGAAAAAGGACAAAAAAAGCAAAAACAAAACCCATAAAAGCAAAGAAAACAAAAAAAAATAATAATAAAATAAAAACAGAAAAAAAAAAGAAAAAAATATTAAAAACAAAAAAAAAATAGCTTAGGGTTTCACGTGAGACTTCACAGTAAAATACTGAACAATTTTAGTATATGGTATTAATTAAGAAAAATCTAATAACTAAATAAAAAAAATTAACATTAACAAAAAGAAATTAAACAAAAAAATTCATTAAAAAAAAGTACAAAAAAAGCAAAAAAAAAAACCCAGAAAAGAAAACCAAAAATAGAAAAATAGAAAAGAAAAAGAAAAGAAAAAGAAAAAGAAAAAAAACGAAAAAAAAAGAGAAGTTGAAGACTGTTAAGCGTTTCATTGTGGATTTGTACAGTAAAACACTAAGCAGTTTTAGTTTATTCTTAATTCAGAGTTTTTTTTGTTAAATTTATTTTTTTAAAATAAAATTTATTTTTAAATCAAATAAAATTAATTAATTAAATATAAATGGATACTTACTTCATTATTATATTTTGTTTGATTTACTATTTAAGGAGAGTTTTCAATATTTTTTTTTTATATATATATATAGCTCATTCTTTTAGTTAAATATTGGAAGATATTTTCATGGTTTATTTGTTATCATTGTTTTTAATTTAAATTAAACTATTAAATTAATTGATTTTATTGGATATATAATCGAGTACTAGGTTTTTCTTGTTTTATTTTTAAACACTATTGTAGCAAGAATTTTATTTCTTTTTACATTAAAAAAATCGAATCGGCCTACAGCGCAGTGTACATTCCCATTCTAGTATTACTCTAAATTCTATTGTATTTTATTACAATTATGAAATTGTACTGATGAATTTAATAATATACAATCTTAATTTCAACTAGAGGTATCTTTATGGGTTGTTTATTGAGCTAATTTTACTCTCTCTCTTTTTTAAAATTTTAGGCTGAAACTTTTAAATTTTGAGAAAAAATCCAAACTTTTTCTATGATTATATTTTTTTTTAGCTCATGAATTATATTTTAATCAAATTTGTTATATTATAATTGATCTAAAATTGAAATGGTATTAAAGAATACCAAATTTATTTTGAATTTTATTTTATCAAATATATTATGAAAGCCACATCCATATTAATCGATTCAAAAATCAAAATTACTCCATTAATTTTCTTTTCTAAGATGAAATTGCATATAATTTTGAAGATATTTCATTGAAGTAATCCTGTAAAATTTATATCATGTGCCCCTGTAAGAAAATAATAAGAAGAGAACTCTGTGAGAGGTGTAGCTCAACTGGTTAGATTCTAGGTTTGCTCTTCAAAGATCACCGGTTCGAATCTCACAAATTATAGGGCTACTGAAGGTTTATATGGTTGTTAGCTTTCAGGGTCCGTAGAATTAGTTAATGTGCGCGCAAATTGGCCTGAACACTCACATTAATTAAAAAAAAATCATGTACCGACAAAACATTTATTAAAACAAAAACTCATTTTTGCCCTAGCACCAGAAGAGTGTTACACTGCCTTTTTGAGGGGAAAGACAAAAGTAAAAAAAAAAGAAAAAAAAAAGGGTGCCAAGGAAGGTTATGACCTCATCCAAACACGTTCTAAAGAAAGAAAAAGTATAAAAGACCAGTCTAACAAGTAAAAGGCAAGATTTAGACCTTAATTAAACAAATATTAGATTGAAATTTTTTATTAAGTTCACTTCTTCAAGCATGACAAGTTTGGCCGACTACTTACAAGATTTTTATTTTCTTTAATTATTCAGGTGATGCAATACTAAGACGCGATTAAGGTTTCCTTCCATTTCTTTCACATGATAAATTTGACTTGAAGACTCCAAAATCGTTTTTGTCCCCTTTTTTTACAAGGAAATCGTATTTTTTAAAATTTTTAATTAAAAATTATTTTTTTATATTCTCATATCATTTTAATCTACTGATTTTAAAAATAATTTTTTAAAATAAAAAAATATTATTTTAATATATATATATATATATAAATTAAAAATAATTTAAATCATAACTATTATCATCTATTCAAACAAATTATTAGTGCGGGAGTCACAATAATATAAGCAATGATGCATCTATGTGTATATATAGACAATATATTCATGATACGCCATTGTAGATGAGAAATTATTTAATAACTTAAAAGTTGTAATTATCTTTAAAAAAGTCTGTCATGAAAGTTCTACATGGATCTTATCATGATGTGAGAGAGAGAAATATAATTTCTGATATACTGAACAATTTTTCTATTTACATAGTCATTCTAATATACAATTATTCGTAGGTATTTTTCAAGATTTGAACGTGATGTTTTGTAATAAAATTTTTCAAAATTAAACCATGAAGATATATTCGTTAATTTAAACCATGAAGATCTTATCATGATGAAGATTATGATAACATAAATATATTTAATTAAAAAATAAAAAATAAATTTATTTTTATGATAGATTTTCAAACGTTAAAGATATATTCATTTTAAAGGGAGTAATCAAATCCATCCTACCTAATTAAGGCCTGTTTAAAGGTTAGAGAATCTTTAACTAAAAAAAGGCTCATACCGGTCCAACTAAATCTTTGATTACAAACTTCATAAAGAAGCATGAGATGTTACGTACCTTGACCAGAAATATCCTACGAAAAAGAAGAAAAAAAGAGGAACGGAGCTCTCCCAGTGCTGAGGAAGTTGCCTTCTTTGCAAAAGTATGAACATATGATTCTCTTTTAATACCTAAAAGTAATTAATAAAGGCTTCCATTTAATTGAAGACCGACATATACAATCTGCTCATCATTTCACTGTTTTTCTTTTCTACTTTATGGCCTAGAGAGGGATTATTATTTTGCAAATGCAAGGTCCAGCCATGTCCAGGAGAATCATAGGGTGTGACAGGGACAGAAAAAGATGGAAGATGCGCGGTCTTTTGAATGTTGATTTTATGCGGTCAAAGAGGTTTGTTGCTTAAAGCCTAAGGGAGAGACCAAAGGATGGCGTTTTCGCAATCCATGTTGCCTTTTGATTTGATGTGTAGGCTGCGGTTCTATTCTGCTAAGACCATTCCAGCAATAATATATTTGGCCTGCGTATTTCTGATAAGATAACGAGGAAATTTACTCCTCTTTACTCCATCATTAGTGCGACTATACATGATGACCTTCTATCTATTATTGTCTGTCTCTGACTTTTACGAATATTTGATCATGTTCAAAGATTATTTTCTTGGTCCAGGAGCAAGCCAGGATAGCTAGTTTCTTTGTTTATGGGCTGATCTGGGAGGAAAAGTCACGCATGATGCTGACATGCATGATGCGATAGCTAATTATGCACAATGATACTTCATGTGCCCAGCAGCCCAATTGGGGACAATTAGTCTCAATCTGAATAGGTTTTTTTTTTTTTTTTTACAGGTGAGGATTTCTGTGTTTTTTTTTAATTAATATGGTGTTCAAACCAACATACGTATAACGATGATATAAGTTTTCAATTACTTGAAGTTAGTTGGAACTCAAATAAATAATTTTTAGAAACAAAACCTGAACAAACCTAAGTTAAGTTATACAGATGATTTTAAGAAAAGTTACTTGCATTTATTTGCACAACGTACTATATACAGCGGAGAGAAAACCTTTGAACGTTACAAATGGAGCGCACAGGTTAAAGGAGTCAAAACCATTCAATACAGGAGCAATACTTCTTCAAGGAAAATACGTTATCAGTAATTCTGACCTGACCAAATCCCTTTTCTAAACAGAAGCAGAACTGCAGCTACAGAGAGGGATGGGGGAGGGGGGCTCAAAGATGATGATGTTTACCCAATATTACTTCCCAAAGCCGGGAAGATGGAGCTCTCTCCAATAAGAACGTTGCCTTTGAAACTTAAGAATTCGAAGGGAAAAAAATCGAAGGCAGTGAATGAAAGACCGCCTTTGTATCTCATGTAGATAGACAACTTATCCAACCGATTTATGAACACTTATCCTGAGGAGTTGAAGGATTGGGACGGCTGCACGAGAGAAGCAGGAAGCTTTTCATTCTTGCTGCAGGTCTACCATTTCGTAAAGCAGTCCTAGATTTTACTTTTCTTCTTCTTTCCACTGCCTGGCTCTCTGATCCCTGCCCAAAGAAGAGAAATGGTAAATATCAATTCTGCAAAGAACCCGTTTCAACAACATGCACACACTGCTTAGGCTTGAAGGATGTGATTAAGTACTGTGAGCGTGTACATGCAAAATGCCAGAAATGTTGGGTTAAGCTCTTAGTCTTGCATTAGGAAAGACAATCATTTCAAGTATTGGATTGCAGCTATGTATACAGATCAGAATGGTTTCAGCTGACTTTATTAGCGGTAGTGCTAAAGGGCAATGTTGTTAACTATCAGGTGCATAATTCTATTGAAATAGATAAGTGGAGAGCCTATTAATCTCAATAAATTGTATGGAAAAAAAAATCACATAATTAGGAAACCCAGAAGGTAAATTAGTCCTACCTGTGTTTGGTTTGGAAAGGAAAAACTCAAGAATTAAAATGCATTAACATTTATTCTTGCATGCTTAATTTTGAGAACATATATTTGTGCATCATTTATAGCCATAAAGATTCAGAATTGGAGCTCCGTGTTTTCATATCAACAAGAACCCTCCACAAAGAAACTCATAAACCCAAAGTCTCTGAAAGAAAATGGTTCGCAGATATATATATTTCTCAGAAAATTATGAATAAAAAAGTTCAAGATCATCTTGCCTTGATTTTCTAATATTTGAGCATCTAAAAATTACAGGAGATCTTTTCACCCTGATAAATAAACGAAAGGCATGTTGATTCTGTGGAATAATTGTAATTAATTAATTATCTTTTGATTAAAATCTCACCTCCATTACTATCACCATCGACGGAGACATTATGAACACAGTATATCCTGAAACTAGGAGGTTCTTGAAAATATAATATGCTGTCCTCCTTTACATTTTCCTTACCATTGCTAGCAGCCCCCTCCATCGCCTCATTGTCTCCAGCCCCCTTACTAGGGTTCCTTCCCCTTATGATTTTCTCCTCCGCCGTGACCTTAGAATTGACCGTCTTCACATGTTTTGCTTCTTGAACAACATTAGCTGCTTCTGGTTCCCTTTCCATTTTTGGTGAATCAGAGACATCTTTTCGTCCCTTATGGACAGTCTCTCTTTCCCTGTATAAACCTCTATCTTTATCATTAGAACGAAGAACCCACTTCAAGAAACCTCTTTCAATTGCAAAGCTGGAAAAGCTTTTCCGACTACGGCCAGCTGAAGAATTGGTTTCTTCATCTTTGCAGCCACCTTTATCATCATAAATGGATCCAAAATTTTCATATGTTGGCCCTGCAGCCTCCTCCTGTTGTATCTCACGGCCCGTGGGGGGAGAGGAACGAGAACATGGACGGAAACAAAACAAGGGCCACTTGAACAACATTAGGAAGTTAAGGAATTACCAATGGTCTCCTTCGCTAAGCTAGAGGCTCCATTAAGATAATGTTCTTAGTTTCTTCTTCTTCTTCTTCTTCTTCTTTCCCCTGACGGTTCCAAAAGTAATGTGGATATATAACTCTAGAAAAACGAGAGATTAATAGAGAATTCAACAAGGGTTACGGGGGGAAAGAGTGTAATGAACTCGTTTTTTAGTTAAAAAAATCTCTGTAAATAAAGGGTTATTCTTTACCAACAAAAAGATTAATAATCCTATCATTTGAGGAAGTGTAACTTCCAAAATCTGGTAATAATGTGTGCCCTGTAAGCAATGAGTTTCAGTTTTTCATCATAATCGCATATGAAGTTGTTGGTTGAAGCTGTTATGGAATTCTCTGTTTTGTCGGTGTTCCTTGCTGTGATGTTGCCCGTTTCGCAATCCTCCATGTCGGGATCTTGTTTGAATAGATTAGGTCATGTTAACTGAATCTTGTTATTGACAAGATGTAATGATCGGTGATTAAGGAGATATGTTCTTTTCTTTTACCTTTATGAAATCAAATTTTAGAATCAAGATCGTGTATGATGTTTCCCCGCTATTTCCTTGGACTATGGTATGATTAGATAAAATTAATGTGCCATGTATCATACATGTGATGAGCTTATATCTGTACACATATACAATATTGTTATTAAACCTAACATAAGGCATAATTAAAGATTAGAGGTAAATTAAATGAATATAAAATAAAAATATTTCTATATTTAAAAAAAATAAAAAATATATTTTTAAAAAAATCAAATTAAATTTTAATCAAGTTACAGACAGATTCATCTGTTGATCAATCAAGTCAATTCAAATTTAATATTTTTAAAAAAATTAATTTATATAAAAAACAAGTCAATAAATTAGTACGGAGCACCCTTAATTTCATAATTTCACGAGCTACAACATCCAAGTTATACTTAGAAAGCGCGACATATAATTCCAATTTTCTTTTTGCTCATGTAAATTTTTTAGAGTTGCCTTGAACTAGGAAGCATTTTCATTTTAGAATGGCTAGTAGTATTTGAAGGTGGTTTACCTGGTTGTTAATCTATGAGAGAGCACTTCTTAGATCGAATATGTTTTTTTTTGTTTTTATAATGATGTTTTTGAATTTCTCTTATTATTTAATTTGATCGAAAACTTTTATAAACTAGAGAATCTTAGTTTTATATCTATTATTTTGATTTATTTCTATACAAAAAATATTTTGAAAAACCAACCGTTAGCACCCGTCTAAATATCCCTTATTGAATTCTCTCCATGAAAAGTTGGCAACTTCTCACCTTAGGCAATGCTACATTGTACCGTACTCTCACTACTTCTTGATTTCTCATGCCTTCACCTGGTTGATTCATCCTAGTGTTGGAGAATAACCTCCTGGGAACTGTGTTAGTCCTTCCTTCTCTATCAACTTATTGGCCTCCTATGATTGCCTGAGAGTAACCATTATAGTCTCCAACTATAAATTGACTTGATCGAACTTCCTGTTATGATCCTCTGTCATTTCTTGAAGTTTCTCGTGTATAGGTTGCATTTGTTCATCAACCTTCCTTCCATGCTCTAAAGCTTTAATTCGATTATTCTTCACCGTTGTTAATTGTTTAATAGTATCAGCTTTCTTTTGGCCAGAAAAAGTTGACTCTGGTAGTATCAATTGTTAAGAATTCTCTTAACAAAAGAAGTGTAATTTGAGAAGAAAGCAAGAACAGAGGATAGGAGAAGAAGCAGAGAGAATTGCAGTGTAATGCAAAAACTGGGTTTTCTTATTGCTTGACTATCACCTTTATTTTCAATTGCTATATTTATACAATCTATTTATAACTGCTTTTTTTTCCTTCCTGTTTTTACATGATTTTAAAAAAAAACTTTATCTTGGATAAAAAATTTTAAAAATAGAAATTTAATCTTTCTAAAACATAATTTTTGAAAATATTAATTATTAAAACCAATTTAAAAATATTAACCAAAGTCAATTTCACCAGAATAGGATAATTTATTATTTTTTACCATCCAACCAAAAAATTAGCCTACTCTTGGGGTAATTTAGTAATGTTTCTTAAGGATTCATTAGTTATTATTCAATTTTGTTAGGATAATGTAATCTTTTTAACCTTTTATTAATATAATATACATCGTTCTTGGAAGTAAAATTTATTTAAAGATTTGACAATGTTAATTTGATCTTTTTATATTTTTAGAAATAATATAAATACTTTTGTATGCTTAACAGCATAAATAAATAAATAAACTAACAAGGAGGGTATTTGCATAGTTTCATGTTAATTTTTTTATAATTAATAGGTTGTTTCATGTAAATATGATGTTTCAACATATTTATAAATAATATAAATACACTCGTATCTTTTAAATCAAAAAATTTAAACCTTGTAATTAAGGATATTAACATCTTTTCATGTTGTTTTTTTTTTAATTAACATATTGAGTCGAGATGGTTTAATTTTTTTAATAATTTAAATATTAATTTAAAAAACAATTATTAACATGTGTGTGGATGATACTCATGCCCTTTAAACGACGCGTGCGACATCATTTATTGTTCAAACAACATCTTCCTGGGCAAAGTTAGAAGCTTCTCGTCATGGTTTTTCTAACGGTGTCGTGCATGTGGTGGTTGGACCAATGATTAGGTTCCGGTTGACTTTTTTCTTCTCTTACCTTTCTTTTATCTCTTTTCTTTGCCAAAGAATACATGTGTACTTTTATTTTTTTTATACAATTTAATCCTTTTTTATTATTATTATTTCGATTGTTTTTATTCTTTTTTTGATTAATTTTTTTTCTATTCCATCTCTCATCATTTGGTTTGATTTTATTTAAATTTAAAATTTGATTCCTATTCTTTTTATTTTATTTTTATCACTTTCATGATTGAATTTTGTTTTTAATTCCACCCATCAACATTTTATATCATATTATTTTTGTATTAAAAGTTTATATTATTTTAATTGTCATTTTTTTTGTTCTTGAGGGTTTTTTTATTACATTATTTTTTATAAATTTCATATTCTAGAATTTCAGGCTCATGACTAGTGTCACAGATTTTTTAAGCTAACATGAGTTGATTTTGGTATTTTTTAGAGGTTTTTTTTAATTTAATTTTTTTTCAATTTTATCATTAAATATTTGATTCATTAGGAATTAATTTTCATGTTTTTTTTTCTTGCTTTTCTTTTTACATGGTTGGCAGGTTAACTTAGGCTGACACAATTTTATTTTTTTCATTGCTTTTTTATTTTATTTTTCTTGATTTCACCTTTGAATATTAAATTATTTTATAATTGAGATTCATGATTTTATTTAATTTATTTTCAATTAAGTTACCCAGAAATCATGATCAAGTCATGGATTCGATATGCTAAATTGGATGAACTTTTTATCTTTTTTATCTTTTTTTTATTGTCAAATTTTTTATTAGTTTTTCATTTATTTTCGTTGCATTTTGTTTATTCATACTATTTAAATTAATAGGGTTTATTATTAAATCCTATCAGGTCTTAATTTTTTTAGCTTTTTTTTTTAACACTTGCATTGCTTTGATTTTGTTTTTTATTAAAAAAAAATTAAATGGACCCCAGCATAGCATAGGCTATATATATAATTTACAAACAAAATACAAAGAAAAGAAAAGACAGCAGTAAAAAAGAAAACCTGTAAAAAAAAAAATAGCCACATTTAACTGAAACGACGGCGTTTCCCTCTCGCATGCTCCTCTAGCCTAGGTGTAGCGCAGAAGGGCGGACGAGCACACAAAGCAAGCAGAGAAAGAAACTGCGTAGCTTAGCAAAAAGAGAAAGAGGAAGCAGAGAGAGAGAGAGAGGAATGGTAGGGGCGGGGGCATTTTGGGGGACAAGAGTGATGGAGATAGTGAAGAAGCATGACTCTGGTGGTCTCGTTTGGAAACGAATTAAACTCACCACCACTCGTAAGGCCAACGCCAAGAAACGCCTCCTTAGGGTTTGGCAGGTCTTTCTTTTTCTCTCTCTAAGAAAAATCAAATCGCATGTTCACTCCTAGGGTTTCATATGTTCTTAGAGTTTTCAATTTTTGCTTCAGTTTCCTAATTTTTATTTGTCATAAAACTCTCATTAACATAGATTATTTCACTGAATTTTAACCGAACCCAGGTAGGTAGGTACTTAAAGTGACAAGTCTTGATTAATTGAATCTATTCACACTTAATACTCTTATTCATAGCTTCAGTAGAGTTAAAAATGCGTAAAAACCTCGACTCGCTTGTTGTTGTTGTTGTTGTTGTCGTTGATCCCCAATTCAAACTTTTGGTTTTCCCCATTTCTGGTTAATGTCTTTTCTATATTTAATGGACATCTGCGCGGAGAATGATTGCAAGGAATACCGTTTTGTGGTCCTTTTACTTGATTTATAGGATAGGATAGTTTTCCTTCATGTTTTTGGTTTAATGTGGCTACTGCTTCTAGAGGCATTTCTAATATTCAGAGGGATTTTGCGCGTTCTTTTATTCATTTTTATTCGGGATATTGTCATTAGTTTTATTTTTTTCATTTGAAGGATGACTTGTTCTCCACTTTAGCTTTGTGTGTTTGTTTCTTTCTATCCACAAATTCTTGTTTTGTCAAATAAAAGTATTCAGTTATAAATTTTATGTATTGTATGGAGACTGTTTCTTCTCCATGATTTACTGTAAAGTTCTTCCGAGTACTTTATTACATGCCTTTTCTATCTACAAAGACCATGTTGAGCTTTCTTCTCTCCTTTATACATTTTCCTATCAATTCTCTGCCAGAGCCTCGTGATGTAACTCATGAATTTAGTTTCTTCAGCCATGTCACTTAAATCAATAAAACAAATTTTTTTTTTTTTTTTTTTTTTTTTTTTTTTATACAAATATATATATATATATGTATGCATATATATATGGCTTCTGTATTCTTAAAACTAGGCCGTGTTCATACAAATACAAATACTTGTTTTCTATTTTTACACAATTACACGTCATTTCATCTGTGTTATTCTTACTTGAAGTTTGTTTTTCAAATTCAACATGCTGATGCATTTATTTTGAGATGCTTTTGGATTAGTTTAGAGCTTAACATTAGCGCTTGCTTCCACAAATGAAGAGACATATTTTTATAAGCACAACTTGCTACTGATGTGCTCATGCTTTTGTACTATTTCTTTCTTGTTTAATTTTTAATGAATGCCATTGAATCCTTTAAATCCTTTTGGTAAATATTCATATCTTATCTCTTGAATCATGCTTTTACACAGAATGAAGCTGTCCTGAAGGCATGTTCTCAATCGCAACCTTCCAAAATGTCTGCAGCTGGTGCTTCTGGAGTTGATGAAAAAGAGGGCCTCAACACTGCAAGCTGACTTTGAAATGAGTGAGATAGAACATAAGATAGTCTCAAGGTTGCTTGTGATTGCAAGTTTTTTTAAGCATTTTTTGGTCTGTGTTGTCTTGCTAGGTCTATTTATGCTTAGGTAATATTTTGAGTTCGTCCAATCACTTCCATGTAACAGCTGAAATGGTTTCTTCACAATGGAAAGATTTTTCAACATAAAATGTGATTGCATCATTTACTATTGACTCTTTTTGTATTTTCTATGCATGCTGATGGCATGTTTGATCCAGTGCATGCTATTTATTACACGTGGCTCCCTTGCTTTTAGTTCGCTCCTCAATATTGTTTACCTTTTTAGCAACAAGGTTGCTCAGGAGACCATGTAACTGTGTGAGTTTATAACGACTTAAATAAGCATGTCTTTTATGTTCCTTGTTTAGGTGTTGATTTAGTGATGCAATATAGCACTGTGAATGTGAAAGGAGATTATTTTCAAGGATTTGGCAGGAGATTTGTGTTGGAAAACCAGAGTCTGTTATCTGCCAATGGTGGACCATTTTATCATAGGAAACAGGAACTGGAGTTATCCACCTATAAAAGAATCTGGGAACTGCTTTAGCCTTTAGAGGAGATCTAATTGCAGTTCCTGATCCCTTCTTTTGGCATCATATTTTATTTGCTTTCCATACTGTACTTTCAGTGTGGTTGGTCCACGATCAATCAGTTTTCCTATGATGGTTCAAGTTCCTTATCTGCTAGTCATTATGTGTTATAGAACCCTATTGTATACATCTAAGAATTTTGTGATGGCTTAACTCTAGGCATTTCCTGAGAGAGATAAGGGACGTACGGTGCTGCACTAGCCAGGTACGATGCCCTGCACTTTCTTTCAGGTGATTCTTTTAACACCGTTCTTAGTTTGCTCTAGTTGTGAAAGCTGAAAACTGCTGGGTGGCTATTGCTGTTGGTTATCTCTTAGGACTCTTCTTTGCCTGGCAAAAAGATGTGCCATCTATACCCTCCCAGCCAATTTCGTGAATAATAGAGATCCAAAAACTGAGGACTATTATATCGTGAATCCCGTGTCTTTTGTACCCACAGTCTGAATGTGGAAGGATGTTATTTTCAAGGTTTGGCATTGCAAATGTAGTAGTAAAACCAGATTGTCAAGATGATCTTAAAAAGGATACGAGGTGATCCTTGTATGTCTAGGAAATGGAAACTTCAATTACCAGTTACCACCTATCCTGGAACACTAACCTCATTTCATTTCTCAGATCCCTCGTGTTATCACGTACTTCCAGTATGGTTTCAGTGTTCTAGCAATACACCAAGAATTAAGTACTGCTGGCCAGCTGGGTATGAAGCGTAGTCATAGGCCTGACATGTTGAGCAAGGTTTTTACTTTGAAGTTTGAACTAGGTTTTATTTATTTATCAAAATGATTTTATTTCAATTTTTTAAAAATCATAGTTTATGATGACTTGTTGATTCATAGATTAACCCACGACACAGCCTTGGGCCGAGGTGGCCTTTGAGTTACGTGGCCTTTGAGTTACGTCTTATAACTAGGATATGAAGTGCACCAAGTTCTTTCATGTTATCTTTTCAGAGACCTTTTCTTTTAGTTTGCTCTAGGGTTAATGAGATGGTGAAAATTGCTGGGTTGGTATTTCGTTTTAGGGCCGACAAGCATTCGTCCTCTCTTCTCTTCCAGTTTTGTTTAGGTTCGATCAGGATTGGGATCCAAAAACCGCAAGCCAAAAATCTCTTCAATCGTTTTTATTCCTTTGTCCTCTTTTAACCATAGAGGCCCCAGAGCAGGCTGCGTGGGCTCTCATATTATTACTTCTGGAATAAGGTATTAATATTATCATCAACAAACGCACGTACTTTGTCTTCATGTAAACCTGCTATCATCCTGAAACTTACATTAAGATTTCCTTCTTTCTTTCTTTGAAAAAACATATACTAGGATCTCTTGGTATGATTGACTTTCACGGGGAAAAAAGGTACAAATGATTAGTGTTACGAATTGGTTGTAGCCTACCTACACGACCAGGCCTACTTTATTGACAAAACATAGGGACATCAAAGTCAGCAATGTACATCTGCAAACCATTTTCACTTGCTCAACATCTGTTTCTTAAATAGTAGGAGACGTGCAGAATGTTCATTGCTTTGATGAATGAATGATTCTTAAACCTCTTCTACAAGCAACCTTGGTCGGTCGGCAATTTTCTTCCTCCGCCAACTCCCTCTCCACCACACGCGCACACAAAAAAACAAGCACCTCCTTTCCTTTTCCCCTTGCGGGCAAATTTAATTTTGGTTACAAGGATGGATATTCTTTGACAAATGCAAGACATTTTGTTGTTGTTGTTGTTTTCAAATGAGATCTACTTTATCAAACTTTGTAGCATAACAGCGCACACTTTTCAGCTGAACCCATAATGATGTGATGAGGCCATACTATTTAGTCTAAATGTAGGTCGTCTACATCTAAGGTGAAAATTACATGACGGGACAAGGAAAGATATTTGTCTCAATCAGTTCATCAATACAAAAATGTAAGATTTGAACCCAAAATCTATTCGCTTGAATTCCCCTTGAGAAGAAAAGCTCTAAATTTGAAGAACTAATTGCCCAGTGATTGAGGCAAGGAGATTTAGCGGGGTGTATTTTGCTGACTCTTTGGTTTTGGGAAAGAATTGGGTAGATAAGTGTGATGCTGATGTCCTACATCCATAGGTTGTAGATCCTTTCCAACATTAATCTCTTACTTGATACTACAATTTATGACAATGATATGATATTTACTTGTGCATCACTTCAATGAAGCTTCATGCATCACCGAAACAGTTGTCTTTAAGATAGTCAATCCTCCATCAATACAGCATAAGATGTTAATTTCGGTTAATCTCATACCTCAGTAATATGCAAGGTTGATGCAAACTTTGCTTTGATAACCAGAGCTAAAGAGTTAATGTCTCGATGATAAGTGGTTAAGATTTAACATGTGTTTTACGAAGGTAACACGGCTACAAATTGATTAGCAAATTTTGAATTATCCAAAAATTTTATGGTTAGAGATGATTGGATTGTCACTAAACCTCAGTAAGATTATATTTGATCTTGTATTATGACTTGATTGAGTCCGTTGTTTGATGTATAATTAATTTAAGTTTTTAAACGTTAAGTCTTATTTCAATTAAAAAAATAAAACAATTTGGGCTACCCCAATAATTAATAAAACTATTATAATTAATACAAAAATATTGTTCAAAATATTTTATTGCATTCCTGTGAATGCACATTACATGTGGTGACATGTGAAGTGTCTTTGACCCAACTTAGAGGGAGTCCCTACTCCCTACACTCCTACAAACATAGTGATCCCTCTTTAAAGATCACACGCCTGTTATAATCTAATCAAAGTTGTGGCATCATATCTAACCAATTGATCCATAATCTCTACCCTCTAGTGATCACTTTGTTTTTCCCTCTTACCATAAAGTGGGAGAAGTATATTTTATATGTGCATAACCTAATGTGGAGAGGTATTGTATTCTAGAATATGGAATTGGAAATGGTAAAATAATCACAAATGTCTCTCTTCTTTTGGCTTTCACTGGGTGACACAAGGAATCTTGTTCACATCATCCCATGAGAGGTTGCGTCGTCCAAGGCTGGAAGTATTTAGAAAAGAAAATTTGTGCCTTGTTCCCTTTCCCAACACAACAAACAACACTCTTTATGAGAGGGAGAACAACATATTGATTTGAATGTAGTTACTATTCAAAAGCATGAAATAATGAGAGAATCTCTTCGTTAATTTAATCTTTGGCCTGGTAATTCAAAACATTGTAAGTGAACATGAATGTCATGAGAACACCATTAAGAGAATCATATTTTAGGAGGGAGCTATGTCACTCTCTTATTGCAATACGCACGAGAATCGAGCCCCATGTGTAGATATGCCCTTTCTTCACCATAAATCTTTTGGCATCGATGGTTCTATGTGCTTGTCCATAAGGGATCGACTTTTCTAACAAAGTTATTATTTAGATAGCGTAGAACCTTTCTTTTTTACTTTGGATTCCTCTCTTCTATGCCTACTTTGCATCATTCTTCTCAGAAAATGGTTCACCTTTTGATAGTAAATTGCTTAAATTAGACAACCTTTTCAGAGCTTTATTGACAGAAATGATAATGATAAATAGTCCTGCATTGTTACAACTATTCCATCTCAATCATCAATGTGATATTAAATTTCATGTACTGCATGCACAGTTACAGGGAAGAAATAACACCACAAGCAATTTCATGAATTAGATAGACAGGCCTGAATATATGTAAAGTCCATGGTCAAATTGAATGCCTTTCTTTTCATTTTTAGTCATTCTGATCACTGTTGCACGTACAATATCTGATTCATCTGATACAGAGTTTCCTTCGGAGGAAATTTCAAGTCCTCTTCCTCTTACAAGGATAAGAAAACAGGCTAATGAAGGAGCTGATTTCTTCCTGATCAAACTCATTAGAAGACACCTCGGTGACTCCACTTGAACATTGTGAAGGAGCACCAGCATCATCAGAGCTTTGTTCCATCATAAAATCCATGAAACTAGGACTAATAATCTCGACATTTTGCCTCTTGTTAATGCTTGAAGGGTTGGAAATCATGACCACATGGTTTTTAGGTTTCCTCTTCCTGTGAAATATACTGTTAGCAACCCAATCTCCCACTTTCATCTGCACATGAGAGTATCATAAACAAAATCCATTAATTGCATAGAAAAAACAATGTTGCGACTGCGTGCCATATGCACGCAGTATCACTGGAACTGCTCATGTAGATTGTAGAATACAGGAACTGCTTCATATTTTTACCTGGGTGGTTTTGGGGTCTGTTGGCAAGCCTACAAGGCAATATTCATGCATCACCCATTGAGTTCTAGTCTTGCTAGAATGATTTCTTTCTCTGAAGACCAGCGTTTTCCTTATTCCAACTGCTTGGTTGCTACCAGAAGCTATAATTTGCTTGCCTTTCCCAACGGGTTTCCAGTAACCAGAAGGTAGAGAACAAGCGGATCTCTTGCATTTTGCTCCAAAGTCATTCAACTTCTTTTGGCTAAAGAAGTACCTCTTTTCCTTCAAATTACCTAGAAACAGAACAAATTATGAGGTTTAGACCATCTCAGGATCTCTCAAACATGGTCAAAACTCAAAGGGCTTTCTTTTATGAGCTTAAATAGAGCATGAATCTAAAGTCTTCAAAAATCTTAAAAGCAGGATATAGTCCAACTTAGTTAAGAAAATCCAGTTCTCTCAAAACAAAACTAATACAAGACTTGTAAGCACTAAATAATACCCCGAATTACAAGTTCAAGAAAATGGGTTTTTGACTAACCTGGCAAGCTCCAAGGATCAGTTTGGAATACATCAAACTCAGGAATGACAGCAGCTGGCAATGGAAGACCAAGGACCTTTCGCTTCAAGTAATGAACAACAAGCTCCTCATCCGTTGGATGAAACCTATATCCAATAGGCAATCTGAGCCCTCCATTCTCAACAAAGTTTGGCCTTTCCATTTCCTATCTCAATCTCTCTCACACGCTCTCCAAATCAAGTTCCCTAACCAAGTTGAGCCAAGACTTGGATGATCATTCACTCAACAAGGTTAAAGCTAACTTGTTGTAATATACTAAATCAAGCAAACAAGAGCTGGAGGGGGAGGGAGGGGGAGGGAGAGAAAACCAAGATGAAAGAAAGGGCAAAGAAGACTTGTGGTGGCCTTGGTTTGTCTGTGTAGGCTAGGGCAAGGAGAGACAAAGGTCATTTATTTATATAAATGGTTTTATGGAGTTGATCAAGGAAAGAAAATTCCTTAGTTGTTTCCAATTCCCAATCTAACTAGCTAATTACGTTACTGGAACCTCCATCCTTGACTTGAGAAAAACACCCTTGCTTTATTTTGACGTGTCATCTCTCTCACAACTCACAAACAAGCGTACGTGTACAAGAAAGAGAAGGACATGAAGAAAACCCCAAAAGGGCAATGGCCAACAAACACACCAGTGCTTTCGGTCAAGAAGCACACGCTCGTATACTGTGCTTGAGACCCACGTTTGGCACGTTGAGAAGAGCTGGCCTGCACAAGACGAGGAAATCCAAGAGATTAAAACACTAACCTTCATGTTAATCCGTCTTAATTAATGAAGACACTTGCAATCAAACGCATAAATCACTAAAAAACAAATATTCTAGTGGACACGATACGGACGTACGTGGTTCAACATCAACTACTTTGTTCTGTTTTTTCCCCCTAGTAAACCCACGACCCGACCCAAAATCCCTAGGCTCGCCTCTGGTCGTCAGACTGTAGCTAGGAAATCAGACCATACAAAAAGGAGATCGGGCACAGTTCCTGATATGAAGGTATACTATTACTAATACCCAGTAAAAAACACGCCGTCCCTTTTATTTGATTTGATTATTTATTTTTATTTTTATTTTTATTTTGTTAAAGACCCTCCTTGTGCTATGGAACTTGGATTTTATTAATTGATAACGAATGGTACTTTTAGTGGCTGTTTTGTATTGTGACTGCGGGTGAGAATCACTCGTAGCTATAATTTTTATTGTTTTGTTATGTTCTTATTATTATTTTTTAATAATAGGTCCCACCATTTATTATGGTACAGCCACATGTTACAAGAAACAGCAAAAGACTACTTCTTGTGATGGGAAAATGGATGAACAGTGGAGATACTCCACTATTCATGTTTAAAAATTAACGTAATACAATGATTTTGTTGCTGAAAGCTTGAACCAGCACATGGAAGTCTGAAATACTTGGTATTTTTTTTTATTATTATGAGTAAGATTTATTTGTATTTATTACTTATATCATTATTTTATAAAATAATTATATCCAAAAAATAGAAATAATTCTACATCATAAATTAATAACAAATTTTTATCATCTACCAGTAATATTTAATATAAACATGATTTTATTTATAATGCCATGTAAACATGATTTTTTATTAAAAATAATTAAAGTTAAAAGTTTTATAAATTAACTCAAATTAATTTAAAATATAAAGTTTTGATTTAATTTTTTAAAAATTAAATTTAGTTTTATTCTAATTTTAATTGATTCATAAATTAACCTGTTTAATTGATTAATTTTAATTAAATTAATTTTTATCTAGTTAGATATAAAACTCAGGTCGGCTAGGTTTCTCAAAGCTAAAAATGCATTGAACCGGGTCCGACCCAACAAAATAAAAAAATATTTTTTTATTTTTAATTGTGTTTTATTCAAAAAACTAGTGTTAAACATTATTCAATGACTACATAAATTAGACGAAAATCGCTTGATAACACCGCATTTACAGAATTTGATCGCAATCTCAATTTTGTTTCTGATTATATTTTACCTGATATTGTTGCGTTCTTAAAAAATTTATGAAAACTGTAGTCTTTATCGGATTTATTTCATACGTGATGGAATTGTGGATAGTTTAATGAAACAATAAAAAATATTCTATATAAGGTATTATTTATTTCATGATGTAATAGCAATAGTTAAATCTACAATATTTAAATTAAAAACCATCAATATGAATATATATTTTTTTAAATTATTTTATAACCTTAATTTCAAAAGCATTCTTAACCAAATACATTAAATTATTTTTTGTTCAACCTCAATTTCAACCACAGTTTTAATCAAACACCTATTTTTTCAAACCAACCTCAACTAAAAATACTTTTTATAAAATAATTTTTTTCAAACTATAACCACAACTGTTACCGCAATACCAAATATACTTTTAATCTGATTTATGAGTTAAACGAAGATGAACAATGCGATTTATAATACATAAACTGAATGGGAATTTCTAAATATATATTACTGCAAGAAAATTTGTTTCCCCCAAAACTATTTTTGAGGTAATTATTTTTGGGTCTGGAGAGAAACAAGTTTTTTTTAGGGATAATTATTTTTGGGTTTTCTTTTTTGGAATGAAAGGATTATTATTTTACAAAAAAAAAAGTCATCTACCTTCTATACTTTCTTAATAACCTCCGAAAACCAAAATATAATCTCAATTCATAAGTTTAACCAAAAAATAAATAAAATGAAAGAGGCGTGTTGATTGAAGAGGGTGGTTAAATATTATGAATCAGAGAATTCTAAATATTAAGAAAAAAATTAAAAAAAAAACACGTGAGCTATGAGATTAGCAAGACTTGTAATTGAATCTCACTTTAAAATTAATATATGGTTTAACGAGTATTTTTAAAACCTTTTCTTAGCGCGTGTGTGTGTGTATTTCTTAACGTTGCATTACCCTGAAAATTAATTAACCTTCCCCAGTAGGAGTACTGCCTCTCCATGTGACCAAGTAACCTAAGAGCGCAGGCAAGATCAAGAAATTCAAAATCAAATTAAAGGAAGAGTCCAACAATTTTTCAAGTGGGTCCTTCGAAGATCCTAGGCCTGCCCTTCAAGTTAAATCAATTTGAACTTGTGTGCAGACGGGATTTTAGCTGTTTTTTTTTTTTCTTTTAATATTGAAGATCAAAGGCCGTATACTGGCATCAAGTTTCCTCCCGAAAGACTTATTTTGTTGGTTTGCTTTCACAATTTTTCTGAGTCTAAGATCCATGCCGTTTCCTATGGGTTATATCTGCCTACGTGATCATTTGAGTGTTTGAAGGGTTTGCTCGTGATGTTTAGTTGAAGAAAGAAGTGGTTATTTGGGACTAAGACTTTTGGTTCAAGAAGATTTTGTTTCTTTAATAATAAGTGCCCAAAGAGGCATGTGGTGTTTTCAAATTATCACCAAAACACGAGCTATTTGCATTTGATTTAGACCAAAATTTTGATTTGATTTTTAAAAATCGACTTTGCAAAAGACTGATTAATCACTCAAATGAAATCAAAGTTTAGCCCTTTTAAAGTTTGATATTAAAAAAAAAAAATTAATTTAGTGCATGATTTTGGGTGGAGATTTCTCGGGCATAGCCCAAATCAGCACGTTGTTTATCTGCTTTATATCTCTCTCACGGGCTCAAATTCAAAAGCAAATTTCATCGCAAAACGACCGGCTAAAAGCCAAGAAAGCGGTCATCATTCATGCATGGAGTAGTGCACACACACAGCTATCATGATTTCTTAATCAAGGCACAAGTCGTGATTGTAAAATGGTATCCATGATAATGAATAACCATCATCAAGAAAGAAAGAAAAAAAGCATTGATTTTTATTATTATTAATTCATTTTGAAGAACACAACACCTTTAGATTCGTGTTTGAACAAATCGAGTGTTCATTAATTTCTATAGGAAAAACACGCCTTTCAAACGAAGGCGTTCACGGGATAGGCCTAGGTCGTGGGTGCTTCTTGTCCTTGGAGTTGACATTGCATAGTGAGATTCGATATAATGGAAGGCCATGATCTACCTATCTCTTTAATCTACATTATCTTCATCTTATCGTTGTGTCATGAAAACATGTAATTTGTTCTTCCATCGATACTCTGGCTAGCTAGCTGCCTGTCTCGATGCATGCTTTAATATTAATTAGATATTTTGCCAAGCAGAATGTGTATAATCCAAAGTGTGGATTGATTCACGTATACAAATAAAATAAATCCAAAAATCTCCTAACCCAAAAAAATCCTTCAAAAAAGAAAAATACTCAAGAAGCATGGGCTCAGGCTCATCGCACGACAATGCCCATGCTCCCTGCATAGACACTATGCAGTGTGGTGGACATCCATCCGATGCACCCTAGTGGGCGTACGGTCAGCTGGTGTTAGGTATGCACCTTAATGTGTTTAGGTCAATAAAATACGTTCAGATTCACTTTTACCTCTAATGGGCTCGAGCACCTTACCCTAACCTAACACTCACTAGGGAATTTTTTTCGAGTCCCTTAGTATTTATATTGATCAAATATATATTATTTTGAGTACAATACAACTCAAACTTGTTAAAGACAGCCAAAATTATCCATGTAATTTGATGCAGCTGATCTGGACCTTACATGTAATACCTAAACACTTCCCTCACAAACCATTAGAGAGGGAAGGAATACTCAAGCTCATGCATACATATAAGGGTTGTAATTTCAAATTTTCCTCGGGCAAAGCCCAAAGTTTCTTGGCTAATATGTTCAACCCTTGCAGGCAGTTGAGGTATGTACTTTTATGGCTGCCGTTCATTGAAAAATGCCACCTTTTCTATGTTTAAAGTGTTGGGGGCATCATCCTTAAAGGCTTAAGGTAGCTTCTCTCCCCCGAGGTTTCGTAGATGAGAACTACCTTCCCTATACCAAAAGTAGATGCTAGAGTTCCACCCCCTCTAGTTTTAGGACCCAATCTAATGAGCCCTTATCCTTTATTACTTCCTTCATCTTCTAGTTGAAACCTGAACTCAACGCCAAATAAAGCAATATCCTTACTTCTAGAGTCACATCTGAATTTTTTAAGGTTTATTTTTCATAGTAAAGAAAAAAAAAAAGAAATTTCCAAGTAGGAAATATCTAATATGACAATTTCTCCTCAAAATAGAGCAAAACTTGCTCAATAAATTTTCAACAAACCTATTTTTATAAAGAAATTGCAAAAAATAAAAGTAAAAGAAAAAATAAAAGCAAGAGTAGCTAGGATTATAAAGGAAATAACTTTTCATTCTCATCATTAGATGAATAGCCTTTCATGTTACCTCAGATCTCTAGAAATCTACTCGATTACTGTATGAAATGTGTGCTGCCATTTTATTTATCAAAGGACATCACTTTTAATAAAGATAAATCACCTCATCATCTCTTTTGATAAAGACAAACTACCTAGTCATAAGAATTACAACAGTTATACTTGAGACAATCAAATCATGAAAAATATAAAAAGTCTTTTATTAAAATTGATAACCTTTCAAATCTTTGTGTATTCAATACACAAAAATTTAAAAGCTACTAATACATCAACATATTTTATACGAAGAAATGAGATATTAACAACAGTTAAATTATAGTTGTTTTTATTAAAAATTAATGGTACGTGACAATTCACAAAGCATTAATTAATTTGTGCAGAAAACTTAGGTGATCCTATATATATATATATATATATATATATATATTGAAGAGCAGTTATAAGTAGTTGTAACTTTGTATCTCAGATTCTTTAATGATCCAAAAGCAGCTGTGCCACTTCTTTTATGCACTTAACAATCAACCTTAATAACCAATGATGATTGGTTTAAATGTTTCAGCATTTGATTTTTTTAAACAAAGTTTTAAGTTCAAGCCTTGTGAATAGAGCACACCATCAATGAAAAAGCTTTATCTTTTAATGAACCAACCCGGCTTAACCAGATTAATCGGGATCCAGCAGGTTTCTAGATATGAAAGTTTAAATAAAAAAAACAATCAAATTTAATTAATTAAATAATAGTATTACCTTAAAATCCTTAAAATCAACAACGAATCTTCCTTGAACACATTTAGTCAATTTGAATATGAATGGTAGGTCTAAAATTGATTACGACTTAAGAAAAAAAACTTAGTCTTGATTGATAAAATCTAAAGAAGGCTAGTTTATAGTTCTTGATTTCTTGCCCATTGCAGATTAGAGGAGGAAATTAATGTAACACCCTCTGGATTGCCATGGTTAGACATGAAGTTTTTTTTATGGTCAAATAAATGATTTAAATGAGTAATATGAAGTGAATTTTGATCATGTCTAGTATAATTTCATTTTTATAATTACACCATTTTGATAAAAAGAACAATGATTGATTTAGGATTTAGATTGAGCTAATAACACAAATTGATTCACCGATACAGATCTTTCTTCAAGTCAGACCCCTGAGCCAGGCTGCAAGTGGCTTCAAGCAAAAAGCTGACGGAGGCCATGTAACAAGAACTCCATACTGGTGGGAAGCAAACAGATAAAACTAAATACAAGCCCTGTTTTGGGGATCAACAGCTGCCTGTGATATCATTGGGGGGTGGAGGGGGGGGATGCATCGTAAGAATGGTAGAAGAGATGAGATTATTTACAAGCATAAAAAAGGAGGCACCAAAACTGCTAAACTTCTAGTGAAATTATACAAAAAGGGCATGGGATTAATGCTGTATCAATTCTGGAATGAGCTTCAAAAGAAATGAAAGCTCCCTCTGTGAGAATTTGGGCTTTGATTTCTCCTCCATCTCATCATGCCCTTCTGCTAAACTCTCTGCTTCTTCCACCTTTGATGGCCTTATCAGATCAGATACTGCCTCAGTGATCTCTTGAACCAGATCAACTATCACTCCATCGATACCCATTAAATGTTGTATGTAAACAGCTTCTGATACATTACTACAAAACAAAACACGATTAGTACCTTGACAAGGTTTGACCTTTGATTTTTCATGGATGAAATTCTTTTACCAAAATCGCATGAAAGAGGGAATTTCAAAGTCAGAAAATCCAAATACTTACTTCAATTTTCCATAAGTTATAAGTGAAAGCTTGGCATCCTTGATCTTGGATACTGCCCCAGGGTTTCTAAAAACCGCTTTGACCTCAGATACAATCCCTTGCAAACCACCCTCCAAGCACACCTTTATAGCCTCCTCTAAGGAATTTCTCCTTACATCATAGAAAATCTCAACACCCCCATCTGTCAAGAAGTAAACCTGTAATGCAATAAAAAAAAAACAACAATCATCAATACAAGATAAAGAGTACCATGCTTACATAACTAACAAATAATCAAATTTAACAACTTACAGGGTAGGTGCTCTGCAGTTTTCTGACAAGCAATGCTGCATCAGGTTGGAATGATGAGAAAATAATAGGCCTATCCTTACCATGCTCAAATACCACCTGCACCACAAAATTCATGCCCCAATTAAGAAAAATCTCTTGTTTAAGCTAAAAAAGGGGTCTTGATTAGCAAAAGGTCGTCCATATATACCTGCAAGATGGCTTGAAGAACACGAATGAGATAATCTTGTTGGTAGACAATGTGATTATCGAATTTTAATTCAATGTTAAAGCCAAGTGAAGGCTCCACTTGTTGAAACGCATCTTGCAGAGTGCACAATGAGTCATCTTTCTCTACATTCCACTCTACTATTTTCCCATCTTTTGTTTTCCTAACCAAAGATTTGCCTGATTTTCCTGCTTCTTTTTGGGGTCCATAGCATAGGAATTCAGACAGGGAAAGTTCTGTCACTCTCTTCTCGAAAATGATGCCCTGAAATTGCAAATAAATTCATAACTTCAAAATTATTTATGTTTCTAAATAATAAATTGAACCCATAAGATTCTTAGGTAGCCAAAAATAGAGATTTCGAATGCATTGGAGACACTTACATTATCTACAGAGAGGATGAAGTCGTCATGGAAAATGACTGGACAATCATCTTTTGTGACCTACAAAAACGACAATTCGTTTTTTCACATTTTCTTGCCTTTGTCTCTCATCCAGCTCCATACTTTTATTTTGAATTCTATTTCTTTTTTTTCAGAAATAAAAGATAATACCATGCAAAAATAAGCACAATCAGTTCCTTATCCTCCCATCATTAAATTTAACCAAAAAAAAAAACGAAATTTGAGTTTTTTTATTAAAAAAAAAACTCAGCCTCGATTTCCTGTTCAACGAAGGTGGTAAAAAAAATGCCGCAATGGACAACAAGTCTGATCTAATGGCCTTTTTTTTTTTTTTTTTCCTTTTAACATATCCAGGTCATGCTTTCTCGTTCGGGCGGGTTGGGGTTTTTTTTATCTAAGACATTCTTTAATTTTTTTTAATTTTTTTTAATATTCTAAATTAAAATTCTTTTTAAATAAAATAATTATAATGATATTTTAAAAGTTATAGGATGATAACATGCTTTTCAAATAAAAGTAAAGGTTTTTTTTATAATAATGTAAGCAACTATTTCATGAAAAAATATACATGATTCTAATATGTACAATTTAAAAAAAAAATTCATGAATATTCAATAATAATAAAATATTTATTTTTTATATTTTAATAGTGCATTTTTTTATACAACTATTTTAAATTAATTATACCTTTATTTGCATATATTTTGTTTTTTATTAAAACTTGTTTTTCAAATCATAATAGATTTTTATTCAAAAAAATCAGGTTGTGAATAAAAATTATAAGTTTCTATATATATAAAAAAAAAACAAAGAAAATTTTTAGATAAATATTCATAGGAAACCAATAACTAAGAGATCTAAGTGATTGCGTCCCGTCCGAGATAGAGGGTGCTCAAAATTTATTTATTTTTATTTAAAATTAATTTTTTAATATTTTTGTATTGTTTTCACTTATTTAAAAAATAAAAAATATATATTATTTTAATATATTTCCTAACCACCCTAAGTGATACCATGCTTACAAACATCATCACCTCGACGTAAAGGAAAAAACACCAGATTCGAAGAACTTAAATTCCATTGTTTTCCAGAAAAAGAAAAAACACAACCACAAAAAGAAGGAATTCCCAGCAAGCACAGAAACAAGTTTCCCTTCTTAGAACGAAATAGGAAGAAAAAAGATGGAGATAATTATACCTGAACATCGAATTCGATGAAATCAATGGGGTGTTTAGCAGCACTATTAAAAGACATAATGGAGTTCTCTTTAATAGCTTTCATCCTACGATCTGTTGATTGCAAGATATTCATTCCATTCCCTCTATGCCCAAACACCAAAAACTTTGGTGTCTTGAACGTAGCCTCTCTATTCAATTCAACTCCTGCAAAAAAAACCCAAAACCCACATCAAGAAAGTCCAAGAATCAATCAAAAAAGCTCTCCTTTTGGCAATTTACCTTTGGAGAAACGAGTTGAGTAGAGAGAAAGAGAGGCATTCTCAGGGACGTGGTCAAGATTAGGAACATCAGAGACATGAACAGCTTTAAGAGCCATAAAAACTGATTAGCTAAAGAAAATAGGATTTTGGAGATTGCTGTGCGAGGACAAGGGATTGGAGAGGGGTTTATATATTTGTGGGGAGGAACGGGAACTGGGTGGATGGATCTCCACGTAGAATATTCCACTCTGTGCGTTATTATATCCTCTTGGATATTCCAAAAATCCTCTGCTTATTTCCTCTGTCTTAAACCCTTTTCGGTTACAGTCTTTGTCAAAAGTTTTTTTTTCTGATTAATTAATTAATTAATGTGTTTTTATTATTTTGTTTCCTTCTAGCGGTGAGGATTTAATTAGGTGAGACGAGGAGCCTTTTTTTAATTTAATGGGAGAGTGACACGTCGCATTCTGCCATTCAGATTTATTTTCTACACAAGACTCAATTTTGCCTTTTTTTTTTTACAGGGAAATCTTACAGTACTCTTTAAATCCATAAATAATTATAGGTATATGGCATTTTAGAATTTATAATTTATTGAATCATTTTAAAAAAAAATATTGTCTGTTTTAATAAGAGGACCAATGGGTGATCAACAGATAATAGAATAGACCGTGCTAGATTATGCTCACCTAAGGCCCACCCACCGAGTCAAGAATATTCCAAGGAAGGAAAACGATTTCTGGATGGAAAAATGAAAAAACGCGTTTAACTGGTTATGGAATTATTATTTTTTTTGTTTGTTCTATTTTACTTCAAGAACAAAAAAGAATATCCAAAGAATATGTTTAGTAGATGCCAGAGAATAATAAAAACGCAATTAAATTCTGTTGCGACTTGATGAAAAGGAGTAGGGTTGGGTGGATGCATGTGGAAATCATAAAAACTTTATTTTTTTAAAAACACAAAAAGTAAAAAAAAAATCCGTTTTCAAAAGTATTTTTAAAAATATTTAAATATTTTTTTATTTTTTATTTCAAATTAATATTTTTTTTATGTTTTTGAATTAATATACTAATATCAAAATTTTTAAAAAATAAAAATTATTTTTTAAAAAAATCATAACTCCATTTTCAAATACATTTTAATAAATCAGTGGGGCTGATTTTCAATAATAATAATAATAATAATAATAATAATAGTTCCAGCATAGTGTGCAGTGGGGAGGAGCCAGCAAAGCATGGATGGACATGGGAGAAAACGGGGGGTTTAATAGTTTAATACTGGTAAGAATGCATACATGATGTGTAGCCACGGTAGGCTTAGGTGTCCTTTGACCCACAAAAATAATTAAATAGTTGTTTAACCAATGGTACCAATCTTCGATTTAATATATAGTTCTATGTCAAATTTTATTATCTCACTTTCTTCTGTTTTTTTTTTTTTTTTTATAACCCGGGATGTCCGAGCCAGCTTACGCGCACCACGATTAATTTTTGAACCCACTAAACACCCTGCAAGCACCACAAAAATAACAAGCATGCACAGAAAGTTTTTTTTTTTTGGTGGTTGTGGGGCATTTTCATTCAAAATTTGATAAGAAATAATATATGGAAGAATATGGTAGATTTATCAGTAAACCTGTTAAATAATTAAATAGTTGTTTAACCACCGGTAACAATCTTCAATTTAATATATAGTTCTATGTCAAATTTTATTATCTCACTTTCTTCTGTTTTTTTTTTTTGATAACCCGGGGTGCCCGAGCCAACTTACGCGCACCACAACTAATTTCCGGACTCACTGAACACCCTGCAAGCCCAGTAAACAGGTAAAGCACCGCGAAGGTAACAGACATGTACAGAGAGGATCAAACCCAGGTGCAGAGGAAAGAAACAAGTCTTCCCCCCGCTAGGCCACGACCTCAAGTGTGTCTTTTTGTTTTTTCTTTCTATTAATGAACATGAAATTAAAGAAAGGACTATATTACTAGAAAATTTAATAATTTAGGGATTGAAAATTAGATTTTAAACAAAAAGAACCGGTTAATAATTTTATTAGAATACAAGGACCAAGTTTATAATCAACTCAGTTAACAATCATGAACTAATCAATACAATCCCAATCATTTTTTTTTTATTTCTTTTCTATAGATTATATCAAAACAATTAAAACGTAAAGCAAAATTCTGTAGCCACACTCGTATTTCTCTATTCACTGTTCCAATAAAATGGTCATTTTTCCCTTTTTGAATTAGAAGTGTTTTTATCTTTTCCCGCAACAAATTAATCATTATAAGTTTGTTTAGAAATATTATTATATTTTATATATAATAATAAATAGTATAATACCGAAAAGCCCTCGGAGCCATAAAAACTAACACTATCAGGGAAGGGTATTTTTGCATTTTTCTTTTTTTATACATAATACAATTACACATATGCCTTTTTGTCTAGAAAAATTACAACATGGAGTTAAGGGTAATAGGGTCTTTTTACCTCAGATTTTTTTTTGTAAATGTCAATTTGAGCAAGGGTAATTACGTCATTTAATATAAAATTTATATTATTTTATTTGAAAAAGTTGTTGGCACGTGAGTCGTTTTCTATTGAAGGAAAATATGTTATTGCCATTTCATTTTATTTTTCATCATGTCCTCTTTATTTTTAGGTGGCACGTGTAAACTTGCGGTGTCTGGTTTATTACTGATGGCTCTTTATTTCTCCCCTTCATTTCTCTCTACTCCATAAAAAATGAGCTCTGGTCCTCATTTTTTATTAGTCTTTCATATTCAGTCCTTTTGATTTTGATTTTATCCTTTTTGTTTTTGTTAAATATTTATTTATTTTTAATTTAATTCTTCAATTCTAATTTTTCATATATAATTTGATTTCTTAATTTTTTTCTTCATTTTTTTATCAAAGTTTTTATAGTTTTCAATTTTATCCTTTAAATCAAGTTTATAGTTTTTGTTTTTTTAACAACAACAATAGTAATAATAGTAATAATGCCAATGATACTACTAATAGTGATAATAATAGTAATAATAATTGTCTATTATAATAGTAATAATTTTAATGATAATAGTAATGATTGTGTTAATAATAGTAACAGTAATAAAAAATATTGAAAACAAATTTGAAATATAAAAAAAAATTAAAGGGGGATAAAATTGAAAAAGAATTTTAATTTGATAAATTATTTCAAATAAAAAAATAATTAAAAGAACTTGAATCAAATATAAAGAAGTAACAAATTGAAAGGTTGTTTTGAAATCATAAAAGGGCAGACGTGGATATCGAGTAAGGGAGAAAAAAAAAGGGATAAAAAGAAAAAGAAAAGGCCGCCAACACTAAACCAGATGATCGTTGGCTACATGCACTACCTTATCATGAAGGGGATGTCGAGATGATTTCAACGCCACCGTGAAAGGCGGTGTTTGGTAACTGTATGACTCCACACACACCTCTTGCAAGGAATAAGATCACTCATGCGCTGACGTGTGCATCGCATGTGTGAGTCATTTTTTTAAAAAATAATATTTATATTTATTAAATAACAAACTTACTCCTAAACCAACATAATAATAGTAATAATATGCATGAAAAAAGTGAAAATACTTAACTGCTTCCATTTAACTTTTACCATGACAAATTGACTATTGTGAAATTACTGAATTACTCCAATCGTAAGTTAATTGGTTTAGTTGGAATGATTAAATAAGATTTTCCCCACTCCTTTTAGCTTATTAGCTAATTGTTACCGGGGCCTTGAATCAGTGGGCAAAAGGCCGGTAAGGTTATTAAAATTATAGGTTTTTTCCGAGTGGAAAGTAGTGGGTTTTCCGGTGGCTTTTGGTGGCGGGGGAGGAATTTTATTGGATTGATTGATTGATTGATTGATACGAGGATCAGTTCATTCATGTTAAATTACTTCTTAAAGTCTTGTGTGGTGGCATATAGCTGTTCTACATCATACAATATATTATAATTAAAACAGAGTCATTTTACTGTAAATAGTCATAAAATATTGGTGGTTCTAGCTTCGAGAAGTGGTTGGTTACGGGGGGGTATCAATGAAATTAACAAGTTTAATAATTAGTGCCGAACTTAAATATACATCCTGTTTTTTTTTTAAGTATTTTTAGTTTAAAAATACTTTAAATTTATATTCTTTAGATATTTTTCTAACAATTATAATATACTAATATAAAAAATAAAAAAATATATCTTAACGTATTTTTTTAAAATACTCCCCAACTAATGTACAAGCATTCTTCCATCATCCATCTCCTTTCAACTGTACACCTTTGCGGATGTATTATTGTCATGGCCAAGCTTCAAGAAAAATGGCAGTAGACAACAAATTTTTTACATGAAATTTAATTATAATTGTTTATTAAAATATTTTTTATCCAGAAATATATTAAAATAATATTGTATTTATTTTTTAAAAATTATTTTTAATATCAGTATATCAAAATAATCTAAAAATATCTAAAAATATTAATTTAAAAACTTTTAACTTTTTTCATAAACATCTTTTAAATACAGAAACAAACCCGGCCTTAATATTGATCCGATGTAGAGGCCCTAGGATTTAAGCCATTCACGGATAATTCTATGTTTAATAATATAAAAAACCATTAAAGAGTCGCAGATTAATAAATAATTTTCTTCCGACTCCTCGGAGAGCTTCAAAATTGTTAATGTTTATTGAATTATAATCTTAAAATAGTATTTTAAGATTTGTCATTGACAATGGCGATTTTATAATTTTATTTTAACTCTTGAGTAGTAAATAGGATAGCATGTTAGAGCAACAACAATTCTTGTGATTTAAAAAATCAACAGTCAATTCTTTTGATGTCTCCTTTTTTTTTTTTGAGTTAATCAAAAGAGATTAATTAATAATAATAATTACCTGAGTTTCAAACTTAAAGTTTGATTTAATTAATTAATAATATTAATAATAATAATAAAATAATAATAATAATAATAATAATAATAATATAATAATAATAATAATAATTAATATTAATAATAATAATAATAATAATAATAATAATAATAATAATCCGTTTTATCTATTCTCTCTCTTTCAAAAGAATAAAATGCAAGTGGTGTAATATCATTATAATTTTCTAAAAGATAACTCTTTTGATTTTATATAGAAATTTCTATTTATATAAAATCTTTGTAAAAGACTTTCTCTCTAGTTATTTAAATAAAGGGTTTAGAAATGACGATTTTTATTATGATTATTCTATGTATGATAATAAATATAGTTGAAATAATTATATCAATAATTGCATTGACAATTATCTTCATTCTCAAATTAGGATTGTTAGTTCCATTTTAGGTGGTAATAAAAATTACAGCGAAATTTATATTTCTATTTACATTTTGGGTGAAAGTATGAAAACAGGAATTCCAGGCTTAGAACTAGAACCAGCAACGATTTTGCTCTAAGAGAAAATTCTAATGATCTCGTCGTAACTCAAAAATACAAGCATTTATGGTTTTAATGTGAAATTTGTTATGAATTAAATTATATAAAACATTTAAATAAAAAATAAATATTTATGAACAATATGAATATCATTTGAAAATGAGTAGTTTAGATAGAATCGAACTCTCTACTTATCTATTATTAAAATATAATATTATAAAAAAATTCAATTTTTTCTTTTTTATTACCAACTTCTCTTCCTCTATTTCACAAAAAAAATATTATTATGTAAAAAAAAAAAGGAATCACGGGGTTTTTTTTTTGCTTGGTATAACAAGTATTTTGTAATGAAAATAACAACATCAGTAATTTTACTCAAATTTCGTGATAATTTCATTAAAAACAGTCATTTTACAAATCAGCTCGTGTTTGCTATGGTCTACTAGTAGCAATCCGAGGCTATATAATCAATGAGAATTTTTTTATTATTTTAGGTGTAATTAACAATATTTATTTTAGGATATGGAAATAAAAGAGAAAATTACACCTAGACCACTAAAAGTGATAAAGATATCACATTTAATTTCGAAATATTTTTTTACTTATCTATCTCTTCTTTTTTGTCTTCTTATATCTATCTCATTTCTATAGAATAAATATTAATAATTATTCATTTAATTCTACAAAATCTCTCATAGTAAGTAAACCCATTATAAAGAAGGCAGTGGCAATATCGATAATGTTTGCATATAATGTCTGTGGGCCAAGGTTATTTAAGTCCCGAGTCTGGCAAGTTATCTTCTTCAAATTGGGCCAGCCCATGAAGTGGCTCGTAAAGCACCCGCGATGGTTTCAGTTAACTTAGAAACATTAATTTAAGATTAAGATAATAGATTACAATTTTACAATCTAATACTAAGGTTTTATAAGTAGATTATGAAAAAAGTTAATAGCATTTTCATATAGATTAAGAAATTCAAAAAATTCATGCTCGAATGGAAAAATCTGCGCCGATTTTTAAAAAAACCTTTACATATTGAAATGAAAAAAGTGGTGGTGTTGGAAATTGTATTGGCGTTACAGCGGTGGTGAGTGCTGGTTGCTGTAGGATGGTGGTTATGGTAGAGTCAATAGTCCAGCTACAATGATGCGCTGCACTTGGGTGGAGTGGTGATGATTGTAGCAGCGGTAAAGTAGTGATTACAATGTTGGTAGCTCCAAGAAAAATATATTTTTTCTCTGACAAGGGTAAAAAGATCTCTCCGAACTAGCAATATTTAGGAGTGAATCGGGAAATGTTTTTCTTGGGAGGAGATGTGGAGAAGATGTAAAACAATTTCTTCAGATTAGCAATAAAAGACAGATTCCCAGTAGCTTGTGATTTTGGAGATGCATCAACCTGTCCAATGATGATATAGCACTCTGTTCAAAGTTGAAGAAAAAGAGAAGAAAAACCACTTTTCAACTGCTCAGGATCAATGTTTCTTTGAAGTTAAACTTTCTTTTGCTTTCTTCTAGTAAAAAAGCTGTTTCCCTTTATGTAACTGTTGAATGTTTCAAAGAGCAGTACTTTCTGCCAAGAGTGGCAGGGGTGGCTTGATCTTTTGTTGCCTGCAGATTTTGTCCCGAAAGGGTGCATCTTGCATCAATGCTTCCTTGATTTTGGGCAATTACACTAGGCATTCTCTCAGCAAAGATGATCTTTGTCCTCAGCTCGTTCGTTCATCTGCACAGTTACATGGCGTGAAGGGACCCTTGTTGAATTCCAGCTAGAGCCTCTCACAGGGATGAGAGACTTCCTTGCTGCAAATATGCTTGGCCTCTTACAGGGCATCGGTCTTGTCTAAAATGGTGGTCTAGGAACCAGAAAACGTGCACATTGAACACATACATGCATGTTACCGGCCACAGAAGATGCATTGTAGGACCTCAAAACTAAAAAAACATTAACAGGGCATGTGCTGCTCCTTGTCGCTTGTTCCTAAGCTACAACTAGCAGGCTCCAAATGCATGCATGAGAGCTTCTCCAGTGTAGATGCTTGGAAAGTTTATATATATACATATCATTTTACATACTTCGAGGAGTGTTAAACAAAAAGTTATTTTATTTTAGTTTTTTATAAAGAAGCTAAAATACTGTTTATTGCAGGAACTTTTTTTTCCCTTGATGAGTTGACTTGAATTAATTTTTTAGTTTTTTTAATTGAGTTTTTTAATTGTCTTTTAATATATACGCATTGTCTTTAGAGTTATCTGATCAACTAAATTATATATCAAGTTATTAAAATACAATTTATTCTTCATGCAAAGTGCAAACCATAAAAAAAGAAGATGCTCTTACAATGGACCACGGCTGCTAAAGTTTCGTGCACAAAAATACTAAATTTGCTACTGCTAAAAGTCAAACCTTCTTAAATGGGTCCACAGTCCACACACAAAGAGAAGGGAAAATCAATGGTAGGAGATGATACTCATTGCAGTACCAATTTTACCCATGTTTCGAATATGGAATGCCCAAAATGCACCTAAATCGTAACGGATACTTGGCATTTGAAAACTCAAACCCATAAAAAAAATATATATATATATTTAAAAATCTGCCATGCACATTTCTAAACACTCACTAGAAAACCAAAAAAATATTATAAACAATGTGAGAGTAAATAGCTAACAATAAAGGAGGAGGAGGAGGAGATGGAAGCATTAATGGAGAAGACAAAACTAATAAATTTCGGTCTCAGAACTGAGTGTAAATTAATTGCTTGCGTTTATCGCTGCAATTGTCTACTTGGTCCTCCCTCAGTCTGCCATCATTGCTACCCCCATCTCTCACTCTCTCTCTCTCTCTTTCTTATCTCCTGCAACCCACTCTCCCAGATCACATTTAATGCTCTTCTCTCTCCCTCTCTCTCAGTTAATGTAAGGTGGACTAGTAGAGTAGAATTTATAGGAGTATTATATAATCAGGCGTATCAATACAAAAATTTAACCTTTAGACCCCCCATGAGACAAAACCATGGTTTGTTTTTGGAAGGCAAAAGAAAAAGGACCGATTTTGTTTAACAACCAACCCCATCAAGACACAACTGGCAAGAGATGCTTAATTATGGGGGTTTAAACAAGATTTGTCTTTTCTTCAACTTATACTGCTAATTCATAATAATTGTAGCTTGTTTTTGAATTCGGTAGAACTCGGTTGAGGATTTGACTCTGTCTTGTTGAGCATTGATACCTCAGCTACTCCTGTGAAGGTAGAATGGGAAGGAGCACCTGTAGCTGATGATGATTGTGGGGGTCTGCTTGGTGATGGTGGTGCTGCACAAACTGGGATCACTGACCTTATTTGAACAGCTGGTGCAATCCTGTGAGGGTTAAACCCTCCAGTGAACAGAGGCCTTGGAACATGGGTACTTGAGGGTGTCTTGACGGAAATGGATGCCATTGGAGATGAATTTGTAGACCCAAAAATTCTGCTACTAATGTGGGTTGATTCGTGCTGGCTAGTGTTATCAGGCAAGGAAGTGACTGGCTTCCCAGTATTGGAGAAAGGAAATGGCCTGTATAAGGAACTTGATCCGTAAAGATTACTTGAACTTGAATTGCTGGCACTCTCCTTTTCAATGTGTTTCTTGATGACATCTGGTTTAGTACCTAACCATTCTTCTTCATCCTTTAAATGCTCTTCAAGGGGGACATGAACTTGTGATTTTCCCTTAACTTGTATTGGAATAGGCCTGTTCGATGAGTATAGAGATGGATTGTCTATATGTAAGGGCGGTGGCAAAATCTTTGAACTTGTTCTGGGTGGGGGTGGAGGAAGGAGAGACATAAAGGAGGACTTCTGCATTTGTGTTGAACCATCTAAGGTAGAATCCAATATAAGATCCAGGAGCCTCCGATGTGGATACAGTATGAAGTTATTTGAGGTGGAGGAAGATGATGCACCGCTACTGTCTTTGTGCCCTCTAACCATTCTTCTTCTTGCTTGATTATGATCCCTCTTTCTTGCATATCTACCTTCATCTTTGGATCTGAAATTTGACAGTACCCTTGCCACAACTGCTTGATCTTGTTCTTCACGAGTGTCTACTTCTTTGCTACTCAAAGAGTCCAAGTTTGGAACTGCACAAAAATATATATTGATTACACAGAAAATGAAAGTAATGATATAATGGATGTGAGAACAAACAGGAAATAGGGGATGGAATTTTTACATCTTTTCAAAGCGGACCAGGCTGCAATAGCTGCATTCTTCTCAGCTTGTTTCTTAGTCTTTGCTGGCTCACCCGTGAAATTCATACCAGCAAGCTCCACGGTACATGTGAAAACTGGGACATGACCAGGACCTGATCTTACAGTGGTATATACAGGGAGGTTAAGCCCAGCTCTATGGGCAGTTTCTTGAAGTAGGTTCTTGTAAATTCCAGTCTCATCCTTTATTAAATTCCCAGAAAGAAACAATAAGACTAGACTCTAGAGTAACCAAATTGAAGACAAAATGGGTATCCATCGTTTAAACACCCTTAAGCAATCAAGAAAACTATCTAAAACAAACCAAGAAAAGAGGGATTTTGACAAAAGAAACTTACAAGAACTCTTGCTGTTAAAGACCTTGCAGGACCCCTTAAAGACAAAACATTAAGGGCAACTTCAGCAGCCGCATGCTCCGCCTGTCTCAATGTAGTGCAGTAACTTGGACTTTCAAAGATCTCACCATTAAAGTTCACAGAAGCTTTGAATCTTGGAGCATGATCAGGTCCTTCTCTAATGCAAGCATAAGAAGGGAGGTTGAAACAACTTCTTTGTGCAAGTTCTTGCAGTTGGTTCTTAAACATATCTATGCCAAAAAAGAACCACACAGCACACAAATAAATCAAACCTCTACTTGCATATGTATCTCCATCATTCCAGTCAAAACA